>CM057338.1:46883110-48083110 GCA_030015575.1 Agapanthus africanus
GCGAGCACGTGATGCTCCACTTGAAGGTTTTCCTTGCTGCTGTATCTGTGTTTTATTTAATTCCCATGAAGGAACAATGCTCATTCGTAGAGGAAGCTCCGTGGGAAGTTGTCCATTCGGCTAAAACTAAAAGGATGCTGAAGGATCTTTAAGCATGTCCGGCGATTAGGTGGAAAAGCCCGCTGGTGCCTGAGGTTATTGACGGAATGCTGAAACCACGCCCAACGCCGAAAGTTGGTAACAATAGGCAAAACCTCCAGGCCAAGCCTCCGAAATCTTTAAAGAAAAAGAAGAAGCCCATGCAACTCGACGGCAATAATACGTGTCTGCAAAAGTACATCGACGCACTGGAGGAATACAACCAAAAAGCGCGGACCCCAGTCACACTGGAAGAATTCCTCAAGCATATTCTTGAAAATGGGGACAGTAACATTGATGAAGGATACGACTTGTCAGAAGAACCCGAGAAGTATATGGCGAGCTGCCACATGATCTCTCACTCGTCGATAAATGGCAAAGAAGCTCCTGACGTAGAGAAACTGGGGGCAGATCCAGAACCAAAACCTATGGAACCGTCAGATGACCTCATCGATAAGCTGCTGAACGAAGCTCTTCAAAAGAACAAAGCTAATCGACTCCGGTTTCATCCAAGAAGTTCAATACCCTAACTGGATCGCCAATATCGTTCCGGTAATGAAGAAAAATGGGACAATACGCATCTGCGTAGATTTCCGGGATCTCAACAAAGCTTGTTCGAAAGATGACTTCCCAGTGCCTGTCACCGAGTTGATGATCAATAACACATCCACCCATGAAGTCTTCTCTTTCATGGATGGATCCTCAGGGTACAACCAAATCAAGATGCATCCTGAAGACCAAAAGCATACTGCTTTCCGGACTCCGTTGGGTATATTCTGCTACAAAGTGATGCCATTAGATCTGAAGAACGCTGGCGCCACCTACCAGAGGGCCATGACAAAGATCTTCGATAATCCCGTACATGAGATTGTCGAATGTTATATCGACGACCTCGTGGTTAAAAGCAAATCGTATGAGGAACACTGGGAGCATTTGAAAAAGTGTTCCAGCGTCTTCGGAAATATAATCTGAAGATGAATCCTCTGAAATGTGCGTTTGGAGTTTCCTCAGGCAAATTCCTAAGATTCATCGTACGACACCGGGGCATCGAAATAGACCCGTCGAAGATCAAGGCGATTATGGAAATGCCTTCGCCAAGAACTCTCAAGCAGTTGTGGTCTCTCCAAGGAAAGCTTATGTATATCTGGCGATTCATAGCTAACCTCTCTGGCAAATGCCGCCCCTACAGTCATCTAATGAAGAAAAGGATCCCGTTCGTTTGGGATCGCAAATGCCAAAGCGCACTGGACGAAATCAAGCAATACCTGCAGAACCCGCCGGTACTGACCGTGCCGGTCAAGGGAAAGCCCCTCATCCTGTACACAACGGCCCTTGAAGGTTCTTTAGGCGTGCTATGGGCATAAGAGAATGGCCAGGGGAAGGGGAGAGCTCTCAATTATTTGAGTCGAGTTCTCCTGGGGGTAGAAAATAACTACTCCCCTATCGAAAAGCATTACTTGGCACTGATCTTCGCAGTAACAAAGCTCCGACATTACGCCTTGGCACATGAGGTCCAACTCATATCAAAAATAGATCCTCTCAAGTACTTGCTGTCAAGATCCATGCTAACGGGAAGGCTTGCCAAATGTCCCTCCTCTTGATGGAGTTCTCAATAGTATATCGACCCCTCAAGGCAATAAAAGGCCAGGCCATCGCCGATTTTCTCGCTGAGCATCCGATAACTGTTGACTCTCCCTTGAACTGTGAGTTGCCGGACGAACATGCGTTTGATGCAATCGACGGGGAGAAAGAAAGAAGTGATACCCGATGGGAACTCTACTTCGATAGAGCATCCTCTTTATTGAAGCGAAAGCAAAATACCCCTATGATTAAAGCCGGGGTGGGCCTTATCTTTGTGACTCCACAAGGAGGGATAATGCGTTTTGCCCTTTCTTTAATGGAGCCGAGAACAAATAATGAGACTGAGTATGAAGCTTTGATAGCAGGTCTCGAGATTGCTGTCAACATGGGAATTGAAAACCTCTTCATATATGGAGACTCCCAATTGGTCGTTAGCCAAGTAAATGACGACTACCAAACGTGCAAGCCAGAACTGATCAGGTATAGTGAAAGAGTGCAGCAATTGCTGACGCAAATCCCCTCCTACACCCTAGAAAGCATACCGTGTGCGGAAAATAGCAAGGCGGATGCGTTAGCCAAGCTCGCTAAAGAACTGGCGGACGAAAACCTCGATGACGTAAATATCATTGTGCAAAGTTGCCAGATTCTCGCTCCAGCAGAAATATCTCCGAAGACGCCTAAAGAAAAGGAAGCAACCAAAAAAGAGGCCTTCCAATTGGAGGATGAAGAAAAGGCGAGAGATTGGAGAGAAGTCTTCATAGACTACTTCAAATCCCATCGAACGCCCGAAGACGCGTCATCAAGACATCAGCTCATGAAGCGAGCCCTGTCTTTCGCTTTCGTCAATGGTACTCTATATAAAAGATCATTCGATTGTCTATGGCTGAGATGCCTGGGACCAGAAGAAGAAAAAGGGTCGTCTAAGAAACTCATGACGGACTCTGTGGTTCCCATCAAACTGGGCCAAAGATGAAGCTGAAGATCAAAAGAATGGGCTACTATAGGCCCACAATGGTTCAGGACTGCCTCGAATATGCGAAGCAGTGTCACTCGTGCCAAATTCACGGGGACTTCATCCATCAGCATCCAAATCCGCTACATCCGACATTGGCTAGTTGGCCGTTCAAAATGTGGGGAACCAATATAATCGAGCCCATCGAGCCAGCATCGTCCAGGGGACATCAGTTCATATTGGCAACAACCGATTACTTCTCCAAATGGGCAGAAGCAATACCGTTAAGGGAGGTAAAAACGGAGAACATCCTCCATTTCTTCAAGTCGCATGTCATCTACCGGTTTGGCACTCCGCGACGGATCATCTCGGATAATGGGCCGGCCTACAGAAGCCATAAAATCAACCGCTTTGCACAGCAGCATAAAATAGATTGGAGATATTCTTCAGTTTATAATCCCCGTGCTAACAGTTTAGCTGAGGCTTTCAACAAGACCTTGATAAAGATCATAAAGAAAATAGTGTCCAGAAATAAAAAGGACTAGCACGGGAGATTACATGAAGCTCTCTGGGCCTATCGGACTACGTTCAAGACGGCCATGGACACAACGCCATTTGCGTTGGTATTCGGAACGGAAGCGGTTCTTCCCTTGGAGATAGAGCTACCCTCTTTACGAGTAGCAGTTTGATACAAGCTGACGGATGAAGAAAATGCCCATCTTCGGCTTGAGGAGCTCGATGCCCTTGATGAAACTCGTCTCATGGCGCAGCAAAACCTGGAGGCTTACAAAGCAAGGATGATGCGCTCATACGAAAAATTGACTAGGCCGAGAACATTCCGCCAAGGCGAACTCGTGCTAGTCGTAAAAAGACCTATGATCCCCAACCGTGCCAAATAGGAGAAATTCGAGCCAAACTATGAGGGACCGTACATCATAGACAATGTCTACCAAGGTGGAGCCTACTTGCTCATGGATATGCATGGCGAAAGACCCTTCCGGCCAATAAACGGCTGATTCCTGAAAAAATACAACGCCTGATGAGTCACGGCCCAGGTCAATGATAGATGACGACGCCTATGTCCGCTCGCTATCTTCTTGAGTCAAAACTCTAAGAGTAGTACCCAACAGTACTCTATCTCAAACATGGAGAGCTACGGTTTGGGTCCTTAGGGATTCTGTTTGGGGTTAGAAATAGAGAAGGGTGTGTTGCCCATACTTAGGTTTGCACCCCGAAACATAATAATGGACGGATTCCCTTTCTCCATTCCCGAGATTATTTCCTTCGAAGACGTATATTTATATGATCAGCAGAGCTCCGAGGAGACGTTGCGGGCGGTGGTTCGGCGTCTGGAGAATCATGTCGGCCGCTTGCTTTCTCGGCGATCACCCATGCTCCAGCTGCTGATGTATTCGATTTGGAGGGCGTCGCCGGGGCTGCACAACCCCTTGTCCGAACAACTGAAGGATGAAGCGGTTGGCAAGCTGAGATCACTATGCCGTCTTGACTTGATCTCGATGAGTCGGCGGGATCGCTCGGTGGCATTCATCCTCGAGTGTTACCGACTAAGGCATCTCGCTGATGGGTGCCCGCCCGTAGAGCCTTCCGGCCCGTCCGTGGCCTCGAGGGTTCGCGGACAGCATCAGAGGCAGAGGTCCGAGGCGGCCAGGGCTCGGCTAATGGCTATTTTTTCGGAGTACCACGAGCAATGTTTCTTGGACCCCCTTCCCCCGCTGTTGTAAGAATTTTTGTTTTTCTTTTTGATGTAAGGCTGAGGAGCCTACAATACCTTTTGAATGAATAAAATTCTCTTTTTTGCGATGCTCTATTGTTTCCTTCTTATTATTTAAATAAAAAAAACTTAGAAGAATTTACATCGCTTTGTGAAAGAAGAAATATACATTTAGATATTCTTTTCAGAGGTATAGCTTGAGCTTTTCGGCGTTGTAAGGTCGTGAAAATTTGCGACCATTCGCATCTTGTAAACGATACGCTCCGCCGGGCAGGACCTCGGAGACGAGGAAGGGACCGTCCCATTTCGGGGAAAACTTATGCAGCTTGCCTTGCCCAGATCCTTGGCGTGTTCATCCGACGAGGTTGATTTGAAGAGCATGTCGTCAACGTAAACCTCCATATTCCTGCCGATCTGTGACTTGAACATCCGATTAACCAAGCATTGGGACGTAGTCCCGGCGTTTTTGAGGCCGAAGGGCATCGCCTTATAGCAGTATACCCCTCGGTCCGTTGTGAATGCGGTGAGATCCTCGTCCGCCGGATTTATATGGATCTGGTTGTAGTTGGAGAACACATCCATGAAACTAAGTAGCTCGTGGCTTGCAGAACCATCGATGAGCTAATCTATCCGAAGGAGGGGATAGTTGTCTTTCGGGCAGGCCTTGTTGAGGTCAGTGAAGTCGACGCACATGCGCCACTTCCCGCTAGACTTTTTAACCATGACCACATTCGCCAACCATTCCGAATAAGACACGTTCCGAATGAAGTTGGCGGCGAGGAGCCTGTCTACCTCGTCCTCGATTGCATTTTGTTTGATCGGGGCGAAGCTTCGCTTTTTCTGCTTGACGGGCTGGACCTTAGGGTCCACCCCGAGCTTATGTGATAAGATTTTGGGGTTAATCTCAGGCATGTCGGCAGGCGCCCAAGCGAATACGTCCGAATTATTCCTGAGGAAGTGGATCAGGTCGTCTCGACGATTCCCTGTCAAGAGGGACCCGATCTGAACGGTTCACTCGTTGTCCCTTTCCGCAAGGGAGACCTCAGTCAGTGGTTCTACTGGGGGTCCTCGGACCTCTTTTTGCTCGTCTCGAGTATCCAGGGAGCCCTTGATATCATCCTCGCACTCAAGGTCATTGTTTGGCCGCTCAGACGTAGATGTCGCGGTTAAGCAAACCTTTGCGGTTTGTTGGTCCCCATAGGCCCGACCTATCCCACCTTGGTCGAGCGGGAACTTTATCGCTAGGTGGTAGGTCGATATCTGGGCGCGGAGGGAGTTCAGTGTCGGGCGACCTAGGAGGACGTTGTAGGCCGATTGAATTCTCACGACGATAAACTCCACTGGAACGGTGCGCGTACGGCCCGCTTCCCCGATGTTAAATTGGAGGATGATTACCCCTTCCGCAGGGATGGAGTGGTTAGTGAACCCCGACAGGACGTGGACGGTCGGCCTTAGGTCCGATAGGGTGAGTCCCATACGCAGAAAGCAGTCATAAAAGAGAACGTCCGCCGAGCTTCCCGAGTCAACTAATATCCTCTGCACTTCGTAGCGGTAGACCCGGGCTGTGATCACCAGTGGGTCGTTGTGAGGCAGGGATATCCCATGGAGGTCCTCGTCGGTAAAGATGATCGGCTCGGCCTCTTTAGCCTTCTTCCTTGGGTGGCTGTCAGTCCCCTCGATCAATAAGGGGTGCCGCGTTTCGTCGGTCCCCGTCGTACCCTCCGCTGGCACGACCATGATTTGGCCAATTGTCAACTCGCCGGGAGGGGGATGGTGCTCTTGTTCACGGTTGGCTTACCGCTTGTCTCGCAAGTACCTCGTTAGGTGCCCCGAGTGGATCAACTCCTCAATGTAGTGTCGGAGCTGGTTGCAGTTCTCGGTAGGGTGGTCTTACGACCTGTGGAAAGCGCAGTAAGGGCCCCGGGTACACTTTGCCGCCCTATTCGAGACTGGAGGGTTTTGAAGAACCTCTCGTCCTTAGCCTCCTCCAACAGTACCGTCTAGGATACGTTGAGCGGGGTGTACTCCTGAAACTTCGGGGAGTAGGGCTTTGGCCGCTCAATCTTCTTTTTCTCCTCCCTGGCCCTTTTAATCTGATCAGCTTGCTCTGTCTGGGGCAGGTTGGCGTTCACCTCAGACTCAAGCTAGATCTCACATTCGATCCAGGCCTTTATCTCGGCCATGGTCTTAGGCCGCGCTAATGCAAAGGAGTGTAGCCACTCCTTGTGCCTAAGACCCGACCTGAGGGCCATAACGACCGTCTCGTCCCGGTGCTCTGGGACCTCAAGGAGGGCGTTGTAGAAGCGGGTGACGTATCCTTTGAAGGATTCTTTGTTCCCGCTCTTTATGGTGAAGAGATGATCAACGGTCCGCTTCTGTCGTCTGTTCCCGACGAAATAACCGAGGAACTGGGTGGCCAGCTCATCGAAGGTAGAGATTGAGCGTAGCGCGAGTCCTCAGAACCATTTCGTCCAGAGCGGATGAGAGTGGCGGGAAAAGCGCGGCATTGCGCGGCGTCGGAATTGTCCTAGAAACTCATCCCGACTGTGAATGCGTCCAAATGGTCTTTCGGGCCGGATTTCTCGTCGAAGAGGGAGACCTTCGGGGGCTTATTCCGGGAGGAGACGTGGAAGGCGAGAAGCTCTTTGGTGAAGGGCTTCGTGAGTGAGTCGGCGGCATATTTAGCCCCGTCGCTTGAAGGACGATTTTCCCGATTCATGCCTTCGATTTTCTTTTCGAGGGCGTCGAGTCGGCCGTGATATCCCGATGATTCGGCATACTCTGATTTATGGCCTTTGCTGCTGGCGACCTGCACCTGACCGCGGGCCCGATTCCGTTCGATGAGGTTCATTAGGTCCCCTGGCGAGGTCGTTTTTGAGCTACCGTGGTGAGTCTCGTCCGCGCAACCCTGTCGAGGGAGGGGGCGCCGGTCACGCCTGAGAGCAGGCGAGCTGACCGACACCTTCTCGGGAGGGACAGTAGCGCGATGGGCCTCAAGGCGGGGTGCTCTTTCATAAGACCTCGGCGTCGAGCTGTAAGGTGCCCACAGGGTCATCGAATTGGTTTTCTCGGGGGATCTGCGGCCGCAGGAGACAGCGAGGCGGCGCCCGGATGTGTTAGCGTGGGCGGTGTCTTCTCTCCCTATGTGTCACTCCTGAGATGGGGGAATGACGACTTGGGGAGCTTGTCCCGCCGTTTGGACACGGACTAGAGCATCCACGACGGACGCAAGCCGATCTATTTGAGTCGACTGTGAGTGAATGGTATTCGGGGGAGGAGGGGATCCACCCGCGCCTCCATTGTGGAGAAGGCGACGGCTAGTGTTTGGATCGTCGCGGTGATCGCTCGCCATGACGATGAGATTGGAAGGTGGACTTTCGTTGAGTGGAACTAGCGTTTCCACAGACGGCGCCAACTGATGGATCTCTGAATCTCCTTCAGATGTTATCTTCTGTTGATCCGCAGCGAGTGGAGAGCGAGCGGCTGAGATTGAGTTGGGAGGTTGCCTCCTGAAGCGTGTGGATCTCAATGGGCTTGAAGTGGTTGAAGCCGAGCTACCTGCAAGGAAGTCCCGGGGTGGTTGTGCCATCGAAGACCCTCCGACGATTAAGTTAGACAGGCTAAATGGGCAGAGTAGCGGCCTATTGGGATAAAATTGCTTTACCTGGATCGTTTGGGAGAGGGATTTATATAGTGGCAGCCATGGGCTGGTTGGCGCGAGATTCACGCCGGCCGTTGCACCCCTGGCGTTACATCCACGTGAAAGGCGGGATTCCCCGCTGATGACGAGATACGCTCGTTAATGGGGGAACGCGACGGCGTGAAACGCGGGATCGTGTGCAGCGGGTATCTCGTGTCTGGCGCGATTCGCGGAGCCGTGGCGGAGCCGCCTGCGATCAGTGTTGTGGGCCGGTCGGTGAGACTGAGGAAGCTAAGCTCGGCGGGAGGCTCGGGAACGAGCTGGAGGTCGAGCGAGCTTGGTTCGGTGATAGCTCAGAGACGAGCTAGGGGGCCGAGGGAACTCGGCGTGTGGAAAGGCTCGGAGGCGAGCCGGGGGCTGTTTGTAAGGCGAGTATGGGAGTGGCCTGGAAGGCCACCGAAGGTCGGGAACATTCTCGGGCGAGGATCCGGGGCATGCTTCCAATGTACCGTTCTTGATCCTTTTTCGTAGGCTTTGGGACAAGTTACTTGCCACGTGTCACGATATGGGGAAACCCCGATATCGAGTATCATCAGTTTTAGATTCCAACCGGCAAACAATCCGTGGTTGTGTGTGGAACACAAACTCTCCAACAAAATTATGGAAAATAAAAGGTGATCGCATGTACCATTACAGCTAATATATGCATGAAAGTATGCTAAGTGATGAAGATTTCCTGCATTTTAGCCTTCTTTTTAGTTACTAATGAAAAAACATCCCTTGTTTGCTTCTCTACAATTGAAGTATGCTAAGTGTAATTTTGAAAAAGAAAAAAAGAAGGAAAAAGAATGCTGTATGTAACTAGGCTTGGAGGGGGTTGCACTGGATCAGTTTGACACCCAGAACCCGTCTGCACCCATCCGTATTTTGCATGGGTAAAATTACCGATCAAAACTCATCCGTCTATATTAGACGGGTGTAGCATGTATTGTTTTGAAATAGAGGTTTTTAGAAAATGAAAACCCAGGAAAGCCTGCCCGCTACTAAACATTGATTCGTGCCATTCCAAACATGTTAAATCTGCGCTTGCAATTTTAAGTTTTTATATAGGACTTTCTTTGTACACTGTATACAAATATTTTACTGGTTGATTTCAACTTAAAATACAATGTTGCTGTTCTTATCTACTTATTGTATTCAACTTTCAGTTTCATTTTGACGAGACCTGTCCTAACCCGTACAAACATGTCCCATCCCCCATAGCCTGATCCGCATCCCAAACCCGCCTGAACCCAATCAATACGGGTATGGGTTTTAAGATTTGTTGGATCCAGTGGATTTTTGTAGGCTGTTAAAAAAGCTTGAAGCTCAAATGTTTTGATCGGATTACCTTGATAAAAACTTCCATTTCTCCTTCTCGTCGTCCCTCTTGCTTGGCCCTTCCTCTAAGGGGTTGTTGTGTAACAAGTGCGTAATGTCCACTTGAACGTCCATGGATTTTATCATCAACATGATAAATTAATTTTAGGATATAGGACTTGCCTCTCGTTCGATAACAAATAAGCTAAACCTGAAAATAAATCGAAGCCCAATAAAACGAACGAACAAACATGAGCATGGCCTATTTGAGCTCGGCTCATGTTTAAGCTTGACTTGTTTAGTCCTCGCATGGCCTCGAAAAGTTTATAATTTAATCAATCTTTAGTAGTAATAATAAATGCTTACTTTTAAATCCGGATCATATTTATTAACTTCATCTATATTAACGTGAAATTTAGGTCACAATAAGTATTTAGCCTAGTAAAATATCGAAGAATCTAAAAACCGACATGGTATTAAACAAGCATTAACTCATTCATGTTGTGAAAACAGCAATATTTCTCACTGCTTAGCCATCAAGAATAATATTTAGAATCTATATGTTTTCATGCACATTTATTTTAATTATTTGTAATTATATTTTAGAATTTAAATAGGCCCGGTAACGCTAGAGATCCGGCTTGGCCTCGATGAAAGCTCCCTTGGACTCATTAAAAACATAAACGAGCCGAGCTTGAAAATGTTTTTAAACTCGTTAAAATAATTGAACCAAGCCAGATAACTTAAAGCACGGCTCATTTAATGATACCGGATCTTTGAAAAATGGCAAACTTGTCCGGAAGTTTGGGTTTGGATGCAAAACACATAAAAACCGGCAACCAGACATGTGAACACTCCAAAATTACAGTACAAAATATGTCCAACCAAGTCTTTAGGCTATTATCTAAATGACTGCGTACATTTTCTATTTAAGAAGAAGAAGAGGAAGATGACAAAGAAGAAAGAAGTCCAAACAAGGCCCAGGACAGGCCACATTTGAAAGTGGGCCCTAGCTGGACCTTTGTTGTATCGAGGTTTAACCAAGGATGGCAATATTGTAATTCCAACCCGAGTAAGAGAAGCACACACTAAATGACACGGATCGCGATCCGCGTGCTCCCACCAGACACAATCTCCACCGTCCATTCAAAACCAATCCAACGTCCCAAATCAACTAGCGCCACCATCCCCAAAAATTTCCAAATTTCTAATCTTCGCTCCTTCTCTTTCCCCCCTATTTAATCCCTCTCACTCCTCCGCCAAAATCTCATCCCAAATCCCCCCAATCCTCGAAATCCTAACCCTAATCCTCACTCCCTAACCCTAGCTTTCCCAATGGCGAGAACCAAGCAAACCGCCCGCAAGTCCACCGGCGGCAAGGCCCCGAGGAAGCAGTTGGCTACCAAGGCCGCACGCAAGTCCGCACCCGCCACCGGCGGCGTGAAGAAGCCCCACCGCTTCCGCCCAGGCACCGTCGCCTTGAGAGAGATCCGCAAGTATCAGAAAAGCACCGAGCTTTTGATCCGCAAGCTCCCCTTCCAACGCTTGGTTCGTGAGATCGCCCAGGATTTCAAGACCGATCTCAGGTTCCAGAGCTCGGCGGTGGCTGCGCTTCAGGAGGCGGCAGAGTCTTATCTTGTGGGGCTGTTCGAGGATACGAATCTTTGTGCGATTCACGCGAAAAGGGTGACGATCATGCCTAAGGATATTCAGCTCGCTCGCAGGATCCGTGGTGAGAGGGCTTGACTGATGCTTGATCTGTTAGAATCTAGTTGTGTTTTGTTTTCTGTGTCCTTGTTTCGTTTAGGAGTTTTTCTTTTTGTTGATGTTGCCGTACAAAAGCAAGAGGGGTTAAAATCTGTAGTTGTTTTTAATGAAAATCGATGTCACTTCTAGTTGTTAAAAAATGTATCATTGTTGCATGTGTCTAATCTCTTGCAGTCAACCAGGACACATAGTTCATACATGAGGGATAAACTTTAGTGGTCTTGGTGCCATTTATATGGCATAAATTTCATACAATGGCAACCTTAATGCTGCTTGTAAAAGTATTTTTGGGATTAAAACTGGGTGAGGCCCAGTTTGATTTTATTAAGAGAAAGGAATTTAAATTGGCCTTGCCTCGTACATCTAAGGGTATATATACATCGCAAAAATCTGAGTTTCAACACAAAATCCTATCTCGTATCTTTCCTAACCTTTTTTCATCTTTTCATTATTTCTATTGATCCTTGCTTTCAACACTGAGATATACAGAGGTAAATTATTAGGTGAGCAAAAAATCCTGACTTGCTAATGCTTGCAATTTCTATGGTACAGCTATCAACAGATTTATGGTTTTCCTATCAAGATCTCTTTTCTAAATAATTAAAGATCCAAACTTGATCTTTTAAAATTGCATAGCCATAAGAGAGATCCTTGAAATATACAAAGGTAAGCACGAGTTGAGCTAAGAGCTTATTTGAACGAGCTTATTTTTAAGTGGTTATTTGTCATGATTATTTTTAAGTGATTATTTTTTGAAAAAAGTAAAATAATCATTTATAAATGATCATGACAAATAAATTGTTGGGTTTTTAGATAATTTTGTATGAAAAATGATACATAAATAATTATTGAGTGTAAAATGATTGAAAAGATATGTTATTAATGTCATTTTAAAATTTGGATGAAAATATATGGGATATAATGGTATATTATTTAGTCAATTTTACTATTCCATAATCATTTATGAAATATTGTTTTTTTTTGAAATAGAGTATTATAATATTAAAATTATTAAAATAAAATAATTTGTTTTAAATTTATTGAAATAGGATGATTTGAGCCCGTTTTCTTCCCCTCTGTTTAGAGGGCGGTTTCTAGGAATTCGCCCCTTATCCTATATAGGGGAGGACGGGTTCTTAGAACCCGTCCTTTCTTATAATGGGAACCCGTCTTTTCCTATAATGGGAAGAGGATGGGTTTTGAGAACCCGCCCTTCTTTATAAAGGAGAGGGTGGGTTCTTAGAACCCGTCCTATATTTTTTTAAAAAAGAAAATTAAATAAAAAACAGTTTAATAACGAAATGAATTAAATATTCAATAAATGAATAAAAATTGTATAATATTATTGTTGTTTAATTATGAATCTGGTATACACTCTAATAATAAAATGAATCCGTCAAATTTATAATACAAAAAAGCATATCTGGTTGTAAAAATATATAACTATCGCTTTCATTTTCCCAATCCGAGAAGGCTTAATATAAGCCTATGCCTCTTGGGACGACTGGAGGACCCTCTCGTTTTTTGGGTATATGGCGGCGGCATCTGCTTTTCTGTTTCGGTTTCAGCTTCGTTTTCAGCAGCGTTTTGAATATGCTGTTGTTTCGCAAATCCTGAATGTGTGACATGTGTCGGATATGTGCTGCCTTCTAACAACTGTATGTAGGACGAAAAATCCGTCTCTCAACTGGGCAGATGTTGCGAAGAACCTGTCTCGGTTTCATGCGGCCGCTGTTGCACAAAACCTGGGCCCCATGATTGCGTAAATCCTGACCCTCAAGATTGCTGTTGCGCAAAACCTGACTTTCAAGACGGCTGTTGTGCCAAACTTGACCCTCGAGACTGCCGCTGTTGCGCAAAACCGGTCCCCCAAAATTGTTGTTCTTTCGTTTATTGCGTTTGTCCGGTATGTCAGGGTTGCTGCTGACATTATGGTGATTCAAACCATTGATTCTGCTGTTCTGGATCTTCCTGATGCTATGGCTTTGGTGCTGGCTCATGCTGCGGTTCTGGTGCCGGTTCATGCTGCTGCTTCAGTGCCGGCTCATGCTGCTGCTATGGTGCCGGCGATAAATGTGGAAGCATATTATATGAATCGAATATACTATCAATATATGGGTCTACATTTGAAAATAAAGCCTGAGTATCTGGACCAGCATCAGTCGGATATGGATCTTACATCATTGATTGTATATGATGCAACCCGCGAGCCTGTCGTTACATTAGAAATAAGTATTAACTCATATCACCGGATGTTAAAAAGTAATATAATTTAAAGAATTCAACTTACCATTTCTCATTCCATGTGGCCTCTAGGCTCGTACCGCTGGATGTTTGAGAAGTCGTCAGGGGGAGCAGAAAGATATCTTATGGTGACACGCTTATATCACTGTAGATATACTTCGGTACGGTCAGTTGTTTCGTTACCTATTTGCTGTAAGGTAATATTACGCTGCCTATCCTTCCATCTCAGCAAATATTGATGATAATGCTCCCTCCAATCATGCTCTGTATTTTCTCCTTGCATGTTTTCCTCTATTGTCATAAGCGCAGGCGGCGGAACACGAATATGTTGCAATCTACTGAACTGTCGGAACACTTGGTTTGGTAGGTGCATGAAAACGATATTAATGCAGAGGAGTGAGCATCGAGTCCGTCAAACCGGTTCTCTTTCGATACAAATGCCGGGTAATCTATGCAGACGATATGATGTATAAGGCGTCCACGTGAACTGCGCAAATAACATAGTACCAAATTGTAATGAAGGCAATTTAAAATTTTAAAACAAAATTAATTACCTAAGTTATAGTTATCTGAGTCGCCTCAATGCGATTTAACTCATCTCTATAGTACCTAAGTACTCGACGAGAAGTCTTATAAGTTTTCTTGCTATTCCACCAAGAGCCGAGAGGCTTTTCAATGGTATCCACGGCAGTGATTTGAATTCGATCCGGTCTTCCCATACACGTGTGCTCCTATAACCAAATCTATAAATAAAATGTCAGATGATAAGAGAAAGAACCAATATTACAATTTTGTAAATGTCTAGCTGTTAAAAACAAGAAATGTACCTGAAGTAATATAATGCAGCCACATTTTATTCTACGTTGGAGTATATGCTTTATCGAGTTTCTTGTAAAGATAGGCCAGGATCCCTACTCTCCAAGCATATTGGCCACACACATCAAAGTCCGTAAGGAACCCAAGGTATAAACGATGGACATGCGTCGTCGATTGGTCCGGTATCAACCAAGAACCGATCATGTACAGAATGTAGGCACGTGCATGTCTATCCAAGACTTCATCGGTGGCTTCATCAGGGATATTGGTAAATGTATCTTTCAGCCACTTTAAACTGATCTTATATCTCTTACTATTGCTTCCTGGTGCCTGATATTAGCATTTTTTGTTAAATATTAAAACTAAAAATAATGTACAAAATGTTCATGCAATAGGTATACTAAAGAGGGGAAATAAGAAAGAATCTGAATCTAAATATTAAATATAAATAATTTACTTAACTAAAATTTAAACTTCATAATTATATTAAAAATAAGATCTAGTTTTTAATAAGGTATAAAACAATATTTGGTGTTGAAAAGATATCGAGAGTTTATTAACATTAATTTTTTAACTATCCGAGAGCAGACTCGGCATATGTATCCCAGTATGGGTGGTCGGTATCAAGACCAACAATTTTTCCTCCGACAAATCCAATTTCATTGACACGTAAACCGAGTAAGGTCAATATCCTGGAGTGTGATAGTGGCCCCACCCCATATTAGATGAAAAGTGTGAATCTCTTTTTTCCAACGCTCAATAAGAGAGGTAACGAGACTGTGGTCGATTTGGATATGACGAAGTAATGATGCTTCATAAAATCCGGCCCTTCGAATCCACTCGATTATTCGCTGTTTGGTAACTTGCCATGCTGACGACTGTGAGATTATCTCCATCCTGCAAAATTAAATCATGTTATTTTCAAATATTAGAATTAAAAGAAATGGGGAATTAAAAAAATTGAATAAGTTTTGAATCTTTCGTCTCCGATTAATATATTGAAAGATTTGTATTCGTTTTGATCTAGGAGCAGTGATTTGTCGAATGGTTGATTCTCCATTGAAATTATTTTGATATTTTAATCCCTGAAAGATTTAGATAAGAGAAGGGAATTTGGACACAGAGTTAATTTGACCACAGAGTTGCGAAAACCATACTGAAGAGGGTGAGTTTTTATAGGGAAAGGAGGGCGGGTTCTCGGAACCCGTCCTCATCTTTGCAGTGATATGTTTTTTTGGACGGAGTGATGTTTTTTAATGTATAGTGATTTGTTATTTTTGTAGTGTTGTCATATCAATTTTTTTAATGTATAATGATTTGGTTTTTTTTTGGACGCAGTGATATATTTTTATTATGTATAGTGATTTGTTTTTTTGTGTAGTGTTGTCACATCATTTTTTTTATTTAGTGTCAAGTCATATCATGTTTTTTTAATGTTTGTCAGAATTATACATTCAATTATTTTTTTATCATATTGAAGAGGGCGGTTTCTTAGAATGCGTCCCCTTCAATAATTTAATGAGGACGCGTTCCAAGAATCCGTCCTCATCTTTTATTATTATTTTTTAAATGTGTTGTCAAATCAAGCAGGACTAATAATTAAATTTGTGAAAAGAAGAGGGCGGGTTCTTAGAACGCGCCCCCTTCAATAATTTGAAGAGAGCGTGTTCCAAGAACCCGCCCTCATCTTTTATTATTATTATTATTATTATATTGTGTTGTCAAATCAAGCAGGACTAATAATTAAACTTGTGAAACGAAGATGGCGGGTTTTTAGAACGCGCCCCTTCACTAATTTAATGAGGGCGTGTTCCAAGAACCCGTCCTCATCTTTTCTTAGAAGCCGGCGTGTTCCTATAAATACAACTCTCTCCTCTCCAACAACTCTCCATTCCGCTCCAATATCCTTATTCTGAAATCTATAGAAAAAATGCTCTAAAAATTTCTCAGTCCAAAAGGAGTTAAACTAGTTAAGTGGGTGTTTTCTCAAGTTTTGTTTAGAACTCTTGAATTAATATAACTTGCTTTCTCTTTAATTTCTTGAGCTCTTGCCCTTTTGTCTTGACCTTGCAACTTCTTCATTGAACTTGCCAGCTTAAGGCTTAGGCTCTTGACTTCAAGAATACTTGTAACTCATTTGAAATTCACTAAAAAGTTCGAATACTATTACCATGTCTTGCTCTTTACATACTTGAATTTGTGAAATCTTTGCTCTATTTTGATCTTGCAACCTCGTAAGTGAGCTTGTAATCTTAAAGTTTGGTATTTGGATTTCACATTGCACCGGGCTAAAGAACCCTTGAAGATATTCGCTTTATTTGTTAACGGTATAATATGGTTAGTTTGCGTTAGGAAATGTATTGGGTCTATAAGGATCCGGAAAACATCATCCTAACACAAGCTAACCTAAAAATACCCTTAACAAGTCTTGTAATTGAACATATCCTAGTTACGGCGCTTAACATAAATCATAACTAAAAACATGGTATTAACTAGTTAAAACAAGCCTAAAAACCTAAAAATACCCTAAACAGGTCTTGTAATTGAACATTAGCCTAGAAATACCCTTAACAAGTCTTGAATATAAGCATTATATAAGTTGTTAACGTTTTTTTTTTATTGTTGGCTTGATATTGTTTGATGCAGATTATGGCAAGTTCAAGTTTATTTGTTGTATGTAAATACGATGGCCGGATTATCATAAGTGCACAAGGTCCTGAGTATATGGGCAGGTCCGCAAGAATCATGCGATTAGAACCATCAACGACTTATAATGAAATCGACAATAAAGTGTTTAAAATCACGAAATACGATCCCCGTGAAATTAAGCTTAAGTTAAGTTGTATATGGTCTATGTTTAATGGAAATGTATTGGTTGAAATTATAGACGATGTATCAATATTTTCGATGATAGACTTCGGTCTGGCAAACACCCAGTATTCTTTTGAACTTTTGGTTTAGAAGGAACAATTGGAAGTATCAGATGTCGCTTCAACGGGTAATTTTGATGGTAATGCTGGAGGTAGTTCCTGAGGGTATGGTCACATGGTTAACGATGATACCGTCAGTCTCGGTGGATATGACTATACACAACATTATTCAAACCTTCAAACTCAAGAGTAAACATTTTATAAATCCATCTTTTGTAATACCAAAATACTAATATATTTTATATATTGAATACATGTTTTCCCAATCGACTGCTGCAGTTACATGCATCCCTGAAGAACAATAAGGATTACCATATACAACCTTCCAAAGATAAATAAATCTGAAACAAGTGGTGATTATGTTTATATACTTCGAAATACGAAAATATTAAGGAATAATTATATAAGAACAATTTATATACTAAACGCAGTTTTTCTCATACCTCCGCATCATTCTAACGCGATCCAAGTATCGCATTCCAAGCATGTCCGTCCACATCTTTCCGGTCTTTTTACCCCGAACCATCCACATTATACCGACCCCAACCATCATATATTGCATCCGAGCCTTATGTTGTTACGGGTGACATCGATATGTGTTGCAGTGATGATGATGAAACTGGTGAAGGACATCAAGGGGAGGATAGCGTAGAATATACCGCTGGATTGAATGAAGTAGCATTATTTGATGATATGGCTGCGAATAATGATTTTGTCGAACTAGAAGATCTCGGCCTCGATCCCCTGGAAGATATGATAGTTGGGTAGACTTAGCCGTGACAGAAGTAAATACGGAACCCTATTCGGAAGCGACAGTAGCAAGCCAAGATTGCGTTACTGTTGGGATATGTTTCAAGAAAAAGAGGATCTTATTTGTAAGCTGAAGTCTTGGGCTATTCAAAAAACGTTATATTTAACACCTAAGAGTCAAATAAGACGTACTATACCGTGGTATGTACGAAAACTCCTGAATGTAAGTGGAGATTGCATGCATATTGTTCCAAAAGAGCCAAACCTTGGAAGGTCATGAAATACAATCAAGAACATACCTGCATCAATTCTATTATATTAAAATATCACAGGAATTGCACTTCATCTTATATTTGCTCACTAATTATGCCACTAATCCGTACAGATGTGGCGATGACTCCCCGAGAGATACGGCTCTACGTTAGCGGAGAGCACAAAATTCAGATTTCGTATGTGAAGACATGGGATGCTCGTAGAAAGGTTTTATGCAAGATATTTGAGGATTGGGAAAGCTCGTACATCTCACCAGTTCCTTTTATGGAAGCCATGAAAGCATCAAATCCGGGGTCCGTCTACTGGTTAAAAACCACAGAAACAGATGTCGTTGGCTGTGTCAGGTTTCAAAGAATTTTCTGGTGCTTCGCTCCTTATGCGGCTGGTTTCACACACTGTCGGCCGGTATTGTGCGTGGATGGGACGTATCTATATGGTAAGTATAGAGCTTACATGTTAATTGCTACATAGGTTGATGCTAATAACGATATATTTCCGTTGGGATTTTCTTTTGTCGAGGGTGAAAATACATCATCCCGGTCATGGTTTTTCCGTCAACTCAAAAGTATCCCATCTGTTATTGATAAAACAGATTTATGCATCATATCTGATTGACATCTAGGAATAGTAGCTGCAATGAGAGCTGTATTTCCGACGACCCCATATAGGTTTTGCCTGCGGCACTTCAGGCAAAATTTTGATAGAAAATTTAAAAATTTTGATCTACATAAGTTTATGTACAAATCCGGTGAAGCGTCTGATCTTAATGTTCATGACATGTACATAACGAAAATTGGAGAGATGAGTCAAGCCGTGAAAGCGTGGTTAGATGAGTATCTAGTACGCATGTGGTCACAAGCACATGATAATGGATGCAGATATCTACTAATGACCACTAATATGTCTGAAAGGTTCAACGGGGTCCTTAAAGGTGTTAGAGACTTACCGATACAGGGGTTGATTGTTCGAATCTTTTTTCGAGTGAATACTTATTTTGTGCATAGAAGAGAAAAGTCCTTGGCGATGGAGACTCCACTCACCGCGTATTACGAAAATATATTTCGGAAAAGAGAGCGCATAGCATAATACTACAGATCTGAAAGGTTTGACACGGCGGAGTTTCAAGTTACGGGAAGTAATGGGAATTAATATACCGTAAATTGTAGAGATAAAGGGCTCTCTTCGTGTACATGCGGTGTTTTCCAGCAACAACATTTATCTTGTGCCCACGTAATTGCTGCTGCAAGCAGTATGCATAACTCACATTACAATTTTGCTTCCCATTACTATACAGTTTCCAATTACCACGACGTATACGATCCAAAATTTCATCCTATACCAGACAGTCGCTATTGGCACTATTATACTGGGAACATACAAACACCGACCGTATTACCGCCGGAAAAAAATATAGGGCCCGGAAGACCTAAGGTGCATTGAGACCGAATGACAATGGATGCTGATCCTCAGCAAAGGCACGCCAGATGTAGCATATGCAAACAACCAGATCATTATAGGACCAGATGTCCAGGACAGTCAACAGAGGCGGGATCTTCGAGATCGTGACAAGTGCACCGGAAGAAAATTGGTTAGCGCTTGTAAAGAAACTTGTACAATTATACTTTTACAAACAGATATAATTTTTTTGTATTATAAATTTGACGGATTCATTTTGTTATCAGAGTGTATACCAGATTCATATTTAAACAACAATAATATTATACAATTTTTATTCTTTTATTGGATATTTAATTTATTTCGTTATTAAACTGTTTTTTATTTAATTTTTTTTTAAAAAAAATGGGGCGGGTTCTGAGAACCCACTCTCTTTCCATTATTGGGGAGGGCGGGTTCTAGTAACCCGCCCTCCCTTATATAGGGTAGGGGGTGGGTTCCTAGAACCCGCCCTCCAAACAGAGGGGGTGGGGGTGGGCTCAAATCGTCATATTTCAATAAATTTAAAACACATCATTTTATTTTAATAATTTTAATATTATAATACCCTATTTCAAAAAAACCCCTATGAAATAAGCTAAGAATCCCAGCTTATTTTTACGTGGGACAAGATGCTATTTATAAATGGAAACTCATAAATCAAGACAATAACCACTTATCTTCAAAATGCATTCAAACAAGCTTATTGATGCGGGACCTACATTGATAGGAAAAATAAGTGATTGTTGACCAAATTATTTCATATCCAAACAGGCCTTAAAAGATCTATTCTTACTCATGCTTGTAGCTTCTCTTGTATTTGTAAATCAACAGATCTGTGCTCTTCTCGTCAAGATCTCTCTGCTGAATAAACAAAGATTCAAACTCGATTTTCAAAACTTCTATGGCCGCAGAGGAAAATTTTAAAGTTAACACCTTTAACCCAAAAATCAAAATTTTATTTATCTTAGATTGACCAAAAATTGATTTTTCCCTAAATCGCAGCATTCTTTATATTCCTCGATTTCTTAATCAAAGAAGATCAGAATTTTTTTGCTTCATCCTTCTCCATCTCGGCAAATCTAAAAGATATAACTTCAATAACCTTTTTATTTCATTTAGAATTTTGTTTATATAATAAGTGCTGCTGCGTCTGTTCACCTGAGCTTTTACTGCCAAGTAATTTGCTATTTCATTATTCTCCCTGACTTGGATGATATAAAATAATGACCATTTTGATTTGATATTGCTGTTGAGGTAGTCAATGATAATTTTAAAGTCAGATTTAACCACTACTTCTTTGATTTTCATTAGCTTACACTGTAAAAGGCCATCCAAAACAGTTCTGCATTCAACATCTAGAATATCACCAACAACATAGAATAATTTTGATGTAAATATTATCACCTTTATCATTCCTTAATATTGCACATTCTGAAGTAATTCTGTTTCTGATATTCATCACCCCATCAGTATTTAACTTATGCATATTTACAGCGGGTTTGTCCCAAGAAGTGAAGATAATTTTGCATTTGCCTTGCTCCAAGCTAATCTGGTCTTAAATTTCCAACGGTGATAGTATTGCTGGATAAGGATTAGATTTAATAGTAGTTTTGTAGACCAACACCATGTTTTTTTATATCTGCTATTACTTGAAACCAAACAGATGAATTAGTAGAGTCAACTGGGTTTGCAGAGCTTGTAGAAGCAATCAATAAAGCTTTCATGCTGATATTTGCACTTGCATCTTATTTTCCAAATGTTCCAACTAATAATATGAGCAAGCCATTTTGCTATCTCTGTATATTGAGAACTATTATACCAAAAATCAAATATTGCTTCAATATTATTCAACTTTTCAATTCTTTTATTAGTTTTAAAAATTCCATCAACTTGATTCCAAAGGAATCCATCAAGATCATGTTTGATAAAAGGATGTTCTGTGTGTTCTTGTTGTGAAGATTTGCAGCACAAATATTTACTGGGCATATTAAAACTAATTCTTCTGATCACAGCATCCGATGGAAAAGTAACATTAAAGAGTTTCCAGCTGAAAAGCATAATATATTTAGAAAGTGACCCGTGAACTAAAAATTTAGCATATTGTTTCTGCATGTTTGCTCCTCTGATGAACTCCCAACCTGAATGAAGAGTGAATCCACCAGAATTTGTAAGTTTTCAAATTCTTTTATCAGGAGATGCATTTAAACAGTAATTTTTGCATTTGATTTCAGAAATCAGATCCTCTGAAACAATTCCTTGCAAAATTTTAAAGTCCTAACCTTGATTAGTAAGTATCTTGTTTATAGGAAGATCATTAATAGATGAAGATGACAAATCATTCAGACGGCTGTCACCATGCCAGACCTCGTTCCAAAAATCAATATTAGCTTGACCGATTATCCATTTAGATAAAGAACTTACAATAGGAATGTAGTGATAGATTTTCTTCCATTTAGCTGAAACTATAGAATTTATAATACTTTCTGAATTCTTAATGTATTTTGCATTCATATACCTTGCCCATAAGCTGTCTCCACTGACAAATTTCCAAGTTTTCTTCAGATTATATGTTTCAGCAACTTGCTTAAGAAGTCTTATATGAAGACCACCCTCATTTTGTGGCTTGCAAATATTCTCCTATGACATCCAATGTTGATGTTTAATATTCATATCGTCATTCCAGAAAAATTTGGAAATGTTTGATGTTATTCTGGTCATGATAGCAGCAAGTGGATTACAGCAAGAATATGAACTGGTATAGACATAAGGATATGGTTGATTAAGGCATGTCTCCCTGCTTGAGATAGAAGCTTGGATTGCCATCCTTATAGTTTTTGATTATTTTTTTTCAACTAATGGCTCAAAATAAGAAACCTTGCATCTCCCCTGATATATAGGGCTCCCAGGTATATAATTGGCCAAGATCCTTTATTTATATCAATCACTTTCTGAATAGAAAAAACAGTAGATAGAGTACAGTCTTTTCCTGTATAAAAAAGCACTCTTCTGCTTGTTTATTTTCTGTCCAGAAACGGACTCATATTCATGCAAGAAATCAAAATAGTGCTCAAACTTTTCTTATTACCATTTGTAAAGATAATGGTATCATCAACATAAAGATGGTGAGAAACCTGAATGGCATTTGTTTTAATTCTGAAAGGAACAATCTTGTTTTGTGTAGTTAAATTCCTGATCCTTCTGCTGAGATAATCAGAAGCAATAATAAATAGAATAGATGATAAAGGATCTCCTTGTCTAACTCCTCTTGAGCCAGAAAAATATCCCCCCAATTGACCATTCATACTTACATAGAAATGCTGAGTAATCATGCACATTGATCTGTTTAATAAATTGCTCAGAGAAATCAAAGTTTTCCAAAACAAGAAAAAAGAAAGGCCATTCCATTCTGTCAAAAGCTTTTTCCATGTCAAGTTTTAAAATGAGGTTATAACCTCTTGCTTTCCTGCATAAATTTTGAGCAATTTTTGAGCCAAAGCAATGTTTTCCGTCATTTCACTGGCTTTTACAAAAGCCTCTTGCTCCTCTGAAATAATATTTGGCAATATCTTTGCAAGCCTGCTAGATAATATCTTAGTGAAAATTTTGTAGAAGAAATTAAAAATTTGTTTGAGCTCACTAGTTTTCATAATACGTAAGGCGGAAGCAAATTTTAAAATTTCACGAGAGCTAAAGCAAAACAAAACATGGAGACTTGCCTAAAGATCAAAACTTGCAACAAAAAAGAGCTAAACTAGAAGTGTTTGAGACTACAACCTTTGTAGCGCCTTCAAAACTTTAAGTTCGTTATACTTTCTACAATAGGGTTTATAATATGGCGGAAGCGATAATTTTAAAAATCTAGTGAACAACTACAAGCAAACATAGGATCAAGAACAACAACTATAATATGCAACAAAACTGGTAAGTTAAAACAAAGAAGTTGGCGAACTACAACCTTTGTAGCGCATTAGCCGCCTCTTCTTGGACTCCGGCTAGTCTCCACGAAGTCTGGAACAAGCTTACTCGATGATCTCCTTACCGAAGATGATCCATCTTGAGATAACTCCAACACAAATTTTAGCTTCGAATTGATTTCATCAAAATGAAGCAACCTACTAATTGAACCTGCTAAAGATAATTAATAAGAGATGTAGAATAATCAGCTCACTAAATTCTTCTCTTTTCTTTTCTTTCCTTCACTTGAGCAAAACTCAAGGGAGGTTGCCTTGGAGATGAGAGTATCAAGAACAATGTTTTAAGATTAGAACAAAACCCAAAACAAAAATGAGTCATCCAAAACGAGTCACTAAAAATGAGTTATAAAAGAAAACGCTTAAAGAATTCTACCATCATCTAAATGTCCATGACTCATTTTCTTTTAGAATGTTCTCATCTAAACCATATAAGTCTCATACACCCATCTCATATGTATTAACATACATGTCATGATATTTATATTAAATAAAAATATTAATGAAAGGAAGAAATTAATAAAGTGAACATGATATTAGCTAATATATAAATATATCAAAATATAAATATATATTTAATTATTAAATCAACACTTAATTTAATAATCCAGTTATATCATATATATACCGGCTAATATCATTAAACACCCGGTTAAACACGTGTATCACATATACGTGTTTAATCGAACACTTGCACGTGTTCTCATATGTGCCCTATATCGTTTCGCATGTGCTGGGAAACCTCTATGTGGAACTTTAAAAGCTCAAAAATACGCTAGCAGTAGATTATGGTCATATCCATAGCCCACAAGTATGTCAGTGGTACTAACCGCACGTAACGGCTATCCAGGTATTGACCGAAAGAAGGTCAACGAGCAAGCTCATCTAAACCCTGCAAAATTTATCAATGACATCACTGTACAGTCCGATCTCTTCGTCTACGAGTATCGCATAACGAGTCTAGGGTCTGGAATCTTTCAGATTCCAATAACTCGATAAGTCGTTCGATAGAGGACTCATAACCAATCGGAGATACAATCTCCACTGCGTGCCCCCGACCTGTGGTTGTCATGTACTGCATAGCGCGATATCAACTCCTTATACCGGAAGAGACGAATCCCCTCGACTGCTCACTGCATCCACGTGTTTCGGGACTATACCCAACGAAAACCTGTTTGTACGACTCCTTTGAGCCGTGATATGGTAGAAGTCTAAGTATAGTGGGAATACACATGAGTTACTATGGTGATCTCAGATCCTTAGGGACTATCCTGTACTCATGTCACCCGAGAAATGCTATCTGACATTGGTATATTACCAACCAGGAGTTCTCGGTAAGTCCGTCCAGTGTAACTCATCCAATGAGCACTTGTATACAATTCTCGATGTCAAACACCAATAGCTGTAGGATCAGCTATCGCCTTCCAACCGGGTCAGGAAACGTTGTAACGACTCTGAAATCTCTGTACAAATGTAACTTGTTCAAATGTATAGAAAGGATATTTCAGCTTGATTAGAAGTTATAAATTAATATTGTTCAATAAAAGTAAGAAACTTCTTATAATACACTGTTTAAGACTCTCTACCGCTGTGCCATAGTTTCGAATCCCACCAATTCTAATTTTTTTAAATATTTTTCTTTTTAGCTTATCGGAAGCCCAAGAGTTGCACGTGTAATACACGGAGAATGGAAAAGTTTCTGTCACGCCCCGCTTCCCAAAAACGAGAAACGAGAACGATAAGCCCGTAACGTATTCATATCGAGAAGTACTCTTTCTCGACATGATACGCTAAGCGTCTATATAAACAGTAAATGAAATTATAGTAGAAGAATTTTAAACTTATAAAATATCCAACAATATTTCTAATAGTCCTAAAATCGGTAATTGAACACAGTTCGAAAATTCAAGAAACTACGAATGAAAGATAGTTTTGAACAAAAGACATGCTTACTATAAAGGAAAACTAGAGCTCGGCCTGACCTGAAAGATATCGACTGTTTTCGGTTGGTACCACCTCGTACCTAATCTCGTCACCTGTCCCAAAGTTGTCTGACGACATTCCCAAGAAAAGAAATATAAAAACAGGAATGCTGTTAGTGAACTAAAGTTCGGTAAGTCTCCATTTTATTAGAAAATAATATTTTTCTATATTAACAATATTTACAATGAAACATGATATTTTGGTTATAGTTAATTTAGTTATTAATGTTTATAATCTTATAGGTTTAATATATGGTGTCAATCAGTTCAAACAAATTTAACATAATAATAATATTTGCTTAATTTATAGAAAATAATAATAATAAAGTTTTATAATTTAAAAATAACAATATGTGTAGGGTTGCTATTAATATCGTCAAAAGGTAATAAGGTATAAAAATTTATGATCATAAAAATATATAAGGTATATGTTATTGTAGAATTATTTGATAATAAATTAGTTTAGTAAAGTATCATGTCATACTAACAAGAATATATTGTAGAATAATTTTTGGCATACTAGTTAAATTATGGTGTATTAATATAATCATTTAAGTGATATTTGACACGAAACATGGTATACATATTAATAGGCATGAGAATAACTGTGTACAACAAACTGTAATATACATGTCAAATAAGTAACACATATTAATCAGTGCAAGCTAACTAGAGTATCACGACATTCGGTATTTCAGTGCCATTTACTATAAGAATAAATATAAATATAAGTACAAGTATAAATATAAATATAACCATAAGCATAAGTATATGTACAAGTATAAATATTAGGAGTTTTATTATATAACTAGGATATTCCGTAATACCACGGAACAACAGCAACACGAGATTCAAGACACACACACATATATATAATGCAATGCACCGGTTTTTTTCGGTACAACGAGAAACAAGATATGATCCTCCGTTATACTTAAATACCCCTATTTTCGAGCTATCCAATCCCTATGATATATATATATATATATATATATATATATTCAATAAATAGTGTACATGTTATATTCATGACATTCACGAAATTTAAGATATTCATTAGATTCACGAGATTCAAGATATTCATTAGATTCACGAGATTCACAAGATTTATGATATTCAAGTTGTTCATGTCAGGTTCAGGACAAGATAGTATAATCTACTGCAGGATTATTCACAGGCCCAAGGCTATCATTCAGGGGCCAGGAAACACGGGCCCATTCATGAGTTGGTCATGGGACTCCTGATAATACAGGTCAAGTCCTAAATACAATTCTAAATCTCCATATATATAACAAGTATGCAATAGTAGTTCAGCTTAAGGCCAGAAACCAAGAACAAGTTCGCATGTAGAAATCAATACTTTTTATTTAGAATTTGGGAATCTTACACAAGAAATAAGTTGTAGTTTAGAGAGTCGTGTGAATAATGAGACTGAGTTTGTTTCGATCAGGTTTCTGGTGAGAGAGTTACTGAAGATTTCGTAACGCTGCGCAGAACAGGCTAGTGCAGATTTCAGAATACGTACACTGATAGTATTTTACATTTTTGGTAGATTTTAGTTTAGATTCTGGTTTTCTCTATTAGACAGAAAATCTAGCGTCTGCGAATCATGAATGTTTCTTAACAAGATAATCCCAATTTCATAGAGTTATGCCTATTTTACTACAACCGCGTAGATAGTTTCTGCTGCAGTTCATATTCGTCACGTTTTGTTAGACCCAGATTTTCATGAAGTTCTATTAGATTGCAGGTAAATTAGTCTAGAAAGAATATGTAACTATCTCCCTGTAGATATTCCAGAAACTTGAGTTTGCTCAATTTGGAGCCCAAAATTAATAATTACAACTATTTGAATTCAAGGGTAAAACAATTTCAATATGTAAATAAAGACAGATTTTGAAATATAAGGAAAACGTCAACATACGAATATACAAATAATTAATTATGAAACATGATGATAATAATATGCTATAATTAAATATCATTATAAAACCAAAACAATTCATAAGTATCTAATGAAGTATGTGATGCTATCTGATAAACAAAACTACTAAGCTAACTGTTACTAAAACATTACGTCATATACTTGAATAAATGAATACGATTTTACAACACAATGACTACTTCACATGATGACCAACCCTGTCAACTAAACCTATTAAGAGAAACAATGTGCATAAAATTGTTCTATTTAATGAAGTAAAACGTGTGATACAATTGCTATTCTTAAATGATACAAATTATAGTTTATTATGTATAATATAACAGAAATGAAATTATAAAACTAGTATAATATATAAGAATCTTATAAACCTATATAACATATTAAATTATCAACATTACTAAGTAATAAATATATGCACATGAATGCTCACTATTATTATTATATCACTCTTAACTAATTTAAAATTCCGTAACCATAATTTTCTTATTTGTAAATGATTTTAATATTAAAATTTGCTATAAAATAATTAAAACAAAAAGGGAAGTGAGAAATTTACAACCAACGATCTTCCTTAGAGATTGGAATCAAGGTCATCTCGATTTGATTGAGACGGTGGTACACGTTGGCAAGATTCCATCATCAATGTCCTTCCATACGTGCATTAGAATTCCTGCTTCTTGATGTATCTACAGTAGGGGAAGAGGCCGGAGCAAAATGAAAATTTTGGATTAGAAAAGACGACTTTAAAGAAAAGATAGTATTAAGGTTTGGAGAGATTAAGGTTTATATGAAGAAATAAAGATTAGGCATCTAAGGAGCAAGGATCAGGATAGCACAAGAGTAGATCCAACGGCTTATAAAGAGTTAAGCAAATAAAAAATTTAAATTAAAGACAAATAAAATCTATTACTTTATTTGTTAAAAATAAATAAAAACAGAATAAAATAAAAACAAATAAAATATTTTTAAATATAGTTTAAACATGTTTTTAACTATTATAAGATCTAATAAGATCTTTTTTTCAAACATTAATAAAAATTTACATTGAAAAAAATTCTAGAAAATTCTAAAATATTATTTTCTTTTAAATTCGGAATTAATTTAAATATATATTTTTCTTCTTATAAAAATTATTTAAAATATATTTAAAGACTAGAAAAATTTCGAAAAATCACATAAAATTCTAATTTATTTATTTCCTCACTTTGTAACAATGTTTCTCAAAAATAATTCTTTTTATAAATATTCTTTTTCGAATAAACCTTAGAAAATTATTTCAAAATATAATTTTTTTAAATCCCTCTGTTCATTTGAAAATTATGCTAACCATTTAAAAATTCAAAAGATCTCTTTGCATAATTTTTCATCCAAAAATAGCTATAAAAATATTTCAAATATAAGGAATCGAACTCACAACCTATAATATGGCAATGCAAGCGGATAACCAGTAAAGTCTATTAATTATCTTACACTTAAATTACAAAAATATTAATATTTATCTATTTGATTCAAATAAAAGATTTTACTAACGAACTAAATTTTAAAAGGATAGAATATGAAATTTGCGGTTGTTACAGTTTCAGAAAAATCAAACGGGATAAATGAGGAGTTAACACAGATTAAAGCACATGGCACGAACTTCGAGACAGATGGCCCCCATCCGACCGCCTGTTTTCCCCTTCGGACCGCTACCGACGGTTGATATAGCCTCAAATCCTTCCGTGTTTCGCCCGTGCACCCCTTCAGCTCTCCTCCACTCTATTTTATTGTTTGAATTCTCTGCAATTAAACAAAGAGCAGTCCACCCCTTTATCTACCCATTTACACCCTCTTTACTTCAATTTTTAATTCTTTTTAATTCACCCTATACCTATATTCATCCTTATAAATACCTCCCCACCCTATTCTGAAAATTTCTCAAAAAAATTCTCTAAATTTCTAAGCTCAAGAAAGGAGTTAATACTAGTCAAGTGAAGTTAGCGATCCAAGTTCATTTCGTTGAAGACCGGAGCCGTTTCCGACGTTACCGCGACGCCACGAAGACTTCCCCCCTCTCTCTTACTCTTTCTCAACGCAACACAACCCGTAAGTCCCTTCCCCTCTCTTTCTTTTCACCTCAAAACAATTATTAAAACATATCGACAAAACTGGAGTTAATTTGTAATATATTCTTTTAAATAACTTTTGTCACCTTTGCCATATTAATATTTCACTCTAAATCTCTAATATCACCTTAACATATTATCTACTTCATTTACCTTTTCATGTAATTAAAATTTCATATGAAATAACCACATAAATCGAACAATTCCATATAAATACCATGAATTTTAAAAGTACCCTTTTACCAATAGTTAGAATATATACCTCTAGAAAATGCACGGGGTAATGACATAGCTCATTACATACATTATGGATTCATAACACGATGTTTTAAATACATGTTTAATTTGAAGAATACAATTTTCATTAAAATACCTTTACTTTACAAAAAAGTTTTTTATCGCTATTTCTAAATCTTTTGCAATTACGCCTCTACAACCCTTTTAGGGGAACCCATTTACAAATGGCGTGGCTTATCGCACGTTCTTGGGATAGTAGAGCGGGATACAGAAGTTCTCACGAAGAATTCAGTCTCGAAAGGAAATTAAAATACGATTTTTAAAGAATACGATATTTTAACAAATTAAATCATTTAAAAATTCTCATAAATCATAAATCCGTATTTTTATATGAAACTAATTTTTGAAAAATATATTATTAAAATTAAATTAAAATAAAAGAAAAATACCACCAATTCACAAAAATACCACAAACTTTAAAAGTTAGATTTCATCACTAAAATACCACCTAAACTAAAATTCATTTCTATAAAACTCTTAATATTCTAAATCACCCTCGAGATTTATTTTTAAAAACAATATTAAAACATTTTTATAAAACCCTCTCGAGAAATGTAAATACATAATAAACAAATAAGAATAATCTTTAAGGATCCTGGATTAATGTAACTTTAAGCGGTATCATTTCTCTTGAGCCCTATGGAGCCGGAGAAAGTGAGTGCTTTTCTATCCAGGTTAGATAACACTGTAAATTAATGGAGTTATCAATGACAATCGTCTTGGAAAAAGACATAAATCCTGCCGTTCATATGCAGCAGTTGTCCGATTATTCCTGAACTTAAGATCTTCAAACTTAAATCTAGTAATATGAAATGTTTATAATTCGAATACAAACTTGAACCTAACTTGAACTTAAACTAGAACTCTAATCTAAACCCGAACCTAAACTTGAACGTTAACTCGAACTCATTCTAATCGAACTATCTTCACTCGACTCAGAATTGCAATTTACATGACTCGTATTCTACTTGACTTACTCGACTACATTATTCACTTTTCGATAAGGGCATGTTATAATCAACTAAGGATAATATATTATACTCGGGGTGTATTGGATAGTTTCAGGTGTGAATCCACCGGAACTTCAGGAGTCCCGTATTTATTCGAATCTCAGTCGGGTCGACATCTCCACAGCTTAGAATCCCGATACTAACACATGAAATGGGCCCGTGTTTCCTTACTCCTGAGACCCCACTCTTGAGCTTATGAATACTTCTACGGTTGCGTTGACATTCACACTTGAAACTTAACATTAACATAGTGACCATATAGAGACCTATGGTATATATACCCATGATCATTTACATATACTTTTACTCGATATATACATTACTTCATTTTATGTTATATCTATCACTTTCACTTTTACTCTACCTTTGGAACTTACCGAGGGCTAGTTCGCTGACGGGTGTTCCACCCACTTTTGTTTTCTTGGAACGTTCGTTAGATACTGTGGAGACGGAGGAGGTGGACGCAATAGAAGAGGAGTACGACCAGATCGTAGCTCAGGCTTAGACAGTTATCTCGTTCTTTCAGTTTATTTATGCCACCTGTTTAGGTATTTCTGTTATTGTATTTACTTTTTAGTTGAACTATTGTATTTGTAAATATTTCAAGTTTGAATATAAGTAAAGATATTTGTTGAAAAGTTTACGGTCTTCATTTATTCTTGCATTGTGTATTATTGTTTCAATATGCTTAGTATATTTATTTAGGGAATGGCCTTCTTTGGATAAATATGCGATGGGCTTGCCATGTCACCGTTTCCGTCTATTGGAAAGCGGGACGTGACAAACGTATACACTAGTCTAAACTGGAGTACTGATGCCCAGTCTCGATACTCCTACAACTAGGAAAATTTAAGAATGTGCTTATCGACTACCCAGGCTCTACTAGTATGATCTCCATCATCATCCTGGTAGTTAAGCAAAATCCTAAGGGCTTTATCTCATGTCTTGACGATCCGTGATAATGAGTAAACGCATCACATGAAAGATAAAGACAAATCAGATAGCATACTATTATCTAGAGTAAGATTGTTCTCTCGTATAGGTCCTCCTTCAATTACAATAATTGCCTTGAGGGCTCTTATATCCAACAATCTTCTACTTGCACTTAAGGCCAATCATTGCGGTATTTTATATACAACTTCTCTATCGACAGTTTTGCAATGTGTTTGAGAACCGGCCATAATGAGTAGATCCAGCACAACACATCTCTCTGTTTCTCTCCGAATCTCAACTTCACGAAGATTAAATATCTCCCGAACGGAGCAATACTGTAAGGTTAGCCTAGCACCCTATGAAGAGATTTCAAGCATCACATGACCTAAAGTTTTCATTTTTATGGTGCTAAACTAACAAGCAAAGGAATCGATCCTAGAAAGATTAGGGTTACAAAACTATAAGCTAACAAAGTTAGGGTTTGAAGGCTACAACCTTTGTAGCTCCCGTTTTTGCTTCGCTCCTTAGGCTCTTTGGGTGTTGGATGAAGGTCCGCTTGTACTCCTCCCACGTCCACGACGATCCATCCGGAGTTTTCCCGTCCAAGCTTGCAACTTTGAAAAACAAAGAGAACACTCTAATCAAGTGAGCTAGACTTGATTAGAATGAAGTTGTGGCTATGGATCTCACTTCAAAATCTTATTTTTATGAGTGATTCACTCTCTTGTATGAACTAGAGAGCAAAAGCATGGAGGTTGATGAAGATGGTGGATTTTAGAAGAAGAGAATGAATTATCTTGTGAAAGAGAAAAGGAAAATAGCTATATATATTTTTCTTTCTCTTAACCAACCATGGTTAAATAAATAGATAACATTTTATTTTAAATTAAAAGCATGATAAGAAAATAAACTATGGGTTAAAAGTTAGGTGAGCATGGTTGAGTTAGAAGAGTGTAGAAATTCTTAAGTGATTTAACCCATTTTTCATTTTCTTTTGCTTTAATTTAAATCCAATAATTATCCAAATACAACCATGGTGTAATTCTTATACATCCACCATTCCCATTGTATAAACAACCATGATAATATATGATGTATGTATGCATGTGTGCTTGCACATCCATATGTGCATGAACAAGAATGAATGCACACATGCATGCATACATTCAACATAAACAAGATAGGATTTGTAGTGAGAAACTAATGATGAATCAACACTTGATTCACTTATCCGGTCATATCACATATGACCCGACCATTAGCAAGCCGCCCAATTAATATACGGTATCCCATACACGCATTTTAATCGGGTCCAAGCGCATATCGCATACGCGCACCACAACGTTTCGCCTGGACTAGGTAACTCCTATGTGGGACTCTAAGACTCGTCAATACGCCGGCAGTGGGTGATGATCATATCAAGCACCCCCAAGTCGCAAGCGGTCAGCCAAACGTAACGGCCACCCGGGTATTGAGCGATAAGAAGAAAACAAGCGAACCTGTTACAACTCCCGTCGAGCCATCCGACAACACTACCGTACAGTCCGGTCTCTTCGTCAGATATGCTGCATATCGAGCCTAGGGATGGTCACGTCGACCCCAATAACTCAATAGGTCGTGTCGGTGAATGGTCTATAACAGATCGAGAAACTACTGATAACACTTATCAGCAAATCTCAGCAGCCCTGGCCAGGGACTTGCTGTTATAACCAGTCGAGCACAGCACAGCATCAACTCCCAATACCGGGAGAGACGAAACCCCTCCTATCGCTCATTGCCTTCGTGTGTCTCGGGACTGTACCCAACGGCCACCTGTTTGCACGACTCAGTAGAGCCGTGGTAGGGTGGCAATCAAAGTACAGTGGGAGAACACACAAGACTCCATGACGATCTCGGGTCTACAGACTAACCTGTACCAGTGTCACCTGAGAACTGCTATCCGACGATAGATATAATTCCATATAGGAGTTCTCGGCGAGTCCGTCCAGTGTACCCAGTCACCACTGAGCACCCGTATATGATCTTGATGTCAAACATCGACGAATGTGGGAACATCCATCGCCCATCACATGGGTCTAGTATCATATACGCTAGTCTACTCTGGTATATCGATGCCCCGTCTCGATACACCTCCGACTAGGGACATTTCAGGATATGCTTATAGACTACAGATGTCCCACTAGTATGATCTCCATCATAATCAGAGTAGTCAAGCCGATATCCTTAGGGCTTTATCAGCATGTATGAATGAATAAAAGCATGATCAAATCAACATGTCAGATAAAGAGGAACCAGATAGCATACTATCATGTCGAGCAAGAATGCAAACTGAATATATATACATGTATAGATACATCAACTATCACATAATGGCCTCTAGGGCATACATATATCCAACAATCTCCCACTTGCACTAAGGCCAGTTATTGGCGTATCTCATACCCAACATCTCAAAAAGTCGCTCATGCTGTGGCTGAGGGAGGGCCTTGGTGAGTGGATCCGCGGCGTTCTTTGTGTCAACTCTCTTAATCTCGATCTCGCGGTGATCTACAATCTCCCGGATCAAATGAAAGCGCCTCAGGATGTGTCTGGACCGCTGATGGGATCTGGGCTCCTTGGCTAACGCCATTGCCCCATTATTGTCACAATACAAAGGTATTGGATCAATAATGGTTGGAACTACTCCTAGCTCCGAGACGAACTTCTTCATCCAGACGGCTTCCTTGGCGGCATCATTTGCAGCAATGTACTCAGCTTCCATCGTAGAGTCTGCAACGGTATCTTGTTTGGAACTCTTCTAACTTACCGCTCCTCCATTGAGGGTAAATACAAACCCTGAGATAGATTTGCTGTCATCCTTATCGCTCTGGAAGCTCGAATCGGTAAAGGCCTCCATTTGGAGATCTTTATTACCATACACCAAGAACAACTCTTTAGTCCTTCGTAAGTACTTAAGAATGTTCTTCACAGCTGTCCAGTGGTTCTCCCCTGGGTTGGATTGATACCTGCTTACAACACTAAGTGCATAAGCTACATCTGGGCGTGTACATAACATCGCATACATTATAGACCCTACTGCCGAAGCATAAGGTATAATGCTCATGCGAGCTCTCTCTTCATCGGTCTTTGGACAAGAATCCTTGGAGAGAGTGACTCCATGGCAAACGGGTAAGGCACCCCGCTTGGAGTCTTCCATACTAAACCTTTTTAGGATGGTGTTGATGTACCTGGTTTGGGACAATCCCAACAACTTTTTGGATCTATCCCTATAGATCCTTATGCCCAGGATGTATGTGGCATCACCCAGGTCCTTCATGGAGAACCTCAGTGATAAGAATGATTTGACCGACTGTAGCATAGGAATATCATTTCCTATCAGAAGAATGTCATCCACGTACAATACGAGGAATGTGACAGCTCTTCCTACAGCCTTTCTATAAACACAAGGTTCATCTGGATTTTTGATGAAATCAAACTCTTTGATAACATCATCGAAACAGATGTTCCAACTCCGAGATGCCTGCTTTAACCCATATATGGATTTAAGCAATCTACATGCTTTCTCGCTGCTCCCACTGTCAATGAAGCCCTCTGGCTGATCCATATAAACGCATTCTTCTAAATCTCCATTTAGAAATGCTGTTTTAACGTCCATCTGCCAGATTTCATAGTCGTAGTGAGCAGCAATAGCAAGTAGGATCCGAATGGATTTAAGCATGGCTACGGGTGAAAAAGTTTCGTCATAGTCCAGACCTGGTCTTTGACGAAAACCTTTCGCCACAAGTCTTGCCTTATAGGTCTCTACCTGCCCATCCACACCAATCTTTCTTTTAAAGATCCATTTGCACCCCACAGGTTTTACCCCAGGGGGTACAACGTCCAAAGTCCATACTTTGTTGGTGTACATAGACTGCATTTCGGATCTCATGGCATCCAGCCACTTCACAGAGTCACCACTCGTGATAGCTTGCTGAAAACTGGTAGGATCATCATCTTCCATGATGCAATCTTCTCTGTCACCATCAATGAGGAAACCGTAGTACCTCTCCGGTGGGCGAGAAGTCCTACCAGACCTACGGAGTGGCCGAGGTTCTTCAGTTTCTGTTGCAACAGTCGGTTCAATCAAATCGTCATTTGTAGTTTGTGTCTCTAGAACCTCTTCTAGATCTACCACTTTGCCATCATCTTTATCTGTGAAAAACTCTTTTTCCAAGAATGTGGCATGTTGAGAAACAAACACTTTTTGTTTCTCTTTGTGGTAGAACAGATATCCATAAGAATTCTTTGGATATCCCACAAAGTTACACATGACTGACCGTGTCTCGAGTTTGTCCGGATTCTGCTTTTTAACATAGGCCGGGCAACCCCAAATCTTAATTCTCTTAAGAGATGGTCTCTTCCCATGCCATATCTCATATGGCGTGGTAGACACGGCTTTGGTTGGAACCCTGTTTAGCAGAAATGCTGCAGTCTCCAATGCATGCCCCCAAAACGAGACTGGTAATTCAGCATCACTCATCATGGACCGGACCATATCTAATAGGGTCCTATTCCGTCGTTCTGACACACCGTTGTGCTGTGGTGTGTAAGGAGGAGTGAGCTGAGAGAGAATCCCATTCTCTTTTAGGAAGTTTGCAAATTCTGTACTGAGATACTCTCCACCTCGATCTGATCGAAGCATCTTAATACTCAAGCCGGTTTGTTTTTCTACTTCTTGTTTATATTCAATGAATTTCTCGAAAGCGTCGGACTTGTGCTTTAATAAAAATACATGACCGAATCTTGAGAAATCGTCGGTGAATGTAATGAAGTATGAAAAACCGCCTCTAGCCTGTGTAGACATAGGCCCACATACATCACTATGTATGAGGCCCAGGAGCTGAGAAGCTCTTTCTCCGTGTCCGGTAAACGGAGTTTTGGTCATTTTACCCTTGATACAAGACTGGCAAGTCGCATAAGATTTATATTCGAAAGAATTTAAATATCCATCTTTGTGTAACTTGTTTAGTCTTGTTTCGTTAATATGACCAAGTCTACAGTGCCAAAGAAAAGCTTCATTTAATTCTGAAAGTTTTCTTTTATTAGTGTGTTGTATACTGAAAACTGTGTGTTGATTTAGGACATATATTCCGTTATTAAGTGTACCATACCCAACCAACATTTGATTTAGGTGAATGTTCATAACATTGTTCTGCAACACAAAATTATACCCTTCATTGTCCAACAAAGAAACGGATATTATATTACATAGCATAGTTGGTACAAAATAACATGGATTCAAAATCAAAATACATCCAGATGGCAACCCCAAGTGATACTCTCCCACTGCGACTGTATGTACATTGGAACCATTTCCAACGCGGAGAGTATGGTCACCTGTCCTCAAAACCTTGCTATTTCTCAGCCCCTGCATAGAATTGCAAATGTGAGAACCTGAACCGGTATCCAATACCCAGAAAGCAGAGTTTATAGAAAAACAGTTTTCAGTCACAAACGCACCTGAAGCAGAAGCATCACCATGCTTCTTCTTGAGACTTAGGTACTCCGTGCAGTTGCGCTTCCAATGTCCTGTCTTGTGGCAATGAAAACACTCGCCTTTCCCTGGGTCTCCAGCCGTGGACTTTCCCTTTCCCTTCACCTTTTTGACTCCGCCCTTAGGATTAGTGGGTTTCTTCTTTTTCTTTCCCTTGGCCTTAGCTTTTGGGCGAGAAGAAGAAGACTGTCCAATGGTCATAACGGGAGTCTTTGCTGACTTCATAGTGCTCTCTGCACTCCTTAACATATTAAGGAGTTCAGGGAGGTCCTTTTCCATGCCATGCATGTTGAAGTTCACTATGAACTGAGCAAAGGTGGAGGGGAGGGACTGCAGAATAATATCTATATATTGTTCATTTTCCATTGTCCATCCAAGGTCCTCAAGCTCTTCTATAAGAGCTATCATCTTCAACACATGGTCTCCTACTGGTGTGCCAGGGGCCATTCGCATCTGAAACAGTTTCTTTGATGCTTCGTATCGTAATACGCGGGATTGCTCCCCATACAACTCCTTTGTATGGAGCAGTATCCCGTGAATGTCCATGTCCTCGTGCTGCTTTTGATGTGTGTTATCCATCGATGCAAGCGCGAGGCATGTGGCCGTGGCACAGTCAGCGTCCCATGTCTTGCGGACTTCTATGTCCGCAACTGAGGATTTTGGGCCTGGGACGGGCGGGGCTGAAGCCGTGAGGACATATGATACTTTATCATAAGTCAAGGCGATATTTAGATTCCTTAGCCGGTCTTTATAGTTGGTCCCATTCAGTTTGTTTTTATCTAGTAGAAGCTTAAGTCCAGTCATTGGTATCTGCCATTAAGAGAGAGAAAAGAATACACTCAGCGAAAGCTCTTGCATAGATTAGATTGGTTTATTATCTTGTCTAATCGATGTTTCCCACTGCTTTTTATCAAGTTTTTCTTTCAAACCTTAAAAAGAAAAACTAGCCAGGATTAATTACAGTCTACAACTTCGCTAACAGTTCAGCCAGGCCAGTGTCGGTACTTTGAGGGAGGTTCCCCGTGCTTTCGCACGGACCTAATTAGAGTAAACCTCGTTTTCCCAGAGGCGGAGCCCCGTTAACACCTTTCTAGACACCTAATGAGTTAGCTAATTGTAAACTGTAAAACTCTCCTAGGAGCAACTATTGCCCACAGTGGGATCGGGATCCAACCATCACATGGAAGGTATGCAATCTCATTGCAAATTTCAACACTTGAAATTCCCGATGTGGTTTTTACCCCTAATACTCGTGACCTTGGCTAAGGTCAACAAATCACGAGCACTAGTCAAGCTCAACCCGTCATTTCTTGATTAATTAGACCCGTTCACATGACCCTTGGCTAAGGTCAACAAAGTCATATGCCCGTCCTAATTAATCTGCATCATATGCGTTTGTAGGAAGACATCACTTAGCTACCGTACACTACGCCTTGGCTAAGGTCAACAAACGTAGCACGAATACTAAGTACTCTACTTCCTAAAATGACGGAGGGTTGCGAATGATTTTTAAAAAAATCTTTAACGCTTTGAACTTGATATCGTTGTAGAATCAAATGGTTTTTCAAAAGGAGTGGCTTAAGCTCCGCAGTTTTGAAATGTAGCTTTTTCATAAATAACCGAGTGGTTTTCAAATCCGATTCTACAACATCTTTTTAGGTTTATTTTATTTACATTAATCACATTAATGTAATCCCATCATTTAAGTCCTAAAGCCAATCACAGAAAAGAAACGAAAATAACACGTACACTTATGCCATCCGCATTCGCCGCAATGTTCCGTTATGCACCGTTAGGTTACTTAACTAACGGCATACCGGGACGGGACTAGCGCGGGTGTAAAACATAAGCAACGTCTACTATATATCATATATATAATAAGTCATTCGTCTCAGATATCACAGAACACAGGCAGCAGAAATATAGATATAACGTGGGATATACTAGGACGTCCGTATTTAGTATCTAGCCAGAATAGAAAATACGGATTCCACAGTCGCGATGAATAGCCAAGCCCACACCCTGGACCCCTACGAGAGCGGCAAGTGACCCTACCAATCCTGGAGTTTAGGAGACCCGGTCTCGACTCCTCGAGATGGCCTCCCACTGAACCCCAGAACCCGGTCACCTGTGCTCCCCTCCTTGGGTCCATCCTAATGCGGAAAAGTAAATAATATACAACACTGGTGACACAACCGCAACCTGGAAGTGCCCCAAATAAAAGAATATTACATTACATTTGAATTTACATGAATGAAAATATAAAACTCTCATCTCACAAAAACCCCCCGGCTATTCAATCGCGACAATCCTACACATCATATCTCAGCAACACATAATATCACATATCATCAACGTAAGTAAGTATGCGTACCCCGATTGTCGTTGATGTATAGCAACGAAACCGGCGATATCAAACATACTACACTTACGGTCACAGAAAAGAAAGTGTAAAACTACAATATTTGGAATCCAGATTCTCTTTAGACATCATAAATGCGAAATATCACATATTTCGTATTTCATGCCTACACTATATGAATTCCACATATTGTATCACATTCCAGATAAACAGACAGTATTAAAGTTTTCGAACGAACTATCAAGCACCCAAGATTCACTAAAGCTCAACACTTGAGCAGGGTTCAAAAGATCCAGAGTGTGGCACAGTAGCGGCGGTCCAGCCGTAGAAGGGTCAAGCCAACGCCTCACATGTGGCACGCCGTACTGCCCCAAACCTTAGGGTTCAAAGGGCAGTTCGAGACGGTCACATAATCGAGTTAAGGTTTGTTGTCTTCTAGAGGGACCACCGCAAAAAGACTTGCACGCATCTCCAAACTATTTAAACCCCGTGAATATTGAGTAAATGATATTCGTTCAAACACTTCAATACTTTCTTGTTTACCCGGAAAAGAAAACGAAATGAAAAATTCCGATCGAAACCACGGGTCTAAAAATATCTCCAGAATTTTTCAACAGCAGATTCAGATTAAATATACTCAAAATATACTGTAGCAGGTAAAGAAAAACACTGTGCAAAAATTGGTCAAAGATCCCCTCATATGGCCGCGGATGCGCGGCCTAAGCTTGCTTATGCCGCGCTTCCGCGGCCAAAGTTACTGTTCATGGGTACGGATTTTCCAGATCGTCTTATATTTACCTGCTCTATTTTTTGAGAATTTTTAATTCTGAAAAAAGTCAGTTTTTAAAAAATTTCCAGAGAGCTCCTTTAAAAGTCGTATTTTGTTTCGATCGGACTTTTTACTTCGCAAAAAGGTCGCCTAATGTTCTAGGTCGGCTCTGATACCAATGTAAGGTTAGCCTAGCACCCTATGAAGAGATTTCAAGCATCACATGACCTAAAGTTTTCATTTTTATGGTGCTAAACTAACAAGCAAAGGAATCGATCCTAGAAAGATTAGGGTTACAAAACTATAAGCTAACAAAGTTAGGGTTTGAAGGCTACAACCTTTGTAGCTCCCGTTTTTGCTTCGCTCCTTAGGCTCTTTGGGTGTTGGATGAAGGTCCGCTTGTACTCCTCCCACGTCCACGACGATCCACCCGGAGTTTTCCCGTCCAAGCTTGCAACTTTGAAAAACAAAGAGAACACTCTAATCAAGTGAGCTAGACTTGATTAGAATGAAGTTGTGGCTATGGATCTCACTTCAAAATCTTATTTTTATGAGTGATTCACTCTCTTGTATGAACTAGAGAGCAAAAGCATGGAGGTTGATGAAGATGGTGGATTTTAGAAGAAGAGAATGAATTATCTTGTGAAAGAGAAAAGGAAAATAGCTATATATATTTTTCTTTCTCTTAACCAACGATGGTTAAATAAATAGATAACATTTTATTTTAAATTAAAAGCATGATAAGAAAATAAACTATGGGTTAAAAGTTAGGTGAGCATGGTTGAGTTAGAAGAGTGTAGAAATTCTTAAGTGATTTAACCCATTTTTCATTTTCTTTTGCTTTAATTTAAATCCAATAATTATCCAAATACAACCATGGTGTAATTCTTATACATCCACCATTCCCATTGTATAAACAACCATGATAATATATGATGTATGTATGCATGTGTGCTTGCACATCCATATGTGCATGAACAAGAATGAATGCACACATGCATGCATACATTCAACATAAACAAGATAGGATTTGTAGTGAGAAACTAATGATGAATCAACACTTGATTCACTTATCCGGTCATATCACATATGACCCGACCATTAGCAAGCCGCCCAATTAATATATGGTATCCCATACACGCATTTTAATCGGGTCCAAGCGCATATCGCATACGCGCACCACAACGTTTCGCCTGGACTAGGTAACTCCTATGTGGGACTCTAAGACTCGTCAATACGCCGGCAGTGGGTGATGATCATATCAAGCACCCCCAAGCCGCAAGCGGTCAGCCAAACGTAACGGCCACCCGGGTATTGAGCGATAAGAAGAAAACAAGCGAACCTGTTACAACTCCCATCGAGCCATCCGGCAACACTACCGTACAGTCCGGTCTCTTCGTCAGATATGCTGCATATCGAGCCTAGGGATGGTCACGTCGACCCCAATAACTCAATAGGTCGTGTCGGTGAATGGTCTATAACAGATCGAGAAACTACTGATAACACTTATCAGCAAATCTCAGCAGCCCTGGCCAGGGACTTGCTGTTATAACCAGTCGAGCACAGCACAGCATCAACTCCCAATACCGGGAGAGACGAAACCCCTCCTATCGCTCATTGCCTTCGTGTGTCTCGGGACTGTACCCAACGGCCACCTGTTTGCACGACTCAGTAGAGCCGTGGTAGGGTGGCAATCAAAGTACAGTGGGAGAACACACAAGACTCCATGACGATCTCGGGTCTACAGACTAACCTGTACCAGTGTCACCTGAGAACTGCTATCCGACGATAGATATAATTCCATATAGGAGTTCTCGGCGAGTCCGTCCAGTGTACCCAGTCACCACTGAGCACCCGTATATGATCTTGATGTCAAACATCGACGAATGTGGGAACATCCATCGCCCATCACATGGGTCTAGTATCATATACGCTAGTCTACTCTGGTATATCGATGCCCCGTCTCGATACACCTCCGACTAGGGACATTTCAGGATATGCTTATAGACTACAGATGTCCCACTAGTATGATCTCCATCATAATCAGAGTAGTCAAGCCGATATCCTTAGGGCTTTATCAGCATGTATGAATGAATAAAAGCATGATCAAATCAACATGTCAGATAAAGAGGAACCAGATAGCATACTATCATGTCGAGCAAGAATGCAAACTGAATATATATACATGTATAGATACATCAACTATCACATAATGGCCTCTAGGGCATACATATATCCAACAAATACATGCCTTAGTATTTGCCTTGACAGATGATGGGATCATGTTCATAAATGAACAATTATATCCAGCGAATTTTTAAGTGGTATCCTTTGCTGATTCACAATCAACATCTAGCGCCACGACTATCTCAGTGTCCCACTTGAAATTTTTTCCAATATACTGCTCCTCATAAGAGGGTAAATTTATAACTTTACAGACACTCTGTCTTCTATGGGAAGCTAGAATCGGTAACCACCTCATTCAGGAGGCTACCATTACCATACACCAAGAACATCAAATGATTTTCACTGCTATCTTATGTTTCTCCAGGATTGGACTGATATTCATATCCTATATGTAGAAACATATATCCATATTCTATATGGAGAAACACTTGTGATCACCATTATTTTACCGATTGCAGTATAGAAACATTACTTCCTATCATGAGTATGTCATCCACATACCATATGAAAAATCTGGCAACACTCTCTGCTATCTTCTTACAAATATCTGGTTCATCTCTCATTTTGATAAATTCGAACACTTAGACCGTGACATCAAAACAGATGATCCATTTCTGCTATGCCTGCTTTAGTCTAAAAATAGACTTAAGCAACTTGCACACTTACCGCTGCTCCCACCGACTAAGATAATCCTTCTGGCAGAGATATATACACGTACACTTCTAAATCCAATTTATAAAGACGTTATAATCACCATCTACCAGATATCACAGTCATAAAAAATAACAGTGGCAAGTTATATCTGTATGGACTTCAGCACAGACACTGAAATAATAGTTTCATCGTAATCCACAACGGGTATTTGATGAAAACCTTTTACTATAATTCTAGCCATATTAAATTAGTACCTATCCATTTGCACCAATCTCGTAAGATCTATTTTCTCTTAATGGATTTTACCCTTTCAGGAGCACCCAACGAAGTCCACACTTTGTTCCAATGCGTGGAGTCCAACTAGAATAACTCGGCATCCAGCCATCGGTCAGAAGTCACCACTTCTCATGACCTGCTGAAATAGTAGGGTCATCATTACATGATATAAGTCTCCCTGTCACCTTCTATGAGGAAACCGAAGTATCTCTCCTGTGCTTGAGGTCGCTTACTAAATTTGCGGAGCAGGCTAAAATTTTTCAGGGTCAATTGAATCTTCAGCTTTTACTAAATCTTCAGTAACCGTTTGTGCTTATGGAATTATTTCCAGTTCTACCATACTTCCACTAATTTCTTATGCAAGAAATTCCTTTTCTAAAAAGGTGGAGTATAGAGAACAAAACAACTTTTGATCCCAAAAATGGTATAAAGTTAATTCCTCGTCAATGTCCGGGATAACCTATTGCTGGGTTTCGCCGGCGCCCCGGCCATCAAACCGTGGCCAAATGCGGAACAAAATTAGCGTTTAAAATCTTTGGCGTAAACAAAACCCGCACGAGATCGAACCAAAAACCTATACTAGCAAACTTACAAAAAGCTAAACTAAAGGGTTGGAAAGGTTATACCGAATGAACCAAGTCCTTCGGATCTTCAACCATCATCCCAAGCTTCTAGTGGTCGGGGATCGAATTTGGTTGCCGATCTTCCTCCATCTACGATGATCCACCCGAGGGAAACGGCACAAGATTCAGCCTTTCCTAGCAAGACAACTGATGCTATAAAGTTGCTAGTAACGGAGAGTGGAGGTGTAGGGTTATCTCACTATAATTTTTCTCTCATCAAAATGCTCAAAAGAGCAACTCAAGAAAAAGAATGAGGGGTGTGGAAAACAATGGCATGAGCAACCATGGAAATGGCTAAGTCTTTAAGTGAGTATGAACAAGTGAAGAAAAAAGTCAATTCTCAAGTCAAGAAAATCAAGCATGGCATGTAAAGAATATATGGCTACAATAATTTCAACCATGAAAATATCTCCTCATTTTTACAATAAACAAATGTGTGCAATGCCTCTCTACATGTCAAGCCCATGCTCAAGCCAACTCACCATCCATCTCATTTCCAAAATGATTTTCAAAACTGAAAATCAATTAATGAGGTGACCATCTTCTAGAAGCTATTCTATATAAATACGGAATACAACCCGGTACATGTATCGAAATACATATACGCGTATTCGTACAAAAATACGAATAGCCAAGAGAGAAAATGAATAGTGAACAATAATACTAGAATACATATATATATATACATATATAAATTATTAAATCAAAACCTGATTTAATCTGGCTTAATCCTAAGCCGCTAGTATTATCAACCGTCCGATTAAAGTCTGTGCAGCCTGTACACATATTTAATCAGACACCTGTATGTACCAACATACGTCATCTACACCATATCGTCTGAACCGTGAAAACTCTCTGTGTGGGACTCTAAAGACTCGTTAATACGCTGGCAGTGGGTTTAACCACAAGCACGTCAGTGGCACTAGCTGTACGTAACGGCTACCCAGGTATTGAGCGAAAGGAAGGTCGACGAGCAAACTCATCCGTACCCCTACTGAGCCTGACAGTGACAATCTCCATATAGTCTGGTCTGTTTATCTAAGAGTATCGCATATCGAGTCTAGAGGGGTGGATAAAGTCAGACCCTTAATAACGCGATAATTCGTATTAGTGTGAAACCCATCACCATATGAGAAACTATTGATTCTAGATCAGTAATTCTCGACTACCTTGGCCAAGGATTTCTGGTGATGGCCCCCCGTGCATTGCGCGACATCAACCCCCAATACCGGGAGAGACGAATCCCCGACGATCCACTCACTGCCTCCATGTGGCTTGGGACTGTACCCAACTAAAACCTGTTTGTACGATTCCTTTGAGCCGTGGTAGAATAGTAATCAAAGCACAGTGGGAAATCACATGAGACAAATGACGATCTCAGGTCGATAGATTAAGCTGTACTCATGTCACCTGGGAACTGCAATCTGACAATAGGTATAATACCATCTACCAGGTTCCCGGCGAGTCCGTCCAGTGTACCCATAACCCAATAAGCACCTGTATACTATCTTAGGTGACTAACTGACACCGATGGCTTGTGAGACCGGCCACCGCCTCTCGTCGGGGTCTCGATAAGCATACACTAGTCTACTCTGGAGTATTGATACCCAGTCTCGATACTCCCACGACTAGGGACATTTAAGGATGTGCTTATAAACCATCCAGCTCCCACATATATGATTGCTATTATAATGCTGGTAGTCAAGCAAGAATCCTATGGGCTCTATCAACATGTAATAGTGATCTGTAATTCCACCTAATACTATACATGATGATAAAGATAAACCAGATAGCATACTATCATCTCGAGTAAGATTGTTCTACTGGAATAGGTCCTCGCTCAATCATCACAATCGCGTGCTTGCGATTCAATAATTGACTTGAGGGCACTATAACCAACAATCTCCCATTTGCACTTAAAGCTAATTATTGCGGTGTCGCATATTCACAACCCGTGTGATACCGAACACCCAACTTCTCTACTAATCAGTCTCACAAAGCCCGTTTGTGAAATTATTGCGTTCGAGAAATAGCCTCAGTGAGTGGATCCGCTCTATTGTTTCTATCTTTATCTCTCTATATCTTAACTTCGCGAAGAAAGACTATCTCCCGAAAAGATCAATACCTTGTCTTAGAATTTGTTTGGATATCTGATGGGACCCAGTTCACAAATGAACTCCAAATCCAACAAACTTCTTAGACTGTATCATCCACTGAATTTAATCAGTATCCTGCGCCATACCTTCCTCAGTATCTGCTTGGACCACATGTCCAACATACTGTTCCCAAAAGAGGAAAAACTATAACTCTGACAGTTACTCTGTCATCCAGGTCACCGTAGAAGCCCAAAATGATAATCGCCTCCCGAAGGGGGCTACCGTTACCATATACAGAGAACATCCACTTATGTTCATAACTGCTTCCCAATATTTCTCCAGGATTGGATTAATATATGTTTATGGCAGCCAGTGCAAAAACAATATCTGGTGTTGTACTTGATATGTCATGATTGACTCAATTGCCTAAGTAAGTGATATGCCAATCATGCAAATCCCTCTCCTCATCACTGTAGAGAGGGTGACTCCATCACCTGCGGGTACACCACCTCGTCAGGAGTCGTCCATTCTAAAACACTTTAGAATAGTGTCAAGTACTCTAATTGGGATAATTCCTAAATCTAGATCTAAAATCATAGATCTAGTCGTCAGAATCCCTAATATTTTATCCAGATTCTATATGGAGAAATACCTTGTGACAACCACAGTATAACCGATCGTAGTATAGGAATATCACTTCCTATCAAGAGCATATCATCCAAATACCAGGACGTCTCTTTCTACTACCTTCTCAAATCCAGATTCATCTGTTGTTCTGATGAAGTCAAACTCTATGACTATTACATCAAAACTAGATGATCTATATCCGATGTACCTGCTTTAGTCTATAAATAGACATAAGCTACTTGCCCACTACTCTTCCGCTGCTCCAACTGACTATAACAACCTTCTGGCAGAGTCATATACACGTGCACTTCTAAAGCTAGTTTAGAATGACGTTATACTCATCCTCCAGCCAGATCTCATAATCTAGAACAGCAGTAGTGTCAAGTTAGGGTAAACAAGAACCTCCCTGTCACCATCTTGAGGAGACCGAAGTACCTCTCGGGTGTCTGAAGTTACCCACCAAATCAGTGGAGTGGCTAATGGATCGTCGAAACCAATTGAATTCTCAGGTTCTATTAAATTTTCAGTAATCGTTTGTGGTTCTGGAATCACTTCCAGTTCTACCATACTCCCACTAATGTTTTCTAAAAAGAATCCAATTTTACTAAAACTGTGGCGAGTTAAGAACAATATAACTATTGATCTTCCTGATGGTAGAAAGTTAACCCTCGTCAATGCCCGGGATAACCCACAAATTGCCATTACTGAAACGAGCCTAGAGTTTTTCCAGATTCTGGTTTTAAGCATCAGCTGGCAAATCCATATACCTTAACATCGTTAAGATATGAATCCATTCTATATATTCATATAGAAACAAAGGCACTGATTTAGTTGGAACCAGATTCAAAATCATGCAGCTGTCTCCAGTGCATATTAACCAAATGGAAGGAGGCAAAGCATCATTACTCATCAAGGAATGCATCCACGTATGAGTAACCTGAAAGAGAATCAAGTTCTCAAAACTATTACTTACAACGGAATATCTTACACAAGTATCTACATCTTCGATCACCTTGAAGAATCCTGATACTTGCAACATATGGTTCTCTATTTTATTCTTATACCTATAACTTCTCAAAATCCGGATCTTGTATTTCAACGAAATATTTGTTTAAAACTAGAGAAGTTATGAGTAAACAGAATATAGTATGAGTACCAACCCCTCTGTCCTAATGGACATCGGACAACATACAATACTTTGTATAAGTTCTCTGAGTTTAATAACTCAAACCCTATGCGTCGTAGGTTGAAAACTGTACTATGGTTAAGAAGAATTACACCGCTGTTTAATCCTCCTTACTTAACCATCAACTGATATAGGTAAATGCCATAGACATAATTTCAAAAATTTATATCTCACTTTATAAAATAAACGTACAGATATATCAGTTTGAAATTGGTGCATAACGACGGATATTCCAAACCAAATATTTGCCGTCAGGCAAAACCCAGGTGATTACCTCAAATATCACCAATTACAAAGAATTCCGATATAATGAGGATATAATCACCCAGTTCCCAATATCTTACTCCCACCCAGCATCCGTAACGTAATACAGATGTAAGAATCAAATCTGGTAAATACATACCCTGGAGTCAGAATCTAATTGTGAAACAGTTTTCAATTAACACCGCACAGTAAAACTGAAATATGAAAATGTTTCGAAGGGGTAGCTGGGTATCCCAAGTAATGCCTCTTCCACTATCCAGATTCATGACAGTAACCGTATACTTCCTTGCCTCTCACTCCAATCCCTTTATATGTCTTTACTTATTACCCTCTGTATACCACGTTTAGGCTAATTAGTTTTCTTCCTTCTCTACCCTTCGGCACCAGCCTAAGGTTTGGAAGAAGACTATCCAATAAGCATAATAGGTATACACTCCTAACCAGTAGCCTTCGCAACCTGAGAGAAGGTAAAGAGAAAAGACAACTGAATAAACCTATTCTATTTCTCCCGAACCGGAAACCATCCTCGAACTGGAACAAATTCCTTCGAGTTCGTATGTAATTGTACGATGGTATATCCAATAAATGTGGATCTTTATAGTGATACGGAGTGTTCCGGAGAAATGCAAAATGGATGTAAGAGTGCCAGGGGTATATACGGTTTTGCCGTGAATGATAGCAGTCGCAATTTCCTTTTGCCCTCAATCTAATCCCTTTATATGTATTTACTTATTACCTTCTGTACGCTACACTCAGGATAATTGGTTTTCTTCCTTCCCCACCTTTCAGCACCTGCCTATGGTTTGGAAGAAGACAATTCAATAAGCGTAATAGGTGTACTCTCCTAACACTAGGAGCTCTCGCAACCTGAGAGAAGGTAAAGAGAAAAGACAACCCGAATAATTCTATTCAATTTCTCCAGAACCAGAATCCATCCTCGAACTGGAACAAGTTCCTTCGAGTTCGTATGTAACTATACGATGGAATATCCAAGAAATGTGGATCTTCGTAGTGATACGGAGTGTTCTGGAGAAATGCAAAGGGAAAGAAGAAGCAGCAATGATTTATGCGACTAAATGACAATCAAAAGCCAAAGCGTTTTAAGAAGGTTCGGATATCTTGGTTCATGAGTTTTAGTTTAGGGTCAGGTCATGGTCGCTGCCAAAGAGAGAAAGAGAAAAGAAACACTCAACGTTTAACCTAGATCAGAATGGTTAATCACTTTATCCAATCAGGATGGCTTCCACTGTTTTCTCGAATTGTCCTCTAAATCCAAAAGGAGAATTAGTCGGGATTATCTAAAATCACCCGAGGAGTAGCACCTACTCATCAGTGGGAATCGGGATTCAACTATCATCGCATGATAACTTGATGGAAGCCACTCAAGTCACTACACTCCAGAAGGTATGCGCATGCCTGGCAAGTTTCCTGTATGTTTGAAACTCCCGATGTAGTTTTTGCCCCAAGCGGCTTATGACCTTGACGAAGGCCAAAACATCATAAGTTGCAAGTCAAGTTTAACCCGTCATTATCCAGATTAATCTAGACTCATTCGTACAAGCCCTTGACGAAGGCCAAAACAGCTGTACGCCTGTCCTAGACTAATGCATCTATCTATGCTACAGATAAGCACCCACTAGTTACCAAACACTATGCCTTGGCGAAGGTCAAAACACATATCATGAATACTAGTAGATACCTATCTGAAATGACGGAGGGCTACGACTGGTTTTTGGCGAAAAACCTTTAACGTAATGAACTTGATATCGTTGAAGGAACCGGATAGCTTTTCAAATATATAGTGGCGCAAACTTTTGCCAAAGAGGTCACTCCCTGTGAAGGGATCTTGGCTCTTTCCTCGTCGAATGAGGTGCAGGATATTCCTAACCAAATACCATGATACAAAGCAAAAGAAACGACTATAGTGAAATTATTACGCTGACGCAAACTTTTGCTCAAGAGGTCACTCCCGGTGAAGGGATCTCGGCTCTTGCCTCGTCGAATGAAGTGATGGATATTCATAACCGAATACCGCTGTGCAAAGCAAAAGAAAACGTCTGTAATATCATTTTTAAAATTGGTTCCAACAACATCAAATAGGTTTATTTTCCTTGCATTGATCAGAATCAACGCAGTCCCATCAATTAATCACACCAGAAAAGAACGAAAATAAAATGTACGTATATGCCATCCGCATTCGCTACTAGGCCCCGTCATCACCCGTTAGGTTACTTAACTAACGACAGAGCGGGGGCTGGACTAGCGCGGGTGCAAAACATATACAACATCTACTAGTGTGTGTGTGTGTGTGTGTGTGTATGAGGATAAAGGAGGAAAGGTGCCATAGGAAGGAATTTCCTCCTATGGAGTCAGAAAAATGCACCCTCCACCATTTTTTTCGACGATCGGCATAAATCACGTCCATCTTTATCATCTAAGATGTGGATACACCAATTTTCATGTAATTATACCATTTTTTCACCATTGATTTAGTTGGTGCAAAATTAATGGTTTACCGACAATAGAACTTTTTACATTGTTAATTCAACGGTGAAAAAATGGTGGAAATCACATGAAATTTGGTGTCTGCATATCTTAGATGATAACGATGATGATGCTGGATGCCGGTCGTTAGAAAAAATGAGGGAGATTGTATTTTTTTCGACGCCATAGGAGGAAATCCCCTCCTATGGCCTCTTTTCTCCATTATTCTCTCTCTCTCTCTCTATATATATATAACATTCGTCCCAGGCATGATATAAGCAACATCACATAATAGCGATAAGCAACACAGAACAAACGGATAATCTGGGAGCCCCGGGTTTCCTTTGAGCCGCAAGTGAAACTCGACGTTCCCCTGGTCGTGTGGATAGCCTGTGCAATGAAAACCTAGACCCCTATGAGCGTGGCAAGTTACCTGCCAATCCCAGAAGTGAGGCAACCCTAATCATCAAAGTGAGTTGGCCACCCAGCACCTCACAGAATCGGTAACTTGAGCACCCCTCCGCGGGTCAACCTATACCCCCTACGAGTGCGGCGAATAATCTACCAATTCTAGAGTAAGGCCCCCTCTATCTCAACGCCGTGAGATACGGGCCCGTTGCCCTTTAGAACCCGACTATTCGTGCACTCCACCGCGGGGTAATCCTAGTACATAAAAGAGAAAAAAATATGTACAAGGGTGGCATCGACCTCAACCCGGTCGTGCCCTAAACAAATAATATACAAACTGGCAGTGACGGCAGTCCATATGTCGGACGCTCACCCCACAATATCAAATGTACAAATGAAACTAAACTGCACTACCATTGCACCCAAGGCTATCCATCACAACAATCCGCACAAACCATAACAAGATATATATCCACAGAAACAAGTAACCGAATCAAGTGTGTAATCCCGTCTAATTGAGCATAAAGCAATTAGACAGCGTTATCAACACATCCACGCATGAAAACGAAGTTAGGACATTAGAATTCCAAAATGCAATTAGCGCACATCCCAAATATACTAAGGATCAAAAAAACAAGTGCATTAAACATCTAAAAAAGTCGAGTTTTGAGCCAATTCAGAGGTCCAAATCAAAACGAAACGTGTCCGAACCTTTGCTGGGAGTTAGAGCACGAAATTAACTTCGATTCGGGGGCCTAAAGGAGGTACCCCACCTCTGAGGCCACCACAAGGTGGCCAGAGGGTGAGGCAGACCCGAAACTGCCTAGGGAAGGGCAGTTTCGGGTCCCCACCCCCAAGACCACCTTGTGGTGGTCTTGGGGAGTGGGCCCAGCTGTTCGGTCCCCTCGGGGTCTCCCCGGGGTGCCCACGCACCACCTTGCGGCTTCTCGGTTCAAACCAAGAGCCCGCGGGGTGTGCAAACATCTCAAAACTCAAAAATTCGGACTGTTTTTCGACAGTTTTCGATGTCCGAAAAACGTGAATTCTAATGTCGCAACTAGTTAGTTTAAGGTGTTTGGGTGGCTCTGATACCACTGCTGGGTTTCGCCGGCGCCCCGGCCATCAAACCGTGGCCAAATGCGGAACAAAATTAGCGTTTAAAATCTTTGGCGCAAACAAAACCCGCACAAGATTGAACCAAAAACCTATACTATAAAACTTACAAAGAGCTAAACTAAAGGGTTGGAAAGGTTATACCGAATGAACCAAGTCCTTCGGGTCTTCAACCATCATCCCAATCTCCTAATGGTCATGGATCGAATTTGGTTGCCGGTCTTCCTCCATCTACGATGATCCACCCGAGGGAAACGACGCAAGCTTCAGCCTTGCCTAGCAAGGCAACCGACGCTCCAAGGTTGCTAGCAATAGAGAGTGGAGGTGTTGGATTATCTCACTATAATTTTTCTCTCATCAAAATGCTCAAAAGAGAAACTCAAGAAGAAGAAAGAGGGGTGTGGAAAACAATGGCATGAGCAACCATGGAAATGGCTAAGTCTCTAAGTGAGAATGGACAAGTGAAGAAAAAAAGTCAATTCTCAAGTCAAGAAAATCAAGCATGGCATGTAAAGAATATATGGCTTCAATAATTTCAACCATGAATATATCTCCTCATTTTTACAATAAACAAATGTGTACCATGCTTCTCTACATGCCAAGCCCATGCTCAAGCCAATTCACCCTCCACCTTATTTCCAAAATGATTTTCTAAAATGAAAATCAATTAATGAGGTGACCATCTTCTAGAATCTATTCCATATAAATACGGAATACAACCCGGTACACGTATTGAAATACATATACGCGTATTCGTACAAAAATACGAATAGCCAAGAGAGAAAATGAATAGTGAACAATAATACTAGAATACACACACACACACATAAATTATTAAATCAAAACCCGATTTAATAATCCGGTTTAATTCTAAGCCGCTAGTATTATCAACCGTCCGATTAAAGTCTGTGCAGCCTGTACACATATTTAATCGGACACATGTATGTAACAACATACGTCATCTACACCATATCACCTGAACCGTGAAAACTCTCTGTGTGGGACTCTAAAGACTCGTCAATACGCTGACAGTGGGTTTAAGCATAAGCACGTCAACGACACTAGCTGTATGTAACGGCCACCCAAGTATTGAGCGAAAGAAAGGCCGACGAACAAACTCTTTCGTACCCCTACTGAGCCTGACAGTGACAATCTCCATACAGTCTGGTCTGTTCATCTGAGAGTATCGCATATCGAGTTTAGGGGGTGGATAAAATCAGACCCCTAATAATGCGATAATTCGTGTCAGTATGAAACCAATTACCACATGAGAAACTACTGATCCTAGATCAGTAATTCTCGACTACCTTGGCCAAGGATTTCTGGTGATGGCCACCCGTGCACTGCGCGACATCAACCCCCAATACCGGGAGAGATGAATCCCTGACGATCCACTCACTGCCTCCATGTGGCTCGGGACTGTACCCAACTTAAACCTGTTAACACGATTCCTTTGAGCTGTGGTATGGTAGTAATCAAAACACAGTGGGAACTCATATGAGACAAATGACGATCTCAGGTCGACAGACTAAGCTGTACTCATGTCACCTGGGAACTGCAATCTGACAATAGGTATAATACCATCTAGCAGGTTCCCGGCAGTCCGTCCAGTGTACCCATAACCCAATGAGCACCTGTATACTATCTTAGGTGAATAACTGATACCAATGGATTGTGAGACCGGCCACCGTCCCTCATCGGGGTCTCGATAAGCATACCCTAGTCTACTCTGGAGTACTGATGCCCAGTCTCGATACTCTCACGACAAGGGAATTTAAGGATGTGCTTATAGACCACCTAGCTCCCACGTATATGATCGCCATCATAATGCTGGTAGTCAGGCAAGAATCTTATGGGCTCTATCAACATGTAATAGTAATATGTAATTCTACCTAATGCTGTACATGATGATAAAGATAAACCAGATAGCATACTATCATCTTGAGTAAGACTGTTCGCTCAATCATCACAATCGCGTGCCTGCGATTCAATAATTGACTTGAGGGCACTATAGCCAACACCTACAAACTGCCATTACTGAAACGTGCCTGTTCCCCTCCGAATGACGGCGCGACAGGGATGTCTTGCCTGAGATTCGGGGCAGATGCTAATTGGTGCTATCCGTCCACCTCTCCGAAGATGCCAAGTTGATTTATGGCACCGTGTATCGAAGGTTTAAACGGATGCGTCCGATGTAGCAGACTTCGTCAGATTCCCCCTCGCTTGAGGGGTTTTTGATTGTGGGGACGCTCTTCCCTGCAGGCGTAAGCCCCTGCAGTTAATTACGCTACCGCATCACGGTAACCACTTTCTCCTTCTCCAGATGGTCACTTCGTGTCGTGTGTGTTTATTTTGTGTTTAGTTGCCCGTGGATTGTATACGGAGACTGAGTTATGTCGTCGCCCGTAGGGCGTAGACTAGTCCAAATCCGTATTATCTTAGATTTAGGTTTGGGGGTTTGGGTTTAAGGATACGTTAGCCTCATTGAGAACTAAGATCAACTTAAACGTTTGTTAAGGATACGTTAGCCTAGTTTTTAGACTACGATCAACTTAAACGTTTGTTAAGGATACGTTAGTCTAGTTTTTAGATTAAGATCGACTTAACGGGATCGTTTAGATCCAACAATAGGGCAATTAAGGGAGCCCTGTTGTTTAGTTTAGTGATATTGCGGTCAATAGGTAGTTTAAGGACATTGCGGTCCAATGTTAGTTTTAAGACGTTGCGGTCAAGGTTAAGGACATCATAGTCCGTGGATTTAAGGACTCCACAGTCCGATGTTAGTTTTAAGACATCCCGGTCAAGGTTAAGGACGCCATAGTCCGTTGTTAGTTTTAAGACATTCCGGTCAAGGTTAAGGACGTCATAATCCATGGGTTTAAGGACCCCACAGTCCGATATTAGTTTTAAGACATCACGGTCAAGATTAAGGACGTCATAGTCCGTGAGTTTAAGGACCCCACAGTCCGTATCAATATGTGGTCATAGGGACCCGTCACCTCTTTGAAGACGTTGAGGAATTACAACGCTAAGTATCAAAGGAGTGAAGAGATGTACCCTGGAACCAAGGTAGATTAAACAGTCTTTGACCCAGTTTAGGACCAAGACCAATTAATTATGTTATGAGCCCATTAGCCCGGTTGAATTTGAATTGAGGACTTATGGCCATTTTGGGCTGAGTCCAATCATGTTTAGCATATTGACTTTCTGTTGGTCCACTAGAGGAGAGGCTTTGCCTCTAGACACTTAGCCAATGTGGCTAAAATTAGTGTTAAACACTAAAGACCAATCAGTGTTGAACACTGAGAATGAGATTGACAAGTTAATGTTTAACACTCAAAGATAGTTAGTGTTAAACACGAGCAACAGGGCTTTCAAATTAGTGTTTATACACTAACGCAAATCAGTGTTAAACACTGGCAGTGGAGATTTCAAATTAGTGTTTAACACTAAGGCATATCAATGTTAAACACTGGAAACAGGGTTTTCCAAGTTGGTGTTCAACACTAAGAAAGTCAGTGTTAAACACTGTAAATAGAGTTTTCCAAATTAGTGTTTAAACACTAAGAAAATCAGTGTTGAACACTGGATATAGAGGTTTCAACTTTAATGTTAAACACTAAGGCAAGAGGGGTCACGTGGTAGCACGTGAGAGCGCCCTCAATTCATTTTATTCTGCCAAAAGTATTGAATACTTTGGAGCATTACGTGCTGTCACGTGATGGGCATTTAAATGTTTGTCTGTTAGAGCTTCTGCCAAGGGGTCACGTGGGGCACGTGAGGCATTGCCTCAAAGTCCTTCTCTGTGGAACTTTTCAGGGGTCACGTGGTAGCACGTGACCTTGCTTCTTTACATGTTTGTTTATCTTTTAAGAATTAAATTTTTCATAGGGTTAAACCCTAGTTATAACTTTAGAGGAATTAAATTCCCACTTTCTTTTTGAAGAATTATATTCTTAGATGGAGTTAAACCCCGGCTTTTCTTCTGTAAGAATTAAATTCCTAATGTATGTGAAGAACTGAATTCTATCTTAGGGTTAAACCCTAATTTCTTCTTTCTTGAGGGAATTAAATTCCTGTTATTTTGACAGAATTAAGTTCTTAACTAAGGTTAAACCCTGGTTCTGTTCATTTTTAAGGAATTGAATTCCTATAACATAGGGTTAAACCCTAATTTTATTTCAAAGGAATTAAATTCCTATAATTCTGTGAGAATTAAATTCTCAAACTTCCATTCCCTCTCTATGCTTTGGATCTGCATGACAGGATCTCAACCCAATGAGAATTAAATTCTCAATTCATGGGGAGATGTGCACTCTGCAGATCCTCTACTAAAGAGAGAACTAAGTTCTTCTTTTTAATATAAGAGTTAAACTCTTTGAGAATTAAATTCTCTTTTTAAAAGCCTCTCCTTTCTTACCTAAGGTTTTCTTTTGCAGAAGATCAAATTCCTCTAAAGTCTTAAGGCTCTATCTTTCTCTCTATGTCTCTCTCTCTCTCCGTTTATATATTTTCCTGGCTCCTATTTATAGGAGAAGGAGCAGAATCAATTAGTTTTAGTGAATCTTTCATTGAGAGATTTGATTTGCATTCATCATTCATCTGGACCTTTGGATTATTAGGTGAATTTTATTCACCATTGGATTTCAAATCCAAAGATATTCCTTTATTATTTTGGTTAGATTTTAAGGGGAAATCTTTCCAAGTTCAAGATTTTTCCATAAATAGGTGATATTTAATCACCTTTAGATTTTTAATCCAATCGGTTCCAAATAATCATTTTCCTTTGTATAGATTTGAATTCCTTTCAGAATTTAATTCTGTTAAATAGAGAGGCTTTGAAAGTCGGTCACGTGTGACCACGTGACCCTTGGTCACGTGTAGGCACGTGACACCTGGTCACGTGTAGGCACGTGACCCCCTGGAACGGGCTTTCTTCTCCTTTCTGCGCTCTGTTTTCTGGCAGCTGTTCAACCGTCACGTGCCAACACGTGACCCCTGATCACGTGTGAGCACGTGACCTTTTCTGAAGCCTTTTCCTTGACTTGATCAGGGAACTGATGTGCCTTTGCCGCTGCTTTTAAATGTCACGTGCCAACACGTGACTGCTGGTCACGTGCTAGCACGTGATGCCTCCTCCGTAAGCTTTCCTGATTTTAAATCAGGAAATAAATGCCCCCACAGCGTTGTTCTCGCGTGTCTGCACGTGAGTGCAACGATGTCACTTTTTGTGACCGTTGGATTCCTCTAGAGATTTGGGGAGGTGAAGCGTCTCCATCATATCTTATAAATATAGGGGTCATTTCAGAAGCGCCTCCACTTTTGCTTATTTTCCTCCTTGCAAACTTTTTCTGAGAATTTAATTCTCTTCTTCCAGAACTTAGTTCTCTGCCTTGAAACATTTTCAGAGTTTAACTCTGTTCAAAAAGACTCTTTTCTTCAGGTAATGCTCTTGAATGAACGATGAACTCTCACATTCCTCTGGATTTTAAATCCAAAACAAGGGTTTTTACCCTTTTTGAATATGAACCCATTTTTTCTTCAAGTTTTTCAACCAAAGTATGAAACCATTTATCCTTCAACAGTAGATCTTTTTAGGGTTCATATGATCTCTAGGGAGATAATGGTGGTGGTTAAAATTTATGGAATTTAATTCCATCCCAAAAAAAGTTTCTGGGAAATTAATTCCCCTTTTCTTAATAAGGAATTTAATTCCTATGAAGAACTCGGTTTCTTCACATGGAGGCTTCTTAGGGTCTCTTTGCCCTAGGTTGTCCTTCTGTAATTAATGAAGCAGAAGTTTGCAATGATGTCTTCTGTGGGAATTTAATTCCCTTGAAACTCACTTCCTATTTAATGAGGATATCCCCTTTGTCTCATTACAACTGCTTGGTCTCATTATTAACGAGACGTCATCCTGATTCTGTGGGGCCCATGTGTTTTGTAGCCAATGGTCCCATAAAAAAGGTCTGCTATCGCTTTCTTCAACTGTCTTCATGCTCATGCATGTATATATATTGCTGCTTTGCTTTTGACAGTTTTCTTTTATTCGATCTCAGGTGCAATGGCTTCTGTTCCGTGCTTCCCCTTCACTCGCTCGGAGGCCGCTTTTCCTCAATCACCATCTGACGAGGAAGCGATGGCGATGATCCGGGCTCATGACCCGAACTGCACCAACTTGCTTCTATGGAGAACTTGGTATAGCCATATTATCCAGGGTCGCCGGAGTTTCCTCTGTGAAGTGCCGACAGAGCCCACTTTCCCATTTTCGCCGATGGATCCTCCGAGGACGGTTTTCGCTGTGGAGATGCCAAATTGGACTCCGACGGGACGGCTTGAGCCTTCGACGACCGGTATCCCAAACCATCCAATCCCCGCTATAGATATCCTGGGACGACGCATTTGCCAGGGTGAGGCCCACCCATGGGGACAAATTTATAAGATAGGGCTCACTTCTCGGCACCCTACGGGCTACCTCCTCTGGGCTCGCTATATCCTTGCTACCCATCGTGCGCGGCTGCAGAAGGTCGGGCTTTACCAGGCGATATATGCGTCACTCTTCCATTATCAATCCCCGCATGTCTGGTGGGTTAAGGCGTTCTTGAATCAATGGAATCTCCCCACCAACACTTTTCTTCTGGGGGACAGAGAAGTCTCGATCTCTTTGGGAGAGTTCTATGAGATCTCGGGACTGCCAATCCGAGGGACGCTTTATGAGGAGTTGCTGCCCTCTGATGAATACGTCTTTGAACCGGAGCCTGCTCCGGTTGACGGCTTGTCTGCTGAGAACGCCATCCGCCACAAGTGTCCCAGCTTAATCAAGGTGCTGGGTATCTTTGATCGTTTGTTCACCGAATCCGAAGAGCAGGGTGTTACTTTCAAGAGCTTTATTGCTTGTTTCCTTCGTGAGGATGTCTTGTCGAAGACAGCTCCGAAGTTCGCCAACATCAAGGACCCCTTTGGGTTTGGTCCGAAGAAGCTGCCGACCACTGAATCGGATCTTCCACAGTATTACATCCCCATTATGTCGCCGATGTCTTTTGAATCCACTGCAGCTGCCGGCATGGATGAGGAAACGTTCTTCGTGGGGTTTGTCAGTGTCTGGCTCAGTTGGTTTGTCATCCCCATGCATCGCCGCTTTATGAGAGCCTCGGTTATCTACTCGGCTCATTGTATCGCTGAGGGGACGCGGTTGGCCATCGGCATCCCGGCGTTGGCGCATCTTTATCACGGGTTGGGCACTGCAGCTAATACCTCTACTCCTGGCGTGGATGTGGTAAATTTTTCGCTTCACTACTTTACGTCTTGGATCGAAATGCACATCCCAGGTGCTTTCGCTATGCATCAACGACCCGCATTTTACGACGCCTATACTTTCCCTCGGCTTATGCGATTGGTGGATGCTTTTGCTGCTGACCCGACTCAATTCGGGGCTATTCGGGCGCTGATTTCCCCTTACGCTACTGCTGGAGGGTTAGTATTTAATGACCGGGTTTTATCTTCTTCCGCGGGTTCGGCCCAACCGCTTTGGGACCGGTCAAAAGATAACGCGCCCTTTTTTAAGCCCTGGGAGGCTGCGCGCTTATACGTAATTAGACCGGGTTACCTGGTATTCCGTCAGGATAGCGCGGCCCTTTTCATGTGGTACAATCCGCACCGCTTTGCCCGGCAGTTTGGCTATGATCAGGGTGTCCCGTTTGAGGCTTTCATAGTCGCGCTGGTTCCTTCGCTCGGGGCCGTTCGAGATGCCGCCCATCACTTTATGAGGCTGAACACTGGTTCTCAGTTTATGATCCCTGATGGTGATTACATGCCCCGATGCGTGGGGGCGTCCACGGGATGGTATCTCCATCGGGTCAACCCGATTATTCTTGAGGAAAGAAGGGTACTCCTGGGCCATGGTGCTCCCACTCAGGTTTCGGCCACGGGAGCTACGCTGCGACCGCGCGCCCCGGTCCGCTTTCCCTTGAGGGATATCGGCACCGCGCTTATCCCGGGGGAGTCGGGGGTAGATCTTACTCCAACTGCTGGTATGCCCCTGGGTACTCGTTCTCGGGGTAGACGGGCTCCGGTAACAGCACCCCCACCCGAGGCGGCATCGCCCTCCGTGGCATTGACAATGGCAGTGTCATCCCCGGTTGTGGCATTGGGTGAGGGTAACAGGGATGAGGGCGTTGAGGGTGACGTGGGCCGATGCCGCCCTAAGGCTCCGCAGGGGAGGAAGCGGTCATCCTCGGCGACCGGCTCTAGGTCCAAGCGGCGGAGGAAATTGGCCACCAATGTGCTCGATTCTTTGGCGGAGTCTGAGCCTATTCTTGAAGACGAACCATTGGCCTTGCAAGAGTCAGACGTTGGACTTCTTTTCCCGAGTTCGGCCGATGAGGAAGCCGCACAGTTGGCCGAGGCCATACGGCGTTCCAAAGACGCGTCTCATAATGCCAGGGTTCCGAAGAAGCCCTATCCCGTTGTAATCTTTTACGAAGACCCTTCGTGGATTCGGCGGCGGTTTATTGGTCCTTTGGAGGAATGGGGGGAAAGGGCCCTGAAGCAAGCCGCTTCAGAAGACGCAGCGGACGCACTTTCTTTGTGGACCGGCGGCCATGAGTCTACCCTTGAGCCCCGGCGAGCACGCCTCCTTGAGAAGGAGCAGCGGCTTGAAGAAGCCATATTGAAGGCTTCTTTGCGCATCGGTACGTTGTTGTTCTTTTTTTGTAGCTTTTCAGATTATTCACGCCTGTATATGTGTATCCTTATTCTTATTTGAATTGTGCAGAATCTTCGACGCTGGGGGAGCTCCTTACGGGCTCATTGAAGCTAAAGCCTGCCGAAATTCCCGATGAAGCATTGCTCGATGTGGAGGGGGCTGATGAGGCTGCTCCTCTTATGGTAGAGCCTCCAGTGGCGGTTCTTGATCGGGGAGTGCTTGCCCCTTTGGGAGAGGCTCCTTTGGAGGTTACCGTTCCAACAGCTCTTCCCGAAGGCGGCCCAGAGGCTGAGATGGAGGTAGTCGGGACTACCCTCCCTTTGTTAGAGCCTACGGTTCCGGCAGAGGCTGTCGAAGCCGCTATTCCCCCGACTCAGAACGGGAGGAGTGTTGAAGGTAACCCTCTGCATTTTAAATTAGCAACCCTTCCATGGTCTGAACTCTTTTGTTTTCCTCAGAATTGCGAGGGCTGGCGGCCTCTATCACTGATTTGTCGCCTCGGCAATCGTTTCAGCGTTTATTGGAGATGGCAGCTCCGCAGGCGATCTCCCCTCAGCGCATTGTCCTTTCCTATGGGCAAGGTTAGCGTCATTCGTCATTTTTTACCATAGCATTGTTGCCATTTTTGCGAAATGACGTTGATGTCTCTTATAGTTTTGGAAGCTGACGACGAGGTCGAGGTCGTTGAAGGGCCAGGGGAACCTTCAGCTCCTACTTGCATGACTGTCGGTAAGCGACATTTTATTATAATCCCATTCGTTCTTCGCTTAAGAATTTTATTGACATCCTTCAAATTTGAACAGCCTTGCCAGTCTCCTCGGCGTTGGAATCGCGCATCGTGATGCCGCCCAGCCCTTATGCTTTGCGGGCTTCAGAACGCTTGGCCCAATTAAGCCTTGTCTCCTTATCATCTTTGATTGAGGAGCTTCGTGCTGGCAGCGCGACCACAGCTGAAGTGTTTGCCGCCGAAGCTAACGGTTCTCTTCCTTTTCTTGCCACCTACCATAGCGAAGAGGTGGTGCGAGTCTGGGTGGAGTTTTGTCGGCAGGTGGAGGCTTGCTTGCACGCCCTTGAATGTTCTCGCCTTTCCTCGGAAGCCGTGGCTGCAAAAGCGGAGTTGCGGGGTCTGATAGCACGGTGCGCGGCAAATATGACGTCGTGCGAGAAGAGCCTCGGCCGTAAATTCTCGGAGAGGGAGCTAGCTTCCAAGGCGCTGAGCGAGCTTCAAGCTAATCTTACCGTTAAGGCCCACAAAGCATATGAACTCTGGCGAGTGCTTCAAGAGGCCATCAAGGAGGTGGTGGCTCTCGATAAAGCTGCCACGTTCACTCGTGAAAGGGTCGAGGCCCATAAGGCCACCGGGAAAGAGCTTGAAGTTCGGCTTGCTTCGTATCAGGCCCAGCAGGCTCAGGCGGAGGCTCGTCTTTAGGCGATCCTGAATCATGAAGCCGTGACTCAGCAACAGAAAGATGAGCTGGTAAAATTGCTATATCGCCCGCCGGCTTGAAGACTTGTATCTTTTCCTTCCTTTTGTATATACTTCTGAATGAGAGTATTTTCTTTTTGTTCTTTCATGAATTGTACTTTGTATCCATTTTGGTTTATGAATAAAAGATACATTTTTCTTCTCAATGGTGTGTCTCTTTTCATTGAATGTGTTTTGCGGACAATTTATCTTGATTTCCTTGCAGGGCAGCGATGGCTTAGGATTCAGGGTTAAGGTCTGCTTCCTAAGACTTTTGCGCTTTATGAGCCACGAGGGTCTCATAAAGAGTTTTTCTCCCTACAGGTCGAGAGGATCCCATAGGTGTAAGTTCTTCTTAAGAATCGTGAGGATTCTTAAGCGGGTTTTCCCTTGAGAGTCGTAAGGATCTCACAAGAGAGTTTTCTTCCTTACAGGTCGTGAGGACCTGCAAGTGCTGGATGTGGTCGCCCTTATCCGTGTTTCACGGGGTCAGGGGTTGCTCAAAGTATCGTAGTTTAAAGACGTTGCGGTCAAGGTTAAGGACGTCATAGTCCGTGGATTTAAGGACTCCACAGTCTGATGTTAGTTTTAAGACATCACGGTCAAGGTTAAGGACGTCATAGTCCGTGGATTTAAGGACTCCACAGTCCGATGTTAGTTTTAAGACATCACGGTCAAGGTTAAGGACGTCATAGTCCGTGGATTTAAGGACCCCACAGTCCGATGTTAGTTTTAAGACATCACGGTCAAGGTTAAGGACGTCATAGTCCGTAGATTTAAGGTCTCCACAGTCCGATGTGTGGTTGCGGGGACCCTTCACCTCTTTGAAGACGTTGAGGAATTACAACGCCAGGTATCAAAGGAGTGAAGAGATGTACCCCTAAACCAAAGTGGAATCAATACAGAATCAGGGTGGTTGATTGTTAGTTTTAAGACATTACGGTCGAGGTTAAGGACATCATAGTCCGTGGATTTTAAGGACTCTACAGTCCGGTGTTTGCTCTGGATGCTTCACACGGATTCACTGTCATGCTTGGCGAGGACCAGGCTCCACTCTGGGCGTTTTCCGCGGGGTCAAAGAGTGACATTATCCGCGTTCCACGTGACCAGGAATTCTGCACTAGATGCCTCACATGGGTTCACTGCCGTGTTCGGCGAGGACTAGGCTCCGCTCTGGATGCTTCACACGGGTTCACTGCCGTGCTCTGCGAGGACCAGGATCCGCTCTGGACATTTTCCACGGGGTCAAAGAGTGACGATATCCGTGTTCCACGTAACCAGGAATTTTGCACTAGATGCTTCACACGGGTTCACTGCCGTGTTCGGCGAGGACTAGGCTCCGCTCTGGATGCTTCACACGGGTTCACTGCCGTGCTCTGCGAGGACCAGAATCCGCTCTGGACGTTTTCCACGGGGTCAAAGAGTGACGTTATCCGCGTTCCATGTAACCAGGAATTTTGCACTAGATGCTTCACACGGGTTCACTGCCGTGTTCGGCGAGGACTAGGCTCCGCTCTGGATGCTTCACACGGGTTCACTGCCGTGCTCTGCGAGGACCAGGATCCGCTCTGGACATTTTCCACGGGGTCAAAGAGTGACGTTATCCGCGTTCCACGTAACCAGGAATTTTGCACTAGATGCTTCACACGGGTTCACTGCCGTGTTCGGCGAGGACTAGGCTCCGCTCTGGATGCTTCACACGGGTTCACTGCCGTGCTCTGCGAGGACCAGGATCCACTCTGGACGTTTTCCATGGGGTCAAAGAGTGACGTTATCCGCGTTGCACGTAACCAGGAATTTTGCACTAGATACTTCACACGGGTTCACTGCCGTGTTCGGCGAGGACTAGGCTCCGCTCTGGATGCTTCACACGGGTTCACTGCCGTGCTCTGCGAGGATCAGGATCCGCTCTGGATGTTTTCCACGGGGTCAAAGAGTGACGTTATCCGCGTTGCACGTAACCAGGAATTTTTCACTAGATACTTCACACGGGTTCATTGCCGTGTTCGGTGAGTACTAGGCTTCGCTCTGGACGTTTTCCACGGGATCAAAGAGTGACGTTATCTGCGTTTCACGTAACCAGGAATTTTGCACTAGATGCTTCACACGGGTTCACTGCCGTGCTCGGCGAGGACTAGGCTCCGCTCTGGATGCTTCACACGGGTTCACTGCCGTGCTCTGTGAGGACCAGGATCCACTCTGGACGTTTTCCACAGGGTCAAAGAGTGATGTTATCCGCGTTCCACGTAACCAGGAATTTTGTTGATTGTATTCGCATTTCACGGAATTGGGATTTGACTTTTCGGTGATCAGGATATCGCCGAGCCATGGAACTGGGAGTTGCCGCTGTTCCGTTTCGCTTGAAGTTGTGTTCGTTGTTACGAGACGAGTGCTGAGATGATCTCTAGGTCGCTTGCGACCCGTCGAGACTTAGCTTCTTTCTTTGATGAAACCTGGGGGGAAGTATGATCACTTCTTTGTTTACGCCCTTGGATTGTATACAGGGTGTGATGGAACATCACCTGTAGGGCATAAATTAAAACCTTTTTTTTTTAATTTCTTTTTCCGCGATGCTCTATCATTTCAGCTTTTATATCGCGGAGGTCACGATTGCCCTATCATTTCGGCTATTTTTCGCGGTGCCCAATCATTTCGGCTATTTATTTCATTTTTACTCGCTGTTTTTTATTGCGAGTTGCCCCATCATTTCGGCTATTTTGCGTGCATACATTTTTACTTGCTTCTTTTTATTGCAAGTTGCCCCATCCTTTCGGCTATTTCGCATGCACGTGCGGCCTACTGGCTTTTCGCCATAAACCTGAAATTAGACACCGATTTCGGCATCAGCACCGCTACAACTGGGATATAGCCAGGAGTGAATCATCATCTGCCTCTGTCGATGTTGAACAAATGTGGCTTAGCAAACCAGGGTTAGGGTCCTGTCGACTAAGGCTTTTGACTTCATGAGCCGTAAGGGTCTTACAAAGGTATTTCTCCCTACAAGTCGTGAGGATCTTGTAGGTGTATTTTCTCCCTAGGAATCGTGAGGATTCCTAAGTGTATGTTCCTCTGTAAGTCGTAAGGATCCTACAAGAGGGATTTCTCCTTATAAGTCGAGAGGACTTATAAGGGTTGTTCACCATAGGGACATACCCCTAGTCACGGGTGGGACTTTGCTGGGGAAATGTTTATTCGTGCCCGTGGATTGTATACAAGGGTCAGTATGAGCTGCTTATAAGGCATTGTCGAAGGTTATGAGGGATTTTGCTTAAGCACAGGTTTAGGTCTCTGTGACTTAAGACTTTCAAGTCTTATGAGCCGTGAGGGTCCCATAAGAGAGTTCTCCTTGCGAGTCGTGAAGATCTCGCAAGTGTATTTTCTCCTTAGGCATCGTGAGGATCCCTAAGTGTGTTGATCCCTTGTGAGTCGTAAGGATCTCACGCGGGTGGTTTCTCCTTACAAGGTCATGAGGACCCTGCAAGTGTCCTTTAACGAGGTTGCGCCCTTTCGGGTTTTCACAAACACTCGCCGGTAGTCCTGCTGTTTTTACTCACGGAGCCCTTTCGGGTTTTCATCCGTGCCCATTTTGCTTATGGACATACCATTTTTTATTTATATATTTTTTTTCTTTTTTTTTACGAGATCGCGCCCTTTCGGGTTTTCGCAAACACTTGCCGGTAGCCCTGCTGTTTTTACTCACGGAGCCCTTTCGGGTTTTCATCTATGCCCTTTTTGCTTATGGACATGCCGTTTTTTTTATTATTTATTTATTTTTATTCATCTCATCAGCCTAAGGATGCTGCGGTAGTAGTTTTAAGGACGTTTCGGTCCGTCATTAGTTTAAGGACGTTTCGGTCCGTCTTTAGTTTAAGGACGTTTCGGTCCAACGTCAGTTTAAGGACGTTTCGGTCCGTCGTGAGTTTAAGGACGTTTTGGTCCGTCGTTAGTTTAGGGACGTTTCGGTCCGTCATTGAGAGAGGGCCGGCTACTACTTATAGAGCTTTAGCCTAGGAAGATAGCGAGCGGACATAGTCGTCGTCATCTACCATTGACCTAGGCTGTGGCCCATTAAGCGTAGTATTTCTTGAGGAAGCGGCCGTTTATTGACCTGAAAGGCCTTTCACCGTGCATATCCATGAGTAGATAGGCTCCACCCTGGTAGACCTTGTCTATGATGTACGGGCCTTCATAGTTCGGCTCGAATTTTCCCCGCTTGACGCGATTGGGGATCATAGGCCTTTTGATCACTAGCACGAGTTCGTCTTGGCGGAATGTCCTCGGCCTGGTCAATCTTTCATACGAGCGTGTCATTTTTGCTTTGTAAGCCTCCAAGTTTTGTTGTGCTATGAGCCGTGTTTCATCAAGGCCATCAAGCTCTTCTAGCCGAAGGTGAGCACTTTCTTCGCTCGTCAACTCGCAGTGGACTGCCACTCGTAAAGAAGGTAGCTCTATCTCGAGGGGGAGTACTGCTTCCGTACCGAATACCAGTGCGTATGGTGTCGTGTTCGTGGCCGTCTTGAACGTAGTTCGATATGCCCAGAGAGCTTCTTGCAGTCTCTCGTGCCAGTCCTTCTTATTTCGGGACACCGTCTTCTTCATGATCTTTGTCAAGGTCTTGTTGAAGGCTTCAGCTAGACCGTTAGCTCGTGGATTATAAACCAAGGAATATCTCCAGTCTATATTATACTGTTGCGCGAAGCGGCTGATCTTATGGCTTCTGTAAGCTGGCCCGTTATCGAAAATGATCCGTCGCGGAGTTCCAAACCGATAAATGACGTGCGTCTTGAAAAAGTGGAAGATATTCTCCGTCTTCACTTCCCCCAGTGGTACTGCTTCTGCCCATTTGGAGAAGTAATCAGTTGTCGCCAAGATGAAACGATGTCCCTTGGACGATGCCGGTTCGATGGGGCCGACTATGTCAGTTCCCCACATTTCGAATGGCCAGCTAGCCACCGTTGGATGTAGTGGATTCGGATGCTGATAGATGAAATCCCCACGGATTTGGCATGAGTGGCATTGCTTCGCATATTCGAGGCAGTCCTGGATCATCGTGGGCCAGTAATAACCCATCCGTTTAATTTTTAACTTCATCTTCGGGCCTGCTTGATGAGAACCACATATTCCGTCATGAACTTCCTGAACGACTCTTTCTGCTTCGTCAGGTCCTAAGCATCTCAGCCACAGAGAATCAAACGATCTCTTGTACAGAGTATCGTTGACGAAGGCGAAAGATAGAGCTCGTTTCATGAGCTGATGTCTTGAGGACGCTTCTTCGGGCATTCGGTGGGATTTAAAGTAGTCTATGAAGACTTCCCTCCAGTCCTCAGCCTTCTCACGGTCTTTTATTTGTAGGGTCGTCTGCTCAGTCGCTCCCTTTTCTTCGGATGATTCCGGAGATAGTTCTGCTGGGGCGAGCACTCGACGGCTTTGTACCACGATTCTGACGTCATCGAAGTTCTCGTCAGCTAGTTCTTTAGCGAGCTTAGCTAACGCGTCCGCTTTGCTATTTTCCGCGCGTGGTATGCTTTCCAAAGTGTAGGAGGGAATTTGGGTCAACAGTTGTTGCACCTTTTCACCGTACTTCACCAACTCCGGTTTGCACGTTTGGTAGTTGCCGTTTACTTGACTAACGACCAGTTGAGAATCCCCGTATATGAGGAGGTTTTCGATTCCCATATCAATGGCGATCTCGATGCCTGCTATCAAAGCTTCGTATTCATCTTCGTTATTCGTCCTTGGCTCCGTTAAGGAGAAAGCGAAGCGCATTATCCCTCCCTGTGGAGTTACGAAGATGAGGCCTACCCCCGATTTGATCATTGGGGTACTTTGTTTGCGCTTCTTTATGGAGGACGCTCCATCGAAATAAAGTTCCCAACGGGTATCACCACCGTCGATCGCGTCAAATGCATGTTCGTCCGGCAAATCGCAACTTAGAGGAGAACCGGCAGGTACTGGATGCTCAGCAAGGAAGTCGGCGATGGCTTGGCCTTTCACTGTCTTAAGAGGCTGATAGGTTATTGAAAACTCCATCAAGAGCAGGGCCCATTTAGCGAGTCTCCCTGTCAATATGGCTTTTGACATTAGATATTTTAGGGGGTCCACCTTTGATATAAGACGGACTTCATGTGCCAATGCATAGTGCCGGAGTTTTGTTATCATAAAGATTAACGCCAGGCAATGTTTTTCGATAGGGGAGTAATTGCTTTCTGCCCCCAGAAGAACTCGGCTTAAATAGTAGAGCGCTCTCTCCTTCCCTTGGTCGTTTTCTTGTGCCCATAATGCGCCTAAGGAATCCTCAAGGGCCGCTGTATAAAGAATAAGGGGCTTTCCCTTGACTGGAGCAGCTAACACCGGCGGGTTCTGCAGGTACTGCTTGATCTCATCTAGCGCGCTCTGGCATTTTTGGTCCCAGACGAACGGGGTTCCCTTCTTCATCAGGTGGCTGTAAGGACGACACTTGCCTGACAGGTTGGCGATAAACCGCCGGACGTACGCGAGCTTCCCTTGGAGAGACCGTAATTGTTTGAGAGTTCTCGGCGGTGGCATTTCCATGATCGCCTTGATCTTAGATAGATCTATTTCGATACCTCGGTGTCGGATGATGAATTCCAGGAATTTACCCGAGGAGACTCCGAACGCGCATTTGAGGGGATTCATCTTCAAATTATATTGCCGAAGGCGTTGAAATACGGTCCTCAGATGCTCTAAATGCTCTTCATATGACATGCTCTTTACTACGAGGTCGTCGATATAGCACTCGACGATTTCATGTATGAGATCATCGAAGATTTTTGTCATGGCCCTTTGATAGGTAGCACCGGCGTTCTTTAAACCGAAGGGCATAACTTTGTAGCAGAATATACCCAAAGGAGTCCGGAAAGCGGTGTGCTTCTGATCGTCGGGATGCATCTTTGTCTGATTGTACCCTGATGAATCGTCCATAAAGGAGAAAACCTCATGAGTGGACGTATTGTCTATCATCAGCTCGGTGACCGGCACTGGGAAATCGTCCTTCGGGCAGGCTTTATTGAGATCTCGGAAGTCCACACATATGCGTACTGTCCCATTTTCCTTCATCACCGGGACGATGTTGGCGACCCAGTCAGGATACTGTACTTCCTGGATAAACCCAGAATCGATCTGCTTCTTGATTTCGGCGTTTATGCTCATCTCAAGCTCGAGCCGCATCCTTCTTGGCGCCTGTTTGACCGGCTTGATATCCGGGGATATTGCTAATTTATGCACAGCAATCTCTGGATCTAATCCCGGCATTTCGGAATAGTTCCATGCGAAGCAGTCTCTGTGCTGTAGAAGCACATCCTTTAACGCAGCCACCCTTTCTTCAGACAGCAGCTCGCTGACGAATGTCGGTCGCGGATCATCTGCCGACCCCAACTCAATCTTCTTGAGGTTATCTGCAGTAGTATGTATGCCATCTTCTAGTTCTTTCGGAGCTGGTGGAAATTCTGAGATCACCTCATCATTGCTATTCTCAAAGCACCAGGGAAGGTCATCCATGTTCTCGGGCTCTTCTTTTAATATTGTTATCATGTGACAAGTGCGAATCCGCTTCCAAGACCGATGTGGATCTGGTTCTGCTCTTGTGGCTTTGAGTTCGTGCTTTTGTGGCGGCGTTACCTTCCAGCTGCTGGATAAAGCAAATCTGCCCCGCTGGTACTGGTCTTCGACCCAGTTCTTAAAGGTAAAACAGTATTCGAGGGGGTGTCCTATGGCTCGGTGATAAGAGCAATAGCCCGGATGAGAAACTTTGTTAGCTTGCTCAGGGTGCTTAGACTCCGGAAGTGCGATCATTTGATGTTTTATAGCGAGCTCGAGTAACTTCTTCGTCTTGTCTCGAGGGAAGGAATACGCTCGACTCATCTTCTTCATGAGGGACAAATCCGGACCGCGCAATGCCCGATCACATGACTCTTTAATCCTGCGTCGTTGTTGTCGACTCCTTTTTCCGCTTCTTGACTTACTTCTGCCTCTGCGTCGGGCCTTTTGCACAACGGGTTGACAGGGAGGAGCATCTTCGTCTTTTGCAGTCTGTTGAAACAGACGTTGCATCCTGGCCCTCTCGTAGATGGCCATCTCGCGATTATGGTCTTCCCGAGCTTTCTGACCCGCTTTCCTGATAAGCTTGTCCATTCGTTCTTCAAACGACGGACTCGGCACTTCGCTCGCGGGATCCAGTTTTGACGAGGGGTTAGCATCTCTCGATAGGGCGTCCTCTTCCTCATCGAAGTTATATATGACGTAGCTACCGTGGACTCGTCCCCGTTCCCCAGATCTCGCATATCCAAGCCCGAGCGTTTCCATTCTCCCATTGGGCAATTTGCGCTGAGTTCCAGGGACATCCCAAATCCTGTTGTAGAATCGAGCTTGTCGAACAGTCTGTTTTAAGGATACCCCTTGGCGCTTCAATAGCCTCTTTAGTCCGTTTGTGTAATATCTGGGCAAACGGATGGGTTGGAGCCTGTCGAGTGTAGAATCCGCGCCATGCCAGATCTCTTTCTCTACTCTCGTTTCCGAGGATCGATAGAATAGGATCACCTTCTCACCCTTTCGCCTAGGAGGGACGTAAAACGTCTGCACGTCCTGCACATTGTAAGCTTGAAGTGTGTCGAGATCCTTGTAGTGTTCCCGCGACACCATGGTGATTTGCAAACTCTGATCATCGCCAGGGGATGCTTGTATTGACGGCCGACTGGAGAACACGGCATTAACCTCATCTTCCGAGTCACTTCCGAAGATCAATATAGGGGCGGACGGTCCCGGGTTGCTATGTCGGGACGGACCAGCGTAAACTATCTCTTCTTCTTCTTCGGTATCGCTCCCGAAAACAGGGATGGCGGCGGCGGCTTTGTCCCTCGGCTTGCGACACCTTTCTGTATCCTCGAAATCTGGCAAAAAGTACTTTGCATCTTCGTACTTGCGGACTTCGTTCACGGAAAATGGGTTCAGCTCACCTGTTACGGTATACTCGAAACCATCCTTAAAGTACTTCATACACTGATGCTGTGTAGAAGGGATGATGTTGTACTCGTGTAACCAAGGGCGACCGAGCAAGGCGTTGTAGCAGGTCTTGGCGTCAATGACGTGAAACTTGATGCCCGTGACAAGCAGCCCGAAGCGTAGTGTTAATATCACAGATCCGAGAGTCCGTGATGACTGGGAGTCGAAACCGGAGATGGTAATTTTGTCACGAGCAGGTGCTGCACACTCATGCAGATTTCCTTCAACACCCGAACATTAAGGAGATTGACGGAGGATCCATTATCCACGAGGATCTTGCTTATCTTGATATCGTGGCAATATCCGAAGACGTATAGGGGACGGTTGTGGTCGCACATCCCGAGGAGAAGGTCTTCGTCACCGAAAGTGACATCGGTCGTGTGCACTTCCTCCAATTCATCCTTCATCTTTTCTTCAGCCAGGAAAGCTTGGAACTGCTCGGGTTCTTGTAACGCCTTGATTAATGAATCTCGCGCTTCTTTTGATAATAGGAGGGCATCGAGAATGCTGAGCTGAGAAGGTAGCTTCCTTAGGTGCGCTAGGATGTTGTAGTCCACCTTACCCTTCCTGGAAGGGTCCTTGGCAGTCAGCTCTTTCGTGACTTGGTCATCTAAGGTGATATCCTCAGTGACCTTTTCCTTACCCTTATCTTTTCTATTCGCGGGCCCGAGGTTCTTTTCCGGGAGCGTGCGATTGCGCAGCTGAATGTTTTCGTAGGCCTCTGGTTCTTCCTCTTTCCCTAAAAAGGATTCTTTAAAGAGAGGGCCCAGAGCCATTTCTTCATCAGAGTCGCTCCCAAAGGTGAGAGCTTGCGATCCTCCGGCGTCGACCATGTAACAGTTGCCGGTAGTTCTTTTATGCCTGTCGGTAGTACTTCTTTGTTCTCGGCGAGTTTTGCGTTTCATGCGCTTAAAATGTTGTCGGTGAGCAACGTATCCCTGCCACCACATCTTAAAAGCGTCGCACTCTTTAGTGGGGTGCGAAATCTTCCGATGATATGCGCAATAATTAGGGTGTCGCTCCGCCCCATCGAACGTGTTTTCTTCCGAGGGTGGCAGCTTCATTCCTATCGACATGGCTTTGGTAAACCTTTTCCTCGTCTTGAATATATTTTTATCCACATCGGGTGTCTTTTGATCTGGCGGGAGTGCTTTGACTCTTTCGTTTAGCCGCTTGCATTTTGCTCCTTCCAATGCAGCCATCTCACGCCCATGATCGGCTTTACTTTTCAAACGAATCTCGTCCAGAAATGCGTCGATCATTTCATCTGTTGGCCATACAAGTCCTGGCTCAGGCTGTTCCCCCAGTTTCTCAGTGCCAGGAATTTTCTCATCGTCCGTAGACGAGTGGGAAATCACATGACAACTCGCTACATATCCCTCGGACTCATCCGACGAGCTTTCTCCATCATCTTCCTCTTGAAAGACGTGGTCGAGGAACTCTTGCAGTGTGACGGGAGTCCGCGCCTTTTGATTGTACTCCTCCAGTGCGTCAATCTGTTTCTGCAAATCCATGCGCTTGTCTCCACGCTTCACGGGCTTTTTGGATTTCTTCTTCTTTTTCTTTGAAGATTTTGACGGTTGGGCGTGAGTACTTGGGCCATCACCACCGCTCTTTGTAGTTGGACGCGGCTTCAGCATCCCTCTGATAATTTGAGGTTCAAGCGGGTTCTTCCATTCGACCGCCGGGCATGCATGAAGATCACTCAGCATCCTTTTGGTTTTAGCTGATAGCACGACCTCCCATGGAGCTTCTTCAATAAAGGAACAAGTTGCCCTCGGTGTATCTGCTTTCTTGGGAGTATGCGGCTATGGCGGGTTCACCTTCCACTTTTCGGACAGCGCAAACTTTCCCTGGAGGTATTGATCCTCAATCCATCCTTTGAAGATGAAGCAATCCTCAATCGGATGGCTTGCCGTTTAATGGTACGGGCAATAATTGGGGTTATTCACCTTAGTGGGTTGCGGCGGCCGTCTCGGGTTTGGCAAGTTGATAAGCTTGTTGCGTATTGCCAGCTCAAATAGCCTCTTTGTCTTATCCCGCGGGAATGAGTAGGGGTGCTTCATTTTCTCGTTGTAATACCGCCGTCTTTCTTCCAGCTGATCCGCCAGCTTTGGGGCACTGCGTTGCTGCTGTGCGTTCGCAACGAAGGTTGCCTTCTCTTTACCCTTGTCATTCCGAGGTTCTGGCTTCGGGGGAGGCGGTCTGTGACCCATCTTGTCCATCTGGGCCAACTTGTCGATCAGAGCCTGGAACGTGGTTGGTTTAAAGAACATCATGAACTGTGAGATGGTTGTATGAGGATCTAGTGTACCCACGAACATGCCCACCACGGGCGCTTCCTCAATGCGTTGTTCGCATTTCGACCATAAATTTCGCCAGCGTATAGCGTACTGAACCCACGTTTCGCCTGGTTTCACCCTGGCATTAATTAATGCTGTTATCGGAGTGCGTTCGCTGGCGCTTGCGAATCGCTGAGTGAATAGCAATTCCATTTCAGCGAACGTCTTGATGGAATCGTTCGGGAGTTCTGAATACCATTTGAACGCCGTTTCTGATAAGCTGCCCATGAACTGGCGAAGCAACAGTTTATCGTCGCCACCAGTGTTGCCACAAAGCGCCCTGAACTGGGCCACATGCTGATGGGGATTGCCTGTCTCCTTATAGACATGGAATTTTGGTATTGTGTAGCCCGACGGGTATTTGATCTGGTCATACCAGCTCGGATATGGTCTTCCTGTCCTGACAACTTGACCAGCTGCCTCAGCCGCCTAGTGAACGCGTATCTGTTGGGCTATGTATTCATCTAGGTCAGCCTTAGAGACTGTCTCCTCCTTAGCCGTTGACAGAGCGGGTGGGGGATTTGACGTTTCTCCCCTGTCGTCTTCAAGAATGATTGGAGGATCTTCAGTAGAGGGTTCTTGTTGGATCATCATACCCACCATGTCCTGAAACAGAAGGGTCATTCGTTGTATATTGGCTGCTTATTCAGCAGCCTCTTTATCCTTCTTCTCCAGTATCCTACGAAGGAACTCAGCGTCAGTTTCTTCCTCCTGGCGTTGATCGGATGGCGCTTCGGGGCTTTCTTTCGGCCCAGTAAGTGCGGCCATCGCGGTCATCATTTCTTGGAGCTTCTGCTGTTGCTCCTGTGCTTTGGTCACCGACCGTGTGAGCGGTCTATGCCCTGTAGACGCACGGCTATCTTCCTTCCCCGACGCCATGTATACAGTATGGACCATCGTGCCCCCAGACTTAGGGTGTCTGGGCTCAGCGCCTTTAGCTCTCGTCGCCGGCCAGGGGATCTTCTCCGGCCTCCTCTTTTTATGAGCAGTGGAAGTTGAGGGGACCGTTGAGGTGGGCACCCAGACAGCTTTTCGTGGCTTAACGTGATGACTGACTTCCTGTTGAATTTTCAGCTTCTTATGCTGGCGGGAGAAATTTGGATCGATCACCGAGTCTTGGGTCTGCCGCCTGACTTTATAGATTTTGGAAGACAGCCGTTGAGAAGATTGGGGCTGTTCTGGCTTTATTTCCGCGGCCTTTTTTAGCGGAGGGGAAGACCTCTTTAGCGCCGCGATAGGAGAATTCCTACGCACCTTATTCAGCATCTCAAAGCTGTTCTTAGTTGGAACAGCAGCATTAACTTCTGTCGTCGGGGCTGGAGGAGTTAGCCCAGAAGGGGAGTTGCCTCCGGCCTTCCTCACTCGGCGCCAGTAGCGACGTCGAGCGTGTCGTGCTGATGGAATCGGTTCGGTGAGGGCGATAGCCTCGTCTTGCCCCCTGTGTAGGTGGGGGGTGGCTGCTGGTGTCAGCCTGTTGAATACTGATGTCCTTTGAGAAGCAGTATCCAATCGGTTGAAAACAGTCTTCTGAGCAGGGACAGGAACCGTAGCGGGAGCCAGAACCGTTAATCTTGTAAAGACTGACCCTTTGGTAGGAGAAGCTCCCTTGACGACTTCAGGAGCAGGGATGGTTAACCTCTTCGGAATAACCTTCTCTGGGATTGCAAGCTTCATTGTTGGCCCACAGGAATTTTGGCCCAGTCTGGCGAAGACCGAGGAGCTGGACTTGGACGACCCGTTGAGAGGGGCCGCATTAGCTGTAAGCCGATCGAAGATCGACTTCTTAGGATCTTCCGGTGTTGGCACAGGAGCTGTGAAGCTCATTGGCGGGAGCATGGTCCCGAAAAACAATCCTGTGGTGGCTTGAGTGACCTGTTCCACAGGCACTGTGAACAGCGAAGCAGCTTGGGGCCCGTAGGCTATACCTCCTGGCGAGGCGGAGCGCCGGTTGCAGTTGCAGTTGGAGCATTTCGCATAAGTGGAAGCCATTGACTCTTTGCTTTCTACAATAAGCAAAATGCCAAATCTTAGTACCTTGAAACCCAAGGGCAACCATTAGCGAGCCGTGTTTGGTTCGCGAATACGACACGCGAAGTGTGGAGTGGAAAGAGGAAAAGGTCCAACGGGCGTGCCAGAATCTGTTCCCCTCCGAATGACAGCGCGACAGGGACGTCTTGCCTGAGATTCGGGGCAGATGCTAATTGGTGCTATCCGTCCACCTCTTCGAAGATGCCAAGTTGATTTATGGCACCTTGTATCGAAGGTTTAAACGGATGCATCCGATGTAGCAGACTTCGTCAGATTCCCCCTCGCTTGAGGGGTTTTTGATTGTGGGGACGCTCTTCCCTGCAGGCGCAAGCCCCTGCAGTTAATTACGCTACCGCATCGCGGTAACCACTTTCTCCTTTTCCAGATGGTCACTTCGTGTCGTGTGTGTTTATTTTGTGTTTAGTTGCCCGTGGATTGTATACGGAGACTGAGTTATGTCGTCGCCCGTAGGGCGTGGACTAGTCCAAATCCGTATTATCTTAGATTTAGGTTTGGGGGTTTGGGTTTAAGGATACGTTATCCTCATTGAGGACTAAGATCAACTTAAACGTTTGTTAAGGATACGTTAGCCTAGTTTTTAGACTAAGATCAACTTAAACGTTTGTTAAGGATACGTTAGTCTAGTTTTTAGACTAAGATCGACTTAACGGGATCGTTTAGATCCAACAATAGGGCAATTAAGGGAGCCCTGTTGTTTAGTTTAGTGACATTGCGGTCAATAGGTAGTTTAAGGACATTGCGGTCCAATGTTAGTTTTAAGACGTTGCGGTCAAGGTTAAGGACATCATAGTCCGTGGATTTAAGGACCCCACAGTCTGATGTTAGTTTTAAGACATCCCGGTCAAGGTTAAGGACGTCATGGTCCATTAGTTTTAAGACATTCCGGTCAAGGTTAAGGACGTCATAGTCCATGGGTTTAAGGACCCCACAGTCTGATGTTAGTTTTAAGACATCATGGTCAAGGTTAAGGACGTCATAGTCCGTGAGTTTAAGGACCCCACAGTCTGTATCAATGTGTGGTCATAGGGACCCGTCACCTCTTTGAAGACGTTGAGTAATTACAACGCCAAGTATCAAAGGAGTGAAGAGATGTACCCTGGAACTAAGGTAGATTAAACAGTCTTTGACCCAGTTTAGGACCAAGACCAATTAATTATGTTATGAGCCCATTAGCCCAGTTGAATTTGAATTGAGAACTTATGGCCATTTTGGGCTGAGTCCAATCATGTTTAGCATATTGACTTTCTGTTGGTCCATTAGAGGAGAGGCTTTGCCTCTAGACACTTAGCCAATGGGGCTAAAGTTAGTGTTAAACACTAAAGACCAATCAGTGTTGAACACAGAGAATGAGATTGACAAGTTAATGTTTAACACTAAAAGATAGTTAGTGTTAAACACCAACAACAGGGCTTTCAAATTAGTGTTTATACACTAACGCAAATCAGTGTTAAACACTGGCAGTGGAGATTTCAAATTAGTGTTTAACACTAAGGCAGATCAATGTTAAATACTGGAAACAGGGTTTTCCAAGTTGGTGTTCAACACTAAGAAAGTCAGTGTTCAACACTGTAAATAGAGTTTTCCAAATTAGTGTTTAAACACTAAGAAAATCAGTGTTGAACACTGGATATAGAGGTTTCAACTTTAGTGTTAAACACTAAGGCAAGAGGGGTCACGTGGTAGCACGTGAGAGCGCCCTCAATTCATTTTATTATGCCAAAAGTATTGAATACTTTGGAGCGTCACGTGCTGTCACGTGGTGGGCATTTAAATGTTTGTCTGTTAGAGCTTCTGCCAAGGGGTCACGTGGGGCACATGAGGCATTGCCTTAAAGCCCTTCTCTGTGGAACTTTTCAGGGGTCACGTGGTAGCACGTGACCCTGCTACTTTACATGTTTGTTTATCTTTTAAGAATTAAATCTTTCATAACGTTAAACCCTAGCTATAATTTTAGAGGAATTAAATTCCCACTTTCTTTTTGAAGAATTATATTCTTAGATGGAGTTAAACCCCGGCTTTTCTTCTGTAAGAATTAAATTCCTGATGTATGTGAAGAACTGAATTCTATCCTAGGGTTAAACCCTAATTTCTTCTTTCTTGAGAGAATTAAATTTCTGTTATTTTGACAGAATTAAGTTCTTAACTAGGGTTAAACCCTGGTTCTGTTCATTTTGAAGGAATTGAATTCCTATAACATAGGGTTAAACCCTAATTTTATTTCAAAGGAATTAAATTCCTATAATTCTGTGAGAATTAAATTCTCAAACTTCCATTCCCTCTCTATGCTTTGGATTTGCATGGCATGATCTCAACCCAATGAGAATTAAATTCTCAATTCATGGGGAGATGTGCACTCTGCAGATTCTCTACTAAAGAGAGAACTAAGTTCTTCTTTTTAATATAAGAGTTAAACTCTTTGAGAATTAAATTCTCTTTTTAAAAGCCTCTCCTTTCTTACCTAAGGTTTTCTTTTGCAGAAGATCAAATTCCTCTAAAGTCTCAAGGCTCTATCTTTCTCTCTATGTCTCTCTCTCTCCGTTTATATATTTTCCTAGCTCCTATTTATAGGAGAAGGAGCAGAATCAATTAGTTTTAGTGAATCTTTCATTGAGAGATTTGATTTGCATTCATCATTCATCTGGACCTTTGGATTATTAGGTGAATTTTATTCACCATTGGATTTCAAATCCAAAGATATTCCTTTGTTATTTTGGTTAGATTTTAAGGGGAAATCTTTCCAAGTTCAAGATTTTTCCATAAATAGGTGATATTTAATCACTTTTAGATTTTTAATCCAATCGGTTCCAAATAATCATTTTCCTATAGAAAGATTTGAATGCCTTTCAGAATTTAATTCTGTTAAATAGAGAGGCTTTGAAAGCCGGTCACGTGTGACTACGTGACCCTTGGTCACGTGTAGGCACATGACATCTGGTCACGTGTAGGCACGTGACACCTGGTCACGTGTAGGCACGTGGCCCCCTGGAACGAGCTTTCTTCTCCTTTCTGCGCTCTGTTTTCTTGCAGCTGTTCAACCGTCACGTGCTAACATGTGACCCCTGGTCACGTGTGAGCACGTGACCTTTTCTGAAGCCTTTTCCTTGACTTGATCAGGGAACTGATGTGCTTTTGCCGCTGCTTTTAAATGTCACGTGCCAACACGTGACTGCTGGTCACGTGCTAGCACGTGATGCCTCCTCCGTAAGCTTTCCTGATTTAAATCAGGAAACAGTGCCTTGTGTTTATCTGGATTCTGGTTTTAAGCATAAGCCGGACAACTCGACATCTTAACAATTTTAAGATGATAACCCATTTTATATCAGATATAGAATATAAGGCACTGATTAAGGTGGAACCAGTATCAATTGATATGCATCTATTTCTAGTGCATCATTTAATTGAAAAAGACGATTCAGTATTACTCTTCATGGAGTGCACCCGTGGATGAGCAATCTTAGAGAGAATCAAATTTTCGATTATATTACTACGAAATACCTAGAATAAATATCCACATCTTCGAGCACTTTGAAGAATCTCGATACTTCCAACATTTGCTTCTCTACTTTATTCTTGTATCTTATGAACTTTTAAAATCTTTGGAATTTGCATTTCAAAAAGAATGCTTGTCTAAAATTAAAGAACTCATAAAAAAACGGAACAAAATATGAATACCAACCCCTTGTCCATGTGGACACCGGACAACATACATTACTATGTATAAGTCCTATGAGTACATTAACTTATACTCTGTGTGATGTAATTTGAAAACTCTATTTTGGTTAAGAATGTACATCCTGTTATTCAATGCACCTTACTCAATCATCAAATGATAAAGGCAAATGTTCATAACATAATTTTTGAAAATTTATACCCTATTTTATCAAATAAAGAGATGGATATATGAGTTTTTAAAAGTTGATGCATAATAATAGATATTCAAAACCAAAAGTTTGCCGAAAGGAAAAGCCAGATGATTTCCCCAATAGCAACAATTGCTCTGATATCCGACATTGAGGATCAAATCACTTTTCTAATAATCTAATCATTCTCAGTATCTGTAACAACTTACAGATGTGAGATGTTAATCCGGTATCTATAGAAAACATGAAATATCAAAATGTTTTAAGGGATGGCCGGGTATTCCAAGTAATGCCTCTTTCATTGCCCAGGGTCATAACATTAGTTGCATTTTCTTTTCCGCTCACTTCGTCCCCTATTGTTGTCTATCTTTTTTACCTTATTTATACCGAAGTTATGCTGATTGGTTTTCTTCTTACCCTTTCTTTCAGCTCCAGCATTAGAATTAGAAGGAGACTATCCAACAAGCGTAACTGGTATATTCTCCTTATTTAAGGAGCTCTCAAATTTGAGATAAGGTAGAGAGGAGAGATAAATGAATTGTATCATATACAATTCACGTTCTCTAGAACCTGTGGCTATCCTCGACTGAAACAATTTCTTCGAGTTCGTATCTAACTATACGGCAGCCTTCCAAGCAATATAGATCTTTGTAATGGATACAAAGTGTTCTGGAGGAAGCAAAAGGGGAAGTGGGAGGGGTAAGGATATATGCGACTATGTCGTGAAATAGAGTAATCATGACATTCCAAAACTATTGATTCTAAAACGATCCGGTTATCTTGGTTTACGAGTTTTTAGTTTAAGGCCGGTCTTAAGTTGCTGCCAGAGAGAAAAAAGAAACACTCGCCATGCACTCTAAACAAGATTAGATTGGTTGATTAATTCATCTAATCAGAATGGCTCCCACCGCCCTGTCGAATCCTCCTTCAAATCCTAAAAGGAGAATTAGCTGAGATTATTTATGAAATATATCCCGAGAGTAACTATTACTCACAGTGAGAATCGGAACCCAACTATCATGGCGCGGTAAGCTTGACTAAAGATCAACAAATTACCCCACTCCATAGAAAGTAAACAATCTCATTGCAAGTTTCAACAGTCGAAACTCCCGATATGGTTTCTGCCCTAGGACTCTTGGACCTTGACTAGTGGCCAACAAATCAAAGAGTCCTAGTCAAGTTCAACTCGTCATTTCGTGATTGGTTTAGACTCACCCGTACAAACCTGTAACATTTCAGAAAATATAAAATATTATTTTATAATTTAAATAATAAAATAATAAATTTCACGAATATTAAACGAATATAGATTTGAGTTTTTGTAGATTGGTATGATTATATACCTGTATTTTTAGAAAATAATTAGGGTTTGAAATAAATTATTAAGTATGAAAGCATTTAATTGATTTGGGCTTTTTATAAATTAATATACAATTATTTACATACGAGTTTAATGTTAAACTTGATTAGTATTTCACTAATTATGCATTAAACCAAGCTTATTTTATTAAACTATGTTTAAGTGTCATGGCATGCAACATTTTTTTTGTGACATTTAGTTTTGTGTTTTCAGAAAAGAGAAAAGAAAAGAAAAGAAATTGAATGAGAAGGGGACAACAAAACATTGAGGTATGGGTGTGAGAGAATGAGAGAGAGAGAGAGAGAGAGAGAGCGAAGGGTATGGTTGCTAGCCATGCTTCCCCTCATTCTTTTCTTCATCTTCTTTCTTCAACTCCTCATTCTTCAACTTTCTCCACCTTCTCCACTTTCTCTACCATCCCACCAAACATCCTCAAAACCCCAACAAAACCCTATATTCCCTTCACTAAAAATTTTCTTCATCTCATTCAAAACATCTTGGAGTGAACAAATTTTGGTTTTGAGCTCCTTTGCCATCTTGGAAATTTCTCTAGCTGCCATAATGAGGTAATAATCTCATTTCTTATCAAGTTTTAAGTATATTTGCCTTCACAAACTAGAATTTAGAGCTCAAGTTCATGTTTTCAAGCCTTGAAAATTTTAAAGTGAACTATTGTGGATATTATGGGTAGTGGTGATATAGTAGAGGGTGAACTAGTGACTACAAACTTACCAAGTGATAGATAGGGGCAGGTTAGTGCAAGTATCTTGCGTAGACATGAGTTTATAATTTTCCGATATCGGTTTTGTTGAACCATTGATGTTCAAATGAATTTTGGAGCAACTTGGTGTATTTATAAGAAAAAAAAACAATTATATTGATCTAGTAAGACCACTAGGAGACCACCACAGAAGAATGAGACCCAAATTCCAAAATTCACCCGCCACCGGTGGTTACTGTAGCACTTTCTGGCGGCCAAATATTGGAATTGGATGTCAGGGTTTGGCCTGTAGCTCACACTCTTTATGACTTAGTCACTGTATTGTTAGTTTTGTCCCAAACCACCTGTGCTACAATCTGGGAGCATTTTGAGTTGGTTTTGACAATATTTTACGATATATGAAACTTGGATTTTTGGATTTCTTGATATGACTTGATCGTTTGACGTTCATACAACGACGTTTGATGATATTTTTTTGTTTTAGCGTGCGTTGACCATAGGTTCTAACCTATGTGCGATTCGCGTGTCGTGCCGGTTTTTGGATTTGATTTGGATTTCGATACGATATGCATTGATTTGTAGGTACATTCGCGCGGACTTCCGGGGCGACGAAAGAGAGCAAGGCATTTATCGACTTCGGCTAGAGCAAGGATAGTAGGTGAGTAGATGTATATCTACGGAGGAAGTTGGGTGAATGGCGTATAGAACCCCCGCTGTCACGCCCCGCTTCCCAGAGTGCGCAAAGATCTGCAAATGACGGAGCCAACCATGCTACCTGTGGCTAGGAAACATCCCTCCACAGTCACATTACGGCTGTCTATGAGATATCAAGAATAGTAAAGTAAAATAAACTATCTAGTACATGTCCATATGCCAGAATAAACGAGTCAAGAAATAATACATGCGGAAGCAATAAATCCAATAAACAATAACATCTGGAAAGTACATCCAAAATATGGGCTCACATCAGGAAATGAAAATGCTGAAAGAAAACTAAACTAAAAAAGCTAAATACTAACAGGGTCCTCACTGCTCGGCCTGTCGGCTGAAATACTCCTGATCAGCCTGTGAAAGAGATAAATGATCTGGGCCATGCAAAACCCAGACGTCAGTGCGTCATAATATCGAACGATAAAATATAATCAGGAGGTAACAAGATATGCAGGCATGAGTAGGAACAATAATATGAATGTAATAAGTAAACACAGATGTGGAACAGTGAAGAGTATCAGTGTATGTGACATGCGGTGATTCATCTAAACTGTGCTACTGGGTTAATTACTCTCAAATCTTTGAAAACAATTTAATGAATCGTCGATGTAACTCAACAGTATCCCGTGCATGCCCGGGACCACGGTCAAGACTCTCGGGCTGAATCCGAGACGTGCCGCTAGGCAGTAAACAGGTAACATGTACAGACGAATGATGTCAGCATCATCATCCCGGGGCTGGCCTAGCCTGTAAAACTGATCAGTATAAGTATCGAACTGTCGAGTTACAAGTCAGGTTTCATCATTGATTTCCCCATACCCCCAAGTTACGTGTTCAAGTCAGGTATTGATAAATCTGGAGCTAATGCCAACACAGGATCAAGCAGGTACAGGTTTGTCTATACAGACAACATGATATGTCTATCGGGACAACAAGTCAGGATTGTCGGCATTAGAAACAGAATCAGGAAACATGTCAAGTAGTGATATATCAGGTCATGCCAGGTAGTGTACATGTATCAAGTGGGTGCCCAACAGTAAAATGTAGCAAGTATCGAATCACGGTAAAGGTACGGATGTACGGTGAAAGCATGGATGCACAATATCTATTAGGAGTTACATTATGACTATGTAGGGTGCACATTATCAAGCATGGGATGTTAATGTAACAATAATATGAATTAATATGACATGACATGCAACTAGATACATAATTAATGGTATGGATGCACAAATATCGATCAGGGGTTACATTTACAGCTCCAAGATTAAGTGGGATGCACATTATTAAGGTGTTACTATAACAATAATATGAATTAATATGATTTGTAGATGCAGCTACATATATAATAGATGATATGGATGCATACGGTATCCAAAAACAGTAAAACTTTAATATGGATGTATAATGCAATCAACATGTAATATTTGTATTCATATAGATGCAAGATAAGTATTATAGCATGTAGCAAGATAAACTTGCCTGAGCGGAACACACGACGGGTGCGTACGGCACGTCCGACATCGGGTAAACGTCGCAACGCACACACGGCACGCGGGACGGGTCCAGGCAAGGCAACAGGATAACCACGCAGGTAGGGGACGTTCACTGGATCGCCTGAATCGTCAACGCCGAGCACGGCTCCAGCGGGTGATCACCGGAAAAGAAACAAGAAATCAAGAAAGAAAAGAAAAGAGAAGAAGAAGAAGGAGAAAAAGAGAGGGCCGTGGTTGCTTTTGGGGTTTCTGGGGACAGAAGAGGAGAAGAGGGAGTCGTCAACGACGGTGATCTGTCGACGGCGAGGTGCAGGCGAGGGAGTTTCTGGGATCGGGGCAGTGGGGTGCTAGGGTTTCTGTGCAGGGTTGCAGGAAAAGAAGAGGAGCTCGGGGGTGGCTTGGGGGTGTTGGTGAGGAGGAGAGAAGGTGATGGTAGTGGTGATGAGGCCGGCGAAGAAGATCGGCGGCGAGGGCAACGTGGGTGATGGGTTGGTGAAGCTAGGGTTAAGGTTCGGTTGATGGGTTGCAGAGGAGGTGATTTGGTGATGGTGAGAGGGGAGAGGAGGAGAGAGAATGAGGACGAGGAGGAGAGCGAAGAGAGGGATCGACGAAGGCGGCTCGGGTTAGGGTTAGGGTTTTCTGGGATCTCGTCGTGGGGTGCAGTGGGTTTTAAAGAAATGAAGGAGGGAGGCGAGCGTAGAGTAGAGGAGGTGACGGGATCTCGCGGAGGAATAGTGTTCGCGAGATGAGAGAGAGAGGAAGAGAGAGGGAGATAGAAAGAGAGAGAAACTGTTGAGATTATAGGGTTAGGAAAAAATATTAATATATATAAAATATTAATGCAGAGAGAGATGGACAGGGACGTGGGGATCGTAGGTTCGTTAGGATAAATTTAAAAAAATATTCTTAGGTTTAAAAATTGCAGTTAGATTTTAGTATAACTGTTATAATATATATTAGAATATAATATTCTATATTTTTAGATTTTAGGCTAATAGGCAAATAGTCCAAAACATGCCTGGGTCGGGTCTAAAATTATGGTTCGAAAATATGGAAAATATACGTGTCGACCAAAACTAAAATAGGATATCCGGGTAACGAAAATGCATACCTCCAAGAACAGATGCACGCACGTGCGCGTAGCCATCCAAACGAGTCCGTTTCACTGAACGGGATGAGAACAAGATGCGCGGATGCTACGACAGGGTTAGGGGTATCATGCAGGCCATGCTAGATATTTTTAAATATTTTATTTGATTTTAAATGTTATGTTAAAAAAATGCAGATGCCAAATATAATGCCAGTATGCAGTATATAAAAAAATGAAAGTGCACGGATCCATATAACAAGCCGGGATAAAAGATAAACAGGAATCAAGACGGTTTCCAGCAAGCGGGTCGTGTCGGATGCAAATACAAATGTCAAATACACTATTCGCACCCAAAACACAATAAATCAGGAAAATACCATAAATAAAGAAATACTCGAAATAGAACTGGTATAAATGAACTAGGGTGTTACATTATACCCAACTACAAAAAGAATTTCGTTCTCGAAATTCCAGGAATAAGAAAAGATAAACAAATATGAATCTACAAGAAGATGTGTGGAAACTTCTGTCGAATCTCGTCTTCTTGTTCCCAAGTCGATTCTCCGTGCGAGCGATTCCCCTATAAAACAAGTACGAGAGGGATAACTTTGTTCTTGAGGACCTTTTCTCTTTGATCAACAATCGACAACGGTCGTTCCTCATAAGTCAAATCCTCCCTTACAGTCAGCTCCGAATGATCTAGCACGTGTGTTTCATCTCGAACATATTTTCGGAGTTGAGATACATGAAACACGTCATGAACATTCACCAAAGATGGTGGTAACGCCAATCGATAAGCCACTTCTCCAACACGCTCCATAATCTCGAATGGCCCCACGAATCGAGGACTAAGCTTGCCTCGACTCCCAAAACGAATCACTCCTCTAGTCGGTGATATCTTCAAAAATACCAGATCACCAACAGCGAATTCTAGAGGTCTTCTCGATATATCTGCCCAACTCTTCTGCCGATCTTGTGCTGCCTTCATGTGATTCCGGATGGTATTAACCTTCTCTACTGTTTGCATTATCAAATCCGGTCCCAACAATCTTCGTTCTCCAACATCGTCCCAACAAACGGGTGAGCGACACTTGCGACCATACAACGCTTCGAATGGAGCCATCTGAATAGTCGCCTGAAAGCTGTTATTGTAAGAAAACTCTACCAAGTGTAGATGATCCTCCTATGAACCCTTGAAGTCTAACATGCAAGCTCTCAACATATCTTCAAGAGTGTGGATCGTTCTCTCCGACTGGCCATCTGTCTGGGGATGATAAGCGGTGCTAAACTTTAATTGCGTCCCCAAACTTTCCTGTAAACTCCTCCAAAAGTGCGATAAGAATCGGGTATCACGGTCGGAAACGATGCTCACAGGTACTCCATGCAATCTCGCAATCTCCTGCATGTACCGTTCTGCTAACGCTTCCGTTGACTGACCAACTCGAAATGGTATGAAATGAGCTGCCTTGGTCAATCGATCAACAATCACCCAAACTGCATTATTGCCCTTTGGACTTCGCGGTAAAGCTGTCACGAAATCCATGGTTATATGTTTCCACTTCCATTGAGGAATCGGAAGTGGTTGTAATAAACCAGCTACTCTTTGATGTTCAGCCTTGACTTGCTGACACACCAAGCACTTCGCTACAAAGCGGGCAATCTCCCTTTTCATGCCTTCCCATCAGAAATGCTGTCGTAGATCATGGTACATCTTCGTGCTTCCTGGATGTACGGAATATACGGAACTGTGTGCCTCCTTCATAACTTCTTCACGAATGTCTCCTTTTAGCACACATAAACGGCTACCAAAATGCAACGAACCATCTTCATGAATCAACAAGTCTGTTCGAAGTCCCGTTTCAACCTGTTCTCGAAACTTCTGCAATCTTGGGTCCTGTGAATGCGCTGCTTTAATACTCTCGATCAACGACGACTGTACTTGCAGCTGCATCAGCTGTCTCGAAGAGTGCGGTAGCACGATCTCCAACTCGAATCTCCAAAATTTTTCGATAAGCTCCTTCTGTGCAGTCAACATCCGAATTGCTGGCAACCGACTAAGCGCATCCGGTACCACATTAACTTTCCCCGGATGATACTTGAGATCAAGATCATAATCAGCCATCAGCTCCAACCATCTATGCTGCCTCATATTAAACTCTTTCTGCATGAACACATACTTTAGGCTTTTGTGATCGGTGAATACTTCGACCCTTTCGCCCAGTAAGTAGTGTCTCCAAATCTTCAAAGCGAAAATCACTGCCGCAAGCTCCAAATCATGAGTTGGATAATTCTTCTCATGTGTCTTCAACTGTCTCGATGCGTAGGCTATAACCTTCCCATGCTGCATCAAAACACACCCTATCCCAGATGGGTCGCTGTGAATCACCAATCCTCCGGAACCGTGGTACAGTCAAAATAGGAGCGGTTATCAACCTTTGCTTCAACACCTCAAAAGCTGATGCACAACTATCCGTCCGTACAAACGGTACCTCCTTCCGTGTAAGCTTGGTCAAAGGCTCAACCAATCGAGAAAAATTCTCCATGAACCTTCTGTAATATCCGGCAAGTCCAAGAAAACTTCTGATCTCTGCTACGTTCTTCGGAATCGGCCAATCTTGAACTTCTGCAATCTTCTCAGGATCAACGGCGATTCCATCTCCGGACACGACATGCCCCAAAACTTCACTTCTTCAAGCCAAAACTCGCACTTGTTCATCTTTGCATATAATATTTCTTGTCTCAATGTCTGCAGTGCGATCTTCAAGTGTTCTGCATGCTCTTCAAGGTTCCTCGAGTAGACCAGAATATCATTGATGAACATCACTATAAACCGGTCCAAAAACGGTGAAAAGATTCGGTTCATCAAGCCCATAAATATCGCCGGTGCATTTGTAACTCCGAATGGCATCACTAAATACTCGTAATGTCCATATCGAGTTCGGAACGCAGTCTTGCAAATATCTTCTGATTTAACTCAGACCTGATGATATCCGGATCACAAATCCAGCTTCAAGAATACCCTCGCGCCACTGAATTGCTCGAATAATTTGCCGATGCGAGGGATTGGGTACTTGTACTTAATAGTCACCTGGTTCAATTCTTGATAATCGATGCACATTCTCCTTGTGCCATCTTTCTTCTTGATTAGAAGAACTGGAGCTCCCCAAGGTGAATTACTGCTGCGAATCCAACCTTTTTCTAGCAATTCGGTAACATGTTTCTTGACTTCTTCCAACTCTACTGGTGCCATTGGATAGTACGCCTTTGAGATTGGTGCTGCACCAGAAAGAAGATCGATCGCGAACTCCACATCTTGTTTTGGTGGTAAACCTGAGATGTCCTCGAACACATCCATGAACTCTCGAACTAAAGCTGGCGCTTTCTCCTTATCAACTTCCATCGACAAAAGAACACTGTTTGTCGGCCTAGCCCTAAACTCGACTGGTCCGACAGAACTGCTGCTTCCAGCAAAAACAAACTCCGGATGTCCGGGAATCTGGAAAAATCACTTTATTTGCCCTACAATCAATGTGAGCGCGGAAAGTGCCGAGAAAGTCCATTCCCAAGACAACATCATAACTGCCGGTATCGATCACCAAGAAATCTGCAAATAACTCCCGTCCGCAGATAACAATAGAACAATCCTTGCACTCACTACTAGATATGATCTTCCCGTTCTCAGTGTGTATGTCCCAACAACTAGACAGGGTCATGCAAGAAATCGAGTGTGCAACAATAAACTTGGACAATATAAAACAATGGGATGCACCAGAATCAAATAATGCTAATGCGGGAAAAATCATGAACAAATAGGATACCCGAAATGACTTCACCTGAAGCCATACACTGAAGAAGATAATCACGGTAAACAGGATTCAAGCTTGCAATAAAACATGAACTGGTAAGCAATGAAACTGAGAGAAGTAAGGTAATATAACGACCATAAATCAAGGAAGTGAATCAAGACTAGGACTCCAAGTTACTTAAATAGAGTACCACATTGTAACCATACTGCAGTTCATAGTTACAATCACATAACTCCGTTCAAATCGCCCAAATCCTAGTATCAGAATAGAAAGAAACAATAGGGAACCAGAAGCTTTCAAGTCGAGATGCAAAGTTGTTTGCATATCGTCAAGACAAAATATCAAGAGAAAGATAAGATTCAAGAATCATGACAACAATGTGGCAGGACAAGTTCCTAATTACGGGTTTTCTGATTCTTGTATTGGGTCCAATACCCAACTACAAAAGAATCGAACTCGATTAACCTAAATCCTATGGCTCTGATGTCAAACAAGCTCTGTCACGCCTCGCTTCCCAGAGTGCGCAAAGATCTGCACGTGACGGAGCCAACCATGCTACCTGTGGCTAGGAAACATCCCTCCACAGTCACATTACGGCTGTCTATGAGATATCAAGAACAGTAAAGTAAAATAAAATATCTAGTACATGTCCATATGCCAGAATAAACGAGTCAAGAAATAATACATGCGGAAGCAATAAATCCAATAAACAATAACATCTGGAAAGTACATCCCAAATATGGGCTCACATCAGGAAATGAAAATGCTGAAAGAAAACTAAACTAAAAAAGCTAAATACTAACAGGGTCCTCACTGCTCGGCCTGTCGGCTGAAATACTCCTGATCAGCCTGCGAAAGAGATAAATGATCTGGGCCATGCAAAACCCAGACGTCAGTGCGTCATAATATCGAACGATAAAATATAATCAGGAGGTAATAAGATATGCAGGCATGAGTAGGAGCAGTAATATGAATGTAATAAGTAAACACAGATGTGGAACAGTGAAGGGTATCGGTGTATGTGATGTGCGGTGATCCATCTAAACTGTGCTACTGGGTTAATTACTCTCAAGTCTTTGAAATCAATTTAATGAATTGTCGATGTAACTCAACAGTATCCCGTGCATGCCCGGGACCACGGTCAAGACTCTCGGGCTGAATCCGAGACGTGCCGCTAGGCAGTAAACAGGTAACAGGTACAGACGAATGATGTCAGCAGCATCATCCCGGGGCTGGCCTAGCCTGTAAAACTGATCAGTATAAGCATCGAACTGTCGCGTTACAAGTCAGGTTTCATCATTGATTTCCCCATACTCCTAAGTTATGTGTTCAAGTCAGGTATTGATAAATCTGGAGCTAATGCCAACACAGGATCAAGCAGGTACAGGTTTGTCTATACAGACAACATGATATGTCCATCGGGACAACAAGTCAGGATTGTCGGCATTAGAAACAGAATCAGGTAATATGTCAAGTAGTGATATATCAGGTCATGTCAGGTAGTGTACATATATCAAGTGGGTGCCCAACAGTAAAATGTAGCAAGTATCGAATCACGGTAAAGGTACGGATGTACGGTGAAGCATGGATGCACAATATCTATCAGGGGTTACATCATGACTATGTAGGGTGCACATTATCAAGCATGGGGTGTTAATGTAATAATAATATGAATTAATATGACATGGTATGCAACTAGATACATAATTAATGGTATGGATGCACAAATATAGATCAGGGGTTACATTTACAGCTCCAAGACTAAGTGGGATGCACATTATTAAGCATGGGGTGTTACTATAACAATAACATGAATTAATATGATTTGTAGATACAGCTACATATATAATAGATGATATGGATGCATACGGTATCCGAAAACAGTAAAACTTTAATATGGATGTATAATGCAATCAACATGTAATATTTGTATTCATATAGATACAAGATAAGTATTATAGCATGTACCAAGATAAACTTGCCTGAGCGGAACATTCGACGGGTGCGTACGGCACGTCCGACGTCGGGTAAACGTCGCAACGCACACATGGCACGCGGGACGGGTCCAGGCAAGGCAAGAGGATAACCACACAGGTAGGGGACGTTCACTGGATCGCCTGAATCGTCAGCGCCGAGCACGGCTCCGGCGGGTGATCACCGGAAAAGAAACAAGAAATCAAGAAAGAAAAGAAAAGAGAAGAAGAAGAAGGAGAAAAAGAGAGGGCTGTGGTTGCTTCTGGGGTTTCTGGGGACAGAGGAGGAGAAGAGGGAGTCGTCGACGATGGTGATCTGTCGACGGCGAGGTGCAGGCGAGGGAGTTTCTGGGATCAGGACAGTGGGGTGCTAGGGTTTCTGTGCAGGGTTGTAGGGAAAGAAGAGGAGCTCGGGGGTGGCTTGGGGGTGTTGATGAGGAGGAGAGAAGGTGATGGTAGTGGTGATGAGGCCGACGAAGAAGATCGGCGGCGAGGGCAACGTGGGTGATGGGTTGGTGAAGCTAGGGTTAGGGTTCGATTGATGGGTTGCAGAGGAGGCGATTTGGTGATGGTGAGAGGGGAGAGGAGGAAAGAGAATGAGGACGAGGAGGCGAGCGAAGAGAGAGATCGACGAAGGCAGCTCGGGTTAGGGTTAGGGTTTTCTGGGATCTCGTCTCGGGGTGCAGTGGGTTTTAAAGAAGAAGAAAGAAATGAAGGAGGGAGGTGAGCGTAGCGTAGAGGAGGTGACGGGATCTCACGGAGGAATAGTGTTCGCGAGATGAGAGAGAGAGGAAGAGAGAGAGAGAGAGAGAGAGAAAGAAACTGTTGAGATTATAAGGTTAGGAAAAAATATTAATATATATAAAATATTAATGGAGAGAGAGATGGACAGGGACGTGGGGATCGTAGGTTCGTTAGGATAAATTTAAAAAATATTCTTAGGTTTAAAAATTGCAGTTAGATTTTAGTATAACTGTTATAATATATATTAGAATATAATATTGTATATTTTTAGATTTTAGGCTAATACGAAAATAGTCCAAAATATGCCTGGGTCGGGTCTAAAATTATGGTTCGAAAATACGGAAAATATACATGTCGACCAAAACTAAAATAGGATATCCGGATAACGAAAATGCATACCCCCAAGAACGGATGCACGCACGTGCACGTAGCCATCCAAACGAGTCCGTTTCACTGAACGAGACGAGAACAAGATGCGCGGATGCTACGACAGGGTTAGGGGTATCATGCATGCCATGCTAGATATTTTTAAAATATTTTATTTGACTTTAAATGTTGTGTTAAAAAAATGCAGATGCCAGATATAATACCAGTATGCAGTATAAAAAAAAATGAAAGTGCACGGATCCATATAACAGGCCGGGATAAAAGATAAACAGGAATCAAGACGGTTTCCAGCAAGCGGGTCGGGTCGGATGCAAATACAAATGTCATATACACTATTCGCACCCAAAACACAATAAATCAGGAAAATACCATAAATAAAGAAATACTCGAAATAGAACTGGTATAAATGAACTAGGTTGTTACACCCGCAATCGTAGTATTAGGATATTAGGTATATAGTTATACATATATAAATATTAGATATATATACTTAGCTAATAGGGTTCTAGGATACTATAAGCAATAGTAAGTATACTCGGAGGGAGGTATATCCTTAGTTCTTACCCTCTTAGCCTTGAGCCATTGTATATATGCTGTTACACACACACACACACATACGTAAATTGAGGGTAATTTCGATATAACATTATGAGATGAGGATATGATATGTTACGATGACACAAGTCAATATGATTGGACATGATGTCACGAGATTATGTTATATGATATGATATGAAATGGCATGATATGATATGATATATTATATGATGATATGAGACGATACATATTCATGATGCGATGAGAGAAGATATGACATAAGATGATATGAAATGAAGATGTACGTGACTATAGATCCGTACTATTGATTTGATGACACCGTACGATGGATTATATCGTACATGATCTGATGAGGATGAATCGCCGACTTATATATATATCGACTCAAGGCAAATATTGTTTTAATCACTTAAGTAGATATTATAATATATTTAGAACCATATCTATTTTCAAAACTAACTAATCGTTATGCACTTTTAAATAACAATCTCAAGGGACGCTATGGATTTTCAAATGGTATCTTTTTCTCAAAAACATCGTAGCCCCCATTTTCAAAAACAACGATTCGTACTATTTTAAACTATAACCGTATGGTTCATATGTAGTTACGTATTTTATATTGTTCATGTTTATGCTTTCCATTATTCTATTTTACGCTTTCCCTTATTCTGTTTACGCTCGTATTATTTTCTTTTGCGACATACATTCTACGTTCCTTGTTCTTATCTTTATAGGACTTCGTCTGTTAGGACACACACACCATTACCGATGATGCACATACTGCACGTACACATATTCTCCGGCTCACACACTCATCATTGATAATTGCCATGTCACGTATATATTAGAAATCGCTATTTCACCGTATCACCTAATAACCTGTAGCTCTTTAGTTATTGTTTAGTACCCCATACCACTAGTTCAGTTATTGCTTTTTCTTACCTAGTTAAATGCTACACTCATATAAACACACTGATTATGCATTACAGATTTTTCTATGTCTGCACATATTATTTCTTTATTGCTACATGCTTATGAGATTCGGTTTTCATGAGATTTCTGGATTTGAGAAACCGCAGATACATTTTGAAAACTTATGATTGTTTTAAAAAACGCGATCTCTGTTGATATAATGTTTGGTGTCTACCATGAGTTTTCTCGGTTCTGCGTTATGTGTATACCCGATTCGAGGAGAGAGGACGCACTGTCTGCGGGTACATGTTGGACCCGGTACGGTACCCCGGGACATGAAGATCGTATAGAGAGACGTTGAGCCCGACAGGAGAACACTATCTACCGGTGACAGTACTGGACTCGGCGAATATCTAGAGGGTACCGACCGGAGAGATTGAGGAAGATGGATATGAGGGCCGATCCGATGAGACGACGCCTAAGATATGAGGATTTACGTGTCGATATAGGACACGGTTTTATGATGTTTTCGAGTGTCGATATTAGGCACTCAGGTGTTTATGATGATTTGATGTGTTGTTGATAGACACACGTTGGACAATACATATTTATATATGACACAGATGACATAGAACCGTATGTTACCACATGCACGATATTATTATTATTATACTTATTTTTTATTTATTATACTCATGTATACACGATTACCCTTTTTACCACACGGTATTATATTATTATATTATTGTATAACCTAGGAGATTGTCATACATTCGATTTCTATCTGCTGATTTCTTCTACTCACGAGCTGGCAACTCACCCCCGTTGTGCCGCACTTTTCTTGCAGGATCGACCGCTCGGATTCAGTAGCAACTTGCCGGCACACTGCTCCTTTCTGGGTGATTACATTTGGTAGGTGGGTTACAGTTCAGAGCGTAACCACTCTTGTATGCATTTATTATTCATTTGTATCTAGTTAAAAGCTCCATCAACCAGACTATGTATATTTGGCAGACTTAGAGATCACTTTGTATATTCTTTGTTTTCGAGTCGAGACTTGTATATATATTCCTATATTGGATTCGATAGTGTTTTGGTTTTCTCTAGTCTTTTTCTGTGATTGATCTTCGCCTTGGGGCGTCACATATTCTTACTTGTGTGGTTATGATTCCGCCATTTGGTGAATAGCTAGCTCCCGCTTGGGGATGCCTATATTATTTTTATGTATTGGTTTTGGATCAAAATTTATAAAGGAGGTGTTGTCCAAATTTCAAATGACGAAAATGTTTTTAACTATAGTATACAACCCACTTGTATCTTCATATAACATTACTTATACTTTTAAAGCAGAACTTGATTTCATTATACATTTATTTCTAAACTTCACCTCCATTATTTTCCTAAAAAGATTTAGATTTTTGGGTTTTCGGCTTACTTGGGTTACGGTGGGGTCCTATAGACTTCGACTTCACGTGATTCAAGTGCCGGTCACGTGCCAATTCTGGGTCGTGACAAATTTGGTATCAGAGCGTTAGGTTTAACCTTAGTCTGAGTCTAGGTTTGACTATGCGAAAGCTAGGGCGTATATATATTTCGGAACCTAGACATGACCTTGCGGAACATAGACTTGACTTAAGGGGTATTATACCCGAACTTTCGTTACCTAGTTGGTTGATGGAGTAGGTAACTCGAGTAGAGTGACGTACCGTATGTATGTTCCGCGGCATACTTACGATATGCTGCTCCGCTTAAGTAATCTTAGGTTGTGCATTATTTTGAGACCCGTATTTCCATTCGTTCTTATAATCTATCCTCATCGATATTTGATTGCGGTTCCTGTTACCTTAGCTACGTGAGATGAGAGGGCGGCGGCTAGAGATGCGGTCAGAGCGAGTTTGTCAGGGACGAGGACTGGCCAGGGCATTATTCCAGTGACGCAGGAACAGATTGATTTTTCATTTATGCTAGGATTTTTCATTTAAGACGAGCGTTCGGGATCTGCATTGGATGATTGGGTCATCGCTTGAGGCCATCTAGATTGAGAGGAATGTTGACATACAGCCTGTTCCAGAAATCGATGTGTTGTCTACCGTGCAGACAGATGAACCGGCTGTTACTGAGATTAATGAGATGGCGTTTCCAGAGTTTATAAAGTTGAAGCCACATGAGTTTACAAGCAGGGATGTGATAGAAGATTGCTAATCATTCTTGGATAAATTGACTAAGGCAATTTGTTTATTTGGATACCCCGACGCAAGATCAGTTAAGTTGAATAATTCCAGTTCGAAGGGTCTTACTCAGATATGGCATGAATCAATTGGGAAAGGAAGAGCAGCGCACATTTTGTAAGTCCATGTCATGCACCCCACGAGCTTGCGGGGAGGCGGAATATATGAAAAACGATTATCAAAGCTTCGTAACACGGACTTGAGCACACGGATCGTGTCAAAACCATTACTAGCAAACTACGAGAGGTTTAACTACTCGGATTCGAAGTTATACCTCACGTTACTTGTCCTTCGGGTCTTCATTGCTATCCTTCGCACCTCATAGGCTCTATGGAACATGAGCATCTCAACGGCCTCCTCGAGTCAAAGACGATCCACCCGAGAGTCTATAGTCCGAGCTCTTATCTCGAATCTGAGATAACTACGGCTTCTAGATCGCTAATCTAGAAGTCCTAGAGGGTGTAGAGTAATTAGATGGATTACTTAGCCACTTAAACCCTAGGTTTCTCAACTCATGAGAGCTATTAGGGTTTGAGGAAGAAGATGAAGACTTGAGGAAAGAGAAAGCTTTTGTGATAATGACATGAATAATAACTCATGAAAGAATAATATCAAGCATACAAATATCTCTTTGATAAATATCTAGAAATATCTTGTAAGCTTCATTTAATCCTAAATGGTGAATCACATCATGAGTCATTAAGCATTTAATGAAAACCTACAACTCATCTCTCCACCTCATTTGTGTTTAATCCATAAAGAAATAAAAACAAATGAGTCATCTTCTTCTAGAAGCTTCCCGACAAATTACGAGACTGCCCCTCCCATCCGTATTTCCGAAAAACACGGATAATTTTTGACTGAATAAATCCATCTATATAATATTAGAATGTCACGACCCGAAAAGTACGGAACATGACCGGCACTTAAATTGCGGACGTCTCGAGGCGTGCGTAATCTAAGTAAGCCAAAACCCAGAAATCAAAACCAAAGAAGCAGTATAGTGAAGGAAAAACCAACTTAAAGCAAGTAGTTTTAATAGCATAAGCCGAATTATGCATTTTAAAAACATCAAGTATTTTCTGAAAATTTCGGCAGAGTCTCCTTTGTAAATACTGGCCCCCAAACGGGATACAACATGAATAGTATACGAAATTAATAAAAAGGCATCCCCAAGCGGGAGCTAGCTCTTCGTCAATCGACGGTCACAACCAAACAAGCAATATAATATACAACGCCAAGGGCGAGGATCAAAACTCAAAAGGAAACTCAAAACCACAAGAAATATAAGACGCGACTCTAAGGTCGAAAGAATAACATCACTGGTCTCTATCTCAAAAATAATACATGTTTGGTTGATGGAACTTCTAGATACAACTGAATAATAATATACAATGTATAATGATGGGTACGATACAAATAAACCCACCTACTAGCAAATCACCCGAAAGAAGCAGTGCCAGCAAAGCCGTAATGAAACCTGTACGGCAAAACCTGCAAGGAACTGTGGCACAACGGGAGTGAGTTGCCAACTCGTGAATAGAAAAACATCTACGAATAGAAAGTCGCATGTATGACGCAATCCTAGGTCATACGATCATAATATATAATCCTCAAATATATAACCAGCAGCCTAAGACAATGACTAGGGTAAATATCTAACCCAAGTGTAATCCCATATGCCCGTGTCAGTGCATCAGGTAGCAATGTATCATATGGATGATGTATGTATGCATAAAACAGAATGCATGTACTGAAGAAAACTGCTTTCATAAATTAGTGAGATTTCTGTATTTTTTTTAAATGAGGTATCATAATGAAATCAGCATAAACAGTGCCTAGCATCGGCACAAAACATAAATCCCAATATCTCGATATCTCTGTGACATAATCTCTGTACCTCAATATCTCAAAATCTCAATGTCTCAATCACAATATCTAGGGCGCCGTCAGTCCAGATCGGCCCCTACCATCCATCTCATGACCACGACGGTATTCTCCGGATATCCGACGCGTCGGGTAATATCACCGGTCGGTCATGCTCCCCTGCACAGGCTCAACGTCAACAACACGACCTTCTTGCCCCGGGGTACCGCACCGGGCCCACCATGTACCCGAAACGGTTCATCCATTTCCTCGAATCGGGTCTCGAAATCCATCAGCAAACTCATGGTGGACGACTCATACATCATGGGAAAACCGCACTTTTTATTTAAAAGAGAGGAAAGAAGCTTATACAAGTTTTGCGGTTTTCCCCCCAAATCCAGAAAATATCATGGAAATCCGAATCATCAATAGCATGTAAAACCATGAATATAAGCATGAGCATCCATGAATGCGGCATATAATGAATAACAGTATGCATGAAGCGACAAGTAACAACTACAATGTCTAAACTAGCATATAAGGCAAGCAACTAATCATCATGTCAAAACTACTAGTTAACAAGCTACATTAGGCAATAATATTTTCTAAGGTGTGCGTGGCATGGCAATTACCGATGAAGATGTATGTGAGCCGGCAAGTGAGTGTATGCGGTACATACGCATCATCGGTAATGGTGCTGGTGTCCTAACAGCATGATATCAACAATGCAATATGAAATAACAATATAAGTATGCGATGCGGAGCGAGCAACCAAAATGAGCGGGAGCTAAATATTAAACAATGGTGCCATTTGAAATAACACGAATCGTGGGGTTTTGAAAATATGGGCTACGGTGGTTTTAAGAAAGGATACGTCTTTTGAAATATCCGTAGATCCCTTGACCTGCCTTTTAAAATACCCACGATCCACTAGTTTTGAAATAGGTAGGAGTCTAATCTAATCTAACAACTACACTAAACTATACGGCTGAACTAACAAGCTGAACTACAGGTAAGGAAACCGCCTATCATCTGAGTCGATACATATACATACCTGTATATGTATAGTCGGTGATCCCGCCTCAATAATATCATATCCGATACCATATCTATAATCAGGAATCCCAAGTCAAGAGTGCGGATCAATCATCAATATATAGCTCGTACGTAAATCCGTCGTACGGCATCCCAAATCTAGGTACGGGTCAATATCACGTTCATCACATCATTCATCTAGTATTCTCTTTATCAAATATCATAATCCGGGTACTGACCTACATCTGTTACAATGCTAATATCATCACTATAGTCACGATCTGACTACTGATCGACAGTCTCGTATAAATCGATATCATCAGCATATCATCACAAAGGAGTATACATCGCCCAATACGGCCTATCATAAATATCTCGTCATATCATATCATGTCATATCTCGTAACATAATCACACGTCGATCATTTATATATATATCACTATGCACATGACATCGTCATCCAAAGACCCGCTATCATATCAGGACGTATCTCAAGCACAAATCCTTCCATATCACCGATATCATAATCTCAGCTCAAATATCATCGACTCAGCTCAATCCCAAGTATCATCCTCAAATCCGTATGTGAACACATAGTCCCATACCCATGTGAACACATAACTATAAAGAATCCCATGAGCACATATGAATAGGAATGTATGCAAATATGTATGTGTGTATGTGTGTATGTGTAGTGCAACACTACCCTAGGGTTCGCAAGACTAAAATAATGCAACACACCAATATCCATCCTAAACATCGTTATTAATCCCAAATAACATACAATAATTGTTGGTGTGTATACGCATCCGTATACATTACCACGAACTGCGGGGGTGCTATACGCCATCCACCCGACTTCTCCCCGTAGATATAAATCTACTCACCTGGTCCTCGCTCGCCGGTGCCGACGTCGCCACGCGCTTGCTTGTCGTCTCGAAGTCCACATGGGGTACCTACATATCATAACGCACCGTATCACATTAAAACCAAATTCGAAATCGAAATGGCATACGAAAATCAATCGGCACGCGTATCACGCATAGGTCAAAACCTATCGCCTACGCAGGTAAGAATAGCCAAACAAACCTCGATGTCGATGTACAAACGTCAAACCATCGAGAAAAACCCAAACACTCTCATTTGCGCATTCACGAACACTAATTATAATATAAAATAAGTTAAAATTCACAAAAACCCCAAATTCACCTTAAAAGCCATTTTTCCGAAAATCTAGCAAGCAAAAATTACCCGTTTTAGTACAAAACTCGACGTTTAAACAAATCTAGCAGCCATAATACTTATTAAATATCTTAAATAAGTCATAAAAACAATTTCCATAATTTAATCTCATTAAATTTCATTAACCCCAAAATTCTAGTTTACAAAATATCCAATTTTTAACAATTTATAGCAAAAATGCACAAACAACAATTTAGCTTGGATTTTCATGAACTAAAAGTATTAAACCACTCAATATAATATTAATAATATGATGAAACCCTTACTATATTTTAAATTCTAAATTTTCAATTAATTACCAAAACCTAGTTTGTTAAAACTCTAATTTTAACAATTTTAAGTGACAATATACAAATCAACTACTAGACTAGATTTGCATATCATAAGATGCTAAAATACATATCACAACATTATCAAATTATCACAACCCTAACATGATCCAAATCCTTCTCTTGAATTTCTAGACTTGAAATTGGAACCATAATTAACATCTAATTTAGTCAAATTAAAGTAATAGCAAACAATTTAGAAAAAAGTCAAGATTTTTATATACCACACAACCCATTGATCAAACTTGAAATCTAGCCTTCAAAACTTGCTTCCAAGCTCCAAAATCCATGCTTGAATGGCCAAGGAAAAATGGGTAGGGATTAGATTTTGGAGTTGTGGGAGTTTTGATGGATTTTTGAGGCAATTTTTGATGGATTTTAGAAGAGAATGAGGTGAGGATTTTGGGAGGGCTGCTGTTTGCAGCAGGGAATGGGAGGCTCGGCCTATGTGGGGAAGGGGAGAGAGAGTGGTTGTGAGTGGGTTCAAGTCAACAAAAGTCCACCTAAATTATTTATCTCCATACGTCTTACTTTATTCACTCTCTTTTTCTTTTCATGAGATGAGTATGTGAAGTGGGGACTTGGGGAATTGGTGGGCAGCCAAGGTCGGCCAACACAAGAAAAAAGAGGGTGTGAAGTGTGGGAGTGAGGGTTGTAACAATTTAACATGCAACCATACCCCATTTCTATTTAATTAATCTCATTATCTAAGCTTTTTTCTATCATATTTTCTAAACCGTTTTGGCAAACCATTTCATTTCAAAAACCACATGATAAAATTTTGTTTAATATGTTATGATGCAAAAAATTTGTTTCAACTCATTCCAATTTGTAATTTTCCTTAATTAAATGTATTAGGGACGCCTTAAAATAATATTAAAATAATTAATTTCGGAAAAAATTTCAGAAAATTTGAAATTTCACCAGTAGCTCAATAAAGACAAAATATTAGCAATTTTATAGTTAGAATATGTATATTTAATTTTATAATAAACATATTTGTATTTTGAATTTTTACTGAAAACCCCCTTATTTTACCGATTTTCCGAAATTTCACCGAAACGATTTTCAAAACGTTACAATCTTCCTCCTTTACATAAATCCGGTCCCCGAATTTAAATTAAAACTCCCCCCAGATACTAAAACATCTATGCAAAATCATCAAGTCGTCGGGGCTCCGAAATCATAAATATATAAAACAAATCGTAGCGCAGCGCAATGCGCATGAAAAATGAGCATATAACTCAAAATCAAAACTCCGTCAAGCATCCCGCAATCATCGGAGTCATGGTAAAGACACAAATGTCAAATCCAATACAAAACCAATATGATATAACTCGAAACTATACACGTAAATATCAAATCTATATATGTAAATATCTGAAGGAAATGCATGCCAAATCTCTTAAAGTCGCTGTGTAATGCGCATAACACTGCACAGTGGCGGACGTCTATCATAAGAAAATAATCATATACATATATACCTTTTGTTTGAACTATACGTTCCGCCATTTTGGGAAACAATTTGGAAGGGTTTTGTTGTTTTAAACGTTTCGTGTCATATCAGACACGTAGGTAAATACTGAGACTATAGCTCGCTTTTTGGAATTCCCTTCGATAGCTATCAATGCATGCAAAATACATTCAGGTACTGTCCTCTGACTAGTCCTGCTTAGTACGAAAACACATAGCAAATATCATAAAACGTACTGCTCTATAAAAATCAATCCCAAAATATGCATACAAATACTACGTGCGTCTGGTGCGCACGGAAATCAAAATCCATATATGTGCTAACATGTGCACAGAAACAAGATCTAAGTGCATCGGGTGTGCACGAAACATCTGTCATAGGCAATGTGGGTGCCTGACAGCAAAATCAGATGCATCTGACATGCACGAAGAATCTCGATTTAGTGCATCTGGTGTGCACCAAAATCGCACCTCAAAACATGCGCCCAACATGCGCGAAAATCCAAATCAGGTGCATCCATCGTGCACGAAATCATGAAATCCGATATCAGGAGCCGAACATGCTCAAAATCCAATCAGGTGCACAAGGTGCACAAAACAAATATCGAACATCACAATCGAAATCGAAGTCCAGTGCATCTAAATGCACAACATACGTAACACTGCACTGTAAGCATATATGAACTATACCGAGTGCAAAAAACCAAATCGTGTGCGTACATACGCACAAAATCAACTCAACTATATGAAACCCATAAAATCATAAACGTGAGAAACCAAGGCACGAAAATGATATCAAGTGTAACAACTGTGCAAAATCGTAAATAATCAGTGGGTGCACCCATGGTACATGAAAACACATATCATGAAACTCAATCATCAAAATCAGTCATGCGAATAGATCGTCCAAAATACTAAAATCAAATATGGCGGAATAGTCCCGCTCAAGCACATCCTCCAAGAATCTCTGGCCAACTGTCGTGGTCACTCATAGCATGTCTCGTCGACGATCCTGAACTCTGGCCTGCCGGTGTGCATAACATGACCACTCCTGGGTCTAAGTCTTCTCGTAATTCATTCCAGAAAGGTCCTGTCGAAATCTCTCCCAAATCTCGTCTCTGCCGAACTGTCCAGAAGTCATCGTCCCTTACTTGATCTGTTCTCATTCCGGAACGGCTGCATACTCATCACGACTCCTTCTGGAAGGTATATCCAAGTACAATGCCTCGGCATGCGTATCGCATCTCTGATGTCGGCGGAGTGGAACGTCGTTTCATCAAGATCTCGTACGAACCTCTTACTCCACTTTCTTTAATGTCGACTGCTTCGGACTCGTCTCGTCGTAGCTGCATGGACTGAGCTCCTACGGCTATCCTCGTATCTGGAGTCTCCCAAGAAATGCATCTCACCGCCTGGCATCCGAATGAAGTCGAACCATCCGATCGATTTGTCAAAACCTCATAATCCCCCAAGAGCTCAACATCTTGGGTACAGTTTAACAGTATCGAGTACGTACCACAGCATCGATGGTCCAGCCGTAGAAGGGCAAACCCAAGCCTCACTAATGGCGCCGCGGAACTGCCGCAAACCCTATGGTTTAAAAGCTTTCACACGGTCATTAAGTCGAGTTAGGGTTTCATTCTTCTAGAGGGTCCATAGAATTGCCTGCATGTCTTTCCGAATACTTTAAACCTGGAATAATAGGTTTCCGACATTCGATCGTCTCTGTCGACTCTCTACGTCTCCGCATGAAGTCGTCTCTAACTGGAATCAATCTATCTGATGACCTCGCATCGGGGTAGGCGAACGAACCACCTGTCCTAGTCATTCATCCTCGGGTGACTAGCGACCTTCTATCATCTCTTAGTACAACTCGTCCTGCAATAGCTCCAACATCTGGGGAGATATCTCGTTGTTCGCAGCAATAACTGGCTCACTCGTCTGCACGCTGAACAGTGCCTGGATCATCATGAATAAACCATACACCAACGGTCATCAAGATCCGGCTGGCCCCTATCAGTGGCTCAATCCTCTGGTGCTGATCTGCACGTCCGAGTAATCTCATACAGCGATCCATCAAACGCTCGTGGCGCAAAACACAATAAAAAGACACATCTCTGCAATCGTGTGTCGCCGGGATCACGCCCTGGTCAATCCTCGTTCGTAACGAGCTCGTGCTAACCGCAACTCTAGCCGTAGCTCTCCCTGACCGTAATCATGACAGCAAACCAAAACTGGTACCGATGAGGCTAGATCGTAGGAAGGAATATAATACTGAACAAGGAAATGTACATCCTAAGGCTTCTTAAGTGGAGTAGCGTATCGTAAGTATGCCGCGGAACATACCCACGGTACGTCACTCTACTTTAGTCACATATTCCATCAACCAAGGGTCATCCTACGCTCTGGAGGTAAAACCTAACGCTCTGATACCAACTTTGTCACGACCCGAAAAGTACGGAACATGACCGGCGCTTAAATTGCGGACGTCTCGAGGCGTGCATAATCTAAGTAAGCCAAAACCCAGAAATCAAAACCAAAGAAGCAGTATAGTGAAGGAAAAACCAACTTAAAGCAAGTAGTTTTAATAGCATAAGCCGAATTATGCGTTTTTAAAACATCAAGTATTTTCTGAAAATTTCGGCAGAGTCTCCTTTGTAAATACTGGCCCCCAAACGGGATACAACATGAATAGTATACGAAATTAATAAAAAGGCATCCCCAAGCGGGAGCTAGCTCCTCATCAATCGACGGTCACAACCATACAAGCAATATAATATACAACGCCAAGGGCGAGGATCAAAACTCAAAAGGAAACTCAAAACCACAAGAAATATAAGACGCGACTCTAAAGTCGAAAGAATAACATCACTGGTCTCTATCTCAAAAATAATACATGTTTGGTTGATGGAACTTCTAGATACAACTGAATAATAATATACAATGTATAATGATGGGTACGATACAAATAAACCCACCTACTAGTAAGTCACCCGAAAGAAGCAGTGCCAGCAAAACCGTAATGAAACCTGTACGGCAAAACCTGCAAGGAACTGTGACACAACGGGGGTGAGTTGCCAACTCGTGAATAGAAAAACATCTACGAATAGAAAGTCGCATGTATGACGCAATCTTAGGTCATACGATCATAATATATAATCCTCAAATATATAACCAGCAGCCTAAGACAATGACTAGGGTAAATATCTAACCCAAGTGTAATCCCATATGCCCGTGTCAGTGCATCAGGTAGCAATGTATCATATGGATGATGTATGTATGCATAAAACAGAATGTATGTACTGAAGAAAACTGCTTTCATAAATTAGTGAGATTTCTGTATTTTTTTAAAATGAGGTATCATAATGAAATCAGCATAAACAGTGCCTAGCATCGGCACAAAACATAAATCCCAATATCTCGATATCTCTGTGACATAATCTCTGTACCTCAATATCTCAAAATCTCAATGTCTCAATCACAATATCTAGGGCGCCGTCAGTCCAGATCGGCCCCTACCATCCATCTCATGACCACGACGGTATTCTCCGGATATCCGACGCGTCGGGTAATATCACCGGTCGGTCATGCTCCCCTGCACAGGCTCAACGTCAACAACACGACCTTCTTGCCCCGGGGTACCGCACCGGGCCCATCATGTACCCGAAACGGTTCATCCATCTCCTCGAATCGGGTCTCGAAATCCATCAGCAAACTCATGGTGGACGACTCATACATCATGGGAAAACCGCACTTTTTATTTAAAAGAGAGGAAAGAAGCTTATACAAGTTTTGCGGTTTTCCCCCCAAATCCAGAAAATATCATGGAAATCCGAATCATCAATAGCATGTAAAACCATGAATATAAGCATGAGCATCCATGAATGCGGCATATAATGAATAACAGTATGCATGAAGCGACAAGTAACAACTACAATGTCTAAACTAGCATATAAGGCAAGCAACTAATCATCATGTCAAAACTACTAGTTAACAAGCTACATTAGGCAATAATATTTTCTAAGGAGTGCGTGACATGGCAATTACCGATGAAGATGTGTGTGAGCCGGCAAGTGAGTGTATGTGGTACATACGCATCATCGGTAATGGTGCTGGTGTCCTAACAGCATGATATCAACAATGCAATATGAAATAACAATGTAAGTATGCGATGCGGAGCGAGCAACCAAAATGAGCGGGAGCTAAATATTAAACAATGGTGCCATTTGAAATAACACGAATCGTGGGGTTTTGAAAATAGTGGCTACGGTGGTTTTAAGAAAGGATACGTCTTTTGAAATATCCGTAGATCCCTTGACCTGTCTTTTAAAATACCCACGATCCGCTAGTTTTGAAATAGGTAGGATTCTAATCTAATCTAACAACTACACTAAACTATACGGCTGAACTAACAAGCTGAACTACAGGTAAGGAAACCACCTATCATCTAAGTCGATACATATACATACCTGTATATGTATAGTCGGTGATCCCGCCTCAATAATATCATATCCGATACCATATCTATAATCAGGAATCCCAAGTTAAGAGTGCGGATCAATCATCAATATATAGCTCGTACGTAAATCCATCGTACGACATCCCAAATCTGGGTACGGGTCAATATCACGTTCATCACATCATTCATCTAGTATTCTCTTTATCAAATATCATAATCCGGGTACTGACCTACGTCTGTTACAATGCTAATATCATCACTATAGTCACGATCTGACTACTGATCGACAGTCTCGTATAAATCGATATCATCAGCATATCATCACAAAGGAGTATACATCGCCCAATACGGCCTATCATAAATATCTCGTCATATCATATCATGTCATATCTCGTAACATAATCACACATCGATCATTTATATATATATCACTATGCACATGACATCGTCATCCAAAGACCCGCTATCATATCAGGACGTATCTTAAGCACAAATCCTTCCATATCACCGATATCATAATCTCAGCTCAAATATCATCGACTCAGCTCAATCCCAAGTATCATCCTCAAATCCGTATGTGAACACATAGTCCCATACCCATGTGAACACATAACTATAAAGAATCCCATGAGCACATATGAATAGGAATGTATGCAAATATGTATGTGTGTATGTGTGTATGTGTAGTGCAACACTACCCTAGGGTTCGCAAGACTAAAATAATGCAACACATCAATATCCATCCTAAACATCGTTATTAATCCCAAATAACATACAATAATTGTTGGTGTGTATACGCATCCGTATACATCACCACGAACTGCGGGGGTGCTATACGCCATCCACCCGACTTCTCCCCGTAGATATAAATCTACTCACCTGGTCCTCGCTCGCCGGTGCCGACGTCGCCACGCGCTTGCTTGTCGTCTCGAAGTCCATATGGGGTACCTACATATCATAACGCACCGTATCGCATTAAAACCAAATTCGAAATCGAAACGGCATACGAAAATCAATCGGCACGCGTATCACGCATAGGTCAAAACCTATCGCCTACGCAGGTAAGAATAGCCAAACCAACCCTCGATGTCGATGTACAAACGTCAAACCATCGAGAAAAACCCAAACACTCTCATTTGCGCATTCACGAACACTAATTATAATATAAAATAGGTTAAAATTCACAAAAACCACAAATTCACCTTAAAAGCCATTTTTCCGAAAATTTAGCAAGCAAAAATTACCCGTTTTAGTACAAAACTCGACGTTTAAACAAATCTAGCGGCCATAATACTTATTAAATATCTTAAATAAGTCATAAAAACAATTTCCATAATTTAATCTCATTAAATTCCATTAACCCCAAAATTCTAGTTTACAAAATACCCAATTTTTAACAATTTATAGCAAAAATGCACAAACAACAATTTAGCTTGGATTTTCATGAACTAAAAGTATTAAACCACTCAATATAATATTAATGATATGATGAAACCCTTACTATATTTTAAATTCTAAATTTTCAATTAATTACCAAAACCTAGTTTGTTAAAACTCTAATTTTAACAATTTTAAGTGACAATATACAAATCAACTACTAGATTAGATTTGCATATCATAAGATGCTAAAATACATATTACAACATCATCAAATTATCACAACCCTAAAATGATCCAAATCCTTCTCTTGAATTTCTAGACTTGAAATTGGAACCATAATTAACATCTAATTTAGTCAAATTAAAGTAATAGCAAACAATTTAGAAAAAAGTCAAGATTTTTATACCACACAACCCATTGATCAAACTTGAAATCTAGCCTTCAAAACTTGCTTCCAAGCTCCAAAATCCATGCTTGAATGGCCAAGGAAAAATGGGTAGGGATTAGATTTTGGAGTTGTGGGAGTTTTGATGGATTTTTGAGGCAATTTTTGATGGATTTTAGAAGAGAATGAGGTGAGGATTTTGGGAGGGCTGCTGTTTGCAGCAGGGAATGGGAGGCTCGGCCTATGTGGGGAAAGGGAGAGAGAGTGGTTGTGAGTGGGTTCAAGTCAACAAAAGTCCACCTAAATTATTTATCTCCATACATCTTACTTTATTCACTCTCTTTTTCTTTTCATGAGATGAGTATGTGAAGTGGGGACTTGGGGAATTGGTGGGTAGCCAAGGTCGGCCAACACAAGAAAAAAGAGGGTGTGAAGTGTGGGAGTGAGGGTTGTAACAATTTAACATGCAACCATACCCCATTTCTATTTAATTAATCTCATTATCTAAGCCTTTTTCTATCATATTTTCTAAACCGTTTTGGCAAACCATTTCATTTCAAAAACCACATTATAAAATTTTGTTTAATATGTTATGATGCACAAAATTTGTTTCAACTCATTCCAATTTGTAATTTTCCTTCATTAAATGTATTAGGGACGCCTTAAAATAATATTAAAATAATTAATTTCGGAAAAAATTTCAGAAAATTTGAAATTTCACCAGTGGCTCAATAAAGACAAAATATTAGCAATTTCATAGCTAGAATATGTATATTTAATTTTATAATAAATATATTTGTATTTTGACTTTTTACAGAAAATCCCCTTATTTTACCGATTTTCCGAAATTTCACCGAAACGATTTTCAAAACGTCACTCTATAGTCCGAGCTCCTATCTCGAATCTGAGATAACTACGGCTTCTAGATCGCTAATCTAGAAGTCCTAGAGGGTGTAGAGTAATTAGATGGATTACTTAGTCACTTAAACCCTAGGTTTCTCAACTCATGAGAGCTATTAGGGTTTGAGGAAGAAGATGAAGACTTGAGGAAAGAGAAAGCTTTTGTGATAATGATATGAATAATAACTCATGAAAGAATAATATCAAGCATACAAATTTCTCTTTGATAAATATCTAGAAATATCTTGTAAGCTTCATTTAATCCTAAATGGTGAATCACATCATGAGTCATTGAGCATTTAATGAAAACCTACAACTCATCTCTCCACCTCATTTGTGTTTAATCCATAAAGAAATAAAAACAAATGAGTCATCTTCTTCTAGAAGCTTCCCGACAAATTACGAGACTGCCCCTCCCATCCGTATTTCCGAAAAACACGGATAATTTTTGACTGAATAAATCCATCTATATAATATTAGAATCTGGCTTAAACCAAAGCCCGCTAGTATTATCTTCCCGATCATAATACGTGCATAAGTGTACGTAAGTGATCGCGGCCCTGCCGTAAAACCATACGGTTTCTACACCTTTTGCCCGGTGCAGGGAAACTCTCTGTGTGGGACTCTAAAGACTCGACACTACGGTGGCAGTGGGTTTAACCACAGGCCGCAAGCGGTACTAGCTGTACGTAACGGTCCTCAGGTAGATGTCGATAAGAAGGACGATGAGGAAACCCATCCGAACTCTTACTGAGCCTGATGTGACAATCTCCGTACAGTCCGGTCTGTTCGTCTAGGACTATCGCATATCGAGTCTAGAGAGGCGGTAAACGTCAGACCCCTAATAGCGGTACAAGTCATGTCGGAGTGAAGCCCATTACACCTTGAGAAACTACTGGAATTGACCATTAAATCTCACTTGCCCTGGCCAGGGACTTTGCATAATGGCTCTCCATACACAGCGCGATATCAACCCCCAATACCGGGAGAGACGAATCATGTCTAACCGCCACTGCCTCCAAGTGCTTCGGGACTGCACCCAACTACTACCTGTTTGCACGACTCCTTTGAGCCGTGGTAGGGTAGTAATCTAAGAACAGTGGGAACACACCCGAGGCGAAGCAGCAGTATCAAGTCGACGGACTAAGCTGTACTCATGTCACCTGAGAACTGCTATCTGACGATGGGTATAAATCCAACCTGCAGTTCCCGGCGCGTCCTGTCCGGTGTACCCATAACCTAACGAGCACCTGCATACTATCTCCAGTACAACGTACTGATGGCTGTGGGACAGACCATCTCCCCAACTGGGATGAGAAGTGTACACACTAGTCTACTCCGGAGTATCGATGCCCTTTCTCGATAATCCTACGACCAGGGACCTGTATAAGATGATGCTTATAGACTACCCAGCCCCCACTAGTGTGACTGCCATCACAACGCTGGTAATTAAGCAAAGATTCTAAGGGCTCTACTAATATGTATAAGCGATACGTTAAAAGAAACATATGCACATATTAAAGTAGACCCAAACCAAGTAGCTTACTACCATTTTTAGCAAGACTGTCAATACAACTGTGAATATCCCAAGCTTCCATTAAATAATATACAAACTAGTATGATACAGTAATGGCCTCTAGGGTATAAACACTAACAATCTCCCACTTACACTAGGGCCATGTACTGCCATATCGCAGACCAATCATCTCGAATAGCCTCTCGAACTGCGTCTGAGGAATGGCCTTTGTGAATGGATCAGCAGTGTTATTCTCTGTATCTACTCTCTTTATCTCGATCTCCTGGCGATCTACAATCTCCCTGATCAGGTGATACCGTCTTAAGATGTGTCTGGACTTCTGATAGGACCTAGGTTTCTTCGCTAAAGCTATAGTGCCGTTGTTGTCGCAATACAGAGGTATTGGATTAACACTGGTAGGAACCACCTGAAGTTCTGTGAGGAACTTCTTCATCCAGACAGCTTCTTTTGCGGTATCGCAAGAAGCTATGTACTTCGCTTCCATCGTTGAGTCAGCAACGGTGTCCTGCTTGGAACTCTTCCAACAGACCGCCCCTCCATTGAGGGTAAAGACATAACCTGACAAGGACTTGGAATTATCCTTGTCACTCTGGAAGCTGGAGTCGGCAAAGGCCTCGATCTGGAGGTCTTTTCCGCCATACACCAAGAACATCTCCTTAGTCCTCCTCAGGTACTTGAGAATGTTCTTTACTGCTATCCAGTGCTTCTCCCCTGGGTTTGCCTGATACCGGCTTACAACGCTCAATGCGTATGCTACATCTGGTCTGGTACATAACATCGCATACATTATAGAGCCTACCGCAGAAGCGTAAGGTATAATCGACATGCGAGCCCTTTCCAAATCAGTCTTGGGAGACATCTCTTTGGAGAGGTTGATTCCGTGACAAGCCGGTAGGTTACCGCGCTTAGAATCGTCCATACTGAATCTTTTTAATATGGTGTCTATGTACCTGGACTGCGAAAGTTCCAACATCCTCTTTGATCTATCACGATAGATCTGGATCCCCAGAATGTAGGTGGCATCACCCAGGTCCTTCATGGAGAACTTCTGTGACAAGAATCCTTTGACTGACTGTAGCATAGGAATATCATTTCCTATTAGGAGAATGTCATCCACGTACAAGACGAGGAATACTACAACTCTCCCTACAATCTTACTGTATATGCATGGTTCATCTGGATTCTTTATAAAGTCGAATTCTTTGACAGTATCATCAAAACAGATGTTCCAACTCCGCGATGCCTGCTTTAGTTCATAATTGGACTTAAGCAACTTGCACACTTTACCGCTGCTCCCACTCTGAACGAATCCCTCTGGCTGATCCACATAGACGCACTCTTCCAAATTACCATTTAGAAAGGCCGTCTTTACGTCCATCTGCCAGATCTCATAATCGTGGAAGGCAGCAATGGAAAGAAGGACCCGAATGGATTTGAGCATAGCCACTTGAGAAAAGGTTTCGTCATAGTCCAAACCAGGTTTTTGACGAAAACCCTTTGCAACAAGTCTAGCCTTATAGGTTTCAACCTGTCCATCTACACCAATCTTCTTTCTGAAGATCCACTTGCATCCTACGGGTTTTACCCTATCTGGAGTAATGTCCAAAGTCCATACTTTGTTAGTGTACATGGACTCCATTTCTGTCCGCATTGCATCCAGCCATTTTACCGAGTCGCCGCTCTGAATGGCTTGCTGGAAGCTAGTAGGGTCATCATTATCAATGATGCAATCTTCTCGATCCCCGTCTATGAGAAAACCGTAGTATCTCTCGGGCGGATGAGACTGCCTACTACTTCTGAGGATAGGCGCTGGTATGTCCCTATCTTCTGAAACTTCTGGTTCTACCATACTTTCAGTAACAGCTTGTGGTTCTGGAATTTCTTCAAGTTCTATTGCGCTCCTACTCTTCTGATTTTCTAAAAATTCGGCTTCCAAGAAGTGGGCATGACGAGAAACAAAAACCTTTTGTTCCTCTGCGTAATAGAAATAATACCCCTTGGAGTTCTTTGGATATCCCACAAACTTACACTGTACTGAGCGTGCCTCGAGCTTATCCGGATGCTGCTTTTTTACAAAAGCTGGACATCCCCATGTCTTCAGGTACTGAAGATAGGGTTTCTTCCCACTCCACATCTGATATGGTGTGGTAGGCACAGTCTTGGTTGGAACCTTGTTCAAAAGATATGCAGCGGATTCTAGTGCATAACCCCAGAAAGATCGCGGTAACTCAGCCTTATTCATCATGGAACGAACCATATCCAATAGGGTTCGATTCCTCCTTTCCGATACACCGTTATGTTGTGGTGTGTATGGAGGAGTAAGTTGAGAGAGAATTCCATTCTCTTTTAAGTAACCCAGGAACTCGGCACTTAAGTATTCACCACCTCGATCAGATCTCAGTGTCTTGATACTTTTGCCTGTTTGGTTTTCCACTTCATTCTTGTATTCCTGGAATTTCTCAAAAGCCTCGGATTTATGTTTCATTAAGAAGATATGTCCATACCTAGATAAATCATCCGTAAAAGTAATGAAGTAGGATTAACCACCTCGCACATGTGTAGACATTGGACCGCACACGTCACTGTGTACGAGTCCTAAGAGCTCGCTCGCCCTTACTCCGTGTCCAGTAAACGGAGTCTTTGTCATCTTTCCCATGAGATAAGATTCACAAGTAGTATAAGATTGATATTCGAACGGATTCAAATATCCTTCTCTATGTAACTTAGTTAATCGTGTTTCATTGATGTGACCTAGTCTACAATACCATAAAAAAGCCAGATTTATTTCTGGAGACATTCTTTTAAGTGTGTTCTGGACATTGAAAACCTGAGCTTGATTCAATACGTATATACCGTCATCTAATGTACCGGACCCAATCAGAACTTGATTTAGGTGAATGTGAACTATATCGCTTACGAATGTAAAGTCATATCCCTCTCTCGAAAGTGAGGATACTGATATGATATTATAAGTCAAACTAGGTACATACAAACAGTTACGTAGAATCAATATTTGCCCACTTGTCAAACCTAGGCGATATTCTCCCACGGATTCAGCATCCACGCTCATTCCGTTCGCAACTCTGAGAGACAAATCGCCTACCCTGATAACTCTACGGTTTCTCAAAGCATGTAATGAATTACAGATATGAGATCCTGCTCCAGTATCTAGTACCCAGGAAGTAGAGTTAATTGACAAACTGTTCTCAATTACATACACACTTGAGGCCGAAGCCACAACATGCTTCGTATCCTGGCTACTGGCTTCCAAAGCCCTACAATCCTTCTACCAATGCCCGTTCCCATAACAATAGGAACATCCCTCCTTCCCTACACTAAGTCCCGAAACATTTACTCTTCTCTTTCCTTCTACTTCACTGACACCGTATATCGGTTTTGTGGAGGTCTTCTTCTTTTCACCTTTTGCTTTCGTCCTGGATGCAGAAGAAGAAGGTCCCCCATTAAGCAGAGCGGGTGTCTCCCTGGTTTCTTTCAGGGTGTAAGTAGAGGGTAGGGACCGTGAAAATAAGTCAGCGTATGGCCTGTTTCCTAACATGGTCTCCAGGTCTTTGAGCTCATCAATATAGCTAGTCACCGTAAGGACATCGTCCCCTACAGATGACCCGACAGCCAACCTCGCTTGAAGCAATTCGTTCGAGGTCTCATATCTTGCGATATGAGATTGCTCTCCATATAAATCTTTGTTATGGAGAAAGATGGAAACCAAGTCCGTCTTCTCGTGCTGCTTCTGGTATATACCATCAACTGAAGCCAACATGAGGCACTGGGCATTCGCATTATCCTTTTCCCTTGTCTGACGGATATCTATATCTGCGACGGTGGAAACTGGACCTGGGACGGTGGGGGCTAGAGTAGTAATAGGGTGGTCCAGCTTGTCATAGGCAATGGACATCTGGACAGACCTTTGCCAATCATAAAAGTCAGATTCAGTTATTTTGTTATCTAGATGTAACCTAGTCATGGTCACATGGTCGCTGCAATGAAAGAGAGAGGGAACACTTTAGCATGATACCCTTGCAAGTTTAGATTGGTTTTTAGTTTATCTAAACTGGATGGCTCCCACTGTTTCTCGAATCCTTCCTCAAACCATAAAAGAAGAATTAGTCAGGACTGATCTCACCATACAATACTTGCTTAACTGTTCAGCCAGACTAGTGTCGGTACTTCGAGGGAGGTTTTACGATGCTTTCGCGAAGTTCCTTAATTAAATAACCTCTTTTCTCTGGAGGCGTAGCCCCGCTGAAACTGTTCTAGACACCTACTTGGTTTATAGCATTGATCGTTAAGTGACGAATCTCCTGATGAGTAGCGGATACTCACAGTAGGATCGGAATCCAAATATCATCGTGTGATAATGCTGAAGGAATCCTACCAACATTCATCAAACTCCAAATGGTGTGCAATACTAGCAAGTTTCAGTTTCTTTAGAATCTCCCGATGTGGATTTTTGCCCCATGTTCTTATGAGCTTGACGAAGGCCAACAAATCATAAGTCACATGTCAAGTTCTGCCCATCATTATCTTGTTAAATTGAACCCACCCGTACATACCCTTGACGAAGGCCAACAAGGTAATACGACTGTCCCAAACTAACTCATCTATCTATGCAACAAATGAATACCCCAGCAGCTACCAAACACTATGCCTTGACGAAGGCCAACAAACATAGCTTGAATACTACTGACCATTCATAAGAAATGACGGAGGGCTACGACTGGTTTTGGCGAAACCGTGAACGTAGTGAACTTGATATAATCGAAGGAACCTGATAGCTTTTTAAAAGGAGTCGTTAAAGCTCCGTAATTAAAAATTCTGCTCTTTTAAAATAACCGAGTGGTTTCTTTTAAATTTGTTCCAACGATTCAATTTTGGTTTATTTTCTTTGCATTAATATAATGCGTCCCATCAATTAACCTATCATTACAGAAAACAACGAAAATACAACGTCCTCTTATGCCATCCGCATTCGCTACCGGGTCCCGACATTCACCCGTTAGGTTACTTAACTAACGACAGAGCGAGGCCTGGGCTAGCGCGGGTGTAAAACATAAGTAATGTCTAATAGCTATTATATATAGATATTGTACATTCGTCAGACGCAATAATAGGCATTCCAGATCACAGATGAACATTATTGGATATACAAGCAATCCGCGTTTCTTTTGAGCCTGCAACGAAAAACAGATTACACAGTTGTGATGAATAGCTATTACCCCACCCTAGACCCCTACGAGTACGGCAAACTACCCGCCAAGTACCCGAAGTGAAGCGGTCTCCCTCAACAACGTGAGTAGGCCACTAAACACTTCAAAGTACCCGATAGTTCGTGCACCCCATCTTGGGTATATCCTAGGAGCATAAAACAGTAAATGAAATAATACAACGGTGGCGACAACCTCAGCCCGGATGTGCCCCGCAAAAGAATATTACATCATATTACAATTTATATCGAATGAATGAATATAAAAACTCATCTCAAATCCCGGCTAATCATCACAACGATCCAGTCAAGTTCATATACACAAGCCAGTAAAAACCATTACAGAAATGTGTAACCCCCTGCTAACCGACATACTAGCAATTAGGGGAGGTTTACAAACACATTAAACATTACAGATAAAACCCGATTAACAAATAACTTAGAATATCAATCGACAACATTTTTCCGTCTCTACCCCAAATGCAAGCCAGCACTGAAATAAGCTGGGCAGAAACAAAATATACAGAAAAACATAACACCCTATACTAAGAGTTACTGTGTAAATCCAAGTCAACTCGGAGTTGACTCGGCCGTGGATCCGCGACGGATAGCACTAATCTGCCGCGCTTACGCGGCCTTATCACCGAGTTAGCAGTTCGTATTTCTATAGTATTCTTAGAATTCCCTGCTGTGAATTTTCATACCTATCAAATAATTTTTTCGACACGTTTAAAATTGACAGAAACTTGAGGGGTCCGGGGTTATGTTTTCGCGTTTTTCCGACGATCGAAGTTCTAATTAGTTGCTAACAAGATAGAAAAGGCTTAGTAGTCTCTGATACCACTGTAAGTCCATGTCACGCACCCCACGAGCTTGCGTGGAGGCGGAATATATGAAAAACGATTATCAAAGCTTCGTAACACGGACTTGAGCACACGGATCGTGTCAAAACCATTACTATCCGTATTTCCGAAAAACACGGATAATTTTTGTCTGAATAAATCCATCTGTATAATACTAGAATCTGGCTTAAACCAAAGCCCGCTAGTATTATCTGCCCGATCATAATACGTGCACAAGTGGACGTAAGTGATCGCAGCCCTGCCGTAAAACCATACGGCCTCTACACCTTTTGCCCGGTGCAGGGAAACTCTCTGTGTGGGACTCTAAAAACTCGACACTACGCTGGCAGTGGGTTTAACCATAGGCCGCAAGCGGTACTAGCTATACGTAACGGTCCCCAGGTAGATGTCAATAAGAAGGACGATGAGGAAACCCATCCGAACTCCTACTGAGCCTAATGTGACAATCTCCGTACAGTCCGGTCTGTTCGTCTAGTACTATCGCATATCGGGCCTAGGGGGCGGTAAACGTCAGACCCCTAATAGCGGTACAAGTCGTGTCGGAGTGAAACCCATTACACCTTGAGAAACTACTGGAATCTACCAGTAAATCTCGCTTGCCCTGGCCAGGGACTTTGCGTAATGGCTCTCCATACACAGCGCGATATCAACCCCCAATACCGGGAGAGACGAATCCTGTCTAACCGCCACTGCCTCCAAGTGCTTCGGGACTGCACCCAACTACTATCTGTTTGCACGACTCCTTTGAGCCGTGGTAGGATAGTAATCTAAGAACAGTGGGAACACACCCGAGGCGAAGCAGCAGTGTCAAGTCGACGGACTAAGCTGTACTCATGTCACCTGGGAACTGCTATCTGACGATGGGTATAAATCCAATCTGCAGTTCCCGGCGAGTCCTGTCCGGTGTACCCATAACCTAACGAGCACCCACATACTATCTCCAGTACAACGTACTGATGGCTGTAGGACAGACCATCTCCCCAACTGGGATGAGAAGCGTACACACTAGTCTACTCCGGAGTATCGATGCCCTGTCTCGATAATCCTACGACCAGGGAGCTGTATAGGATGTTGCTTATAGACTACCCAGCCCCCACTAGTGTGACTGCCATCACAACACTGGTAATCAAGCAAAGATCATAAGGGCTCTACTAATATGTATAAGCGATACGTTAAAAGAAACATATGCATATATTAAAGTAGACTCAAACCAAGTAGCATACTACCATTTTTAGCAAGACTGTCAATACAACTATGAATATCCCAAGCTTCCATTAAGTAATATACAAACTAGTATGATACAATAATAGCCTCTAGGGCATAAACACTAACACATTTCTCCGATGACTTTAGACAAGTTCTCGACAACGCATTTTACCGGATTTCTTCCACTAAGTGTTTGAGATGCCCGAGTTTGTAGCTTGAACCTATGCGAGAGACTCCGGATATGACCGTAAGGAAGGATGAATTGTAGTACGCAGACATCAGGATATGATTCCGATTAGGACGATAATGAAGAAGAGTGGAGTAAGAGGTTCGTGCGAGATCTTAACGAGTTTTTGTTCCTCTCCGTTGATGTCAGTAGAGACGTTGGATGCAGCCATATTTAAAGTCGTGATAAGAATGCAGCTGTCTCGGAATGAGAAACAGATTAAGCAAAGAGTTCCAACCTCCGGGCAGTCCGGCAGAGATGAGATTGGAAGAGACCGTGGCAGGTTCTTTCCGGAATACTACCCGATAAAGATTTGGACCCAGGATCGATTGTATGGTACATACTAAGAGAGCCAGAGGCCGCCATCATTGACGTGCTACATTACGAGTGACCATGTAAATTGGTCAGTAAATGTTCAGATAGACGTCAGATCGAGACTGTTTCCATCATTACTTCTAACCGGGCCGTCGAGCTGAGAGATTGTGGAATTGGTAACCCACAGAGAAAAATGAGGACCTAGGGACAGAGGATGCCAGGCTGTGGGCAGAAAGCAAGAAGGAGTTCTTGCTCTACCGACTTGGGTGCACCGGCACCTTTCGACATTGAAAGAGGTGTATCTCGATATCATTTATTTTTTATTTTTGTTTAGTGATCCGAGTATCACGCTTATATCGTTTTAGACTTTTGAGCTTTGATAATTTAGTTTCATGATTGATAGTTTCGTGCACCATAGTTACACATCATTTATGTTTTATACACCCGTTATATTTTATTTATGTTTTGTATATATCTATTGCACTTGGTATCGATTTTTGTGCACATGTTGCACATATTTATGATTCCTTATATCCTGATACAGTCGGTTTTGATTTCGTGCACTCTGATATACTTGATTTTGATTTCATGCATATTTTATACACTTGATTTTGACTTGTACACTCGATGTAGTTCACATGCGGTTTCCGTGTATTGATATGGATTTTGTGCACGCAGTTGCACATGTTTATGATTTCATACAGTTCGGTGTACTTGATTTTGATTTCGTACATGTTGTATATCACGGATTTTGATTCATACACTCGATATTGTTCTTATGCGCTTTCGATGCATTGATGAGTTTTCGTGCACCCTAGTGCATTAGATTTATATTTTTGTGCACCTTGTGCACTTGATGTTCGTTTTCGTGCATCTTGTTGCACTAGATTTATTTTTTCGTGTACCATGTGCAATTGATATTCGTTTTCGTGCACCCTATTGCACTAGATTCTTTTATGCGGACCCGACTCACTTGATTTAGATTTTCGCTCACACTTGGCGCACTTGATGTGATTTTGTACACACCAGATGCGCTTAATCGAGATTTTTTGTGCATATTAGTTGCACTTGGTTGAGATTTTCATGCACTCTAGATGTACTTGATATGATTGTCATGCACACCCATTGCACTTGACAGATGCTTTCGTGCACATCCGTTACACATAGTTTTTACTTTCATGCACATTCGTGGCACTTGGATTTGATTTTGATTTCCGTGCGCACCAGATGCACGTGGTATTTCCATATACACCTATTGAGATTGATTTCTTCTTTCGAGCATCATATTTTTATGATATATACTATATTATATAGTATCCAAGCATGACTGGTGTTCATCATGAAAAAATGCATTTCAATACCGCTCATTCATTATCAATTTTGTGATATATCGGTACTATTAATTCATGTCTGCTCAATAAGTACAATTACAGGTATTTATGACAAAATACTAGAAACATGTTCAAATGCATGAATACGACATTTGTGAGCTGACACTGCAAGCAGAACGGAAAACCGATCATTATCCAAGAAGATTTTGTAAAACAATTCATGTGTACACATTTATATCATGAATGGTCCAACATGATGCATGTGTGACACAAACCTTTTTTGGATGCATGAACCATGGTGGGTGTAACAACTCCAATTTTTGTATACATAAAATTGATTTAAATTTGAAGTATACTTGTGGTATTTAATATTACTGTTACCACTTTAAGTAATTATTTCACACAAATAATTACAAGAAGGAGCTTGTAGCTCATTGGTAATACCTTGCACTGCTGAACCAAATCACCAGAGTTCAAATCCCCTGCCCCACATTATTTTTAGATTATTTTTGTTTTAAATTCCTTGGAAACCCAACAGTCCAAATACCATAACTCCCAAAACTTGAATTGCACCTGAAAAGTTAAATGCACCAGAGGCTACACCAGGAGACACCCCACCCCCCGACCACCTGACTCGGCCCGACTCGGGCCGGCACCGCCGGCCGGACTCGGCCGGACGGCCGAGTCCCCAACATGAAAGTTGTGGCTCTTCGTCTCCCCTAACCCCCTGTATACTCTAATTTATTGGATCGGTTCCCGAGATTTAATTATCCCCCATTTACTACAATTTTAATGATTTTCACACAAATTTTTACAATTTTTTTTATTAAAAACCCTTCACCTACCCTATCCTTAGCCTACCCTATAAATACACCTCCTCCCTTCTACCCTCTCATCCCAAAACCCTAAGCTCACTCTCTCAAAATTTTCCAAGAGTTGTGTACTTTGAAAACAAGCTCGCGGCGAAGCTCTGACGAAATTCCGGCGGAAATTCCGGCGACGTTTTTAGGAAATACCGGCGACGACGCAACGCATCGACAATCCCTTTAGTTCCCCCCACTCCCTTGGTTAATCGAAAACCGTAAGTCCCTTTTTATCTCTTTCTTCCCTATTCAAGAAAATACGAAATTACAAACCCGACGGAATCGGAACATATCCGATTTCCGATTCGGTTTTCTATAAATTTCACTTCTCACTAATGCAATCATAATTAAACATCTTTATGTTGACTAATAAACACTAATCAAAGAATTTGAACAAGTTTCACCACATGAAATGATAGCTTTCTCAATTTACCTTATTTTTCACTTAAATACCACATTATTTCACTCTTTCATTTAACCCATCAAACTTGCTATACAATTAAAGTGAATCACGAGGTAATGACCTACCTTCTCACACACTTACATACAAGCTAACACGATACCATTGAAAGCTTAGAATACGAGAAAACAAGAATTTACATTTAAATACCATATACTTAATAAAACTATCTCTAAAAGATTTAGTTTTGATACACTTTTAAATAAATACCTCTTATTAGGAAAATACGATAAGTTGTGGACATCGGTCGTTTATCTAAACCTGACTTTGTGGTGTCTAGTCTAGGTAAGTGAGAAAGGTAACTTTAAAAAGGCCGACTCACGGTGACTTGTGAGCGGATTCCTCCTTTCCTCTCTTGTACTTACCTGGCCACAATTGGCAATGAAGAAGCGATTTGAGGCATCTAACAACTTGTCATTCAGACCATTTAGAAATAGGCTAGTTGACTTAGGAAACCCTAGAATCTAGAATACGGAAAATTGATATTTTTACAAATAAATACCTTTTACTTTATAAAACCGTTTTCTAAAGGATTTAGTATTTTACAATCTTTGCAAAACGCCGCTACAACCCATTTTTGGGGAACCCGTTCAGGATGGTGCGGATTATCGCACATCCTCGGGCTTAGTAGTGCGAGATTCAGACCTCCGCAAGGAGCATTCGGTCTCGAAAGGTTTAAAATACGACGTCTTAAGAAAATGAGATTTTTAGAATATAAAATATTTATTAAAACTACTTTTGTATAATTATATGCATATTTATCATTTAAATATAAATATTCCAGCTTTTTCTAAAAAAATCACAAGAATAAATTTTACACTAAAATACCATGAACTTCAAATAAATCAATATTACAGATAAATACCTTTATTTATAAAACTAGGATATTTTCACTGGAAATGGCACAATATAAAATCCACATTCATTACAACTCTAAAGACGAATAATGAATACTTGAGGTGTATTTTGAAAAGTATATAAAAGTATTTTTATATAAAACCCCCTCAAGTTTTATAAATTACCCTAAGGACCCTAGCAATTATAGGACTTCGATTTACACTTCTAACTGTCTGATTCGGGTTTGAGTCTGATTAATCTGACTTGAATATGATTCAAGTCAATGTACAATCTACAATATTCCAATTCAATATGAACACATGAATCCATGAATTCAATTATCAATCTATACAACTTGACTGAACCGAACCATGGATATACATATTCCTTTTACATGATTCTCAGTTATTCCATTTACATGACTCTATGGTTACAACCGTTTACTGATATCATGGTTTCGGTCAGTCAATCGATTTTACAATCAATACAATTTACAAGATAACAATACAAACAAGATATCGCGGGGTTTAAGGGGTAGATTGGTATGGAAGGTGTTAAAGGTGGCACGAGGCGGTCAGATTAAGACACCTAACCTATATTCCCTTGCTGTTGTACCGTGGCTTAACGGTTCCTTGTACATTTCGTTTGCCCTGGTCTCTAGCATATAGAGACCCCTCTCGTATACACTGGCATACTTCTGTACCAAGCTACAAACAACAGCGTTAACACAACATTACAACAATATTATACAACTTTAAAAGATATATCTTCTTATTCTGTCTATTCTATTTTCCTCTTACCTTTGGGACTTACCGAGCGACCTGTTCGCTGACGACATTCTATTTCTTTCTTTTGAATGTCGTCAGGTGGTTTGGACCCGGCAGAGATCGAGCCATCTATAGAAGACTTGGAGCAGTTTGCCGAAGATCCAGCACTGTAGTTTCATTGTACACTTTTCCATTCAGTACTTTTCATTTCCTGTTATGCCACTGTTTAGGCATCTTTTTATCTCAGTTGTATTTCTTTTTCATGCATTATACAAAAGAATGTTAATAAATAAAGGTTGCTGTTTTTATTATCCCTTGTCTCTTGTGCATTTATTTTATATTGCTTAGATACGCTTAGCGTATGTACTTCTGAGTATATACGTAGCGGACCTCGTCGCGTCCCCTTCGCCGTACACTGGGAAACGAGGCGTGACAGTGCGACAGCCTAGCATAAGTGGGCATACAAGAATCATGATTTGTGCAAGTGGATATTCAAGTGGATGAGCAAGTGGGTGTGTGATGAGTGGAAGCAAAAGGTGTGATGTGATTTAACGTTATATTTTCCCTCCAACTCTACAGATTATAATCCAAGTTTATATAGAAGAATCAAACAATGCTAGAGAGATCATGAAGATGATACAAAATCACTACAAGAATACGGGCCCCACTACTTAACAGTAAACCGTCGGTTTCCTCAAATTTCCCGCTACCACCGGTCCAAACTACTCCAACTTTCTTCTGGTCATTCTAAGTTGTCACATCATTTCATTTTTATTGTTTGTTTTTGTTGATTTTATGCCTATAAATAGCAGAACAGAAAGCAAGCTAAAAGAGCATACTTTGACACACTTCATTCCATTTTCATATTGCAATCTTGTTAAAGTTTTGTACATACTAGTTAGTTCACCTTAAGTTCCTTGCTTTCTCCTCATCTTGCAACCTCTTCATTGAGCTTGCAAATCTGGGTTTTGGTTATTGAACTCATGGTTTTTATCTTGGAGTTGAACTTAATAAAGTTTTCATTTTGATGCACTTTGATTCTTAGTATTTTCTTCACTTTACTTTCTTATGATTAAATTTCTTGCATTTTACTTACTTGCAATATTGTTTTCTTTGATCTTTTCTTTTTTATACTTTCTTTTGATGGGAATTCGCGTCGCTTGTTAGACGTATACAGATTCTCCCTGCCTAGGGGTAGACCGGGATTTATTGATTGTGGGGATCCGAATCTCCAGCAGCCACAGACTAAGCTGCCGTTAATTATCCCTCGCCTTTAAAGCGCGGGAACCTCCGATTGACGGGTCAAAATAGTCATGCAAGCTTAATGTGAAGTGTCGGTCTTTGAAAGTAACGCAGAAGGGCATATTTATTTCATTTTATTTATGACAAATGATTTTTTTTAAAAAATATTTAAAGAAACATTTTTTAAAAAAATTATTTATATTTTAATTTATTTTCTTTTTTTATATATAAAATTATAAAAATCAAAAATTAAAAACAATACGGAGGAAAGTGAGAGGGAGGCTCCCACTTAATGCAGGGGAAAGCTCCCACTTAGTGGGAGCTCTCTCTCCTTCATGCGAGAGGGAGCAGGAGCCCCCACTTAATGGGAGCCTCCCCCTTACGTGAAAGGGGGGAAAGCTCCCACTTAGTGGGAGCTCCCTCTCCCTCATGTGAGAGGGAGCAGGGGCTCCCACTTACTAGGAGCCTTTCCTCACGTAAGAGGGGGAAAGCTACCACTTTCCTCAGTGGGCTCCAAAAGACTTTTTTTAATGGAGTTAAACTCTAAAATATTTTATTTGGAGTTAAACTCATAAAACAATTTTATTTGGAGTTAAACACCCAAAAAAATTTATGTGCAGTTAAACTCCAAAAGATTTTAAGTGGAGTGAGTTAAACTCTCTAAAAGGATTTTATTGTGGAGTTCAACTCCAAAAGAATTATTATCATAGAGTTAAACTTCAAAACATTTGTTTATAGAGTTAAACTCCTAAAAGCATTTGTATGGAGTTAAACTCCAAAAGATTTTTTTTATGAAGTTAAACTCCCAAAAGTATTTGTATGGAGTTAAACTCCAAAAGATTTTTCGTGGAGTTAAACTCCCCAAAAGTTTTTGTATGGCTTTAAACTCCAAAAACAAAACCTTTTTTTATTTTGATTTTTTTAAAGGAGCAATGGGAGCTTCCCTCTCGCACGTGAGAGGGAGTAAGGGGCTCCCACAGTGGGAGCCTCCCCCTCACATGAGAGGGAGTAAGGAGCTTCCCCTTTAGAGGAGTTTCTTTTCCCCTCATGTGGGGGGAAAGTGGAGGGTGCCCACTGGCTTGGAGTTAAACTCCAAAAGATTCTCTTTTTTTGTTATAATTATTATGGAGTTAAACTCCAAAAGGTTTTTAAAATATGGAGTTGAACTCCCAAAATAATTTTATTTGGAGTTAAACTCGCAAAATAATTTTATTTGGAGTTGAACTCCGAAAAGATTTTTATTTTAGAAAACCCAAAAAGGACTCTTGAAGGTCAAAGATCTGTGTCTTGGATGATGAAAGGGGACCCCTTTCTCCTTTTTTGAGCCTTGCATCTTCTCAAAGTGAGGCCTTTTTGAGGATGAGTCTCCTTCTTTCTCTTCTCTCTTCTTTTTTTTAGATCTGGGAAGATAAAGGTGATGAGATTTAAAATCTCCCATTTTAAGAGATTTGAAAGGAGATTTGAACTCCTCTCCAAAGGTTTTATGGTGAAAAACTATTTCCTTTTTTAGAAAAGAAGAGTTAAACTCTTGATTTAATTCAAAAAAAAGAAGGAGACGGTGGCTTTGAACCTTAAAGAAAGACGCACAAAACCCTAGGTTGACATGAGAAAAATCCTGTTTGTTATCATTCATCATGATGCCTTATATATGCTTTATATTTTACATATGGCCCATTAGGCTTTTCAAAATGATACATGTGCCTTTCCCATGTCATGTGCTTTTTTTTCTTTTTGCCCATAAGCCATGGGTTTTCACATAATTTAAGTTTGTTGCTCATTTTACTACATTTATTCATAAAAAAAATTTACATTAAGCCTATTTATGTTTTAACAATTATTCCTTTGACACCAGAGGGTCGGCCTCTTCATGCTTGGGCTCAACCTGGGCATGGGGTCCACTTGCTTGAACTTGAGTTCGGACTTGGGTTCGCTTTGCTTGGGGTTGACTTCGATCTTGACCCGGTCAATCGGGGTGTAATTTTTTACCCCAACAAAGTGCCCACATCAATAAATGCACACCACGTGTATGGGTTATTATGTGCATGAAATTGATGGACCATATTCTATATGGGGATTGATTTGGTTTGGCTCCCTACGAAGGGTCAGCGCTACCATTTTAGCGACGTCGATGGTCGATACTGTCATTTTAGCGACGTCGGTGGTCGATCCTGCCATTTTTGAGACGTGGGCGGTCGTTGCTGCCATTTTTGCGACGTGGGCGGTCAGTGCTGCCATTTCTGCGACGTGGGTGGTCGGTGCTACCATTTTAGCGACGTGGGCGGTCGTCGCTGCCATTTTAATGACGTGGACTGTCGATACTGCCATTTTTGCGACGTGGATGGTCGTTGCTGCCATTTTAGCGACATGGGCGGCCATTTTAGCGATGTGGACGGTCTTTGCTGCCATTTTTGCGACGTGGACGGTCGGTGCTGCCATTTTTGTGACGTGGGCGATCGTTTATGCCATTTTTGCAACGTGGACGGTCGATGACTTGCTCCACTTCCTACGGTGTCGGGATCTGATTTGACTTGCTCGGCTTTCTGCGGTGTCGGGATTTGATTTATTTTGGGTGTTCCCTACCCGTCCAGGAGGACTTTTGAGCTAGGAAGCGTTGCCGGGTGGGACGTTGATTTGATCTGTTTGATTTCTATTTTGTTTGGCAGGACTTTTGAATTTGAGAGGAATTTGGATTTTGTTTAAGCGGTGGTGGCCCATGCAGGTCAGCTCTGTATAGACATGCAGGTCAGTTCTGCATGGACATGCGGGTCAATTTTGCATGAAGTCCTAAGCAATATAACACAAGAATCAGCAACTAAAAACATTCTTTACAATTCATATTTTTTGAATTTTACAATTTCATATATTTGAATCTATCCTAACCCTATTTTTCTTTCAAGGTTATGGATTCTCCAAACAACACCAGTACAAACTTCAACAACACACCACCACCTCTACTGCTTACGCCTACCGTCGCTGCTCCGATCAATGAGCAGACGGTACTGCTTGAGGCAATCCGCAGTTTCCTGGAAGGATAGCAGCAGCTGACTGCTATTCTGATGAACCGTCCAGAAGCGGAAGTGCCTGGAGTGAAGAAATTCCGGGCTTTGCACCCAAAACAATTTTCGGGAAAAGAGAGCCCTCTGGAAGCTGAAAAATGGGCTCAGGGTATTGAGGATGATCTGGTAGCGGCACAAGTGCCAGAGATCGCTTGGGTTCGAGTTGCGAAGCTGCAGCTCACTGACAATGCCCGAGTTTGGTGGAAGGCGGAAGAAAGCCGTCTTGACCAACCTATCGAATGGAGGACTTTTCGCGATATGTTCGACGCGAAGTACTTCTCAGAGACTGCCTGATTTGATATGGAGTAGCAGTTCATTCACCTACAACAGGGTTCTATATGGACCAAATCCGTGGATGAATATGTCGTCGAGTTTACCATGCTCAGTAGGTAAGATATGTCTTAATGTTCGATATTTAAATATCATATACTACACGGCTGATTGTTACGAAAGAGTGTGTTTGTAGTTGTTAACCGCAATCAATAACGGTATCGCACGTAGCTAGACCGAGATGAGTATGGGTCGTCCTCTGGGAAATGTGGAACCTTTTACTTTTACGTTAGATGTGTTGAGAAAAAGAGGAGGGATAAAGAATTTTATAGAAAGATTTCTAGATCTACGTTAAACAAGAATGTAAAATATAGATCTAGATTATTTTAAAGATGTAATTAATAAAATAAGAGGGCTTGTAGGGTTCGTTAGGATTTAGTAGTTATGGACGATTAATTAAAAGTTACCCTTTTTATCCATTAATAGATTTAGAACTAGAACGACGATGATGCGTGTAGATTAGGGTTTCTGGAGGGAAAAGGAATCCCACTCTTAACCCTTATCTCGACACGGAACTCCGTTCATATCTAGCCTTTACCAAACCAATCATTAATCTAATCTCTAATCGCGGTCGGAACTAGCAAAGAATTGCTAGCGCGCCCGATTAGGATGTTAATGATTCTTTTGATAAAGTTCCTAAACTTTATAGTACTTAAAAAGGGTTTAGTTATTTTCATCATCCATTAGCCTACCCTAATCCTACGAACCCTAACAAGCGGAGAATTACTCGCGCATGTTGGGAGAAGAAGATGAAAAGACAAAGAGGGAAAACATAATGTAAAATGCAAAAACAATTAAATAAAATAACAACCTTTATTAATCGACTTGAACAAACTACACTTTAATCCGTAGAAAATGATTACAAACTAGTTGCTTCTCGATCTTTCCTAAGGAGGTAGTCGAACAGTCGATGATCAGCCTGGATGCGTGAGCGTCGGGAGCTTCGTGATCTCTTCGGCTTGATAGCTTTTCCAAGAGGCTCTCGGTGCCCTTTTATAGTGCAAAGCCAGAATCTTATTGTTTAAAACTTGGTAAAATATAGCTTTGATTCACCCAAAAAAATCTTGTGCTCTAACTCCTTGAACTTGCGGCGGATCCGCGGCCCAAGGGTGGGTTTGGCCGCGGATCCGCGCTCAAAGGTGGGGATCTCTCGATCAAATTTCTTGGTCTTTCTTCTCATGACATATGGCAATTCTAGGCACCTTCAGAATTCAAAAATCTTTTCTCGGTTGCTTCCAGACTTGGTCTCCAAGTTTTGCTTCTTAATTTGTTAAGTTTTCTTCAACAAATTGATTTGTTTGATAAATTCTGCATAACAACTTGGAAAATTCTGCACCATAATCTCAAATAATATTTAGTAGACTTAGTTCTACTAGGATTTGGTCAATAGATTTATTTGCATACATTTTCCTACCAAATGATAATTAAAATATATTAACACATGGAAAATGGTGTTTTCACACATAAACCCTCATATGTATAATATATTATAATAAAGTCATTTTTTAATATGAAAATGGTAGGAAAAATGTAATACAAATGTGCAGTTTTATCAACTGAACAGATACACCCAAACTTATCTTTGATCGTCCCGAGCAAACTAGTTTATTTAAGAGGAGAAAAAGAAAGGAGAAAACTAAGCACACTTTCGTAGGCAGACACGATTGCACTGAGCATGTGCAACAAGCCGTTAAACCTCTAGGTGTCCCTAGTAGGAGGAGTGTTGTCTCCTGAGGGTTTTCAGTGGATTACACCCATAAAATCCAATAACAAAAGAAAGATGGTGAAATTTACATATAAAGATAAGAACCATAAAAGAAAGGCCTTGAAAAGAAGAGTTTCCAACTATACTAGATTTTCAGTTGTCATGAGCCCTATCTTAATAGTCATGAAAAAATGTTAGAAATCACATCATCCCTCAATAAAACATCGTCTTTATTCTTCATTCCTACCTTTCATCCAAACATTGATCATATAACCCCACGTGTGTGTAAAGAACATCCCTACACTCGGAGAATTCAATTCAAGCTATCATACTCTTGTCCATCTACCTTATTACTTTTTAATTTGATGAATATTTAGATTTGCTCACACATTTTCATGCAACCGTTAATACTTCTTGAGGTACTAACAGACCGATTACTCATGTGCTTGCTGATTCGGTGATAATATTTTCCTCGTCCTGCACCACCTAAGGCTTAGCAGTGACTCCCAGATCAGTTGGCCTTAGGGCACTAGGTGAAGAGGCACCCTCGCTATATTTTTTTATTGCTGCCTTGGCGATAACAAAACTAGTGTTCATTTTTTTCTTTTCACCATATTTATATTTTCTTCATTTTTTTCATTTCCTTCATACTTTGGCTTTTAGATAAGAGCATTTCAAGGTATCCTCTACTATCCCAAGTTTCAAGACGTGTGTAAGTGCATATAGTAGGGTATCAACATTCAAATGTTTGGCTTCCAGAATAGAAACTATTTTTCAGACTTATTTTTATCCTCAGATTAGTGACTTCCTTCATTTTACTGACCCTTGGGACAACAGCTCATAACTACTTATTACCAGTTCGTATAAGAAAACTTCTAATTTCCTTGGTTTTCTTAAACTATTCCTATCTTTTGGATGTAATGTTTCACTTTCTATTCTTTTGTTATAAAAAAAAAAATTTTAATGCCCGGTGTCAAAGATAATTCAGTGAATACAAACCTCCCCCCCAAACCTGTTTTCAGCAGTGTCCTCACTGATGTAGCCTTTTGAGAACATGGACCTGTATACTAAGGGAGAGATACAAGGGGTAAAATAATAGTTAAATGAAAAATTCCCCCAAACTTATTCTTTGACACGCACAGATATTCAATCAAATCCATTTTTTACTCACCTCCATTCTTAAAATGAGAAAATGTTACAAAAACATGGAGGTGAGGCGGAGGAAATTTAGTTTTGATAAAGCGGCTCCTGTAAAAATATGAGCTCCTCCGCGGGGTCAGCAGAAAAATACGGTTTTAATCTATACCCATTTACTTTAAAAATTGAACCGTTTTTCAAATTTTCAACTTCAACTGCCCCATGCGGGTGTACATACCGCACCACAAAAGGTCCTTTCCAACGAGATTTAAGCTTACCCGGATGAAGATGGAGACGGGAATCGTAAAGAAGGACTTGTTTCCCCGATGTGAAGGTTTTTCTAAAAAGATTTTTATCGTGGAATACTTTAGTCCTATTCTTTACTATCACCGCATTATCGTAAGCTTCATCGCGGAGTTCGCTTAGCTCATTCAATTGCAGCTTCCGATAGCTGCCTGCATGATCAAGATCAAAATTAAGCTCTTTAATAGCCCACATTGCTTTATGTTCGATCTCGACAGGAAGGTGGCATGCCTTCCCAAACACAAGGCGGCAATGAGACATACCAAGATCGGTCTTATAAGCGGTGCGGAATGCCCAAAGAGCATCCGTCAATTTGGTTGACCAATGTTTACGGTTCTTAGAAACCGTTTTCTCCAATATCTGTTTGATCTGCCTATTTGAGATCTCAGCCTACCCGCTTGTTTGGGGGTGATAGGGCGTAGAAAGCTTGTGGGTGATTGAATATTTTCGCATCAAGGCCTCGAAAGACCTATTGCAGAAATGTGTCCCGTTGTCGCTAATTATAGCGCGAGGGTGTCCGAATCGCGAAAAGATATTTTCTTTAAGGAACTTAATGACAACTTTGTTGTCATTAGTGCGACACGGTATAGCTTCCACCCACTTCGAGACATAATCAACCGCTAACAAGATATATAGATTCCCAAAGGAGTTGGGAAAAGGGCCCATAAAATCAATACCCCAAACATCAAATATTTCCACAACCAATATGTTAGTTATATGTATGCCCTAGAGGCCATTATTATACATTCATAACATGGTTGTATGCGATATAACCTAGTTATCGAATCATGGATTGATTTGATAAGTCGATACATTGGATATTAGTCGGTTATATGCGATATGACCGGATCGTTAAATCAAGTGTTGATTTAATGGTTTAATGCATAATTATATATTTGATATACTACTTTGCATTAACTAGTATTGGTTCACTTTAAATGGATTTTCTCACTTGCATTGCACAAGTTGTATATGTGATATACTTTTGTGCACATGATTGTATCATGTTTGATGATTCATGCTTATTTGGTTAAGTGTAAAGAATTAAACCATGGTTAAGTTAATGATTAGGGTTTTGCTTATTCATTTATTAATTTGTTTATTCATTTTGGAAAAGAAAAGAAAAGAATGGTGGCTTTATTTGTAGTTTTGTTAAAGCTTCATGAAGCTTTGACCTAGTCCACCATTCTTGTCTCTTGCTTAACCCTAACCATCATAACTAACCATGGTCTATTCTCTACACTTAACTAAGGTTAGAATATGATAAGAATCAATTCTTTTTCTATTTTTTTAAAAAACACTTTATCATATTCTTTTCTACTTCTTCTTCTTCTTCACAAGAAAGAAAAGCTTGCCTCATCAATGGCAAGTGATGAAATCAAGTGAGAAATCCAATTCTAAAGTGAACCCACTTCCTATTTCTTCATCCTCTACCACTTGCCAAGTAGTATAGGGTGTTTTCTTCACAAGTTTCATGGCTTGGTGAAGTTGGAGCTTGATCTAGTGTTGCCTCGACGTAGATCATCTTCGGCATCGAAGTCAACGATCAAGCCCGCCCATTTCTTCGATGAAGTCGATGCTAGAGTCCGGGATCCGATTTGGACAGCGGAGGGACATCATCGCGGAGCTTAGGAAGTGGTGGACCAGATCTATAAAGGTTGTAGTCACTTTCCTTTAGCATTTAATTCGTTTACATGCTTGCATCGCCTATATATCTAGTTAACGATCCGTATTAGGGTTTCTCGGCACTTGTAAAATTTGAAATTGGTATGGTTGATGCCTTGTGAGACCTCATTAGCGTTCCTAGGAACCCTACAGTGGTATCAGAGCTTAGCTAGAGTCTTAGGCGATGCGTAGACGAAGTTTGAAACCCGAACGAACCCGAAACCCTAATTTATCATGCTCTCTGGACTTTTTTCAAAAACTGGGTTTTTTCCAGATTAAAAATTCTTAAAAAATTCAGCAGGGAATTATAAGAATTACGGTGCAAAAATTTCCTAAAGATGCTTCTAAAGCGCGGCGGAACCGCGGCAGAAGCTTGGCTTCTGCGGCGGTTCCGCGGCCACATTATGAGATAAATCTTCAATTTTTGCACAGTAATTCCTATTTTTTGGTTCTGGATTTTCTGGGATTTTTTAATATTTATTCAAGAGTTGAATATTCTAGGGTGTTTTGGAGCTTCATCGATTCGATCGAAAATTTCAAACTTTGTCTATGTGTTTTCCGGATAATTTTTGAATATGTTAAAAAGTTCGACCGGATATAAATACCCACTTTTTCCCCTGTCGGAAAATTTCCAAGTGTTGGATCTTTCCATGGTTTAATAACGTTCTAAGTAGTGCAAGTAACGCGATGGACCCTCTAGAAGACAACAAACCTTAACTCGATTATGTGACCGTCTTGAACTACCCTTTGAACCTTCGGGTTTGGGGCAGTACGGCGTGCCACATGTGAGGCGTTGGCTTGACCCTTCTATGGCTGGACCGTTGGTACTGAGGCATGAACTGGATGTTTTTAAACCTATTTCATGTGTTGATTTGTATCGGGAAAACTTGGGTGTTTGATTGTTCGATCGGAAAGTTTAACATTTTCTATTTAGCCGGAATGAGATACAATAATTGGAATTCACAAGAAGTTATGAGATAACTGAATGAATGTTATAAACATAGCAGTTTAGTCTCACTTGATCGATTGCCATGGAATTTTGATGTGATCAAAAGTCCGTCGCAATCACGTAGCGTACGCGGATACTCGTCGGGTAAACTTAATAGACAGCCTCACCCCATAGCCCCGACCAAGTGACTGTAGGAGAACCCCGTCGCCGAAAGCATCCGTTCGGGTGCTCGCGGCAGCGGTGTTCCCCCTTGGTGCACTTAGTCGACGGCGTCGGGGGTGCGGCCGCCTACTGAAGTTTGCGACGAGCATTCGATCAGGATGTCGGGAATCTTGTTGAATTGTCCGACTTTATATTGAAAAGTGTTTTCGATTTTGAGACTAAAATGCGGAGTTTATAATTGTTAGGCATGCGATGTCTAAGGAATTCATTTGATTAGGCATGCGATGTCTAAAGAGGTTGCGGATTCCAACTGTTGTAGTTTTACACTTTCTTTTCTGTGACCGTAAGTGTAATGTGTGATATCGCCGGTTTCGTTGCTATATGTCAACGACAATTGGGATGCGCATATTTACTTACGTTGATGACATGTGATGTTATGTGTTGTTGGATATGTTATGTTGGATCGTCGTATTTGAATAGCCGGGGGTTTTTATGTGAGATGAGTGTTTTTCATTTTCATTCATGTAAAACCTTGTATGTAATATTCTTTTATTGGGGCACTTCCAGGTTGCGGAAGATGTCACCTTTTGTATATTATTTACTTTTCCGCACTAGGATAGACCCAAGGAGGGGAGCACAAGTAACCGGGTTCTGGAGTCCAGTGGGAGACCAACTCGAGGAGTCGAGTCCGGGTCTCCTAACTCTAGAATTGGTAGGGTTGCTTGCCACTCTCGTAGGGGTCTAGGGGTGTGGGTTTGGCTATTCATCGCAACCGTGGAATCCGTGTTTTATACTGGCTCGTATTGAAAACACGGACGTCCTAGTATATCCAATATTTCATATGATTCTTCTGCTGCGATATCTGTGATGTGATCATGTGATATGTTCTGTGATAGATACTGTATATACTATATATGATATATTATATAGACGTTACTTATGTTTTACACCAGCGCTAGCCCTGCCCCGCTCTGCCGTTAGTTACCTAACCTAACGGTGCATGAGGGGACATCGAGGCGAATGCGGATGGCATAAGTGTACGTCGTATTTATCTGTGATGTTTAGGTACTTAAATGATGGGACTTCATTAATGAGATTAATGAAATAAAAGAAACCTAAAGATATTGTAGAATCGAATTTCAAAATAAAACAGGTAGCTACAGTTCTTGCTTTGCACAGTGGTATATATGATATATCCAGCACCTTATTCGATGAGGAAAGGACCGAGATCCCTTCACCGGGAGTGACTCCTTTAGCAATAACTGGCAGATGCTACACACTCGGTTTGTCTTTTGATTGCTTTTAAGAGTTTTTGCTTTGCACGGTGATATATATGATATATCCAGCACCTCATTCGACGAGGAAAGGGCCGACGATCCTTTCACCGGGAGTGACCCCTTTAGCAAAACTAGAAAAGCCTCAAAAACACTCCATTTTAAAATCATTTGATTCTACAACGATATCAAGTTCATTACGCAATAGGTTTTCAGAAAAACCTGTCGTAGCCCTCCGTCATTTCAGATAAGTCCTATTTAGTATTCGTGCTACGTTTGTTGACCTCCGTCAAGGCGTAGTGTGCGGTAGCTAACTAGTATTTATCTGCTTATGCATATGATGCAGATTGGATTAGGGTAGTCGTGCGGCCTTGTTGACCTCCGTCAAGGGTCGTGCGGGTGGGTTTAATTCGATCAAGAAATGACGGGTTGAACTTGACTAGTAGCCTATGGTTTGTTGACCTCCGTCAAGGTCATAGGGTGCTAGGGGCAAAATTATCGGGAATTTCAAGTGTTGAAATTTGCAATGAGATTGCATACCTTCTATGAGATAGTTGGATCCCGATACCCGCTGCGAGTAATTGTTACTCCTGGGAGAGTTTTACACATTACAATTAGCCGATCAAGTAGGTGTCTAGAAAGGTGTTAACGAGGTTACGCCTCTGGGAAAACGAGGTTTACATTAATTAGGTTCGTGCGAAAGCACGTGGGACCTCCCTCAAAGTACCGACACTGGCCTGGCTGAAAGATTGGCGAACTTGTAGTGTGTAATTAATCCCGGCTATTCTTTCCTTTTAGGGTTTGAAGGAAGATTTGATAAAAACAGTGGGAGCCATCCTGATTAGATAAAATAATAACCAATCTGATCTTGCGAGAGCGCACGCTGAGTGTTTTCTTCTCTCTCTCTCCAGGTAGCGACCATATCACGCCTTAATCAAGATAATAATACGGATATTTGACCGAACCCGCTTGTTATACTGAGCTGGGGAACGTTGGTCCCGCTCTAACTTATAATTGTTATAAGACAGAGCAGGAAATTGGGGATTACCAGAATTCCCGTGCCGCCCAAACGAAACAAGTGCATGCTGATGCATCATCTTCGGGTGTGTTCATTACAAAGAACTGTTTCTCAAATGTCCTCTACGTCCTGGGTATATGATACCGGATCAGGATCCCATGATATGTAATCTGTTACATAGGGCTATAGATAGGTAGAGAACTGAGAACGGGTGATAAGTTTCATGAGGCAGAAAACGGGGCAAGTGTTGCAGCCAAGTCTGTTGGTCACTGTCACCCTGTATTACAAATACATTGATTCTGAACGAATGTTATTAGATACCGAACCTGATATACAAAATCATATCAGTCTCTTTATCAGTAAAGAAATGATAAAATTTTGTATTGTTGGATAATGTTTTGAACATTTCCTATATCAAAAGTTGATCGGTTCAGGCACGTTATCTAAAAGTATTGATGTTCTAATTCAAACTACGGTTCTTTAGTATACTGAACACACAAAAGAGGAAGAGTTCAGAAATGAACGAATCTTTCTTGAGGCATTGTAGACTAGGTCATATCAATGCGACCCGACTAGCTCAAGTTACATGAAGATGCATATTTAAATCAGTTTGAATCTACATCTTGTGAAACTTGCCAGTCATGTCACAGAGATATAATGACACCAGCTCTGTTTATTGGAAACAGAGAAAGAGTTAGTGAACTCTTGGGATGATACATGTTGATGTATAAAGGTCCCCTGTCTACACATGCCAAGACCGGTTCTTTGTACTTCATTACATTCTCTGATAATCTTTCGAGATTCAGACCTATGTTCCTGTTGAAACACAAGTCCGAACCTTTTGAGATATTCACAGAATATAAGTTAGAAGTAGGGAACCAATAAGGGTATAAGTATTATGTCCTTTGATGTGATCAGGGAGGAGAATACTTGAGCACGGAATTCCTGGACTATTCTAAAGGAGAATGAGATTCTCTCTCAGCATTACTCCTCCGTATACACCATAGCACGATGGTATATCGGGGCGGAGCAATCTCACCCTATATGATAAGGTGTGCTCTATGATGAGTACTACTGAGTTACCTATTTCCTTTTTGGGAGTTATGCGCTTGAGAAGCTGCATACCAATTGAATTGGGTTCCAATCAAATCAGTTTCCTACCATTTCATATGTGATATGATAAGGGAAGAGCCCATATCTTAAGTTGGTTAAGATTTGGGGTTGTCCGGGCTATGTCTAAAAGCATAATCCGGACAAGCTCGAGGCAAGGTCTGTTATGTACAACTGGAAAGGTTCCAGCATTACAAACAACAGCAGATGATTTGGTAGAACCAAAGGATTCAGTAGATTCCAACGAACCTCAGCCTCTCTGCCGATCTAGTAGGGTTCCTCACCCACCTGAGAGATATTTCGGTTTCTCTATGACAGTGGGAGCTAGGATTGCATCATGAGATGATGACCCAACTAGTTTCGAGCTGGCCATCAGGAGTAAGACTCTGTAAGAATGGCTGGATGCTTAGTGATCTGAAATGGAATCCATGTACACCAACAAAGTATGGACTTTGGTTGCTATATCTGAAGGGTTAAATCCCCATCAGGAGCAAGTATATCTTGAGAAGATTACTTGGTGTAGATGGAAAAGTTGAGACTTTCAAAGCTAGACTTGTTAAAAGCTTTTCGTCATCGACCAGGCGTGGATAATGATGAAACCTTTTTAAGTGGCTATGCTTAAGTCCATCCAGATCCTACTTGCCACGGCTACATACCATGACTACGATATCTGGCGGTTGGGTGCCATGACTGCTTTTCTAAATGATGTTTTAGAAGAGAACGTCTATAAGTACACAGCCAGAGGGCTTCGTAGACAGTGGGAGTAGCGGAAACGTGTACAAGATGCTTTATAGGATAAAGCAGGTATCGCGGAGTTGGAACATCTGTTTTGATGTCTTAGTCAAAGAGTTTGACATCATCAAAATGGTAGATGAACCAGGTATAAACAAAAAGGTAGTAGAGAGTATGGTAGTGATCCTCGTAGAGTACGTGGATAACATACTCTTGATAGGGAAGGAGTTTCCTATGCTACACTCGATCAATCTCCGCTTATCACAATGATTCTCCATATAGGATCAAAGTGATACCTCCTAAATCCTGGATTTTGGATCTATGAGGTAGATCTAATTGGATGTTAGGATTCTCACTAGTTGTAGTGAGATGGTATCAATCGATCCTGGGAAGAATCACTGGAAGGGTTCCAGAGTGATAAGGACGACTGAATGTCAGTCACAGGCATTGTCTTTACCCTCAGTAAAGGGACGGTATGTTGGAAGAGTTCCAAGCTAGGTACCGTGGCATACTAGACGATTAAGGCTGGATACATCTGTAAGTGCACGGCGGCGCCCCGGTCATCAATCCGACGACCAAATGCGGAAACGGTGATAAACTTTGATTTTGCGGACTTAGCAAACCGGCACCACCGCGCACTAAACCCCGGATCGGGCCATTAAACTAGATCTAGCTAACTACAAGACGGGTTAGAGATATACCGAGTGATCCGAGTCCTCCGGTCTTCTCGTCGTCGTCCCGATCTCCCGCGGATCCTCCGGTCGTCGCCTCCTTGCCGGAAGGGCACCACATCGCCTGTATCTTTTACGGGCTCCCACCTCAATACCGAGGCAACTCGGGCGCGAAGTAGGCTAGCTGACGCGTCCAAGATTTGCTGTAGAATGTGTAGGGTTGAAGCTATGTCTCATTTGGGGTTTGTTGCCATTGAAGAGGATGGAGGAATCAAGATAAGAAAAATGGTGCTTGCATTTTTCTAGCATGAAATGAGATGAACAAATTTTCCCTCTTGAAAATGATCCTCTCTTCTTCTTCTCTCAAGTATATGAGAAAAACTTATCATCTTAGAAAATGGTGGAGGAAAGAATATGAAGCATGAAGGGAGGTGATGGTAGGAGAAAAGCAATGGTGACCACATCCAAGAACATAATGATCACAAAACTCACATCCAAATCAAATCCTTTCACTTCACAATAAATGCATCATGGATGAAAGATATCATAATCAATACTTTTGCAATAAAACCCTCCACAAAGTGTTATTTGCAAACTTGCAAATAACCCCCTCCATCGGAAAAGTCCGGCCGGGAAAGAACAAAGGAAAACCGGCCGGAACGGAATGCAAACTGGCAACTCCAGAAAACTGGTCCCGTAATAAATTACAGGAAAACCCCGATACTGTGCATACACACCCGCATCTGTATTCCGACCGGATACAAATGAAATGAGATAAAATCTACACTGTACTAAACTAGGATCCGGCTTAAACCAAAGCCGGCTAGTAATGTTCGTCCGATCCTGATCCGTGCAATACCGCACGTATCAGATCGAACCCTGCCATATAACTATACGGCCTCTAGTACAAACTGTCCAATCCTGATCCGTGCAATACCGCACGTATCTGATCGGACCCTGCCATATCTCCATACGGCCTCTACAGCGTTTCGCCCGAAAGCTTGAGTAACTGAAAGTGTGGTAGACTCTAAAGACTCGTCAATACTATGGCTGTGGAATTAACCACTAGCACGCCAGAGGTATAAGCCAATACGTAACGGGCCACCAGCTATTGACTAAAAGGGACGTCGATGAGTGAACTCATCCTAACACCCTACTGAGCCTGTCAGTGACAATATCCGTACAGTCCGGTCCATTCGTCTATGAGCATCGCATGTCGGGCCTAGGGGGTTGGTAAAAGTCAGACCCCCAAAAGCGGTACAAGTCGTGTCGGAGTGTAGCCCAGAACACCCTGAGATACTACTGGAATACCTACCAGTAAATCTCCTGCCTTGGCCAAGGACTTCGTGTAATGGCTCTCCTAGACACAGCGCGACCTCGCCCCCAATACCGGGAGAGACGAACCCCCGAAGATCCGCTCACTGCCTCCATGTGGCTCGGGACTGTACCCAACTAAAACCTGTTTGCACGACTCCTTTGAGCCGTGGTAGGGTAGTAATCAAAGTACAGTGGGAACTCACACGAGACAAATGACGATCCCCAGGTCGATGAACTAACCTGTACACATGTCACCTGGGAACTGCTATCTGACGTCAGGTATAAGACCAACTAGCATGTTCCCGGCGAGTCCTGTCCGGTGTACTCATAACCCAATGAGCACCTGTATACATCTTAGGTGAACCAACTGACACCAGTGGCTTGTGAGACCGGCCACCGCCCCTCGTCGGGGTCTCGACTGTATACACTAGTCTACTCTGGAGAATCGATGCCCTGTCTCGAAACTCCCACGACTAGGGACCTTTTAAGGATGTGCTTGTAGACTCCAGCTCTCACTTATATGATCGCCCTCATACTGCTGGCAGTCAAGCAAGTATCCTAGGGGCTCTATCAACGTGCAATAGCGACATGTCAGGTCACCTAAAGCAGTACACGATGATAAAGGTAAACCAGATAGCAAACTATCATCTCGAGTAAGACTGTCGTACCGGGATAGGTCCTCCCTCAATCATTACAATCACGTGCCTGTGATCCAATAATTGACTCTGAGGGCACTATCTCCAACAATCTCCCACTTGCATTCAAGGCTAATTATTGCGATGTCGCATACTCACAGCCCGTGTGATACCGAACACCCAACTCCTCTACTAGTCAGTCTCACAAAGCTCGTTTGCGAGACTATTGCGTTCGAGGAATAGCCTCAGCGAGTGGATCCGCTCTGATGTTTCTTTATATGTCTCTCTAAATCTCAAGTTCGTGGAGAAAGCCATCTCCCGAAATGAGCAATACCTGTCTTAGAATGTCTGGATGTCTGATGGGACCGAGCTCATAAATGAACTCCAAATCCAAACTTCTTAGACTGTATCGTCAACTGAACTTAATCAGTATCCTGCGCCATGCCACCCTCAGTATTTCCTTGGACCACCTGTCCAAAATACTGCCCCTCGTCAGAAGGAAAACTATAACTCTGACAACCTCCTTGTCGTCCATGTCACCTTGGAAGCCTGGAATGATAACTGTCTCTTAAATAAGGCTGTCGTTATCATATCCCTAGAACATCCACTTATGTTCTAAAACTGCTTCCGACTGTTTCTCCAGGATTGGATCAATGTCAACTTATTGCATCTAGTGCAAGAACAACATCTGGTGTGGTACTTGACATATCATGATTGACTCAATTGCCTAAGCAAGTGATCTGCCAATCATGCACATCCCTCTCTACTTTAGTCTATAAGACACCTTTAGAGAGGGTGACTCCATCACCTGCAGGTACACTACCGTGCCAGGAGTCGTCCATTCTAAATACTCTTAGAATGCTGTCAAAGTACCCTGATTGGGAAACCACCCAAATCCATATCTAAAACCATAGATCTAGTAACCAGTATGTCTGATATTATGTCCAAGTCCTTTGTGGAGAAACCACTGTGTGACGACCAAAGTATAACCGATCGTATTATAGGAGTTTCCTTTCCTACTCTGTGTATGTCATCCAAAACCCGGATATCACACCCTACTACCTTCTCAACAGATCCATCCCCTATTCTGATGACGTCAAACCCATGGCTGTCATATCAGAAATAGATGTTCTATCTCCGCTACATCTGCTTTAGTCTATAAATAGATATAAGCCTGATGTCCACCAATGCTTCCGCTGCTCCCACTGATTATGACAACCCTCTGGCAGAGTCATATGGATGTGCACTTCTAAAGCTAGTTTAGAACGACGCTATACTCATCCTCCTGCCGGGTCTCGCAGCCTGGAACAACAACAATGGCAAGTGTGGGTAAACAAGAACTTCCCTGTCACCGTCCTTAAGGCTACCGGAGTGCCTCTCGGGTGCCTGAAGTTACCCACCTTATCTGCGGAGTGGCCAATGGAATGTCAAATCAGATTGAATCTTTAGGTTCCTTATCAAATCTTCAGTAATCGTTTGCGGTTCTGGAATCGCTTCCAGTTCTACCATACTCCCACTACTGTTTTCTGAAAAATAACCATTTCTTTTAAAATGTGGCGAGTTAAGAACAATATCACTATTGATCTTCCAGATGGTAGAAAATCAACCCTCGTCATAGCCTGGGTCAACCCACAAACAGCCATTACAGAAACGTGCCTTGAGTTATCCAGAGTCTGGTTTTAATCATAAGCCGGACAACTCCCCGTACCTTAACAATGTTAAGATATGAACTGTACTATATCCAATATAGAACCAGAGGCACTGATTTAATTGAACCAGATTCAAATCATGCAGCTGTCTCCAGAGCATGTCAACTAAATGGAGAGAGGCCGATCAGCGTTACTCAACTTAGGAATGCTTCCAATTATGAGTAACCTGAAAGAGAAGCAATTTCTCTTTATCATTACTATCAACTGAATACCATACACAAGTGTCTACATCTTCGATCACTTTGAAGAATCCCGATACTTGCTACACTTGGTTCTCTACTCTATTCAAATACCTATAACTCCTCAAAACTTAGACCCTGTGTTTCTACGAAACACATGTCTAAGAACTAGAGAAGTTAATAGTAAACAGAATATAGTATGAGGACCAACCCCTCTGTCCTAATGGACACTGGACAACATACAATACTCTGTATAAGTCCGCTGAGTCTAACAACTCATTCACTGTGTGTCGTAGGTTGAGAACTGTACTTATGGTTAAGAAGAATTACACCGCTGTTTGATGCTCCTTACCTAACCATCCACTGATATAGGTAAATGTCATCGACATAATATCAAAAGGTATATCTCAGTCTATGAAAATAGACGTACAGATATATCAATTTGAAATTGGTGCACAACAGCGGATATTCAAAACCAAATATTTGCCGACCGGCAAACAGCCCAGGTGATCTCCTCAAATATCACTGATTACAACGAATCCCGATATAATGAGGATGATCACCCTATTCCCAATAACTTACTCCCACTCATCATCTGTAAAGCTATACAGATGTGAGAATCAAAACTGGTAAATACATACCCTGGAGCAAGTGTCTAATCAGGAAATCAGTTTTCTTTTAACAGTACACAGTTGAACTGAAACATTGAAATGTTTCGATGGGGTATCCTGGTATTCCTAGTAATGCCTCTACCATTATCCAGATTCACAACTATAACTGTATAATTCTTTGTCACCTCTCCAAATCCCTTTATATGTCTTTAGTCTTTACCTTCTGCACACCCATTTAGGCCAATTGGTTTTCTTCCCTACCGTTCGGCACCAGCCTATGGTTTGGAAGAAGATTATCCAATAAGCATAATGGGTGTACTGTCCTAATCCTAGGAGCACTCGCAATGCGAGAGAAGGTGAAGATAAAAGACAACCGAATAAGCCTTATTCCTATTTCTCCTGGACCAGAATCCATCCCCGAACTGGAACAAGTTTCTTTCGAGTTCGTATATAACCATACGATGGAGTATCCAATAAACTGTGGATCTTCGTAGTGATACGGAGTGTCCTGGAGAAATACAAAGGTGATTTAGGATTGGCGAAGAAATACTTGGTTTGGTCGTGAATAGCAGTCGCAATTTACTTTGCCCTCTTACTAATCCCTTGCTTTGTCTTAATCTTAATACCTTCTGCACACCGTTTAGGCTAATTGGTTTTCTTCATTCCCTACCGGTCGGCACCGGCCTAAGGTTTGGAAGAAGACTATCCAATTTGCGTAATAGGTGTACTATCTCCTAAACTAAGGAGTACTCGTAACTTGAGAGAAGGCAAAAAGGAAAAGACAACTGAATAATCCTATCCGTTTTCTCCAGAACCGGAAACCATCCTCGAATTCCTTCGAGTTCGTATCTAACCATACGATGGTTTTGTCCAATGGAAGTGGACGTTCGTAGTAATACGGGGTGTCCTGGAGAAAAGGGTAAAAGTAGGAGTGGCAATGAGATCTGCAACTCTGACAATCCAAAAGCCAGTGTTAAGAAGGTTCGGTTAACTTGGTCTCTGAGTCATAGTCATAGGGTCGGGTCAATGGTCGCTGCCAAAGAGAGAGAGAAAAGAAACACTCAGCGTGCACTCTAACCTAGATCAGAATGGTTACCAATTTATCTAATCTGGAAACCTCCCACTGTACCTCAAATTCTCCTCCAAACCTGAAAGAAGAATTAGTCGGGGTCACCCGAGGAGTAAACCAACTCATCAGTGGGAATCGGGATCCAACTCTCATCGCATGATAACGTGACGGAATCCGCTCACGGTATCACACTCCAGAAGGTATGCGCATATCTGGCAAGTTTCAGTTCTTTTGAAACTCCCGATGTGATTTCTACCCCATGCTCTTATGACCTTGACTAAGGCCAACAAATCATAAGTCACATGTCAAGTTCTACCCGTCATTGTCCAGGTTGATTTGAACCCACCCGTACAAGCCCTTGACTAAGGCCAACAAGGCTATACGACTGTCCCAAACCAACGCATCTATCTATGCAGCATATGAATACCCAATAGCTACCAAACACTGTGCCTTGACTATGGCCAACAAACACAGCTTGAATACTATTGACTACCCATATGAAACGACGGAGGGCTACGAATGGTTTCTGGCGAAAACCTTTAACGTAATGAACTTGATATCGTTGAAGGAACGGATAGCTTTTTATAAAATATAGTGACGAAAACCTTTACTAAAGAGGTCACTCCCGGTGAAGGGATCTCGGCTCTTTCCCCGTAGAATGGGGTGCTGGATATTCATAACCTAATATCTCTGTGCAAAGCAAAAGTAATCGGCTAAAGTGAAGTTAATGCCCTGACGCAAACTTCTGTCCAAGGGGTCACTCCCGATGAAGGGATCTCGGCCCTTGCCTCGTCGACTGAAGAGCAGGATATTCCAAATGAATACCACGATGCAAAACAAAAGTGAACGTCTTGCAATAACAGCTTTTTGAAAAAGTGTTCCAACAACATCAGAATAGGTTTGTTTAACTTGCATTGATCCGAATCAATGCAGTCCCATCAATTGATCACACTACAAAGAACGAAAATATACTGACGTACGTATATGCCATCCGCATTCGCCACCGGGTCCCGTCATCACCCGTTAGGTTAGCTAACTAACGGCAGAGCGGGGACTGGACTAGCGCGGATGAAAAACATATACAACATCTACTAATATATATACCAATATATAGTATTTCGCTCAAGGCGTGAATAAAATGCAACATCACAGAAATGTACAGCATCACAGAACAATACAGATATCTGGGATCCCCGGGTTTCACAGAGCCACTACTGAAACCCGACGTTCCCCTGGTCGTGTGGATAGCCTGTGCAATGAAATCCTAGACCCCTACGGGCGCGGCAAGTTACCCGCCAAAACCTGAAGCGAGGCAGCCCCCTTCAGCACCGTGAATGGACCACCCAGCACTTCACGGAATCCGGCAACTTGGGCACCCCTCCTGGGTCAACCTGTACCCCCTACGAGTGCGGCGAATAGCCCGCCAATTCCAGACTGAAGCCCCTCCGTCTCAATACCCTGAGATGCGGGCCCGTTGCCCTCTAGAACCCGGCTATCCGTGCACCCCACCGCAGGGTAAACCTAGTACAGAAAGTAAAATATACATACAACGGGTACATCGACCGCAACCAGGTCGTGCCCCAAAATAATAATACAAACAGGCAGTGACGGCAGTCCACATGTCGGACGCTCGCCCCGCAATATCAAATGTACATAATACAACAACACTATACTAGTATTGCATCCAGGCTATCCCCCACGACCGATCCGCAACATCACAGCAAAACACAGAACATCAACGTGAAAGTCACGTTCGCAAATCCGTCTAACCGGGCTATAGCAGTTAGACTGGATTTACCGATCGAATGACATTCACGGTCGCAGATATAATGTAAATACTGTGAAAAAAATATGTTTAAAATATCCGATCGATCAAAAATTAACAAGTGGGCCCCCAAGCAATACTGTAGCACTCACAGAAAATCTGGGCCCAATTTTAATATTCCAAAACCCCTAAAATAAGCCCAGAAGCCCACTGGAAAAATATGATGCAGTGAGGATACAAATGTGCGGCGGAACCACGGCCCAAGGGGGGGTTTGGCCGCGGTTCCGCGCTCCAGGTGTCGACTCACTGTGTCGAACTTTTCCAGTATGCTTAGAATATCTTGTACATCAGTTTTCTACAACCTGAAAAATTTTAGGAGACCAAAAAATTTCAACAGAAAACTGTCGTGAACTAAAATTGGGTTTTTGGAATTTTGGTCGATCGGAACTGAAAAACACATCAAACGAAGCTAGACGAAGTTAATGGCGAGGCTCTGATACCACTGTAAGTGCACGGCGGCGCCCCGGTCGTCAATCCGACGACCAAATGCGGAAACGGTGATAAACTTTAATTTTGCGGACTTAGCAAACCGGCACCACCGCGCACCCCGGATCGGGCCATTAAACTAGATCTAGCTAACTACAAGACGGGTTAGAGATATACCGAGTGATCCGAGTCCTCCGGTCTTCTCGTCGTCGTCCCGATCTCCCGCGGATCCTCCGGTCGTCGCCTCCTTGCCGGAAGGGCACCACATCGCCTGTATCTTTTACGGGCTCCCACCTCAATACCGAGGCAACTCGGGCGCGAAGTAGGCTAGCCGATGCGTCCAAGATTTGCTGTAGAATGTGTAGGGTTGAAGCTATGTCTTATTTGGGGTTTGTTGCCATTGAAGAGGATGGAGGAATCAAGATAAGAAAAATGGTGCTTGCATTTTTCTAGCATGAAATGAGATGAACAAATTTTCCCTCTTGAAAATGATCCTCTCTTCTTCTTCTCTCAAGTATATGAGAAAAACTTATCATCTTAGAAAATGGTGGAGGAAAGAATATGAAGCATGAAGGGAGGTGATGGTAGGAGAAAAGCAATGGTGACCACATCCAAGAACATAATGATCACAAAACTCACATCCAAATCAAATCCTTTCACTTCACAATAAATGCATCATGGATGAAAGATATCATAATCAATACTTTTGCAATAAAACCCTCCACAAAGTGTTATTTGCAAACTTGCAAATAACCCCCTCCATCGGAAAAGTCCGGCCGGGAAAGAACAAAGGAAAACCGGCCGGAACGGAATGCAAACTGGCAACTCCAGAAAACTGGTCCCGTAATAAATTACAGGAAAACCCCGATACTGTGCATACACACCCGCATCTGTATTCCGACCGGATACAAATGCAATGAGATAAAATCTACACTGTACTAAACTAGGATCCGGCTTAAACCAAAGCCGGCTAGTAATGTTCGTCCGATCCTGATCCGTGCAATACCGCACGTATCAGATCGAACCCTGCCATATAACTATACGGCCTCTAGTACAAACTGTCCAATCCTGATCCGTGCAATACCGCACGTATATGATCGGACCCTGCCATATCTCCATACGGCCTCTACAGCGTTTCGCCCGAAAGCTTGAGTAACTGAAAGTGTGGTAGACTCTAAAGACTCGTCAATACTATGGCTGTGGATTTAACCACTAGCACGCCAGAGGTATAAGCCAATACGTAACGGGCCACCAGCTATTGACTAAAAGGGACGTCGATGAGCGAACTCATCCTAACACCCTACTGAGCCTGTCAGTGACAATATCCGTACAGTCCGGTCCGTTCGTCTATGAGCATCGCATGTCGGGCCTAGGGGGTTGGTAAAAGTCAGACCCCCAAAAGCGGTACAAGTCGTGTCGGAGTGTAGCCCAGAACACCCTGAGATACTACTGGAATACCTACCAGTAAATCTCCTGCCTTGGCCAAGGACTTCATGTAATGGCTCTCCTAGACACAGCGCGACCTCACCCCCAATACCGGGAGAGACGAACCCCCGAAGATCCGCTCACTGCCTCCATGTGGCTCGGGACTGTACCCAACTAAAACCTGTTAGCACGACTCCTTTGAGCCGTGGTAGGGTAGTAATCAAAGTACAGTGGGAACTCACACGAGACAAATGACGATCCCCAGGTCGATGAACTAACCTGTACACATGTCACCTGGGAACTGCTATCTGACGTCAGGTATAAGACCAACTAGCATGTTCCCGGCGAGTCCTGTCCGGTGTACTCATAACCCAATGAGCACCTGTATACATCTTAGGTGAACCAACTGACACCAGTGGCTTGTGAGACCGGCCACCGCCCCTCGTCGGGGTCTCGACTGTATACACTAGTCTACTCTGGAGAATCGATGCCCTGTCTCGAAACTCCCACGACTAGGGACCTTTTAAGGATGTGCTTGTAGACTCCAGCTCTCACTTATATGATCGCCCTCATACTGCTGGCAGTCAAGCAAGAATCCTAGGGGCTCTATCAACGTGCAATAGCGACATGTCAGGTCACCTAAAGCAGTACACGATGATAAAGGTAAACCAGATAGCAAACTATCATCTCGAGTAAGACTGTCGTACCGGGATAGGTCCTCCCTCAATCATTGCAATCACGTGCCTGTGATCCAATAATTGACTCTGAGGGCACTATCTCCAACAACATCGCTACTAAAGATGCTACCAAAGTGGCTGTCTGGATGTATATTTGTTCATGAGATGAACTTAGTTCCTCCCATTGTGTGACAATGGAGTTGTGGCTTATGCCAAGGAACGTCTGTCCCATCAGTGATCCAGACATATTCTAAGGCAGTATCACCTGATCATGGAGATAGTTGATCTCCAGGGTGATCGAGGTTAGGAGAGTAGACTCAGAGGACAACACGGCGGATCCACTCACAAAGGCCTTTTCCCAGAGAGAGACTTTTATGGGATGGTTGAGTATGAGATACTACAACCACTGCTATCAGATGGCCCTAGTGCAAGTGGGAGATTGTTAGTTATATGTATGCCCTAGAGGCCATTACTATACATAGGATGTATATTGTAGTGGATGCTTGGACATATATAGGGAGGACTTTCTTGCTCGACATGATAGTATGCTATCTGGTTACTCTTTACCTTAACGTGTACACTGATTGTCTCTCTGTTACATGTTGGTAAAGCCCTTATGATGTGTACTTGACTACCTAGACTATGATGCGGATCATACTAGTGGGGACATGGTAGTCTATAAGTACATCCTTCAAGGTCCCTAGTCGTGGGTGTATCGAGACGGGGCATCGATATACCAGAGTAGACTAGCGTATACCCTCTCGACCCATATAGATGGGCGATGGATGATCCCATATCCATTGGTGTTTGACATCAGAGATGATATACGGGTGCTCAGTAGATACTGGGTACACTGGACGGACTCGCCGAGAACTCCCAGATGGTATTATACCTTACGTCAGATGGCAGTTCTCTGGTGACACTGGTACAGAGTAGTCTGTTGACCCGAGATCGTCATAGAGTCTTGTGTGGTTCCCACTGTGCTTTGATTTCCACCTTACCACGTCCAAGAGGGCGTGCAAAACGGTGGTTTTTGGGTACAGTCCCGAGTCGCATGGAGGCAATGAGCGATAGGAGGGGATTCGTCTCTCCCGGTATAGGGAGTTGATGTTGCGCTGTGTTCGATTGGCTATAACCGGAAATCCCTGGCCAGGGTTGCTGAGATTTACTGGTAAGTGTTACCAGTAGTTTCTCAAACTGTTATAGACCTCATATCGACACGACTTATCGAGCTATTGGGGTCTGACGTTTACCACCCCTAGGCGAGATATGCGACATATCAGACGATCAGACCGGACTGTACGGTAAGTGTTATTGGTTGGATTCACAGGAGTGTGAGCGAGCTTGCTCGTCGATCTTCTGATCGCTCAATACCCGGGTGGCCGTTACGTTTAGCAGACCGCTTGCGGCTTGTGGGTGTTTGATATGATCATCACCTGCTGCCGGCGTATTGACGAGTCTTTAGAGTCCTACACAGAGGTCTCCTGGCTCAAGCGAAATGAAATAGGAGCGCATATGAGATATGTGCAGGACCGAGAATAATGCGTGTATGTGATACCGTATTCAATTCTCACGATGAATGTATCGAATGGTTGTATGCAATATAACCTAGTTATCAAATCATGGATTGATTCGATAAGTCGATACATTGGATATTAGTCGGTTATATGCGATATGACCGGATCGTTAAATCAAGTATTGATTTAATGATTTAATGCATAATTATATATTTGATATATTACTTTGCATTAACCAGTATTGGTTCACTTTAAATGGATTTTCTCACTTGCATTGCACAAGTTGTATATGTGATATACTTTTGTGCACATGATTGTATCATGTTTGATGATACATGCTTATTTGGTTAAGTGTAAAGAATTAAACCATGGTTAAGTTGATGATTAGGGTTTTGCTTATTCATTTATTAATTTGTTTATTCATTTTGGAAAAGAAAAGAAAAGAATGGTGGCTTTATTTGTAGTTTTGTTGAAGCTTCATGAAGCTTTGACCTAGTCCACCATTCTTGACTCTTGCTTAACCCTAACCATCATAACTAACCATGGTCTATTCTCTACACTTAACTAAGGTTAGAATATGATAAGAATCAATTCTTTTTCTATTTTTTTCAAAAACACTTTATCATATTCTTTTCTACTTCTTCTTCTTCTTCACAAGAAAGAAAAGCTTGCCTCATCAATGGCAAGTGATGAAATCAAGTGAGAAATCCAATTCTAAAGTGAACCCACTTCCTATTTCTTCATCCTCTACCACTTGCCAAGTAGTATAGGGTGTTTTCTTCATAAGTTTCATGGCTTGGTGAAGTTGGAGCTTGATCTAGTGTTGCCTCGACGTAGATCATCTTCGGCATCGAAGTCAACGATCAAGCCCGCCCATTTCTTCGATGAAGTCGATGCTAGAGTCCGGGATCCAATTTGGACAGCGGAGGGACATCATCGCGGAGCTTAGGAAGTGGTGGACCGGATCTACAAAGGTTGTAGTCACTTTCCTTTAGCATTTAATTCGTTTACATGCTTGCATCGCCTATATATCTAGTTAACGATCCGTATTAGGGTTTCTCGGCACTTGTAAAATTTAAAATTGGCATGGTTGATGCCTTGTGAGACCTCATTAGCGTGCTTAGGAACCCTACACAATATAGGTTGGAGCGGCATCTCATTCCTTCGTGAAATCCGACCCAAATGCTGACATCGCGGACAAGTTTTGCAATGTTCAAATGCATCTTTAAATAATGTTGGCCAATAAAAGCCACATTGCAAAACTTTCTCCGCCGTTTTTCAAGGTCCAAAATGACCGCCGCATGCCTGATCATGACAAAATGATAACACGCTCTTGAATTCATCGTTAGGGACACACCTGCGAATGATTTGATCGGAACAATACTTGAATAGATATGGTTCATCCCAGTAAAAATATTTTACTTGGGATAAAAATCGAAGTTTGTCTTGTTTCGACCAATCGCTAGGTATAAGTCCCGTCGCAAGATAGTTCACGATATCCACGAACCAAGGTTCGTAGGATACATTCAAGAGCTGTTCGTCGGGAAATGAGTCATTTATCGGCACGGTCACAGTTGGCGAAGAAGTGATGCGTGAAAGATGGTCGGCTACAACGTTTTCACATCCACTCTTGTCTTTGATGACAAGATCAAATTCTTGTAACAATAGGATCCAATGTATTAGCCTGGCCTTCGCATCCTTCTTCGATAAAAGATATCGTAGGGCGGAGTGATCTGTGTAAACCACAATAGGCGAGCCAATCAAGTAGGACCTGAATTTCTCTAATGCAAATACAACTGCCAAGAGTTCTTTCTCGGTAGTTGTGTAATTTATTTGTGCATCATTCAAGGTCCTACTTGCATAGTAAATTACATGTAGCATCTTATCAATGTGCTATCCTAAGACCGCACCAATAGCAAAATCTGATGCATCACACATAAGCTCGAACGGGTGGTTCCAATCCGGAGATGATAAAACAGGGGCTGTAGTGAGTGATTATTTAAGCGATTCAAAAGCAGCCTCACAATCCGAATCGAAATGAAAAGTAGTGTCCTTGGCCAATAGAAGGGTTAAGGGTCTAGCAATTTTGCTAAAGTCTTTAATAAATCTCCTATAAAATCCTGCATGACCAAAGAAGGATCGTATATCTTTGACGCAATTGGGACGAGGGAGGTTTTGAATGACATCTATTTTAGCTCTGTCGACCTCAATGCCTTTATGTGAAATTATATGTCCAAGTACAATATCTTCTTGGACCATAAAATGGCATTTTTCCCAATTCAAAGTCAAGTTCTTATCCTTACAGCGAGTAAGAACAGCGTCAAGATTACGAAGGCAGTCCTCAAAGGAGTCCCCAAAAATAGAGAAATCGTCCATAAAAATTTCTAGAAATTTTTACACCATATCTGAAAATATCCCCATCATGCACCGCTGAAATGTAGCGGGAGCGTTGCATAACCCAAAGGGCATGCGTTTATAAGCAAAAGTTCCGAAATGACAAGTAAAAGTGGTTTTATCTTGATCCTTTTCGGCGATGGGGACCTGGTTATAACCAGAGTATCCGTCCAAGAAACAGTAGTATTCGTGTCCCGCTAATCGTTCTAACATTTGGTCAATGAAAGGTAGAGGGAAGTGATCTTTCCTCGTCGCGGCATTGAGTTTCCTGTAATCGATACATACGCGCCACCCAGTTTGGGTACGTGTTTGGATTAACTCATTAGCCTCATTAGTGATGACCGTGATGCCAGACTTTATAGGGACCACATGAATTGGACTTACCCATTGGCTATCAGATATGGGGTAAATTATTCCACTATCAAGGCACTTAACGATTTCTTTCTTTACCGCCTCCTTCATAACGGGATTCAACCGTCTTTGTGGGTCTCGGGTTGGTTTGGCTTCATCCATCAGATGTATGTAATATTCAACAATTAAGGGACTAATCCCTTTGATGTCAGCCATTGTCCAACCAAATGCTTCCCGATTCGATCTCAACACTGCCAAAACTGCATTCTCTTGCTCTAAGGCTAGAGAAGCGGAAATAATTACTGGCAAAGTCCCATTCTCTCCTAAATATGCATATTTAAGATGAGAAGGTAGCGGTTTGAGATCAAGAATTAGCGGAGAGACAATAGAAGGCGGGGTAAGCGAATTATATTCGGACTCCCGAAGAGGTTCAAAACTTGCATAAGATATTGACTCGGAAAGTGCTGCTGACTTTTGCAACGAGTCAACGGGTTCAATCTTAAGGTCGGACTCATTGAACATATCCTCACTGTAAAGTGGTGCAAGATCAAATGATGTCTCATTAATGTTGTCGAGAACATCAAAGCAAAGCTCCTCATCCATGCAGCTTTCGGAAGCTATCTCGTGGATGGAACAAACATCCAGCAATTGAGCAGAAGGTTCTGATGGCTGACTTCCTAGCTTATAAATATTAAGCTCAATTGTCATTTTCCCGAAAGATAAGTTCATAGAACCATTACGACAATTAATTACAGCGTTAGAAGTTGCTAGGAAGGGTCGACCAAGTATCACCAGGATTTGATTGCGTGGGTTTGCCACAGGTTGTGTATCTAAAACAATAAAGTCCACGGGAAATATGAATTCCCCGACTTTAATTAACACATCCTCTAGTTCGCCCCGAGGTTTGGTGATAGATCGGTTTGCCATTTGGAGAGTACAATGGGCGGGTTTTAACTCTCCAATTCCTAACTGCTCGTATACTGAATAAGGAAGCAAGTTGACGCTAGCGCCTAGATCGAGTAAAGCACGATTTATATTTTTACCCCCAATAGAAATAGAGATTGTAGGACAGCCGGGGTCCTTACGTTTCTTTGGTATTTGTTGGGTAAAAGCTGTGCTAACATTACTTGTCATGAAAACCTTTTTAGGCACTTGAGTTTTTCTCTTCCTAGTGCACAAGTCTTTAAGGATTCTTGCATAAGATGGGACTTGTTGAATAGCATTTAGGAGAGGAATATTCACGCTAACTTGCTTAAACATTTCCACAATCTTCTCCATTTGTGGGTTAGGTCGGTTGGCCCTTAATCGGTTTGGAAATGGAGCTCGATCAATAAGTTTTGGGTCCAACGTTTGTGGAGAAGATTGTGGTGACGGATTCGATCCCAAAATTGGAATGGGAATCGACTTAGATAGATTAGGTGAAATGTTTGAGCCTTGGGGAAAACGGAGAATAGGCTCGGATGAAGGTGGAAGACTAGATGAATTAGGGGAAGAAGAAGAAGAAGCTGGGGTATCATATGTGTCACTATCATCAAATTGCTCACCCACTCGGTTGTTCAGCACTCTCCCCGATCTCAACGTAGTAATGGCATTCACATTATGACTTTGTGAATGGCCAGGATTCGGTATGGGTTGAGATGGGAGTTTCCCTTTCTCTCTCGCACTCATTGCGGCGCTTAACTGTGCGATTTGGTTTTCTAATGATTTAATACTCTCACCATGGGAGGCGGAGTTTTTCGTTATGGTATCAATAGAAGACCTCATCTCAGCCGAATTTTGCATGGATTGTTTCATGAACATATCCAAAGTTTGTACAAGTGAGTTGTCAGTACCGGCCACTTGTGGTGTAGAATTGTTGGCCGGATTTTGAAAATTTTGTGACTGAAAGGGGGGCTGATTCTGTGGTTGTGGTTGCTGTGGAGGAGGTCTTTGATAATTGCTTTGTTGGTTTTGATTCCAAGCAAAGTTAGGATGATTCCTCCATCCTTGATTATATGTGGAAGAATAAGGATCGTTTCTAGGTCGCTGCTGAAAAGCAGCATTAGCTTGAAACGATACATTCATAGGACATTCTTCCGTTAAGTGTGAAGGATCCGAACAGCAACCACAGACGGTCTTAGGAAGTGTGACCTGATTTAGGGAGAATGATGAAAATTTGTTCTCAATAGCATCGAGTTTCTTCTGTATCGCTGCCATTTCGGCTTTTACTGCGATAGAAACGTCGAGCTGGTGAATACCTCCCTTAGTTGAAGGTGGTCTTACGCTTTCCCACTGCAACGTGTGTTCAGCAAGGTCTTCCAGATATTTCCATACTTCACCGTCATCTTTAGACATGAAATTGCATTGATACATTGTTTCAAGCATCTGCTTTGTCGCTGGGTTAATGCCCTCATATATAATCCGACATAAATCCCATCTTTGTATTCCGTGATGGGGGCATTGGACAAGCAGATCTTTGAAACGTTCAAAGCACTTCCAAAATGGTTCATTGGGAAGCTGGGTGAACTGGTTGATCTCGCTCCTAATGTGGGCAGTCTTATGATTTGGGTAAAACTTCTTAAGAAATGCTACGACGAATTCATCCCAATTAGTGATAGAGTGTGCGGCAGTATTGTAAAGCCATTTTTCTGCCAAGTCGCACAATGTGAATGGGAGAAGACGTAAGCGCATAGCATCTAAAGTCAATTGTGAAGTACCCATCATTGCGCATACGTTTTCGAATTTGGTGATGAAAACGTACGCGTCTTCTGACTCAAACCCGTGAAATTTGGGCAGCAGATTGATGTAGTGGGGTTTAATTTCGAAATTATCCCCGTTAGGTGGTGGAAGAGATAGACAAGTAGGAAGGGGACCACGAATAGGATAGCATCTCTCTTGGAGAGAGATGCGCGGTGGATTCTGCACACCTTCGGGCGGTGGCAGCGTGGTGTTATAATTAGATGGAGTGCCGTCCATCACGGTCGATGTGGTGTGTGGTGGGGGAAAAGAAGATGAAGAAGTACCGACTTCGGCGTCGATAGCAGGAACGCGGACAAGACGGGCACTAGGATCCCGTGTCCAGCCGAGCATGCACTAAGCGGGTTTAGTGCAAGTGGCAGCGTGTGTGTGATTTAAATTTGGCTTGTTTTGAAAAAGTGGGACTCAAGACAAATCTGCCTAAGATGCACAAGCAACCCTAGAACTAAGGTCTCCTAGTTCTAGTCTCTAGACCGCTCCTAGACTTCCAAAGGACAAGCCGCAGGATCAATCCTCTACCGCCTCCGTACTACCCTTGTAGCCAGGTAAGTGCCAGGTAAGTGGGAAGGAACCACGTCGTGGGCCTAATTAAAAACTACTAGCCTTTGTCACACTTTCCTAGGCACTACAAAAGTAATGCGGATAAACGATAGATTACCCACGACCTTCCTCTGTCCTTATTGAGCGCGACAGTCCTTAGAGTCTGGTCTAGATATTTTTTAAATTAATGAAGGGTTGATCTATATGCTCGGTTTGTGATTTGTGGGGCTTAGGAAGGGTGATGAAATCCCCACCTAATCTTGATTTGGTCTTTGCCCCTTAAAATCCGTATTAAATATGCAAAACAAAACAAATCACAAAACTTTTGCAAAAAGATTTTTTTTTAGCGGCGCAATTTTTTGCAAAGAATCCTGCTGAAAATAGATTTTATTGGATTTAGAGGAGAGAGAAGGAGTTAAGAAATATACCAGAGAAGTTCGGAACCCTAGATCTCCTGCTCGCTTAAGTCTGTGACTCCAGATCTCCTTGCAAAAATTCACACATAAATCGTTAAATATGCAATTTGCAGTTTTGTGTTAATAATGATATGACTCGTCTAAGAAATCAACACAAATAGTAAAAATAAAAAATTACGCACGTATCCCCGGCAACGGCGCCATTTGATTGTTACGAAAGAGTGTGTTTGTAGTTGTTAACCGCAATCAATAACGGTATCGCACGTAGCTAGACCGAGATGAGTACAGGTCGTCCTCTGGAAAACGTGGAACCTTTTACTTTTACTTTAGATGTGTTGAGAAAGAGAGGAGGGATAAAGAATTTTATAGAAAGATTTCTAGATCTACGTTAAACAAGAATGTAAAATATAGATTTAGATTATTTTAAAGATGTAATTAATATAATAAGAGGGCTTGTAGGGTTCGTTAGGATTTAGTAGTTATGGACGATTAATTAAAAGTTACCCTTTTTATCCATTAATAGATTTAGAACTAGAACGACGATGATGCGTGAAGATTAGGGTTTCTGGAGGAAAAAGGAATCCCACTCTTAACCCTTATCTCGACACGGAACTCCGTTCATATCTAGCCTTTACCAAAACAATCATTAATCTAATCTCTAATCGCGGTCGGAACTAGCAAAGAATTGCTAGCGCGCCCGATTAGGATGTTAATGATTCTTTTGATAAAGTTCCTAAACTTTATAGGACTTAAAAAAGGTTTAGTTATTTTCATCATCCATTAGCCTACCCTAATCCTACGAACCCTAACAAGCAGAGAATTACTCGCGCATGTTGGGAGAAGAAGATGAAAAGACAAAGAGGGAAAACATAATGTAAAATGCAAAAACAATTAAATAAAATAACTACCTTTATTAATCGACTTGAACAAACTACACTTTAATCCGTAGAAAATGATTACAAACTAGTTGCTTCTCGATCTTTCCTAAGGAGGTAGTCGAACAGTCGATGATCAGCCTGGATGCGTGAGCGTCGGGAGTTTCGTGATCTCTTCGGCTTGATAGCTTTTCCAAGAGGCTCTCGGTGCCCTTTTATAGTGCAAAGCCAGAATCTTATTGTTTAAAACTTGGTAAAATATAGCTTTGATTCACCCAAAAAAATCTTGTGCTCTAACTCCCTGAACTTGCGGCGGATCCGCGGCCCAAGGGTGGGTTTGGCCGCGGATCCGCGCTCAAAGGTGGGGATCTCTCGATCAAATTTCTTGGGCTTTCTTCTCATGACATGTGGCAATCCTAAGCACCTTCAGAATTCAAAAATCTTTTCTCGGTTGCTTCCATACTTGGTCTCCAAGTTTTGCTTCTTAATTTGGCAAGTTTTCTTCAACAAATTGATTTGTTTGATAAATTCTGCATAACAACTTGGAAAATTCTGTACCATAATCTTAAATAATATTTAGTAGACTTAGTTCTACTAGGATTTGGTCGATAGATTTATTTGCATACATTTTCCTACCAAATGATAATTAAAATATATTAACACATGGAAAATGGTGTTTTCACACATAAACCCTCATATGTATAATATATTATAATAAAGTCATTTTTTAATATGAAAATGGTAGGAAAAATGTAATACAAATGTGCAGTTTTATCAACTGAACAACGGCTAACACAAGACCTTAACAGGTTCGCGACACATTTGATACCAACTGCTGAGATCAGATCTAGAAGATTTCAGTAAGGGTTAGATCCGGAAATCCAAGCTGCCTTAGCTACAGAGGATTTCCCAACCCACGAGTTGACCCTGAAAGCTGCCTGCCGATATGAGGCAGTGGTGAAGATGAGGGGCAGACCTCAATCTACCGGGATGAAGCGTCCTGCCACTCATATGGCAGGAGGAGCCTCTTCAAGGCCACAATTTATGCCCAGGAGACCGGGAGTACCGAATAAACGGCCCAACCCAACCTTTTGTACCTACTGCAGGAGAGATGGACATTTGGCGAAAGACTGCTGGCGTGCAAATCGCCTTTGCTTAGTGTCTACGACTCAGCTACTTATGACATTGGGACTTATCCTCGTAGACACAACCCAAATGCTGAACCCTGGCCAGCAATCGCTTATCAGCAGCGCCCAGCCATCCAGGCACCTGCTCCATGACTCGCACTACCTGCTCCACCTCCTCATGGACCGACTGCACCTCCTGCTCATCAGTTCCATCAAGCCCAAAGGAACATACCTCAAGTATAAAGGAACGGGCAGAGGAATGCTCCTCCAGCAAGAAGGAATGTGCCGAGGCGACAGGCTTTCACAATGACTGTGGAAAAAGCTGAAGCCACCGGCCAAGTCATTACTGGTAACACTTCCCTTGCAAACATTCCTTCAGTCTATATACATATCTATAAATCTTTTCATTATACCTAAAACCTATCCCACATATCTTAGGTACAATCTTAGTAGCCCCACTTCCTGCACTAGAACTCTTCGATACTGGAGTATCTCATTGCTTTATATCGCAATGGTTCGTCCGAACTCATGCGATTCCAGTCAAACCTCTCGTATCTAGCTGGAATGTCAGTTCAGGGAACGTCGTTCTAAAGGCAGTAATGGGATACGACCTGTGTCCAGTGGTCGTCTACAGCAGAGAATTCTATGCTGACTTCAAGGTGCTGGACATACCGAATTTCGATGTTGTTTTGGGTATGGATTGGCTCGGAACTTTTTATGCTATCATTGACTGCCGTCAAAGGAGGGTAGTGTTCGAGATTCTAGAGCATCCAGTCTTTTATTTCAAAAGTGGAGACCGTACCCTGGAGCCAAGCACATACAAGGCAAAACCAAAGAAGGCAGTAATTGCAACACTTCAAGCAGAGGAAGGATCAAAGCCAGAGATAGTTCGAGAGTTCGACGATGTATTTCCTGAAGACATATCAGGTTTTCCTCCCGATCGAGCTCTTGAATTCAGCATTGATTTAGTACCTGGAGCACAACCGGTGATTAAAGCACCGTATCGGTTAACTCTTGAAGGTTTGAAGGAAGTCCGTACTCAGTTGGACGAATTATTGACGAAAGGATGGATTCGTCCCAGCACTTCAAGTTGGGGACCACCAGTTCTACTTATGAAGAAGAAGGAAGGTTCATATCAAATGTGCATTGATTATAGAGCTCTGAACGATGTAACTATAAAGAACAAGTGTACACTCCCTCACATCGGCAATCTGTTCGATCAGCTAAGTAGATCATGTGTTTTCTCTAAGTTAGATCTTCGTTCGGGTTATCATCAGGTGAAGGTCAAAGAATTTAATATCCACAAAACGACATTCCGAACTCGCTATGGACATTACGAATTTCTTGTGATGCCATTTGGAGTGACCAACACACCAGCTATATTCATGAATCTAATGAATCAAGTTTTCCGAGAGTACCTAGACAGGTTTGTTGTCATCTTCATCGACGACATCCTGGTGTATTCTAAGAGTCGGAAACAACATGCCGAGCACCTACAAATTGTCTTGGAAACTCTACGACAGTATCAACTCTATGCCAAGTACATCAAGTACGAGTTTTGGCTAGATCAAGTCAGTTTTCACGGACATATTGTATCAGGCGATGGAATCTCTGTAAATCCAGCTAAAGTATCAGCAGTAAACAAATGGCCGACACCGAAGTCAGTGAAGGACATTCGAAGTTTCTTAGGCCTAGCAGGATATTACAGAAGGTTCATTGAAAAAATTTCAAAGATTGCAACACCCCTGACCAAGCTCACACGTAAAGATGAAGAATTCGTATGGTCAGAAGCATGCGAACGAGCTTTCGTAGAACTCAAGTCAAGATTGACATCAACACCTATTCTCGTCATACCGGACCAATCTGAAGGTTTCGAAGTGCATTGTGATGCATCTGGTAAGGGATTAGGATGTGTTCTACATCAGCACGGTAAAGTGGTAGCTTATGCTTCAAGATAGCTGAAAATTCATGAGCGCAACTATTCGACGTATGATTTGGAGTTGGCAGCCGTAATCTTTGCTCTTAAGATTTGGCGCCATTATCTTCTTGGTGAACGAGTGGACATATACACAGATCACAAGAGTCTGAAATAATTGTTTACTCAGAAAGAGTTGAATATGCGGCAGAGAAGAAGATTAGAACTTATGGCGGACTTCGACATCAACCTACAATATCATCCAAGGAAGGTGAATGTGGTACCTTGTTGTCTATCATCAGCTCGGTAACCGGTAAGGGAAAATCATCCTTCAGACATGCTTTGTTGAGGTCCCGAAAGTCTACGCAGATGCGCACCGTCCCATTTTTCTTCATCACTGGGACAATGTTGGTGATCCAGTCGGGGTATTGAACTTCTTCGATGAAGCCGGAATCGATTAGTTTCTTGATTTCGGCGTTGATACTCATTTCAAGTTCGAGCCGCATTCTTCATGGTGCTTGTTTGACTGGCTTGACGTCCGGAGATATCGCCAATTTATGCACAACTATTTCTGGATCTAATCCCCGCATCTCGGAACAGTTCCATGCGAAGCAGTCCCTATACTGCATGAGCACGTCTTTTAGTATAGCCACATGTTCTTTAGATAGCATCTCACTGACGAACGTAGGCCGCGGGTCGTTTGCCGTCCCCAAGTCAATTTTCCTCAGGTTGTCCGCAGTTGTATGTATTCCATCTTCCAACTCTTTTGGTGCTGGTGGAAATTCCGAGATCAACTCATCTTTCTCCTCATTTTCGAAACACCAGGAGAGGTCATTCATATTCTGATGCATTCCTTCTTCCGACAGCGTTATTACGTGGCAGGTCCGAGATCGTTTCCAAGACCGATGTTGATTTGGTTCTACTCTCGCCATATACATTGCTTTTGGCACATGCCTTTGTGGTGGGGCCACCCTCTAACTGTTGGATAGAGCGAAACTGCCGAGTTGATATTGGTCTTCGACCCAGTTTTTGAAGGTGAAGCAGTCTTCGAGAGGATGTCCTATCGCTCGGTGATAGGAGCAATAATCCGGGTGATGAACCTCGTTTACTTATTCGGGATGCTTGGACTCCGGGAACGTCATCATCTAATGTTTCATGATGAGGTCGAATATCTTCCTTGTCTTGTCTTGAGGGAAAGAATATGCTCGACCCATCTTTTTCTTTAGAGACGGATTTCGGCTGACCTTTTCTTGATCACGTGGCCTTTTGGATCTGTTTTGCCGCTGTCGAACGTTTTTTCCGCTCTTTGACTTGTTTTTGCCTCTGCGTCGGGTCTTTTTCTTGTCTTGGGAATGCACGGCGGGCTGACGGCGAAGGGCATCGTCATCCTCCGTGGCCTGGTGAAGGAGGCGTTGCGTCTTGGGTTTCTTATAAATGGCCAATTCGCGGCTGTGGTCGTTCTGAGCCTTTTGACTCGCTTCCCTTTTCAGCTTGTCCATCTGTTCTTCAAACGACGGACTCGACACCTTTATAGCAGGAGCTCGTTCTGCTTCAGCGTCAGCGTCTTTTAAAAGAGCAACCTCTTTTCATCAAGGTCCTTTATGACATGGCAGCCATGGAACTGCTCTCGTTTCTTGGACTGGACATATCCGAGCCCAATCATTTCCATTTTTCCGTTGGGCAATTTTCGCTGCGTTCCGGAGACGTTCCAGATCCTGTTGAAGAACTTAGCTTGTCGCGCGGTTTGCTTAAAGGGTACGCCTTGGCATCTCAATAATCTTTTCAATCCCTCTGCATAGTATCTGGGAAGACGGATGGGTTGAAGCCTGTCAAGTGCAGAGTCAGCACTATGCCAGATTTCTTTTTCCACCTTGGTTTCCGTGGATCGATAAAAGAGGATTGCCTTTTCATCTCTTCGCCTGGGAGGGACGTAGAATGTCCGTAGTTCTTGCACACTATATGTCTCAAGCGCATCAAGCTCTGTAGTTCTGCCGCGGAACCATGGCGATCTGTAAACTCTGATCATTTCCAGTGAAGGCTTGCACTGATGGACGGACCGAGAACACTGCGTTGACTTTGTCTTCAGAGTCACTGCCAAAAACCAGAATAGGGGTAGATGGTCCCGACTTGTTGCATTGGGGCGGCCCCGAATAGACTATCTCTTCCTCCTCCTTGGTATGGCTTCCGAAGACCGGAATAGTGGTGATAGCTTTTTGTTTATTCTCTGGTTTATGGCATCTTTCCATGTCTTCAAAGTCTGGTAGGAAATACTTTGCATCCTCGTATTTGCGTACTTCGTTCAAGGAGAATGGGTTTAGTTCCCCAGCCACAGTGTACTCGAGACCATCTTTGAAGTACTTCATACACTGATGTTGTGTAGAAGGGATGATGCTGTACTCGTGTAACCACGGCCTGCCGAGCAAAGCATTGTAGCAAGTCTTGATGTTAATGACGTGAAACTTGATGTCGGTGATGAGTGACCTGAAGCGTAACGTCAGTATTACGGACCCGAGCGTCCGTGATGGCTGGGAGTCGAATCCAGAGATAGTGATTTTATCCCGAGCGAGGTGTTGAACGCTCATGCAGATTTCTTTTAGCACCCTCACATTCAGGAGATTGACAGAGGATCCATTGCCAACTAAGATCTTCCCTATCTTGATGTCATGGCAGTACCCGGTGACATGCAGGGGACGGTTATGCTTGCACGTTCCGAGGAGGAGATCTTCATCGCCGAAAGTGATGTCAGCTGTGTGCACTTCTTCCAGCTCGTCTTTCATCTTTTCTTCGGCAAGGAAAGCTTGAAATTGGTTGGGCTCTTGTAGTGCCTTGATCAGAGAATCTTGCGCCTCTTTGGATAGGAGGAGGGCATCCAAGATACTCAATTGTGAGGGTATCTTTCTCAAATGCGCTAGGACATTGTAATCCACCCTGCTTTTCTTAAGCGGGTCCTTGGCTGCAAGCTCTTCGACGACTCGATCATCGAGGACGATATCCTCAGGGACTTTTTCCTTCCCTTTATATTTTTTGTTCGTCCCTTTGTTTGTGGGTCCGAGATTCTTTTCAGGCAACATACGGCTGCGCAGCTGAATATTCTCACAGTTCTTTATCTTTTCTTCTTTTCCTGAGGTGGATTCTTTGAAGAGAGGGCCGATGGCTATTTCTTCATCAGAATCTCTCCCAAAGGTGAGAAGTTGCGATCCCCCAGCATCAACCATGTGACAGTTGCCGGCAGCTCTTTTATGCTCATCTGTCGTGATTCCCTGTTCTCGACGAGCTTTGCGCTTTATCCGCTTGAAATGTTGTCGGTGAGCGACGTACCCTTGCCACCATTTTTTAAAGGCCATGCACTCTTCAATAGGGTGTGCAATCCTCTGGTGGTATAAGCAGTAGTTAGGGTGTGCATCCGCTTCATCAAGGTGTATACTGCCAGGAGTATTTCTTTTGGGAGATGGCAGCTTCATTCCCATTGACAGGGCTGTAGCCAACCATTTCTTTTCCTTAAGCTTGATTTTGTCTGCCGTTGGCGTGCTTCGATCTGGTTGGAACGCTCTGCGGCTCATCCCTGCCGTAACTTCTTCAGCTTGATGCTGACGCCTGGCTCTTTTGAATATGGCCATTTTACGTTGTTGATCAGCCTTGCTCTTCTGATAGGCTTCGTTCAGCAGCATGTCGATCATCTCGTCAGACGGTTCGAAGGATTTTGGCACCGCTCCTGCCCCCAGCCCCTCTATGTGAGATTCTTCGTCATTTACGGGCGAATGAGAGATTATGTGACAACTTGCCACATAATCCTCAAATTCTTCTGACGAGTCGTCTCCGTCGTCATTGTCGTTTTCTCCGCTCTCAAGGATGTTGTTGAGAAATTTTTGGAGCGTGATTGGGATTCGCGCCTTTTGATTATATTCTTCCAGTGCGTCAATCTGCTTTTACAGGTCCGTACGCTTGTCATCAGGCTTCATGGGCTTTTTGGTCTTCTTCTTCCTTTTTTAAGATTCTGACGGCTGGGCCTAGGCGTTTTGCCCATTGCAACCAATTCTTGGCATCGGGCGCGGTTTCAGCATTCCCTCAATGACCTCGGGTTCCAGCGGGCTTTTCCACCTAATCGCCGGGCATATTTGAAAATCTTTCAGCATTCTTTTTGTTTTGGCTGAAAGAGCGACCTCCCATAGAGCTTCTTCTATAAATGAGCATGATACCCCCGGCGTGTCTACCCTTTTAGGAGCGTGCAGCTGCGGCGGGCTTACCTTCCGGTTCTCGGACAGTGCAAATTTGCCCTGTTGGTATTGGTCCTCGATCCATCTTTTGAAGACGAAGCAATCTTCAATTAGGTGGCCTACTACTCGGTGGTAGGGGCAGTAATTGGGATTGTTGACGTCACTTGGCTACAGTGGGCGTCTCGGATCTGGCAGAGTGATGAGCATGTTGCGTACCGCCAGTTCGAACAGTCTCCTTATTTTATCCCAAGGGAATGAGTAAAGACTTTTTAACTTTCGTTGATAAATCGCTGCCTGTCGTTTTGGCGATTAGCTGGTTTTGGACCACTCGGCTGTTGCTGAGTATTGGCGACGAAGGTCGCTTTCCCTTTTCTCTTTTCATTCTGAGGCTCCATCTTTGAAGAGGAAGGCCTATGGCCCATCTGGTCCATTTGGGCCAGCTTTTTAATCAAGGGCTGGAAGGTGGTTGTCTTGAAAAACATCATGAATTAGGATATGGTCGCCTACAGATCGAGGGTTCCCACAAACATGCCCACTGCAGGAGCCTCTTCTATGCGCTGTTCTCACTTCGACCATAGGTTGCGCCACCGAATTGCATACTGAACCCATGTTTCCCCTGGATTCACTCGAGCATTGATCAACGCCGTGATTGGGGTGTGTTCGCTGGCGCGTGAGAAACGCTGAGTGAGCAGCAACTCCATCTCCGTGAATGTTTTGACGGAGTCGTTGGGAAGCTCCGAATATCATTCGAAAGCCGTCTCCACCAAGCTACCAACGAATTGGCGAAGCAGCAGCTTATCGTCACCTCCAGTATTACCGCAGAGGGTCTTGAACTGGGCGACATGCTGATAGGGATTGCCTGTCCCCTTATATACATGAAATTTAGGAATTGTGTATCCTGGCGAGTACTCAATCTGATCGTACCATCTTGGATATAGTCGCCTAGTTCTGACGACTTGGCCAGCAGCTTCATTCGCTTGATGAGCTCATATCTATTGAGCTATATAATCGTTGAGCGCAGCCTTCGAGATTGTTTCCTCCTTTGCAGCTGAAAAGGCCCGAAGAGGGTTTGATGTCTCCCCTCTGTCGTCTTCAATGATCACCGGAGGCTCCTCCGCTGGAGGGTCCGCCTGGATCATCATGCCCACCATATCTTGGAACAATAACGCCATTTGTTTTATATTGGCCGTTTGTTCCGCGGCTTCTTTATCTTTCTTCTCGAGCATTCTGCGGAGGAACTCGGCATCGGTTTCTTGCTCCTGACGTTGCTCCGACGATATCTCCGGGCTTTCTTTTGGCCCAGTGAGCTTGGCCATCTTTGTTAACATTTCCTGGAGCTTCTGTTGTTGCTCTTGGGCCTTTGTTACGGATCGGGTGAGTGGTCGATGACCCCCGAAAGCGCGGCTCTCCTCTTTTCCGGAAGCCATATAAACAGTATGCACCATCATACCCTTAGACTTGGAGCGTCTGGGTTCAGTGCTCATGAGATTCGTCGTAGGCATAGGGATTTTCTCTGCCCTCCTCTTTTTATGGACGATTGAAGTTGAGGGGGCTGTTGATGTAGGCACCCGTGCAGACGACACCTTTCGTGGCGGGGCGGAGGGATGGTCCTCCTTTTGCTGAATCTTTATTTTCTTCTATCGGCGGGAGTATTCCTTTATCGATTACGGAGTCTTGGACTCTCCGCCAGACCTTATGAATTTTGGAGGACAGCCGCTGAGGAGGCTGCTCCAGCTCCGCCTTTGTAACGTTCTCCACAGGTGGAGGAGATATTTTTAGCACGGCGGTCGGAGAGTTATTGCGCACCCTCTTGAATGGTTCAAAGTTGTTCCCAGTCGGAACAGCAGCGTCGATTCCCACCATTGGAGCTGGTGGAGTCAATCTAGATGGGGAACTGCCACCAGCTTTACTCACTCGGCGCCAGTGGTGACGTCGAGCATGTCTTGCAGATAGGACTGGCTCAGTTACGGGGGTAGCTCTATCATGCCCCCTGTTCTGGTGAAAGGTTTCCGTTGATGCCAACCTATCGAAGACTGACGTCCGTTGAGAAGAAACGTCCAGCCTGTCGAAGACTGACTTTTAGGTAAAGGAAGCATTTTGGGCGACTCCACCCGCAGCGGGAGTTGGAACGGCCAGTCTTGCGAGACCGATCTCTTAGCAGGAGAAGCCCCTATGATGACACGTTTACCGGAGCTGTAACAACTCCATTTTTAATGTACAAAGAATTGTTTTAAATTCAATGCATACTTGGAGTATTTATTGCGGCTGATATCTTTTTAAGTATTTATTTCACTCCATAATTACAAGAAGGAGCTTGTAGCTCATTGGTAATATCTTGCACTGTTGAACCAAGCCACCAGAGTTCAAATCCCATGCCCCACATTATTTTTATATTTATTTTGTTTTAAATTCTTTGGAAAGTCAACGGTCAAAAGGCCATAACTCACAAAATATGTACTGGACAACAAAATGTAAATATACCAAATTGTACCCCAGGAAAATCCCCGGCCATTGGAACCCTGACTTGGCCCGACTCGGCGCCGCCGGCCGGCGAATCGGCCGACTCGGTCCGGCGCCGCCGGCCGGACTTGGCCGGACGGTCGAGTCGCCAACAGAAAAAAGTTGGCTCTTGACCTGGTCCACCCTCCTGCATATAAATGCTTGGATCGGTTACCAATTGCCCAATAAATCCCTTTTAATCCTAGGTTTAATGAATTTTTAATGAATTTTTATATATTTTTTAATTAAAACCCTAACCCTAGCCTAACCCTATATAAACACCCCTACCCTCTACCCTCTCATCACTTTTCTAAGTCCACTCTCTCAAAATTCCAAGAGAACTTTGGTACGTTGGAAAACGAGCGAAAGGCGAAGAGCTGACGAAATCGACGGCGACTTTCCGGTGATCGTGTTAGGAGCTCTCGACGACGTTTTGACGTGCCGGCAAACCCTCTACCTCCTTCTCACTCTCTAGCGTTATCCAAACCCGTAAGTCCCTCTTTTCTACCTTTCTTTTCTTCCATTAAAATACGACTTTTCAAACCCGACGGAAATCGGAACAAACCGATTTCCGATTCGGTTTTCTATCAAATCTCACTTATCACTAATTCCATCATGCTTAAACATCTTCATGTTGACTACTAATCACTTAAAAATTAATTTGAACAAGTTTTCACACATGAAATGACAACTTTTGCAATATACCGTATTTTCGCACTTAAATACCACCATGTTTAGTTTATCATATTTAACCCCTAAACTTTGCTATACCTTAAAGTAGATCACGAGGTAATGACCTACCTCCACACACACTCATATGTAATCATAACACGCTACCTTGAAAACTTAGAATACGATAAAACAAGATTTTACATTAAAATACCATTTTCTTTATAAATCTTTTCTAAAAGTTCTAAGTTATATACAATTTTAAAACAATATCTTTTAATAGAAAAATACGACATGTCATGGAAATCGATCATTTATCTAAACCTGACTTTGTGGTGTCTAGGCAAGTGTGTCTAAGGCGAGTGGTTACTTAATTAGGGCCACTACTTGTAATGGAGAGCCTCCCACTCACCTGGCACTTACCTGGCCGCAATTGGCGGTGAAGAGGCGATTTGAGGCTTCTAATGACTTGTCGTTTAGACCATTTAGAAATAGGCTAGTTGGCTTAGGAAACCCTAGAATCTAAAATACGGAAATTTACACCCTTTTACAAATAAATACATTATCTTTATAAAACTGTTTTCTAAATGATTAGTATTTATTAAATCTTTGCAAAGTGCCACTACAACCCACCTTTGGGGAACTCGTTAGGGATAGTACGGTTTATCGTGCACCCTCGGGCTTAGTAGTACAAGATTCAGACCTCCGTAAGGAGCATTCGGTCTCGAAAGGTTTAAAATACGACATTTAAGAAAAATGAGATTTTTGGAAAATAAATTATTTATTAAAAATTATTCTTGTATAAACGTATGTATAATTATCATTTGAACACCTATTTTATTATAAGATAAAGTTTTCACCTTTTCCTAAAAATTACAAGATTAAAAGTTACATTAAAATACCATGAATTTCAACTAAATCAACATTATAAATTAATATCTTTATTTATGTAATTAGGATATTTTCACTAGAAATAAGACAAAATAAAATCACACTCATTATAACCATAAAGACGAATAATAAATACTTGAGTTGTATCTTGAAAACTATACAAAAGTATTTTTACATAAAAACCCCTCAAGTTTTATAAATTACAATAAGGGCCCTAACAATTATAGAACTTCGACTTACATTTCTTTTAGTCTGACTCGGGTTTGAGTCTGATTATTTCTGACTTGAATATGATTCAAGTCAATCTATATTCTTTAATATTCCAACTCAATATGAATACATGAATCCCAGAATCCAGTTAACAATCTATACAACTTGACTGAATCAAACCATGGATATACATCCATTATTCCGTTATTCCATTTACCTGATTATGCAGTTACAATCTGTTTACTGATATCATGATTTTGGTCAGTCATCCAACTTACACAATACAATACAACAATACTATCAAAACACTACGGGGTTTAAGAGGTAGATTGGTACGGAAAGTGTTAAAGGTGGCACGAGGTGGTCAGATTAAAACACCTAACCTATATTCCGTTGCTGTTGTACCGTGGCTTAACGGTTCCTTGTACATTCCGTTTGCCATGGTCTCTAGCATATAGAGACCCCCCTCGTATACACTGGCATCCTTCTGTACCAAGCTACAAACAACAGCGTTAACACAATATTCTACAATATTTTATAATCTCTTTAGAAAATATCTCTTATTCTGTCTTTTCTAATTATTCTTTATCTTTGGGACTTACCGAGCGACCTGTTCGCTGACGACATTCTATTTCTTCTTCTTTGAATGTCGTCAGGTGCTTTGGACCCAGCAGAGATCGAGCCCACCGGTGAACACTTGGAGCAGTTTCACGAAGAGCCTGAACTCTAGACATTGTACCTTGTTCTATTCAGTATTTTCATTTCCTGTTATGCCATTGTTTAGGCATCGCTTTTCATTTCAGTTGTATTTACTTTTCATGCATTGTACAAAAGAATGTTATTAATAAAGTTGTTGTTATTTCTATATCTCTTGTCTCTTGTGATTTACTTTTATATTGCTTAGATACGCTTAGCGTATGTATTTCTAAATATATACGTAGCGGACCTCGTCGCGTCCTCTTCGCCGTACACCGGGAAGCGGGGCGTGACAGGTTTTGTTGGTGGCCGATGCAGGTCTGAGCTGTATGAATCCCTATCATGAAGTTCTGGTCTGCGTGAACAACCTAAACAATATAACACAAGAACCAGCAACTAAAACATTCTTTACAATTCATGTTTCTTGAATCTTACAAATTTCTATTCCTTGAATCTTATCATTTCATGTATTTGAATCTGTCCTAACCCAAATTTTTCTTCAAGGTTATGGATTCCCCGAACAACACCAGCACCAACGTCAACAACACACCTCCAGCACTACCTCTTGCACCGGCTGTTCCTGCACCACCCACCGAGCAAACAGTGCTACTTGAAGCGATCCGCAGCCTTCTCGAGGAACAACAACAACTCCTGAACCATCCTGAGATCGACGCACCAAGGGTAAAGCAATTCAGGGCTTTGCACCCCAAGCAGTTCTCTGGTAAAGGAAGCCCTCTTGAAGCTGAAGAATGGGCACAAAGCATCGAAGACGATCTGGCAGCAGCTCAAGTGCCATACATCGCTTGGGTCCGTGTGGCGAAACTACAACTCACGGATAATGCTCGCAACTGGTGGAAGGCGGAAGAAAGCCGTCTGGTACAGCCTATTGAATGGAAGACTTTTCGTGAGAAGTTCGACGCGAAATACTTCCCTGTGACTGCCAGGTTTGCAATGGAGCAGCAGTTCATTCATCTACAACAGGGTTCAATATGGGACAAATCAGTAGATGAATACGACGCTGAATTCACCATGTTAAGCTGGTAAGATATGTCACAATAGTTCAATTTTTAAATATCACATACTACAAAGCTAACACAATCTTTAAACAGATTCGCGGCACACTTGATACCGACAGACGAGATCAGAGCCCGTCGCTTTCAACAAGGACTGGACACGGAGATTCAGGCTGCTCTAGCCACGGGAAATTTTTTGACTCATGAGGATGCTTTGGAAGCTGCCTGCAGTTATGAGGCAGTGATAAAAGCAAGGGGCAGACCTCAGTCTGCAGGAGTCAAATGCCCTGCCAACCAGATGGCAGGTGGAGCTTCATCCAGGCCACCTTTCGTGCAAAGGCGACCCGAAGTACCAACCCATCATCCCAGCCCAGCCTTTTGCACCTACTGCAAGAGAACTGGACATATGATGAAGGACTGCCATCGAGCCAACCGCCTTTGCTTAGTCTACGGCTCAGCTACTCACGATATTGGGTCTTGTTCCCAAAGACAGAACCCAGTTACTGCACCCAGGCCAGCAATTACTTATCCGCAGCGACCAGCTCTTCAGGCACCTGCTCCCAGACCTGCACTACCTGCACCACCCAGAGGACCACAAGCTGCACCACCTCCTCGTCAGTTCCATCAAGCTCAAAGGAACGTTCCGAGGAATGCTCCTCAGGCCAGGAGGAATGTACCAAGGCGCCAGGCTTTCACGATGTCCGTGGAAGAAGCTGAGGCCACTGGCCAAGTCATCACTGGTAAACTTTCCTTTTCAAACTTTGCTTTTCTATTCTACTACTTAGTTACATATTTTCTATACCTAAAACAAATCCCACATACCTTAGGTACAATCTTAGTATCCTCAATCCCTGCACTTGCACTGTTTGATACTGGAGCATCACACTGCTTTATGTCGCAACGGTTTGTCCGAATCCATGCGATTCCAGTCTTACCGCTTGTATCCAGCTGGAATGTCAGTTCAGGAAATGGCGTTCTAAAGGCAACTATGGGATACAGCTTATGTCTAGTCGTCGTCTGCAGTCGAGAGTTTTATGCTGACTTCAAAGTACTGGACATACCGAACTTCGATGTGGTTCTAGGAATGGATTGGCTTGGATCTTTTTATGCTACCATAGACTGTCGCCAAAGGAGGGTAGTATTCGAGATTCCAGACCATCCGGTCTTCTATTTCAAAAGCGGAGACCGTACACTGGAGCCAAGTACTTACAAAGCAAAGCCAAGAGAAGCAGTAGTTGCAGCAGCTCAAGCGGAGGAAGAATTAAGACCAGATGTGGTTCGAGAGTTCGACGATGTATTTCCTGACGAAATATCAGGTTTTCCTCCCGATCGAGCTCTTGAATTCAGTATTAATTTAGTACCAGGAGCACAACCGGTGATCAAAGCACCCTATCGTTTAAGTCCGGAAGGTTTGAAGGAAGTCCGAACACAGTTGGACGAATTACTGGAGAAAGGATGGATTCGTCCCAGCACTTCAAGTTGGGGATCACCTGTACTACTTATGAAGAAGAAGGAAGGTTCATACAGAATGTGCATCGATTACAGAGCCTTGAACGAAGTCACTATAAAGATCAAGTATCAACTCCCGCGCATCGATGATTTATTCGATCAGCTAAGTGGATCTTGTGTTTTCTCTAAATTAGATCTCCGTTCAGGTTATCATCAAGTAAAGGTCAAGGAAGCTGGTATTCACAAAACAGCTTTCAGAACTCGCTATGGACATTACAAATTTCTGGTGATGCCATTTGGAGTGACCAACGCACCCGAAATATTCATGAACCTTATGAATCAAGTTTTCCGGGAGTATCTAGACAGGTTTGTTGTCATCTTCATCGACGACATCCTGGTATATTCTAAGAGTCGGAAAGAACATGCAGAACATCTACGAATTGTCCTGGAAACTCTTTGACAACATCAGCTTTATGCCAAGTACAACAAGTGCGAGTTTTGGCTAAATCAAGTTGGTTTTCTTGGACATATCATATCAGGGGAAGGAATCTCTGTGGATCCAGTGAAAGTTTCGGCAGTTAGCGAATGGCCTACACCAAAGTCAGTGAAGGATATTCGAAGTTTCTTGGGTTTAGCTGGATATTACAGAAGGTTTATTGAAGGCTTTTCGAAGATAGCAACGCCCCTGACCAAGCCCACACGTAAAGATGAAGAATTTGTGTGGTCGGAAGTATGCGAACAAGATTTCGTAGAACTCAAGTCAAGGTTGACATCAGCACCTATTCTTGTCGTACCGGATCAATCTGGAGGATTCGAAGTACATTACGATGCATCCGGTAAGGATTAGGATGTGTTCTACATCAGCACGGTAAGGCTGTGGCTTATGCTTCAAGACAGCTGAAGATCCATAAGCGCAATTATCCGACGCATGATCTGGAGTTAGCAGCCGTCATCTTTGCTCTCAAGATTTGGCGTCATTATCTACTTGGTGAACGAGTGAACATCTACACAGATCATAAAAGCCTGAAGTACGTGTCTACTTAGAAGGAGTTGAATATGCGGCAGAGAAGATGGTTAGAACTCATGGCGGACTTTGACATCAACTTGCAATATCACTCAGGGAAGGTGAATGTAGTACCTGATGCTCTTAGTCGCCAACCATTAGCAATGAATCTCACCGCTCAGTGGAAGCTTCAACAAGACTTGCATTAGATGGAGATTGAAGTAGTCATGCCAGGTAATGCTTCAAGTTTGATGAATTTACAAGTTCGATCAACCATTGTCAATCAGATCAAAGCAGCTCAAGCAAGTGATGCTAAGTTGCAAAAGATCAGAGAAAAAGTGGAGAATGGACTCAGAACAGACTTCATCATCCATGAAGACGGATCTTTGAGATACGGCAGCAGATTGTGTGTACCAAAAGGTCCTGTTCGGGAAGAGTTAATGAAAGAAGCTCACAGCTCTCCCTATTCAGTACACCCTGGAGGTACCAAAATGTACAAAGATCTACGTCAGAATTATTGGTGGCATGGAATGAAGCGTGAAGTAGCCAGAAGCGTTGCAAAATGCTTGGTGTGTCAGCAAGTAAAGGCTGAATATCACAGGACTGTTGGATTACTTCAACCATTACCAATCCCAGAATAGAAGTGGCAACACATCACGATGGACTTTGTGACTGCTCTTTCTCGCAGCACAAAGGGTAACGATGCCATATGGGTCATTGTGGATCGACTCACAAAGTCAGCTCACTTCATCTCATTTCGAGTTGGCCAATCAACTGAGACACTAGCAAAGAAGTACATGGAGGTAATAATCTAATTTAGATATAAAACTCTTCATAATGTACTATCTCTGATACCCATGAACTCATACAGGAAATTGTGAGACTCCATGGAGTACCGGTCTGCATTGTCTCCGATCGTGACACCAGGTTCCGATCGCAATTTTGGCAGAGTCTGCAAGCAAGCTTGGGAACAAGTCTGAACTTCAGCACGGCTTATCATCCACAAACAGATGGTCAGTCAGAACGAACTATTCAGATCTTGGAGGATATGCTCAGAGCATGTATGTTAGACTTCAAAGGATCGTGGGAAGATCACCTACATCTTATGGAGTTTTCGTACAACAACAGCTACCAAGCAAGTATAGGAATGGCACCTTTTGCAGTATTGTATGGAAGGAAGTGTCGTTCGCCATTAAGTTGGGACGACATCGGAGATAGGGAACTTCTTAGATCGGAGATGATAGTAGCGACTGTTGATGTGGTTTGTACTATCAGGGAAAGGATGCGCATAGCCCAAGATCGACAGAAGCACTGGGCTGATGCAAAGAGACGACACTTGGAGTTCCAGCCAGGAGATCACGTATTCCTGAAAATATCTCCGAACCGCGGAGTGATCCGTTTTGGAAGACGGGGTAAGTTGAGTCCGAGATATATTGGACCGTTCGACATACTCGAACGAGTCGGTGAAGTGGCATACCGCTTAGCGCTTCCACCTTTATTGGAAGGAGTGCATAATGTGTTCCATATATCCCAACTCAGAAAGTATGTAAGTGACCCCAGCCATGTTCTCGATCATTCCGAGCTCACTATACAGCCCGATTTGTCTTGTGAGCTACAGCCCGTGGAGATCCTGGACAGGAAAGTGAAGACACTTCGGAACAAGAAAGTTAACTTGGTTCGAGTGATGTGGAGGAAAGACACTCCAGGAGAGTCCACTTGGGAAAGGGAGGATGAAATGCGTACTAAATATCTACACCTCTTTGTAAACTAGTCCTCAAATAAAAGTTGTAAATTTCGAGGACGAAATTTTTTGTAAGGAGGGTAGAATGTAACAACTCCATTTTTAATGTACAAAGAATTGTTTTAAATTCAATGCATACTTGGAGTATTTATTGCGGCTGATATCTCTTTAAGTATTTATTTCACTCCATAATTACAAGAAGGAGCTTGTAGCTCATTGGTAATACCTTGCACTGCTGAACCAAGCCACCAGAGTTCAAATCCCATGCCCCACATTATTTTTATATTTATTTTGTTTTAAATTCTTTGGAAAGTCAACGGTCAAAAGGCCATAACTCACAAAAAATGTACTGGATAACAAAAAGTAAATATACCAAATTGTACCCCAGGAAAATCCCCGGCCTTTGGAACCCTGACTCGGCCCGACTCGGTGCCGCCGGCCGGCGAATCGGCCGACTCGGTCCGGCGCCGCCGGCCGGACTTGGCCGGACGGCCGAGTCGCCAACAGAGAAAAGTTGGCGTCCACCCTCCTGCATATAAATGCTTGGATCGGTTACCAATTGCCCAATAAATCCCTTTTAATCCTAGGTTTAATGAATTTTTAATGAATTTTTATATATTTTTATATTTTTTTAATTAAAACCCTAACCCTAGCCTAACCCTATATAAACACCCCTACCCTCTACCCTCTCATCACTTTTCTAAGTCCACTCTCTCAAAATTCCAAGAGAACTTCGGTATGTTGGAAAACGAGCGAAAGGCGAAGCGCTGACGAAATCGACGGCGACTTTCCGGTGATCGTGCTAGGAGCTCTCAAAGACGTTTCGACGTGCCGGCAAACCGTCTCCCTCCTTATCACTCTCTAGCGTTGTCCAAACCCGTAAGTCCCTCTTTTCTACCTTTCTTTTCTTCCATTAAAATACGACTTTTCAAACACGACGGAAATCGGAACAAACTGATTTCCGATTCGGTTTTCTATCAAATCTCACTTATCACTAATTCCATAATGCTTAAACATCTTCATGTTGACTACTAATCACTTAAAAATTAATTTGAACAAGTTTTCACACATGAAATGATAACTTTTGCAATATACCGTATTTTCGCACTTAAATACCACCATATTTAGTTTATCATATTTAACCCCTAAACTTTGCTATATCTTAAAGTAGATCACGAGGTAATGACCTATCTCCACACACACTTATATGTAATCATAACACGCTACCTTGAAAACTTAGAATACGATAAAATAAGATTTTACATTAAAATACCATTTTCTTTATAAACCTTTTCTAAAAGTTCTAAGTTATATACAATTTTAAAACAATATCTTTTAATAGGAAAATACGACATGTCGTGGACATCGATCGTTTATCTAAATCTGACTTTGTGGTGTCTAGGCAAGTGTGTCTAAGGCAAGTGGTTACTTAATTAGGGCCACTACTTGTAGTGGAGAGCCTCCCACTCACCTGGCACTTACCTGGCCGCAATTGGCGGTGAAGAGGCGATTTGAGACTTCTAATGACTTGTCGTTTAGACCATTTAGAAATAGGCTAGTTGGCTTAGGAAACCCTAGAATCTAAAATACGGAAATTTACACCCTTTTACAAATAAATACCTTATCTTTATAAAACCGTTTTCTAAATGATTAGTATTTATTAAATATTTGCAAAGCGCCACTACAACCCACCTTTGGGGAACTCGTTAGGGATAGTACGGTTTATCGTGCACCCTCGGCCTTAGTAGTGTGAGATTCAGACTTCCGCAAAGAGCATTCGGTCTCGAAAGGTTTAAAATACGACATTTAAAAAAAATGAGATTTTTGGAAAATAAAATATTTATTAAAAATTATTCTTGTATATGTAAGTCCATATTGCGACCCCCGGTGCTTACGGGGAGGCGGAAACGGTATAAAAAACAATTTTTATCGCAAGAGGCAACATGGACTAAACAAGGTCGGGATCGTTGTCTAAACTAAAACTAGTATACTTGCTAAAGAGATTTAGCTACTATGGAAGATGGTTATACCTAAACTTGAACTCCTTCTTCTTTAAACCTTGTAGAGGTTGATGGTTCTCTCTTTTCGTCGCCTTCTCCCGTCGAAGATGGATCCACCTCGAAGGTTCGACCTTTGGGCTCTTCCTCGATCTTTGAGTGAACTAGGGTTTCCGGCTTGCTAAACCTTCATCCTAGAATGAGTAGAGAGTGATTGGGATTTGCTTTTCTTTTTAAAGAGAAGGATTCTCAACACATGAGAAGGTTTCTCTTTGCTAGAGGAAGAAGAAGATGAAATGAGGAGAGAGAGAGGTTATGATAGAATGAGCTATCCTTTTTCTTTCTTGCAACCATAATGCAAAAGAAAAAGAATTATCAATAATAATAATAATGAAAATGAAAAGGTTGATGGAAAGTTTTAGAATGACCATTATCATTACAAACATTAAATGAATTTGCTAGAATCAAAGAGCATCTTTCTTTTGTAATGATGATGGTCAAAAGTTCAACCATGGTCAACAAGTCAACCATGGTCAACAAGTCAACAAAAACTAACCATGACACAATTTCATTTTATTATATATTATTAATTGATATAATACAAATCCATTAGGGTTTGGAAAAAGAAGACTGTCAACTGTGCATACGCACCCGTTCCGAAACCCTAATGAAAAACCTCATCCTCCGCCTCAAGCAACTGTGCATACACACCTGTATTCTCGTTCCGAGGAACAAGAATACCAAGAGATAAAAGCAACCCCCAAAACATATACCAGTATCTGGCTCAAACCAGAGCCTGCCAGTATAATCCGTCCGGACTCCAAACGTGCACAAGTGCGCGGATGAGAACGAACCCTGTCGCAAAACCATGCGACCTCTACTCTGTTTTGCCCAGAGACGAATACCCTCTGTGTAGGACTCTAAAGACTCGACACTACGCTGGCAGTGGGTTTAACCACAGACCGCAAGCGGCACTAGCTGTGCATAACGGTCCCCAGGTAGATGCCGACAAGAAGGCTGACGAGGTGAAACCCCATCTGAACTCCTACTGAGTCTGAATGTGACATTCTCCGTACAGTCCGGTCTGTTCGTCTGATACATCGCATGGCGGGCCTAGGGGGCGGTAAAACGTCAGTCCCCCAATAGCGGTACAAGTCGTGTCGGAGTGAAGCCCAAAACACCCTGAGATAACACTGGAAACCTACCAGTATATCTCGCTTGCCCTGGCCAGGGACTACCCGTGTAATGGCTCTCCTAGACACAGCGCGATGTCAACCCCCAATACCGGGAGAGACGAATCCTGTCTAACCGTCACTGCCTCCAAGTGTTTCGGGACTGCACCCAACCACCACCTGTTTGCACGACTCCTTTGAGCCGTGGTAGGGTAGTGATCAAAGTGCAGTGGGAACACACTCGAGGCGAAGTGCCAGTGTCAAGTCAGCGGACTAAGCTGTACTCATGTCACCTGGGAACTGATAACTGACGATAGGTATAATACCAACCTTTCAGTTCCCGACGAGTCCTGTCCAGTGTACTCGTAACCCAACGAGCACCCGTATACTATCTCCAGTACGACGTACTGATGGCTGTGGGACAGACCATCTCCCACACTGGGATGAGAAGCGCATACGCTAGTCTACTCCGGAGTATCGATGCCCTATCTCGATAGTCCTACGACTAGGGACCTGTATAAGGATGTGCCTATAGATTACCCAGCCCCCACTAGTGTGACTGCCATCACAACGCTGGTAATCAAGCAAAGATCCTAAGGGCTCTACTAATGCGTATAAGTGATATACTGAAATAAACACAAGTACACATTGAAGTAGAAACAAACCAAGTAGCATACTACTATATTGAGCAAGATTGTTTATACAAGGTGAATATCCCAAGCTTCCATCAAGTAATATACAAACTAGTATGATACAGTAATGGCCTCTAGGGCATATACACTAACAGTATAAACATATGTATAATTATCATTTGAACACCTATTTTATTATAAGATAAAGTTTTCACCTTTTCCTAAAAATTACAAGATTAAAAGTTACATTAAAATACCATGAATTTCAATTAAATCAACATTACAAATTAATATCTTTATTTATGTAATTAGGATATTTTCACTAGAAATAAGACAAAATAAAATCACACTCATTATAACCATAAAGACGAATAATAAATACTTGAGGTGTATCTTGAAAACTATACAAAAGTATTTTTACATAAAACCCCCTCAAGTTTTATAAATTACAATAAGGACCCTAACAATTATAGAACTTCGACTTACATTTCTTTTAGTCTGACTCGGGTTTGAGTTTAATTATTTCTGACTTGAATATGATTCAATTCAATCTATATTCTTTAATATTCCAACTCAATATGAATACATGAATCCCAGAATTCAGTTAACAATCTATACAACTTGACTGAATCAAACCATGGATATACATCCATTATTCCGTTATTCCATTTACCTGATTATGCAGTTACAATCTGTTTACTGATATCATGGTTTTGGTCAGTCATCCAACTTACATAATACAATACAACAATACTATCAAAACACTACGGGGTTTAAGGGGTAGATTGGTACGGAAGGTGTTAAAGGTGGCACGAGGTGGTCAGATTAAGACACCTAACCTATATTCCGTTGTTGTTGTACCGTGGCTTAACGGTTCCTTGTACATTCCGTTTGCCCTGGTCTCTAGCATATAGAGACCCCCCTCGTATATACTGGTATCCTTCTGTACCAAGCTACAAACAACAGCGTTAACACAATATTCTACAATATTTTACAATCTCTTTAGAAAATATCTCTTATTCTGTATTTTCTAATTCTTCTTTATCTTTGGGACTTACCGAGCGACCTGTTCACTGACGACATTTTATTTCTTCTTCTTTGAATGTCGTCAGGTGCTTTGGACCCAGCAGAGATCGAGCCCACCGGTGAAGACTTGGAGCAGTTTACGAAGACCCTGAGCTCTAGACATTGTACCTTGTTCTATTCAGTATTTTCATTTCCTGTTATGCCATTGTTTAGGCATCGCTTTTCATTTCAGTTGTATTTACTTTTCATGCATTGTACAAAAGAATGTTATTAATAAAGTTGCTGTTATTTCTATATCTCTTGTCTCTTGTAATTTACTTTTATATTGCTTAGATACGCTTAGCGTATGTACTTCTAAGTATATACGTAGCGGGCCTCGTCGCGTCCTCTTCGCCGTACACCGGGAAGCGGGGCGTGACAGAAGCTAGAATGGCTATCCTCTTCGGGATAGCTCCTTTGGGTATTGCAGGCTACTTCACGGGCCCGCTTGAGCTTTGGCCTAGTCTGTTAAAGACCGAAGCGTTGGACTTGGACGGCCCGTTAAGAAGGACCGTGGTAGTGGCAAGCCGATCAAAGACCGACTTCTTCGGAGCTTCCTGTGATGGCACTAAGGCGTTGAAGCTTATTGGTGGGAACATGGTCCCGAAGAACAATCCCGTGGTGGCCTATGTCACCTGTTCCACTGGCATGGCGAAAATGGAGGCCGCTTGGGGCCCATAGGTCACTCCTTCAGCGAGGACGAAGCGAGAGTTGTTGTTGCAGTTGGTGCAGTTAGACGCCATTTTCTCTGCATGGGAGCAAGACACCAAATCTTAGTACCTCGAATTCAGGGGTAATCACATTAAACCGTGATTCGTTCAAGAACACGACACACGAAGTGTGAAGTGGAAAGAGGAAAAAGTCCCACCGGGCGTGCCAGAATCTGTTCTCCGCCGAAAGATGTGACCGGGACGTTGGGACGTCCGGCCTGAATTTTGGGGGCATATGCTATTTGGGTTTTATCCGTCCACCTCTCCGAAGATGCCAAGTTGATTTATGGCACCGTATAGCGAAGGTTTAGACAGATGCGGCCGTTGTAGCAGACTTCGTCAGATTCCCCCTCGTTTGAGGGTTTTTTGATTGTGGGGACGTTCTTCCCTGCAGACGTAAGCCCCTGCAGTTAATTACACTACCGCATCGCGGTAACCGCTTTCTCCTTCTCCAGATGGTCACTTCGTGTCATGTGTGTTTATTTTATTTTTGGTTGCCCGTGGATTGTATACGGAGACTAATTTATGTTGTCGCCCGTAGGGCGTGGATTAGTCCAAATCCGTATTTTCTTAGATTTGAGTTTGGGTTGGTTTAAGGATCGTTAATCTTATTTTAGATTAAGATCAACTCAAACGTTTGTTGAGGATACGTTAGTCTAATTTTAGACTAAGATCTATTCAACAAGATTTTCTTTAGTTTATAGGGACGTTGTGGTCCGCGATTTAGTTTTAAGGACGTTGCGGTCCAAAGTTTAAGGACATCATAGTCCATAAAGTTTAGTTTAGGGACGTTGCGGTCTATTGGGTTTAAGGACATCATAGTCCTGTTGCGGTAAAAATTTACACCCCTGTTGACCGAGTCAAAGTCAAGGTCAACCCCCAAGCTAGGTGGGTCCAAGCCCAGGTCAAGCGAGCCCATGCTCAAGTCGAGCCCGCGGCCAGCCTCCCCATGCCAACAACAAAATCATGTATTAAATAATTTTTATGTAAATTTTTTTTATATATACATGAATGTATGCAAAATGGGTATAAAGCCAATATTTTTAAGCCCATGGCTTATGTGCAAAAATGAAATGGCACATGAGCCATGAGATAGGCAAAATGCCATTTTGTGAAGCCAAAGGGGCTATATGTAAATATGTAAGCCTATAAAAGGCAATATGATGATGAATAAAAAAACACTTTTCATTCTCTCCACAAAAATTTTAGATCTGAGATCTTTTGTGCCTCCTGCTCCTTCTTCCAGGCTCCAAAACCTTCTTCTTTCTCTTGAATTAAATCAAGAGTTTTACTCTTTCTTTTCAAAAACTAAGAAGTCTTTCACCACAAAACCCACAAAGGGGAACTTGGATCTACCATTAGATCTCAGAAAGGAGAGATTTTTAGATCTCACATCTCTTGATCATCAAGATCCAGCCAACAGAGGAGGAAGAGGAAGAACCCCTTTCATCAACCAAAACATTTTAAGAGTTTAACTCCATATATTTACATAGATATATATATATATAATAAATATTTCATTTTTGAAGCATAGCTTCTGGTTCTGGGACTAAAAGCCCCTTTATCTCGCCAGCGCCCAGCACTCGAGCGCAAAGCGCCCACATGCCGACACGTGGCGCGCTTGTGCTCAGGCGCACTGCGCTCGAGCGCAAAGCGCCTACATGCCGACACGTGGCGCGCTTGCGCTCAGGCGCACTGCGCTCGAGCGCAAAGCGCCCACGTGACAACGCATGGCGCGCTGCGCTCAGGCGCACTGCGCTCGAGCGCAAAGCGCCCACGTGCTGACACGTGGCGCGCTTGTGCTCAAGCGCACTGCTCTCAAGCGCAAAACGCCTACGTGGCGCGCTTGCGCCTGAGCGCACAGCACCTAAGCGCACAGCGCTCAAGGCGCTGGCCCCACGCATCCCTTGGATGTCTTTTCCCCCTCTTTTTATGTACATACATATACATACATATGTATACATATTTACACACACATGTACCCCACGACACTGTCCCTGTTAGAAAAAAATTTCTAACGGGGCGCTGCCCCGCACTCCGCAAGGGGGCTGCTAGCCCCCTTGACCCCTAGCCCGCTATCCAGGTAGCGGGACCCCCGTAAAAACTCCGCGTGGCTCCCGACATATCCAAAAAAACCCTTTCAAAACACATCACACGCACACTGCACATTGAGTTCGCATGACCAGTTTAACCCGTCAATCGGAGGTTCCCTCGCTCCAAAGGCGAGGGGTAATTAACGGCAGCTTAGTCCGCGGCTGCCGGAGATTCGGATCCCCACAATCATTAAACCCCGGCCTACCCTAAGCAGGGGGAATCTGTAGTACGCCTGACAAGCGCGCGCGTATTCCCATCTCAATGGGGTGACGAAAAACACCCTACAGATTCTGGCACGCCCGGTGGGACCATGATCTCTCCTCCCATATTTCGGGTTAAACGTTCATGCGAACTCAATCAATATACATACCTGTATTTATACTAAAATAATACTTTTTCATGCAGATTTTCAAGCAATCACCTTCCGACGATGTCTTCGATGATGAACTCAGCTCCCGTCTCCTACACGATGAGGATAGACTCTAGGACGGTCCTTCCGGCCAGTCTCGGGCGACAATGGGAGGAGCCGCTGCTACCATTCGGCTGTATCATGTTCATGCCAGTTGGCGCCATCCCGGCTCCTCAAGCCCCAGTGACAGACAGACCGGTCTCGAAAGGCAAGAGGCCAAATGTGGTGGTCGCGAGGGCACCTCAGCCCAAGCGCAAGTCGATGTCTGAACGACTTTCCTTGGCCCCAGCTGGGGGCAAGGCCATCAACACCAACAAAGTAACAAAGCATCCCGGGCAAGCTCCAGCAGCGCCTCTGACAACTGCTCGATTGGGTGTCTTCTCAAGCCTCCCCATCACTCAGCCTATGGCGGCTTCTCGAAGAGCAGAAGCCTGCCAAGCACTCAAGACAGAAAAGCTGAGGGAGAAAAGGCTCAGATATAGAGCCAACAAAAGGGCTAGGGCTCCTGCCAGACTGAACCTCATGAGGTTCGAAGAGCAGGGTTACCCCGCCGAAGATGTGGAAATGGCTGGGTATGTGGTCCACACTGTCTACACGGTGGGCACGCACAGCAAGAGCAAGGACGGGGCTACCACATCTCAAATCCAATCTGGCTTGAATGTGGTGGCCGCTTCCCAAGAACAGCCGCCTCTGCTGGGTGATGAAAACCCTCTCGATGATGGTGATAGGTAGAAAGACCCCTCGGTCCATGAGGAGTCGGGCTCGGAAAGCGAAGAAGAGACGACTTTCCGTCCCAGGACCGCGGAGCAAGAGCTGCTTCAAGAGCTCCGAAAGCAGCTGAAAAACAAAGACAAGGAGATGGCTAAGCTCTACTCAAAAATTGACGACTTGACAAATGTCGTCCTACAGCTCATGGCCCGACTTGCCTCTCAGCCGCCCAATCAAACGCAGGGCTCTGCTCGTGAACCGGGAAACGGTGTCCCAACGCAGCCGACGCCTATTCCCTCAAGTCTAAAAGTGGGCGAACCGCATGAAAATCAGTCGCATCCTATCTCGGGAAATGTCTTGGCTACCGATGACAGTAGCCCGCTAACTCAAGATCAAATCATGGATTTGGTTGCCAGAAAAGTCAAAACACTGGTAGCCGAAGCTGAGGCGCAAAAAGATGTTAGCAGTAGCGGGAGACCATATCCTGCTCAATATGATCTGGTAGAATTTCCTAGCGGCTATGTCATCCCTAAATTCGGAAGATTCGATGGGACGGGAAATGCGAATCAGCACATCGCCCACTTCAAAGCCTCATGCGGGAATACTAAGGGCAACGATGCGCTTCTCCTCCGCCAGTTCGTTAATAGCTTGACCGATGTTGCTTTCGACTAGTATGCGAACATACCAGATGGCTCCGTTACTACTTCCGTCCAAATGGAATCTTTGTTTCGACAAAGGTTCATGAGCGTCAGCGATAAGATCACCATTGCCGAGCTCGTAAGGACCAAGCCCAAAAACAACGAAAGCAGCACGGATTTTATAACCCGATGGCGCAATCTCTCTGTCAAATGTGAACCGCCGATAGAGCAGGACCAATCTGTCAGTCTCCTCGTCGGAAATCTCAACAATTGGATGGCCCCGTTTCTATGCACCGCGGGTCTCAAAACATTCCAAGAGCTGACCAGGAAAGTTCAGATGCTGGAGCGCTCAAAGCAGGAGTCTTCCTCTGATTCCCAAAATAATAATAGGTCCTGGAGGAACCGAAAGGACGATAATCGCAAAGGCGGAAATTCCGACGATTCGGAATCTTTTAACACTTCGGCTAACCGAAATAAGCAAGGGATGAGCGGGCCTAGCGCCAACCAGCCTCGGAAGCCAATGTTCGGAGAGGGAGGAGAATCTCCACTGAAAGAGAAGCTGGATAAGCTCTATTCCTTCAGAAGGGACAAAATCCGTAAAATATTCAAAGACGCCCTGAAGAACGGTCTACAACTGCCAGAGTCAAAAAGACCGCAGGAAGCGAATATGACCGACGACCCTAAATACTGCCCCTATCACAGAGTGATAGGTCATGCCATTGAGGACTGCTTCGTCTTCAAAGATTGGGTCGAAAAGCAATACAAGGCAGGAGAGATAGAACTGTCCAAAGGCGTGTTAACAAACAGTCCAGCTGCGACCGCCAATTTCATACAAACGGAGACCGAAGTTCTTCGTAAAACTCATTCTCTCAGACATCTGCCTTTCTCTGAAAACAGTCGACCACCACATCATTAAACTGGGAATAATCGACCTCTAAGTCGTTAAACTGGGAATGTAAAAAAAATATATGTATATGTAAATAGACAAAAAATGTGTAAATAAAAGAAAAATAAAGAAAAGCCGAAATGATGGGGCAACTCGCAATAAAAATCAGCGAGTAAAGATAAACATGAAAATAAAGCCGAAATGATGGGGCAACCGCGAATAAAAGCCGAAATGATAGGGCAATCGCGATCTTCGCGATAAGAAAAGCTGAAAGGATAGAGCAATCGCGGTAAAACAAAAAAAATCCAATTTTTCAAAATTCCCTCGGCCCTACGGTTAGTCCCCAAATTGACTACCGTATACAATCCACGGGCTCAAATAATTCTCATCATACCTATGCCCCTGGATAGACCTCCAAGTCGTTAAACTGGAAACAGATGACCTCCAAGTCGTTAAACTGGAAACATATGACCACCACGTCGTTAAACTGAAAACAGATGGCCTCCAAGTCGTTAAACTGGAAACAGATGACCACCAAGTCATTAAACTGGAAACCAATGACCTCTATGTCGTTAAACTGGAGACAGACGACCTCTACGTCGTTAAACTGGAAACAAATGACCTCTAAGTCTTTAAACTGGAAGTAGATGACCTCCAAGTCGTTAAACTGGAAACAGATGACCACCACGTCATTAAACTGGAAACAGATGACCTCCAAGTCGTTAAACTGGAAACAGATGACCACCACGTCGTTAAACTGGAAACAGATGACCTCTAAGTCGTTAAACTGGAAACAGATGACCACTAAGTCGTTAAACTGGAAACCAATGACCTCTAAGTCTTTAAACTGGAAACAGATGACCTCTACGTCGTTAAACTGGAAACATATGACCTCTAAGTCGTTAAACTGGAAACAGTCGACCTCTAAGTCATTAAACTGGGAATGAGGGAAATCCACTCATGTGTCCTCACGATACATGAGGAGAACAAACCTTTGTGGGATCCTTACGAGTCACAAAGGAAAAACACACTTGGGAGTCCTCACGACTCCTAAGGAGAAAATACACCTGTGAGATCCTTACGACTCGTAGGGAGACAATACCTTTATGGGACCCTCACGGCCCATAAAATTGAAAAGCCTTAGGTGATAGGGATCTAAACCTGTCTCATAAGCCATCGCTCCCCAGTCCCCAAGTGGCGAATGATGAGTCGCTCCTGGTACCATATTCCAGTACAGCGATGCAGACGCCAACCAAATTCCAAACCCCATGCACCAAGTGGCGAATGATGAGTCGCTCCTGGTACCATATTCCAGTGCAGCGATGCAGACGCCAACAAAGACCCAAAATGTTTTTGGCCCTACGGTCTGGATCATACATCCTGCAAAACCGTATACAATCCACGGGCGTAAAACGATCCCAATCTCTCTCAAGTCCTACCGGTGAGACCACATTCAAAGTCCCACCAAAAATAAAAAAAATAATAAAAATAAAAAGAATGGTATGTCCACAAGCAAAATGGGCACGGATGAAAACCCGAAAGGGCTCCGTGAGTAAAAACAACAGGACTGCCGGCAAGTTTATGAAAACCCGAAAGGGCGCAAACTCGTAAAAAAAATGAAATGAAATGCACTCGCAAAGTCCTCTCGACTTTGTGAGGAGAAAATTCCCGCGTGAGATCCTTACGACTCACAAAGGAGCAACACACTTAGGAGTCCCCACGACTCCTAAGGATAAAATGCACCTACGAGATCCTTTCAACTCGTAAGGAGAAAATGGTTTTATGGGACCCTTACGGCTCACAAAATTGAAAAGTCTTAGGTGATAGGGACCTAAAACCTGTCTCCTAAGCCATCGCTTCCTAATAAGCAAACGCAAATGATGATTCGCTCCTGGTACCATATTCCAGTGTAGCGATGCTGATGCCAAACAAAAAAAAAACAATTCCCAAATCCTCCCATGACAAATGATGATTCGCTCCTGGTACCATATTCCAGTGTAGCGATGCTGATGTCAACCCAAATCAAATCAAACTACGGCGGAATCATGCTCCGTCCCAGAATTTACCCCGTGTCGAAATGATACTTCGCCTCGGGATATCTATCTTCCCTGTCGGAATTATGCTCCGCCTCAGAATCAAGTCAATCAACGTGTGCTCTGCGTCGGAATCATACTTCGTCTCAGAGTGTCCCCCGTGTCGAAATCATGCTTTGCCTCGGTGTATCTGTCTTCCCTGTCGGAATTATGCTTCGGCTCGGAATCAACCAGCGTCCTCCTCGTCGGAATTAAGCTCCACCTCGGAATCAAGTCAATCAACGTGTGCTCTGCGTCAGAATCATACTTCGTCTCAGAGTGTCCCCCGCGTCGAAATCAAGTTTCGCCTCGGTGTATCTGCCTTCCCTGTCGAAATTATGCTTCATCTCGGAATCAAGTCAGCCAACAAGCTCTGCGCCGGAATCATGCCCCGTCTCAGAATGTACCCCGTGTCGAAATCATGCTTCGCCTCGGAGTATTTTCCTTCCCTGTCGGAATTATGCTTCGCCTCGGAATCAACCTCTGCATCGAAATTATGCTTCGGTCAGAATATCTGCCGCTCATCGGAATGATGCTCCGATCCTTGGAATCATACTCCGCCCTTCGGAATGATGCTCCGAATCCTGGAATTATGCTCCGCCCTTCGGAATGATGCTCCGAATCCTGGAATCATGCTCCGCACTTCGGAATGATGCTCCGATCCTTGGAATCATTCTCCGCCCTTCGGAATGATGCTCCGAATCCTGGAATCATGCTCCGCCCTTGGGAATGATGCTCCGAATCCTGGAATCATGCTCCGCTCTTCGGAATGATGCTCCGAATTCTGGAATCATGCTCCGCTCATCGGAATGACGCTCCGATCCTTGGATTTATGCTCCGCTCATCGGAATGATGCTCCGATCCCTCGAATCATGCTCCGCTCATCGGAATGATGCTCCGATCTCCGGGATGATGCACCGCCCCCGGAATGATGTCCCACCTCGAAGTTCAGCTTCAAGATCCATCAATTTCGTGCACACAACTCATGCATGCGGTGTGCATTCATTGATTGGGGGCAATTTGTTGGGGTAAAAATTTACACCCCTGTTGACCGAGTCAAAGTCAAGGTCAACCCCCAAGCTAGGTGGGCCCAAGCCAAGGTCAAGCGAGCCCATGCCCGAGTCGAGCCCGCGGCCAGCCTCCCCATGCCAACAACAAAATCATGTATTAAATAATTTTTATGTAATTTTTTTTATATATATACATGAATGTATGCAAAATGGGCATAAAGCCAATATTTTGTAAGCCCATGGCTTATGTGCAAAAATGAAATGGCACATGAGCCATGGGATAGGCAAAATGCCATTTTGTGAAGCCAAAGGGGCTATATGTAAATATGTAAACCTATAAAAGGCAATATGATGATGAATAAAAAAACACTTTTCATTCTCTCCACAAAAATTTTAGATCTGAGATCTTTTGTGCCTCCTGCTCCTTCTCCCAGGTTCCAAAACCTTCTTCTTTCTCTTGAATTAAATCAAGAGTTTTACTCTTTCTTTTCAAAAACTAAGAAGTCTTCCACCACAAAACCCACAAAGGGGAACTTGAATCTACCATTAGATCTCAGAAAGGAGAGATTTTTAGATCTCACATCTCTTGATCATCAAGATCCAGCCAACAGAGGAGGAAGAGGAAGAACCCCTTTCATCAACCAAAATATTTTAGGAGTTTAACTCTATATATTTACATAGATATATATATATATAATAAATATTTCCTTTCTGAAGCATAACTTCTGGTTCTGGGACTAAAAGCCCCTTTATCTCGCCAGCGCCCAGCGCTCGAGCGCAAAGCGTCCACGTGCCGACACGTGGCACGCTTGCGCTCAGGCGCACTGCGCTCGAGCGCAAAGCGCCCATGTGCCGACACGTGGCGCGCTTGCGCTCAGGCGCACTGCGCTCGAGCGCAAAGCGCCCACGTGATGACACGTGGCGCGCTGCGCTCAGGCGCACTGCGCTCGAGCGCAAAGCGCCCACGTGCCGACACGTGGCGCACTTGCACTCAGGCGCACTGCGCTCGAGCCTAAAGCGCCCACGTGCCGACACATGGCGCGCTTGCGCTCAAGTGCACTGCGCTCAAGCTCACTGCTCTCAAGCGCAAAATGCCCACGTGCCGACACGTGGCGCGCTTTCGCCTGAGCGCAAAGAACCTAAGCGCACAGCGCTCAAGGCGCTAGCCCCACGCATCCCTTGGATGCCTTTTCCCCCTCTTTTTATGTACATACATATATATATACATATGTATACATATTTACACACACATGTACCCCACGACACTGTCCCTGTTAGAAAAAAATTTCTAACGGGGCGCTACCCCGCACCCCGCAAAGGGGTTGCTAGCCCCCTTGACCCCCAGCCCGCTATCCGGGTAGCGGGACCCCCGTAAAAACTCCGCGTGGCTCCCGACATATCCAAAAAAACCCTTTCAAAACACATCACACGTACACTGCACATTGAGTTCGCATGGCCAGTTTAACTCGTCAATCGGAGGTTCCCTCGCTCCAAAGGCGAGGGGTAATTAACGGCAGCTTAGTCCGCGGCTGCCAGAGATTCGGATCCCCACAATCATTAAACCCCGGCCTACCCTAGGCAGGGGGAATCTGTAGTACGTCTGACAAGCGCGCGTGTATTCCCATCTCAATGGGGTGACGAAAAACACCCTACAAGTCTATGAGTTTAAGGACCTCATAGTCCATAGAATTTCTGGTTGTCGGGACCCGCCACCTCTCTGAAGACGTTAAAGAATTACAACGATACATATCATAGGTGTGAAGAGATGTACCCTTGAACCAATGTTGGTTGGGAGATCTATAATCAGATTTAGGACTAAGACCAATTAAAAGATTGTCAGCACATGGGCTCGGTTAATTTGAATTAGGTACATGTGGCCAACTTGGGCTCAGTCCATTCAGTTCTGAACACTTGTTTGGGCTCAGCCCCCTTTTTATTCAATAATGTTGAGCATTGATTTGGGTTCTGACACCCCTTTTTCTTTTTGTCTTTTATTGAGTGTTGAACACTTTTTATGGCGCTGGGGCCCTATTTACAGAGCGCTTTGTAATTACATAGCGCCCACGTAAGGAGCACGTGGAGCACCTGGCGCTGAGCGCTAGACCAGGAGCGCTACAGCGCTTCTTATAAAAGGGCGTCCACGTGAGGAGCACGTGGAGCGCTTGGCGCTGAGCGCCAGACTTGGAGTGCTAAAGCGCTTATTGTAAAAGGGCGCTTACGTGAGGAGCACATGGAGCGCTTGGCGCTGAGCGCCAGACTTAGAGCGCTAAAACGCTTATTGTAAAAGGGCGTCCACGTTAAGAGCACGTGGAGCGCTTGGCACTGAGCGCCACCCTTAAAGCGCTTCTTTTAAAATAGCACCCACGTGAGGAGCGCGTGGAGCGCTTGGCGCTGAGCGCCAGACTTGGAGTGCTAAGGCGCTTCTTATAAAATAGCGAGTGGAGTGCTGGGTGCTGAGCGCCTGACCTGGAGCGCTAAGGCGCTTCTTATGCAGTTCTGATCACTTCTGTGCTCTGAGAACTAAATTCTCGGTTTATAAGAGACTTTGTCTCATGAATCTAAGAACTAAGTTCTTCTCTTTCTTGATGAGATACTGCGATCTCTTTTACTTTTGTGAAAGACCTTGTCTTATAGATCTATGATCTGAAAAGAACTAAGTTCTTCTGATGTGAGAGTTAAACTCTCGAATATGGAGAAGATGCCATGATCCTCTTTTTTTTATTTACCTTGAACAAGCTTCTTCTTCTTAGAGCTTGCTCTTCTCTTTTCTTTTCTGAGAACTTGAAGTTTATGGGGGGTTCCTCTCTTCAAGACTTGAAGTTTTGAGTCCTTTATATAGGGGAGGCTGATTTGTTGAATCAGTTAAGGAAATCTCTCATTGAGAGATCTCTGATTGATTTGGGGGATGTTTCCCACCGTTGGATCTTTGATCCAAGGGCTTCTGTTTTACAGAAGATAGATTTCTTGTTGCTAACAAGATTGGGAAAATATTTTTTCATACAGGATTTATTCTGTATCTTGGTGATTTTTAATCACCATTGGATTTTTGATCCAACGGTGCTCTGATTTACATGGCACAATCTTTCCTGTTTGGAAAGATTTTGAGGAGTATTTTCTCAATATAATTTTATTCTGGTAATTTGATGATTTATCATCTTCATTGGATTTTTGATCCAAGGGTTGAGAACTTTTAGTTCTGGCGCTGGCGCTCTCGTGCTTTGCACGTGAGCGCTGCTTCAGAGTCTTTGACTCTTAGCGCTGGCGCTCTTGGCGCGAGCGCTCTCGTGCTTTGTACGTGAGCGCTGCCTCAGAGTCTTTGACTCTTAGCGCTGGCGCTCTCGTGCTTTACACGTGAGCGCTGCCTCAGAGTCTTTGACTCTTAGCGCTGGCGCTCTTGGCGTGAGCGCTCTTATGAGGCGCTACTTCATTTCAAATTTCAAATTTTGAATGGAGCTTTGCTCTCTGATGGGGGGAAACAACTGTGTACACCCTCCTGAACCTTTAACTGATACCCTTTCTCAATCACTTCCCTCCATCCTTTCAATCGTTCCGACCTTGCAAGACACCGTATCACTTTCATTTCTTGTGTCTGGTTTACCAAGTTCGGCGTACCTACGTTTTCTCACGAATCTTGAGGGATTTGACCCTATTTCTCGACGGGTTAATAGATTAATACAATCGCTTGTTACACATCGGTCATCACAATTTGTACTAATTTATTCACTCCATTTTCACCCTCAGGTTCGTACTCCATTTCTTTTTCCCTTCCGCCATTCTTTTTCTCATATACCGGGACCGTATACCACTTCTATTCGCATACGGTCTCGCGTATTCTCCATTTCTTTCCTCACCGTATTCTTTCACCAGCCCAGGCCTTATCCCGATAAATTTTTTGAATGGTTGGTGCTCACTTTTGGCCTGTGTAAGTCCTTGTATAGTTTGATACTGTTCTCTTCCCCCCTAACTCTGAACTTCAACGCTTAACAGTGGAAACACTGTTTCACTTAAGTTTAGGTGGGATCTTTTGGTGTATATATTTTTGTTTTGCTTTTTTCTTTGTATATATTTCTTTTAGGGAGCGCCAACAATTTTGACCCTCTTGGTATAGCCTGACAGTGAGGGCACTGTCAAGTTTAAGTTTGGGGTGTGCTCGGTAAGGTTTCTTCCTTCGCATTCATTTGTTTATTCTGCATTTGCATACTCATTTAATTACCTATAAAAATCGAAAAAAATTCCAAAAAATATAAAAACTTTATCGTCAAGTTAGCTAATAGGGTAACTTAGATTTTTATTCCGAAAGTTTAGTTGATACGTTTGAAATAACTAAATCCTAGGCTTAGGAATTGAAAACCCTAAAAATAACTCTCATTCTGTTTAACCTTGGTGATTATACGTCCTTACAGTTTTTTTTTAGAAGTAGGTAATCTTGAGTTCAGTTCTTGAGTTAAGTCGAGATGAAGGGAAAGTATTGAAGCATTACTGAAGGATAAGTCTGAAAAATACTTTATATTCTTGAGTCCAAATTTAAAAAGTATATACCCTACAAATTGCACATACACGCACCTTGAAACTTGGGATAGTAAAGGATACCTAGAAATACTCTTGCCTGAAAACCTAGTATGAAAGAAAAACGGTATTTAAAGCTAACCACCAAAAGAGCATCATTGAAAAATATATCTGGTCTTGAAAAAGAAAAATAAAGAAAAAGAAAAAAATAAAGTCAAGACCTGAAAACTGCTATTTATGCTTTATGCTCACACATTCAGTAATCGGTTATTAGTGCCTTAAGAAGCATTAATAGTCACATGAAATGTGTGTGAGCAACACCGTCCATCATTAATGAAAAGAAGTAGTATTAGGTATTAGGGTAAGAGTACTATAGCTTGAATTGAATTCTTAAGTGTAGGGGTGAAATTTTACACACATGTAGGGGTATACGATCGATATTTGGAGGAAAGATAGAAATAAAGAATAAGACTTATGTTTTCCGTAAAACTGATAAAAATCCCTGATTTGAGACCACAGTTTAGAAGGAAAACTCAGGAGATGCCAAGACCTTTCTAAACTGTAAAACGTATAGGATCTAGGGTTAAATATATTGGAGGTGTGAATCATTAGGGTTGAATATTTCTAACTTAGGATGATAGAATTTCTAACTTAGATACTAAACTGTATGAGTAGAATCGACGTTAACTTGTGAAACTAGCTTGACGGGATTTTGAGGGTGGTATCCGCTGAAAACCCTCAAGAGACAACACTCCTCCTATTAGGGACATCTAGAGGTTTAACGGCTTATTGCATGAGCCCGGTGCAATCGCGTTCCCTGCGAGAGTGAGGCTAGGATTTTGTTTTGCTCGGGACGAGCAATAGATAAGTTTGGGGGTATTTGTTCATACCAGAATATTGCATTTTAATACCGCTCATTCATTATCTATTTTGTTATACATCGGTACTATTAACCAGTGTCTACTCAGTAATACAGATTACAGGTATCCGTGACAAAATACTGGAAATACACTTAAAATCACGGATATATCATTTGTGAGCCGACACTGCAACCGGAACTGGAAACCGACCGATATCCCAAGAGTTATTTTGCAACAAATAAAGTGTACACACTTTTTGGTCCAACACATAGCATGTGTGAACACAACTCTTGGAGCATGGACCATGGGATGGGGCTACCATGATGCAAGGCAAGTGGGCATGAGAAATGATGTGCATTAAATGTGCATTGAATGCTAAAGATATGATGTGATGCGTTGCATCAAGTTTCCCTCCATATCCAAGGGTGCAGACCAGGTTAAATTAGAGAAATCTAGCAGCACCAATGGGATATTGGGGAGCACACAAGACCACACTTCCAACACGAGCCTGAGATCTCGGAATTGGGCCGGCCACATTCACATTCTAGCCGAGCAGGCCGGCCATACAGTGCCCAATAGCCCCCAGTTTTGTATAGTCCCTCCCTTGCTGCCACGTAGTCTTAGTTTTATTGTTTGTTTAATTTTCTTTTCTGCCTATAAAAGCAGAACCAGTGAGCAAAGGAGGGTCTTGGATTGTCTTGCATTGTTCATTCTTTATCCAAGCTTTTGTTTCTCTTTTGTTCTTTCTCTTATACATAGCTTAGTCCCCTTGAGCTCCTTACCTTCTCTTGGTCTTGCAACCTCTTCATTGAGCTTGCAAGTTTAAGAGTTGGTTATTGATCTCATGGGTTGTATCATTACTTGAAGTTTAATAAAGCTCTCATTTTTGCCTTCATTTCACATGAGTTCTTTGCTTTCTCTTGATCTTGCAACCTCTTCATTGAGCTTGCAAGTTTAAGATTAGGTTATTGAATCCATGGCTTATATTTTGTTCTATGGTTTTTAGTATTACTTTCTTGCTCTTTTCATTACTTGCTCTTTTTATTACTTTCTCTTTATTATCTTGCTTTACTTACTTGCACTTTCATTCCATGCAATTTACTTACTTGCAATGTTGCTTTCATTCTATTCTTTGTATCTTTTCTTTTGCTCTTTTTGTTTGTTCTTGAGATGGTTGTAAATATGTGTTGTTAGTAAAAGAATACGATATTGTAAGTTAAGGATTTCGTTTCCCATTTCTTTTCCCGTTATTTTCCATTGAACTCTGTCCAAACCTTACGCAAGCGCTCCGTTAGGCATCCTACCCTACCAAGGTATCGGTGATTCCTAATCGCGACCGGTTGCGTTCGGTTTGGCCGAAGGTGAAAGTAAGAGACAAGAACGGACGGACAGGGGTCAATAAACCGGATTTCACTAATACCATGCTTAAATACCCTAATCCACGTTGTTGCCAATTGCTCTAGCGTCATTGGTCAAGACTCGGCTCAAAGGTTTGAGTATGAATTCACTAGCTTACACTTTTGTATCTTTTCCTAACAAGCTATTATACTTTGCATATAACACATAGGATAGATACGAACTTTTCGCCCACGCACATTAACTTGTTACAACAAGAACGTAAAATGCTCCGTCTATCTGTGGATCGACCCATACTTATCGCAGCTAGCTGCAAAACGACACCGTCCTAATTGCGGTCAACTTTAGAAATTCAAATACACGACACACCAAAAGCGTGCAATCAGTTGCCCGTACAGTGCCTTACGGATTAATTTTAAAATATTAAAACGTAATTTATAATTTGGCTCTATGGAGCCATAAAAGAAGGCCCTACGGATTAATCCGTAGGGGCATATATAGGTTATTTATAAAAAATAAAGCCCAGAAATTTCCTCGTTGGCATAATTTCCTCGCTCTCACTCTCCCGCGTGCACGTCGTCGCCACCGCCCGCGCCTCGTCACCCCCACACTCCCGCGCGCACCCCGTCGTCCCCGACATCACTGTCGACTTCCTCGTCGACGTTAGGAACTCTCTCGTCGCCGATTGTGTCGTCGACCGACCATCTCCGGTCTCCTCCATCGCCGGCTTAAGGTTAGTAAATTTCATATTTTAACTTCTAATTATGCATTTATTTCTGTTATTGTTGATTATTGGGTTGCTACTTGGGCTAGGGTTAGGATTAGAGTTCGGTGTATGGTTAGGGTTCGGTTCAGGAATAGGGTTAGGGTTAGGGTTCGGTTAAGTTAGGGTTAGGATTAGGGTTAATTAGTTGGGGTTAGGGTTAGGGTTAGGGTTAGGGTTAGGGTTAGGGTGAGGGTTAATTAGTTGGGGTTAGAGTTAGGGTTCAGTTTAGGGTTAGGGTTTGGTTCAGGGTTAGGGTTAGAGACTATGGTTAATTTGGGTTAATTACGTAAAATAGATAGGGTTAATTGGGTTAATTAGTGATAATTTGAAAGGGTTAGGGTGTTGATTAGGATTAATTAGGTTAATTTGGATAAATTGGGTTAAATTTGGGTTAATTAGGGATAATTTGTGTTAGGGTAACGATTATGGTTAATTGAGGTTAATTAGGTTAATTTAGGTTACTTAGGGTTAGGGCTTAGGGTGCACTAATTCATTCGGTAGGATACTCGATGATAACGTAAACATACAACTTTACCGTAAACGCAAGAAAAATTTACTCTAAACTAAAAACTTCGAACCCTTAATAACGAAACGTAAATGTAAAACCTATTCAAGTTAAATGTTCAAGTTAAAACCAATATATGATACTCGATGATAATATGAAACTTTCATATTCTCATCGATACTCATATATGAAAATCAAAGCGCGACTTAGTCCTCGTCTATCAGTTAACATACGTTCTATATTCGTCGTGATATAGAACTATACGAAGGTTGTTAAATATCGGACGGTATAGTTCGGTACTAACAATCGTCGTGTAGTATATGTGACATCGTATGATAACCGATGGATTTGTACAGTGTGGATAAGTTAGGAATGTATAAAACAAACACCTGTATTCACTTGTGTTTTCATTCGTTTCGAGTTATTTCGTCTGTACTTTTCCGCTGGTTCTCTGTGTACAAAGATATATTAGATTTTCATTTCAAAGTTGTTTCACAGCTTTTAAATGATTATCTATTCTATTACAGTGTACACAGAGAACAGCGGGGAGGTGCTGCCGAAATTTACTCGAAACGGTTGAAAGCACAAGCGAATGGGTGTCTGCTCTATACATTCTTAATGGGATAGAAGCCTTACCCCTGACAGCCGAAACACACACATACAACATGAATACATAACAAACACACGCACAACACATACACACTAACAACCCTACACTTAAGCGAAATCATAAATTGAAACACACATATATAGAATACAACTCATATTTGGGTATCCTCAAATCTAACTTTGTTTATCGATAATTTATTCTTTTCAACGAAAAATGCACACACAAAGCACATACACGGATTTTCTCCTTTGTTGGTAACCATCCCGTTCTTAGATTTCTCAATATAGTCATCATAACCTACAATTTATATGTTATACAGTCTAATATGGCCCATGAGTACATCAGAGTTAAGGACTGAATGTATGTGGATTGGCAACAACGTATGCAACCTAAATTTGTCGCAGGAGTTGCTGTTTTCATTGAATTTGCACGCGCACATAATAAGATCGTGTTAAAGAAGATTCTCCGCCCATGCGATAGATGTGGGAATAAGTACTGGCAGAAGGTAGAATTCGCAGAGCTTCATATCGTTAAACATAGTTTTACTAGACTTTATACAACCTGGCTATATCACGGATAAGGAGAAGAAGACAGTAATGCGGCAGAAGAAGAAGGAGAAGACGGTAATGCGGCAGAAGAAGAAGACGGTAATTTCTTTCCAGGAGAAGAAATGGAGGATATGGTAGAGACTGCCCTAGGTGAATCTATTCGTACCGAAAATGACATTTCTTCCGGTCAAGGACCGCATGCGGATAAGTATGAAAAGTTCATGAATGATGCTAGAAAACCAATTTATGAGAATACAAAGTATTCCACCCTCTCATGGTTCGTCCAACTTTTTCAGATTAAGTGCCTAAATGGATGGAGCAACAAGTCATTCACAATGCTTCTTTCGTTTTTGAAAGATTCTATGCCCCCAGGAAATAACATGCCCGACAGCAGGTACGGAGCCCAGAAGATGATGTCTGATTTGGGTCTGAAGTGTGAGAGGATTAAAGCATGTCCTAAAAATTGCGTATTGTACCGGAAAGAGAATTCAGATTTGAAAGAGTTTCCAACATGCGGAGAGGCCAGGTATAAGACGAAAGATTCTGATAAGAAGCCCGATATACCTGTCAAGATAGAACGATACTTTCCCATAACACAGAAGCTGCAGAGGCTATTCAGGTGCAAGAAAATAGCCGAGGCAATGATTTGGCATCACTGTGCTCCTCCAAGTGAAGATGAAAAAATGAGTCATCCAAGAGATTCACCGGCATGGAAGGATTTCGATAGGAGGCACGAAATATTCAGTAGTGATCCTCGTAATGACAGGCTCGGACTCGCTAGTGATGGCTTCTGTCTATTCAACTATATGGCTGGAAGCCACAGCACATGGCCCGTTGTAATGATAGTTTATAATCTGTCGCCTTGGTTGGCTATGGATCAATCATACTTTATGATGCCTCTTCTTATTGACAGACCAAACTCACCGGGAAACAATATTGACGTCTATCTCCGACCTCTGATCGATGAGTTAAAATCTTTATTCATTGATGGTGTAGAGACTTATAATACAAACACAAATACAACATTCATACTGTGTGCGGCTTTAATGTGGACAATTAATGACTTTCCTGCGTATGGAATGCCATCAGGTTGGTCCATACATGGTCACAAACTATGTCATTATTGCCATCAATATACAACATCGAAATTCTTGAATTTTAGCAGGAAGGTTTGTTATTACGGCCATCGACGTTTCCTGCCTCTAGACCATCCCTAGACGTTGTTCACTTTGATGGTCATCAGGAGCTTCTTGGACCTCCAGCCCCATTGTCTGGAGAGGACGTGACTGCTCAGTGGGATGGTTAAAATAATGTGACCTTCGGGATAGATCTGACAAAATAGGTCAAACCACCATTCTGGAACAAGTTAAGCATTTTCTTTGAGGTTCCGTACTAGTCAACAAATTTAGTGCGTCATTGTCTGGACGTCATACACATAGAGAAGGGAGTATCCGAGCACGTACTCAACTTATTTCTTTGGAAAGACGGGAAATCGAAAGACAACCTCCATGCTCGGATGGATCTACAGGACTGGAAAATTAGAAGTGAATTGCATCCTAAACCGATAGCGGGTAAACCAGGCAAAGTTTGTACTTCCCAATGCCGTGTATCATATGTCACAACCGGAGAAGAAAAGATTCATGCAGGTGTTGCATGATTTGAAAGTTACCACAGGTTTCTCAGGATCATTTAGCAAGAAAATAAAAATTGTGAAAGGAAAGATCGATTGGCTGAAAAGTCATGATCACCATGTTATTATGGAGCACCTTCTCCCATTAGCCCCCAGGAATTACCTTCCCGAATCGGTTGGTCTAATAATCAATGAACTATATTGCTTTTTTAGAGAATTATGCGCTAAAACACTGGATGTTGTGACGCTGAAGAAACTAGAAAATTATATTTCGTTGATACTTTGCAAGTTTGAGCGTATTTTCCCACCGTCATTCTTCGATATCATAATACACCTGACGGTTCATCTTGCAACTGAGGCTAAGTTAGCCGGACCGGTACAATATCGATGGATGTATCCCGTCGAAGGTACGTGGAATTTTTCGTTTCGCGCAATTTGTAAAATTATTGCTGTCCTGTATGCCCGTATTTATTTATTTAACATATTTTTCTTTAGCTACCTCTACACTCTAAAAAAGTATATACGTGATAGAAATCGACCAGAGGGTTCTATCATGCAAGGTTATCTTCTAGATGAAGCAACCACATTTTGTTCCCACTATATGGACGAGAACATTGAGATGAAACTTAACCGGTCTTGAAGAATTCAGGACGGGCCATATGGTAAAGCTGATTATAAGAGGGTAGACACTATGTTTATCAACAAGATATATCGGTTTATCCTCCTCAATGGCGCATGTCTTGAAAAAATTAGAGAGTAAGCTTTTTGGATTAATTGTTATATTTATGTTTGTGTATGTATGAAATGATATAATATTAATGTCATAATTTATTGTTGAGAACAGAATTCATTTTAACGAGATACGTGAGGGGCATCCTAATTGGAATGATGAACGATTGGAAAAATATCATCAGGATAATTTTTGCGATTGGGTTGCAGATTATGTAAGTTATTCGAATAACATGTTATTGCTACCAGTTTTAATCTAAACTTATATCGTTATGTATTTGTCGTAAAATTTATTTTGTTAGATCCACGATCCAAACTTTTCTGCATCATTAGAGAGTGATTCAAGATGTTTAGCTCAGTTTCCTAGTATGGGGGTTGCATATCATAAAGGATTCGGTGTCCTTGAATACAAATTCGAAATTAAGGACATAGAAACATCTAGAACCACTCAGAATAGTGGGATTGCGACGGTCGGATCGGATGGTGTGATTTATTATGGATACTTAAATTGTATACTTGGCATCCAATATCCCGAACGATCAGAACCGTTTTATATATTTCAGTGTACTTGGTACGATACACGAACCGATACGAATAAGTAGAGAAACAATTTTGGGACTTGGAAAGATGAATATGAATTAACCAGTGTGAACACACTTCAATTTTACGGTCAGGACAATCCGTTTATCTTTCCAAACCAAGCGTTCCAAGTATACTACTCACAGTGTTTGAAGCATCCGGGATGGAGTGTCATATGTCGTTGGAAACCCAGGGATGTTTACGATGTCCCAGAATTCGAGGACAGTGATGAGGATGAAGAAAAGAGAAGACTTAGAGTGCTCCGACCATCTGTTTCAAAAGACGGGTTGTTTTCGGCTGATCATGAACTTACGTGGGTTAGAAATGATATCGATGATGAAATCTAAGTAGATATGTCTAATGCATCTACGAAACGAAAATGGTTATCAGTAATGTTATATTATTACTTCACATTTTACGATCTATACATATATAGCATGCATATGTAATGATTGTCTAATGCGTCCACGAACCGTTTTATCTAGATTTGATGACGATGACGGGAGCAGCGAGGGGCGGCAGGAGCTCCAGCCACGGCACCGGCAGAGGCAGAGCGGTTCTGCCGTCCGGAGAACTGCGTAGGGAACTTCAGAGGGCCGATCTTGCACCCCGATCAGAGACCTCTTCAGATGCCTCCTTCCGTGTGGACTTTGCCACACCTCCAGATATATTGCACGCATATTCATTTTGAATGTAATATTATAGATATACATGTATATTTATGTCAAAATTACTTATATAGTCAATGTTTGATTGTCTAGCTGTTGGTGGTGCGTCCACATCAGGGACAGAGGCCACTTCCACACCTCCAGGTATGTTTATATATCCTATATTGCATGCATATTTATTTAGAATATTATATCATAAATATACATACATTCTTTTTTCTCTTATATACTTAGATAATCATTTTTTAATTGTCTAGCTGTAGGTGGTGCCTCCACATCTCGGGCATAGGCCACCACCGCACCTGCGGATATGTTTATATATCCTATAGTGTATACATGTTGATTTAGAATGTTATATTATTGATATACACATTCTTTTTGCAATTACTTATATAGTCAATGTTTGATTGTCTAATTATAGGTGGTGCGTCCACGTCTGGTGCAGGGGCCACTCCCGTCACTTGCATACCCTCCGCTCAGTCTGCAGGTTAGTATGAATAAATATAAAATATTTATTCATTTTACATATCCTTTAAGAATAAACATGAACTTCATGTAATTTTATCGATGTTTATTTTCTAGTTGGAGGGGATGAGTCCACGTCCGGATCACCGGTTGTTCCTCACCGGAGGAACTATCATCCCGCTCGTGCTGCTGCCCGGGCCCAGGCTCGTGCTTCTGTCGCCGGAGGTATATATCACACTTCAATTTTCGTTAAATCTTGATTTCTTAATACCACTTTGTCTTAATATTGATTGTCTTGATATTTCTTGTAGATGCAGGGCATCCCCATCCCGAGAGGGGGACTCGAGGCCCGAATCAGTCCCACGGGCTGAGGTCCGACAGAGCTAGGAGGGAGGCAGCATTCCCTTTCTTCTTTACCCCTGATTATCGCTATACCGACGATTATGCCGAGAGGTTCGGCCGGTATATGGGGGATGAGAGCCGCCTCGTGAAGAAATATCCACTTCACGTTGAGTGGGACGACCAGCACCGGTGCTCATTTGCCCTCTTCTAGGATCAGGCTCGGGTATTAATATATATTTTCATTTGACTTATCCAATATATTTATTATTATTTAACACTTGCAATTTAATAACATTGTTTTTTTTTATATTTGCAGTTGAATTACGACATTCAGCCTGTACCCGACCCTGATCACCCTGAGAGAGTGCTCGATCTTCAAGCTCTGTACTATGGCCTTATGAAGAACATGCAATCAAAGGTCCGATACAATAGGAACGAGCTGAAGATCGACTACTATTCCCTGTAGATGGCGACCCCCGAGGCAGAGAGAGTGGCTCTCCTAGATACTTCGTCCTTTGCGAGAGTCGACGTAGATACATGACCTCTCTTATATCAATATTTCTACTCTCAGCGCAAACATGTTTGTATTTTAAATGTAATTCATTATTTAGTATATAATTTATTTTTTTGTGTTGATTAATTAGAAAACTAAATCTGAATGTGTTGTGTAGAAACAGGCCGATCAAAATAAAGAGAATAGAAAGTCGGCGAAGAGGGGTCGCCCCACTTATACAGGTGGCTCGAGGAATATTACTCGTGCCATGGAGGTATCGGTAAATTACAATAGATCTACTGTCATATAATGTAATATTAAGAGTTATTTTATAATATATGTAAATTTTTTGCGAATTATAGAGAGCTCGGACCCTGACGCAGGGTGGTACACCGAGCGTGCTGACCGCGTACCTTGCCGTCCACGGCACCTCGACAGATCCCGCCACGGGCGATCTTTGATTTCCCGACACCGCTACCCAGGAGTATTGCGTAAGTGTTAATATTTATTTTAACAGGTTTGAAATTTTTGTTTTAAAAAGTTCAAATTTAAATGATATACTTATATTTTACTGGTTAATATGGGTGTAGGAGCGGGTGGTGGAGCAGGCGGAAGTATCGGGGATCGATTTTACTGGACAGAACGATCAGATGCTGCTGACCCCAGTCTTAGACGCCGCACACGGAGGGAACCACGGAGGTTGGGAGAGAGGCCGGGGACTGGGTCCTAGCAAGTCCCATATAAGGTTGGACTCTACTCCGGCGGTTACTTCCCCTACCCCCCGTGAGCGACGTCTAGAGCAAGATGTTGCCACCTTAAAGACCACCGTCCAGGAGTTGAAGGAGATGTGTATACTACTTAATAATAAAATATTATATCATATTATAGATAGTAACATATCCAATATTAGTAGTCTGAGCTTATTCGGTTGTAGACTTAGTTTTTATTAATCATACTTACATAGAATTGTCTAATACCAATAAACTACAGTTTTCCAAACTAGATATCCAAACGAGGCCTAAGTCCCTAAGTATTCTTAGATTGGGGTTTCGCAATAACCTGATAATGATACGAATTCGACTAATACACAGTTCTTACTCGTTTATTACACAAAAAAATGAATAGATGCGACAGGGTACTTCGGCTGCGGCTCCACATGCATCTCCTTCGGCTGCAGCTCCACAAGCCACTACCTCAGCTACGGTTGCGTAGATCACTCTTGCAGCTTCACAGCCCACTCAGACTCCCGCACAGTCCGCTCCTTCATTGGTCGAGTTTTTGACGACTCAGGGCTGCACCAAGGAGCAAATGCGCCAGATTACGGCGATTATCAGAGGTGGAGGAACTGGACCGAGATAGGATAGCTTTTTTTATATTTTAAGCATGTATGTACTTATATGATACATATTATATATATTTTGGATGATATTGGTGGTGTTTGCGTGTTCACGATGATTTAGATTGATATCGTATTCTGTTTGTTAATTTCTTTTATATATTATGCGTGAGATGTTGATTATGAATACTGTGGTATTTGGTTATATGCTGTATATATTATTGTGCACAGGATGAGGAAAAAACAGGAAGCTCCTTTTTAAAAAAAACTGATATTTTGTCCCTACGGATTAATCCGTAGGGCCATATGTTGCACCTACGGATTAATCCGTAGGTCTATAGTTTGCCCCTACAAATTTATCCATAGGGACAAAATATCAGGATACCTGATATTTTGCCCCTATGGACTCAATAACAGGCGTTACACTTTCCCCTATGAATATATCCGTAGGGGATTTTGTCTATCCCTACGGATTACTCCGTAGGGGCCTAAAGATGGACCTACGAAGAAATCCGTAGGGGGTTATATCTGGACCTACGAATAACTCCGTAGGGGCATGTTTTTGCCCCTACAGATTTATCCGGAGGGGCAACTATTTTATTTTCTAAACCAATAAATTAAATAAATATTTTGGCCCTACGGATTACACCGTAGGGACATATGTCCCTACAAAGTAAACCATAGGGGCAATTATTAATCCGAAGGTGCATGTTCAGGGTGAAGACTTACACCTGCGGCCTTTGCACCTACGGTGTATTTTTGTGCCCCTACGAATATATCCGTAAGGGCGGTGTTTTGCCCCCACGGATTTATCCGTAGGGGCAACTCCTTATTGTAGTAGTGTGTTTAACACTTCTATATAAAGAGAGAGGGAGAATAGAACCCAGAGAACAAATCCCACTTTAGGGCGCCTCACATGTCCACACATGAGCGCTTCCAAAGTGCAGTGTTTAACACCGATTCATAGCCTCACATGGGAACACATGAGTGCTGAACATACACCAATGCTTAGCATTATGAAGACTCAGACTCCGGCCTTAAATGGGCTAAGTTTTCCTGAGGTCAAAACCCTTTTGATCTCCAAATCAACCGAGCCTCTGTGCTCATGTTTTCCCAAACTAATCTCGGTCTCAAACATGATTGATAACTCCTCAACTGATGATATCCAAGACGATATCCATCCACATTCCCCCAAGGAAATCTTAGTCTCAAAATACGACTAATAATTTCAGGGTTGACCACCAACTTCATTTTCTCTCGAATAGGGAAATTGGTTCAAGGGTACATCTCTCCACACCTCTGATACATGTCGTTATAATTTCTCAACGTCTTCAGAGAGGTGGCGGGTCCCGACAACCAACTGCTCTTCGGTGCACTTCCCAAACTGACGTGCACACCCCAGATCAAACCACACCCCAAGCTGGGTGTCTCCCATATCATCGTTGTTCATCCCGACACGTAACAAATACACGTGCGCGCAAGATGATCTGCAGACCGAAATGTCCTCAAACTACAACTTTACCTCCAAAATGGTGATCTACATACCGAAATGTCCTCAAACTACAACTTCTCCTCCAAAACGGCGATAAGGGACCGAAACGTCCTTAAACTAAAACAACAGAGCTCAAATGCTCTCTTGTTGAATCTGAAACAAAAATGATCCTAACACCCTGTTAAGTAGATCCTAGTCTCAAATTGGACTAACGTATCCTTAACAAAAGATTAACCGAGCCCCAACTGCTCGTATACATTTAAGTCGATCTTGATCTTAAAACAGATCAACGATCCTTAAATCAACCCAAACCCAAATCTAAGATATACGGATTTGGACTAATCCACGCCCTATGAGCGACAACATAAATTAGTCTCCGTATACAATCCACGGGCAACCAAAACAAATAAAAACACACACGACACGAAGTGTACTTCCGGAGCTGAAGAAAGTGGTTATCGCGATTCAATAACGTAATTAACTGCAGGGGCTTGCGCCTGCAGGAAAGAGCGTCCCCACAATCAAAACCCCTCACAAACGAGGGGGAATCTGACGAAGTCTGCTACAACGGCCGCATCCGTCCAAACCTCTGATATACGGTGCCATAAATCAACTTGGCATCTTCGAAGAGGTGGACGGATAAACCCAAATAGCATCTGCCCCTAAATTCAGGCAAGACGACATACGCGGTTCGTCTCTGTTTTCGGCGGTAAACAGACCAGCCATGGTATCTGAAAAGAAACCAGGTGTAGAGTTAGCAATAAAAAATACTAGAATCACTAAGTCTAAAAAGCTAGTGGACTCCACGAAATCAACATGACGACTCATCAATAATGAGATATGTGCCCATGGTGGGAATCAAAGAGGATTCTCATTAAATAAACAGTGGAGTTAAACTCCCAATATCCTCGAAAAGCGGGTTCTTTTAAAAAAAAAACAAATTCAAATCTTACAGGATATTAAAGCCCTAAAAACCCAAAAAAGAGGGGGAAATATCCAAGAATAGTAAAAGGAAATTAAAGGGAATAAAATTCCTAAGAATCAAACCAGAGCTAAGCTCTGCAAAAAAACAATAATGGAATTCAATTCTTTAAATCCCAGGAATCCCCATGTTAGGAAACTCATGGGTTAAATTATGGAATCAAATTCCAAAGAACCTCAAATATTAAGATTGACAATAGGGTAAAATCCTAAGAAGAGAATCAAAGACTCTCAAGAAAATCCATTGACTCAACCCTTGAAATGGACATCAAGATCCACGATCTACTTTAAAAAGGTTCTTTTTTTAAGATCTCTAAGAGATCGATTCAAGAAAAAAGCTAAGCTCTGTCAAATATTCTAATGGGTTTAAAATCTAAGAAAAAAATGTATCCAAAAGATATGAAGAACTAAGCTCTGTTCATAGTTCTCGCCAAAAAATTTGGCAGAGTTGGCTTTGTTCAAAGGAATTTTGAGGCCAGAGATATAAACTTTGAATGAGAATTAAATTCTCAAGGAAAGGAAAACTTAAACTAAGAAGATGAAGAAACAGTAACCACTTCGGGATCAAGGGCCACATTTATAGGACGTGATGGGATCGGTTCAACTTCCCACTCCCTTGGGCGATCCAACGATGGTAAAATTGACATTGTTGCACTCACGTGCAAGCCACGTGAGAGCAACGCTGAGGGCATTTTTTCCCCTATAAAAAAGGGAAGAAAAGAAAGAGAAAAAGAATTCCCACAATTTGGCCTCACGTGTTAAACATGTGAGCGCTTATATGCAAAGCATATAAGCGCTGAAAATAAATAGCAAAAAGGGTCAAACTGACCTCACATATTAAACACGTGAGCGCTTATATACAAAGTATATAAATGCTGAACATAAATAACCAAAAGGGCAAACTAGCCTCACGTGTTAAACACGTGAGCGCTCATATGCAAAGCGTATGAGTGCTAAATATAAGCAAGTTAAAACCCACACTGGGGTCACATGTTAAACACGTGAGAACATATTTTTTTTGAAGCACTAGCTTCAAATAGAATTAAATTCTATATAAAATTGAACTCTATTTTGGGAAATACTTCCCCTGATCTTTATAAAAAGAGAAAGATTCTCTGTTAAATAGGGAGCCGTTGGATCAAAAATCTAATGGTGATTAAAAATCATCAAATGATATAATTAAATTCTGTTGGAGGAGAATATCTCCCTGATCTTTCTAAAATGAGAAAGATATTCTCTGTTAAATAGAAAGTAGTTGGATCAAAGATCCAATAACAGTATTAAATTTTAGTATGGGAAAATATTCTTTCTAAACAAAGAAAGATATATTCTGTTAAACAAAGAGCCCTTAGATTAAAAAACCAGCGGTGATTAAAAAATCACCTGTTAATAGAATTAAAATCTATATATGGGAAAATATATCCCTAATCTTGTTAAAAACAAGAAAATATATTCTGTAAAACAGACTTTCGTTGGATCAAAGATCTAACGGTGGATTAAATTTTCAAATAATCTTTAAGACCAATTAAATCAATGGCATATCTCAAATGAGAGATTTTCTCAAACTGATCAACAGTTTGCCTCACTTGTATAAAAGACCTGATACTTCAAGTCTCACATATACAGAGACACATAGTCATATAAAGAGAACCCTCCATAAGCTTCTGCAAACGAAAAAATAAAAGTTACAACTGAGAGTTTAATTCTCTCGCTGAAGAAGATCTTCCTCCTTTAAAACCCTAGGTAAAGAAAACGAAGAGATTAAATATATCTCATTTGTCTAGTACAAGTAAAAAACAGTAAGGGTTTAACCTTTCATAAAAGAACTTAGTTGTTTCTCTGGATCAGAGATCCGTAAGACAGATCTTCCCATAAGTTGAGAATTTAATTCTCATCGGGAAGATTCTGTTCTTCAGACTCAAAATTTAGAGAAAAGAACTAGATAAAAAGGAAAGAGAGAAATGGAAAATGTTCTAGGAATTTAATTCCTCTGAAAACAGGGTTTAACCCTATAAAGAACTTAGTTCTTATAATAAAAAACATAAGAACTTAGCTCTCAAAGAAAACTTGGCCTCAGATCTTCAAAACAGAGATCTTGATAATCATTAATGGTTAAAAACGCCATTAACAAAGATTAAATCTCTAAAAGAAAAGAACCCAGCGTCTAACGTGCTTACCATATGAGCGCCCAACAAAAGGAGCTCAGCGTCTCACGTGCTTCCCACGTGAGCGCTCAAAAATATAAACTCAGCGCTTCACGTGCTTCCCACGTGAGCATCTAGAGGTGAAGACTCAGCACCTCACGTGAAACACACGTGAGCGCTATATAAAAGTGCTTATCACTATATATAGTCAAAATGACTAAATGCTTAGCACTGATCGGGCAACGCTCATGTCTGAGCGCCTCACGTGTTTTCCACGTGAGCGCCAGAGCCACAAATAAGTGCTTAGCACTTCTGAATAAAGGAAGAAAGCCCAAGACCGAGCCCAAATTGACTAAGTCTCTCTGAAGTTGCTTGCAGCTGCGCCCAAATGCTCTGTTGTTGGATCTTAACAAAATTCAATAATCCTGAAAATATTTCTAAGTTGATCTTAGTCTCAAATAAGACTAATGTATTCTTAGTTAAAATAAATTGAGCCCAAATGCTCATATATTTAAGTTGATCTTAATCAAAAATCAGTCCTTAAATAAAATGGCACGCCCCGCTTTCCAGTATACGGACAGAGGACGTGATGAGCCCGCTACGTATTTACTCTGAAATAAACACGCTAAGCGTATCTAAACAATATAAGTAAAATGCACAAGAGACATGATGTAAATGAATAGCAACTTTATTTATTAACATTCTTTTTACAATGCATCTGAAAAGTAAATACATGGAAAGAAAATCAATGCCTAAACAGTGGCATAACAGAAATGGAAAATACAGTGTATAAGGAATCTAAAGCTCTGGGTCGAAAGCTAGCTGGTCTAAATCCTCGCTGGTGGGCTCGATCTCCAGTGAGTCCGAATCACCTGACGACATTCCAAAGAAGAAAAAGAGAATGTCGTCAGCGAACAAATCACTCGGTAAGTCCCGTAAATAGACAAGAATGGAATAGACATAATAGAGTATTTATTGTTATAATGTTGTATTTAATATTAACGCTGTTGTCTGTAGCTTGGTACAGAAGAATGTCAGTGTATACGGGAGGAGTCCCACTATTCCGGAGACTAAAGTATACGGAGCACAAGGAACCATTCAGCCACGGTACAATGGCAATTGAATTCAGGTTAGGTGTATTATAGTTACAGTCTCGTGCCACTTCTAACACCTTCCGTACCAGTCTACCCCTTATAAACCCCGTGATGTCTTGATTGTATTGATATATTGTTTGAATTGTATATTGTATATAGATGGATGACTTACCGAAACCATGATATCAGTAAATGGATGTGACTGGAGAATCATGTAGATTGATATATATCCATGGTTCGGTTCATTCAATATAGATTGAACAGATTGAATACATAGATTCATGGATTCAAGTTAAATTGTAGTTTGATACTTGAATCATATTCAAGTCAGATTGATTATATTGAGACTCAGTCTGAGTCAGATAATTATAAAAAAAATTGAATCCTGAATTATGTTTTGGTGATATCGGTAACTACTGCACATGGACGGCAGGATATGTGTCTTTTTCAAAGACAATTACCGTGTTGATAACACCGTTTGTTAATTTGTTTACCTTAAATAGGCAAGCACCCATATCTCCGGCTCCTTGAGGCTCAAGAGACTGATCCCGCTTAAACCTATGTTTACTAGGGTCCTTATTGTAATTTAGTATAACTTGAGGGGGGTTTATGTAAAATTGTTTTGTTATATTTTCAAAATACATCTCAAGTATTTTATTATCGTCTTTAGAGTTTTCATGGATGTATATTTTATCAATGTGACATTTCTTGTGAATAAAACATAATTTCATAATATATAGTATTTATTTGTAATATTAGAATTGTATGGTATTTTCTTGTAAATAACATGTTTTTCTTGAATTTTGGAAATGTGGAATATTATAAATATTAAAAATAGATATTTTGATATTAATTACATATATATTTATTTATTAAAAATATAAGTTTTATTTATAATAGAAATCACATTTTCTAAAGAAAATTGTGTTTTAAATCTTTCGAGATCGTATGCTCCTTGCGGAGGTCTGCATCTCACTCTACTAAGCCCGAGGATGTGCGATAATCCGCACCATACCGAATGGATTTCCCAAAATGGGTTGTAGAGGCGCAATTGCAAAGATTTGTTAAATACACTTCTTTTAGAAAAAGGTTTTATAAGTTGATGGTAGTTATATGTAATGTCGTATTTTTCCCAAATCTATGTTCCCAAATTCCATCATGCTATATTATATATGTGTGTTATGAGGAGGTAGGTCATTACCCCATGACTTATCTAAAGGTATAACAAGGAATTATGATGGTTTATGTCGAAACTAAATTATATGGTATTTTTCTGAAAAAGTATAATAAAACTTACAAAAATGATTAGTTTGATGTGCAACTTGTTTTATTAAGTTGTTAATGTTTAATGAACAATATGTGATGCTATGAAGGTATCTTAATTAAGAAAAATTGTAGTTTTTAAAGAAAACCGAATCGGAAGTCGGACTAACTCCGCTTCCGTCGGGTTTTAGTTTTGAATGTTTTTAGAATAGAGAAAAGAAAAAAAAAGTAGGGACTTATAGGATGATTGGCTAGAGGAGAGAAAGAAGAAGAGATAAGAGTTTCCGGTGCGTCGTTTCGTTGTCGGAAACTCCTTGGATTGCCGTCGGAAGTTCATCGGAGCTTCGCCATTTTGCTAACTCCACTTGCACACAAAAGACTTGGGAATTTTCTTGAGAGTTTGGGCAGGGATTTGGGAGTGAGGAGAGATGATTTGAGGGTGGTATTTATAGGAAAAATTAGGGTTTTAGGGTAATGAAAGGGTGTATTAAAAATTGTATTAAAATGGATTAAATGTGAGTTTTATTGTGCTCTGTAAATGTGCAGTAAAAACAAATAATACAGGGGTTATGGGGAGAGTTCAAGAGTCGCAAAGGTTAAAGAAAATTAGGGTTTGGACCGAGTTGAACCGGCGGCGCCGGCCGAGTCGAGGGTTTCGCCGGCCCAAGTCAAGCGAGTCGGGGCTCATCTTGGTGCCATGTGTCCCTGACGCTTGGTCTAGCCTCGTGGACATGTTTATTAAAGCTGTGACTCTTGGTTTTACGGGTTGTGCATGTGTAGACTATTGAGCTTCTAAAAGATTAAAAGAATTTAATTAAAAAAAAGTGTGGCTGATGGGATTGAACTCTACTGCTTTGGTTCAGCAGCGCAAGGTCTTACCAATGAGCTACAAGCTCCTTCTTACTGTTCAAAAGAAAATTAAACTTATAACTTGTGCTCGGGCTCAAATACCCCTTTCTGTATTTTTGAAAAAAAATTACACATAAAGTTTAGGGTTGTTACATAAAATAAAATATTTTTTGAACTAAAGGAACATACAATCTAAGTTCAAACTAAAATATATAATATACGGATTTGGATTAATCCGCGCCCCACAGGCGACGAAATAAACCAGTCTCCGTATACAATCCATGGACAACCAAAATAAACAAAACAAATACAACACGACACGAAGTGAACTGTTGGAGCAGGAGAAACTGGTTATCGCAGCGCGATAACGTAATTAACTGCAGGGGCTTGCGCCTGCAGGGAAGAGTGTCCCCACTATCAGAAAAACCCTCGCTAATGAGGGGGAATCTGATGAAATCTGCTACATCGCTCGTATCTATCCAAACCTCCGATATACGGTGCCATAAATCAACTTAGTATTTTCGGAAAGGTAGATGGATATGTCCAAATAGTATCTGACCCCAAATTCAGGCTAGACGTCTCAACTTCTCAGTCCGGTCTTCGGCGGTAAACACTCTCTATTGTTCACTCTTTTTCTTTTCTCAAAGAGGTGTAGAGAGAGAGAGCCAAAGAGAAGGAGAGAGAAATGATTTTCACAGATGAAAAGATAAAATCATGAGAATGAGATGGAAACCCTTCTCATAACCCTAATCATTTCTCTCCCCTCCACTTGTCCAGCATATCAGGGTGAGTGTGTATCCTAAATCATCAAGTCATCATATGGCTACCACTTATGAGAAAGAAAAAGGTTAAAAGAACACATTCTTTTAACATTTGCATCAAAATTCAAAAAGAGTGAAAAAGAAAGGTAAAATGCAAAGAGATAAATTACTAGAAATACTTATATATCACTCACACACACACACACACATATTAAATCAACAATTGATTTAATATCTGTCTTTCCAAAAGACCGGCTAGTAATTAACAAACGTCCGATTAATGTACGTGTATCGAATACATGCGTTTAATCGAACTCCTGCACGCATCACCATGCGTACTCTACATCATTTTGCTAGAACCTAGAAAACCTCTATGTGGGACTTTAAAAACTCGGCAATACGCTGGCAGTAGGTTAGGATCACATCCGATCGATCTGAAACAATTTAAGATCAATCCCCTTTTGAGTTAACCCATAAGCACGTCAGCGACACTAGCTGTCCGTAACGGCTACTCACATATTGAACGAAAATAAGATCGACAAGCAAGCTTATCCGAACCCCTATAGAGCCTATCTGTGACATTCACCGTTTAGTATGGTCTCTTCGTCTGAGAGTGTCGCATACCAGGTTTGCGAGTTAGAAACTATCAGACTCTCAATAACCCGATAAGTCGTGCTGTTGTCTGACTCATAACCACATGAGATACAATTGATAACATTTATCAGTTTATCTCAACCATCCTGCCTAGGGACTTATAGTTATAGCCAATCTAGCACTGCGCAACATCAACTCCATATACCAGGAGAGGCGAATCCTTTCGATCGCTCACTGCCTCCATGTACTTCGGGACTGTACCCAACTAAAACCTATCTGCACGGTTCTTTAAAACTATGATAGGATACTAATCAAAGTACACCGGGAACACTGACAAGACACTGTGACGATCTCAGGTTTACAGACTACCCTGTACTTATGTCACCAGAGAACTGCTATCGACGATAAGTTTAATACCATCCGGGAGTTCTCGGTGAGTCTGTTTGGTGAAACTCATTCTCCAATGAGCACATGTATACAATCGCTGGTGTCAAACACCAATGGATGTGGGAACAACCATTACCCCGATCGGGATTAAAAAACGTATACACTAGTCTGCTTTTGAAGTATCGATACCCAGTCTCGATACTCTCAAGACTAGGAACGTTTAATGATGTGCTTATAGACTACCCAGGACCCACTAGTATTGTAAAGACTCTAAAATCCTTGTACATAACTATTTATTTAAATGTATAGAAAAGGGTATTTCAGCCTACATAGGAGTTATAAGTCATTTTTTGTTAAATAAAAGTAAGCAACAACTTGTAACTCACTGGTAAAGTCTCTATACTGCTGTGACATAGCCTGTGTGTTCGAATCCCATCAGTCCCAACTATTTTTAAGATTTTTCTTTTTAAATTTTTCGGAAGCCCAAGAGTTGCACGTGCAATTCACGGAGAAACGAAAAGTTTCAGAAAAATCAAACAGGCACAAAGAGGAGTAAACATAGATCTACACACGTGGCATGAATCTCGAGGCGAGACCCTAAGATCCGACTGCCCATTTCTTCAAAATGCTTGCCGCCAACGGTCCGATTTGATCCAATCGTCTCCGTGCTTTGCACACAAGTCCCTTCGAGTCCCTTTAACTCTCCTGCACTCTTTGATTTTCTTGCAATCAAACAGAGACTCCTCAAATTTCTAATTAACACTGTTAAATCTATTTTAATTCATTTTATTTCATACGCTCTCATTTTTACCCTATAAATGCCACCTCATGCCCTAGCTTTCCTCTATTCTAAAAATTTCCTCAAAATTCTCTAAGTTCAAGAAGGGTTAAGGCTATTCAAGTGGAGTTAAGAAAGCCATGGGGAGTAGTGATCAAATTCCGACGACCGAAACCTTTCCGATAACATCACGACACCGGAAGGCTTTCCCTTATTCTTGTTAACGATCTAAGCTAGTAAGTTTCTCTTCTCTCTCCGTTTCTTTCATCTAAAATTGTCTTCTAAAAACGCATCGACACAGTGGAGTTACCTCCAATATATTTTTTTTTACATTTGTACTCCACTTTATAAGCAAAATAGGTCAAACTAATATCCTAACACCACTCTTAACATTATGTATATCATTTAGCTTGTAATTTAACAAAAAAAAATTATATGAAACAATCATATAACAAACGTTTCATTAAAATACCATGAACTTTAATATAACCGTTTTTCAATAACCAGAATATATACCTTTAGATTATTCACGGGGTAATGAACTACCCCATACGCACACTATGGTTTTACAGCACGAGATTCTAAAGATAGAGTTTATTTAAAAAATAGGTTTCACATTAAAATACCATATTTTTCAAAACGGGTTTCTTTTAAATCGATATTTAAATCCTTGGAAATTACGTCTCTACAACCCTCATTATGAGACCCGCTAATAGATGATATGGATTATCGTATATCATTAGGACGGTAGAGCGAGATGCGGAACTCCTCACGGAGTATTCGGTCTCGAAAGGAAATTTAAAAAATATGGTTTTTAAAAAATACGACTTTTCTAAACAAAACTAAACTTTGGAAATTATATAAGGTTATGCATCCATATTTTCAATAAAAACATATTATGAAACTATATTTTTAAAATGAAATATTAGAATTTTTAATAAAATACCAACAAATTTCCAAAAGCAGTAGTTTTCATAAAAGTACCATAAACTTTCAAAAAAACTAGGTTTTATCACTAAAATACCATAACAATTAAAATACATGTTCATGAAAATCCTAAATATTATAAATCACTCTCGAGCCTTATTTTTAAATAATATTAAAGTATTTTTCATAAAACTCTCTCGAGAAATACAAATAATATAAATACAAAGTAAACAATAATAATAAATAAGAACTCTAGATTAATATAAGTTTAAGTGGTATCATTTCTCTTGAGCCCCAAAAAGCCGGAGAAAGTGAGTGCTTGCCTATTCAGGTTAGACAAATTAACGGAGTTATCAATGGTAATTGTCTTGAAAAAAACATAAATCCTGCCGTCCATGTGCAGCAGTTGCCGAGTTCTCCCAAACTTAAGATTTCAACAGTTAAATCCATTCACAAGAAATATCTATAACTCGAATCCAAACTTGAATCTAAATTCGAATTTGAACCCAAACTCGAACTCTAACCAAATCCGAATCTAAACTTGAACGTGAACTCGAATTCTAACCCAATCTACTCGAACTAACTTGACTCGAACCAAGATTGCAATTGATATGACTCGTATTTTACTCGACTCGCATTTTACTCGACTCCATTATTTCATGTTTTGCAATCTATAGTTTCGATCAAGACATGTTATAATTAATCAATCAATTTAATTAAGTATACCATACAGTTATAAACTATTTATACTTAGGGTGTTTGGGATAGTTCCTTGTGTGAATCCAACGGATCTTCAGGAGCCCCGTATTAACCTCTTTTTTATTTTACTCGAATATCAGTCGGGTCGACTCATCCACGGCCTAGAGCCCCGATACTAACACATGAAATGGGTCCGTATTTTCTTGCTCCTGGAGCCTCACTCTTGAGCTCTTGAATAATTTTACGGCTGCGTTGGCATTCACACTTAGAACTTAACGTTAATATAGTGACTATATAGAGACCTATAGTACATATTTATCCATTGAACATATAATTTCACTCGTCATATATATATATATATATGTCATTCTTTTACTTTTACTTTATCTTTAGGACTTAGCGAGCGCTTGTTCGCTAACAGGCATTCCACCCACTGTTATTTTCTTGGAATATTTGTCAAATACGGTTGAGACGGAGGAAGTAGAGGCCACAGAGAAAGACTACAAACTGAATTGCTCCTCAAGATTAGCTTAGCTTCAGTTTCTATTCAGCTTATGTATCCCACATGTTTAGACATTTTCCTTCATTGTATTTACTTTCCACTTGAAACTCATGTACTTGTAAATATTGGAAGTTGAATGTAAATAAAGATATTTGTTGAAAAATTTTACAGTCTTCATTTATTCTTGTATTGTGTATTATTGTTTCAATACGCTTAGTATATTTATTTAGGGAATGACCTTCTCTAAATAAATATGCTGCGGACTTACCACGTAATCATTTCCGTCTACTGAAAAGCGAGACGTGACATGTATGGTCCTTATCATAATCTTGGTAGTTAAGCAAAGATCCTACGGATTTTATCAACATGTATTAGCGACCGTAATAACAAATAAAACTATACACATGAATGATAAAAATAAACCAAATAGCATACTATCATATCAAGTAAGACTGTCATGTACATACATATGTCAAAGAATCCACTATAAAATACAATAATGGCCTCTAGAGCACACATATCTAACAGAAATTGCAAAGACTGATAGGCCTGTAGTCAGTAATTCTGGCGCAGTTTGATTTTTTTGGGAAAAGGCATATAATTATAGAATTCACAGATTTTGGTATGCAGCCATTCTAGAAGAAAAACGAAACTGCTTCCTGAAGAATAACCTGGATAATATCCCATGTTAAATTGTAGAACTTTCCACTGTATCCATCTGGTTTAAGAGCATTATCAGAATCCATGCAGTTCACTGCCTCTTTAACTTCATCAGTTAAGGGAAGAGATATGAGCATAATGTTGTTTGAATCAATAACCAAGTGAGGAATTATAGTTGAAATGCATACTAAATTATTGTTTTATTGAAAGGAAAAAGCAATTTGGAAATGCTGAACTGCCAGATCAATTAACTCCTTTTGATTTTCAATTCAGCAATAATTCTGATTCAGCAATCTAATGATTTTGCTGAAACTATTTCTCATATTCACACATGAATGAAAATACTTAGTACTTCTGTCCCCATCCGGTAACCATTTCAATCTGGATTTTTGTCTCCAAAAAATTTCTCTTGATGCAAACGGTTTTCATATATGGTTTTAGCTTTTCAAAGTTCAGAAAAACTTTCTTCATTTTGAAGATTGTCAAAAATCTTTTGTTTTGAAATAACCGCTTCTTCAAATATAGCCAAATTATCCTGCAAATTACCAAATGTTGTTTTATTCCAGCTTTTCAGAGTTTGTTTAAGCCTTTTGAACTTATAAGCAAACCTATGAATGGAGTCCATATAATTGCCCATCTCTTTAACCCAACATTGTTTCACAGTAGCAAGAAAGCTGTCATTTGAAGCCCACATGTTTTGAAATCTGAAAGGCTTAGGGAAAGACCGAGTATCAGGGCACCTATCAATTCTTGACCAAACTCTTTTGAATCCCTTTTGAGTATTTCAATATGTGAACATAGTCCCTGAAAACCCAATATCAATAAGTCCACAAGAGTTTATCGTATCATTAAAATCATCTATACTTTACAAATTTGCTTTTCCTCTGCCTTTCTTTTCAGCAACTGAAGCAATAGCATTGAATCCCCTCCAATGGCCCAGGGAACAATAAAATTGTGGCTGAAATCTATAAATTTATCAGCAATCTACAAATAAATTTTTTGTGCTCTATTTACCCTTAAACCATGACTTTTTGGAATAGGAATATGGGGTTGTTTTTTGGCTTTACTACATTTTTGCACATCCACTGTAGGCAAAGAATTTACTTGTAAAAAATCCTTAGTTTGCTGAATAATTTTCCTTCCATCTTTAATAAACCATGCTTTCTCAAAAATCATGTGTTCAAAGGAGAAAAAACGACATTGCTCTTCACTATCAGCCACTGTAGAAAATGAGACCAGTACAGATCATTCAGATAAGTTTTCATAAGACTTAAAACCCCTCATTTTATGAGTATTGATACTATTAGAAATTTCTGTTTAGAAACCAAATTGACTTTCTCTGTCTCTTTCTCTGTCTCTTTGGGAATACTAATTAAAGAGTTGCATGCTTGATATTGTTGAATTTCCTCCGGAACTAAGTTTGAAATCATCTGTGGATCTATGCTATTTGGATGTGAAGAACTTGCATTATAGATAGGAAGTAAACCGCCTTTCTCCATATCAGAATCAAAGGGATCAGAAATCATTCCAGCTATCACAGGATAATTCTTAGAGCTTATTACCACATGTGTGTTATCAATCTTATTCAAATTTGTCAGTGTATCTTCACCGTGAACATATTCTATCTGAGCCTTCCCTTTCTGTTTGTCAGAATTTCCAGTATTATCCCTTGAAAGAGCCAATGAGGTATTGATCATAGAAACATTTATATCTGCCACTATGACAGCATTTTCTTCATTTATTGGTTTCTTTATCCACTGCTGACTGGATTTTTTTATTGGGATGAAGAGTAGAGATGTTATCTTTATCAGAATCTTTGTCCCCAATCTGCGATAATTGAAATTTCTGCAATTACTCTTATCATGCCCTTGTTTTGAACAATGCTTACAATAAGCATAATTTTTCTCACCTTTAAAATTTTGAGCAAACTTGTTTTCCGCTAGGGTGCCGATCCAAATTTTCTTTAGCAAATCTTTCAATAAATCCAACTCCACACAAACAGAAACAAAACTAAGCTCAGACTGAGTTGAGTAAAAAGGATTCCATTTGAACAATCTAAAAGGAAAACCCTTGTATATAAAGCATTTCTTTCGTCCACACTCTAGCAAACTCAGAGCTATCTGTTAATTTGAGCAGCAAATGTCTTGAGTCTAAGAATCTGATTTCAAATTCATGCTTCAGTTTAAGCTTTTACAGCATAAAAGATTTTATTTCAGCAATTCGAGGCCTTCCATGAACACATTTAGCAACCAAGGTAAATTTCCAATTTATCACAGATTTTTCCATTTCTTCGTTTGAAAAAAATATAGCAGGATTACCATCCTCATCAGTAGAAATTTGCCATTCCTCAATTGAATCTATCTCTACAGAATAGTGCAGGCTATTACCCAAAAGAACTGAAGCATAAGATTTCCTTCCTTCAATTCTCTCGCCATCCATGATCAAAAGGAAAATCAATGTAAAGAGATTGCCAAATCAAGCATCATGCAGCAATAGTTGATCTCCAAAGCCAATGCAAATAAATCCCATATCGAAATCGAATCTCCAAAGCCGGGACGGAAAATCCCCAAATCAATCACAGAATTTAAGAACCCGAGCTTAAATTTCACCAAGAACATTTTATCTTATCAATCCAGCATCAAATTCGCAATCCAGAACAAAACAAATTCTTGAAAATATGGAGAGAAAGAAATCACCAGGTAGGAAGCTGATTCTTAAAAGTCTTTTTTTGATGATTTTTAGAAGAATCGAAAGATTTTTGATGATTTTATGGAAGAATTGAAAGATTTTTGATGAATTGTGTTGAAGAAACTAGGGTTTTTCGTCTTCCTCTTCACTATTAGCATTTCATGTTTTAATAAATTCATGCTCAGAAACATGCACGCACACATGCACAGACGCACAGGTTATTGTTGCTTGCAAGTTATTTGATGAAATGCTGTTCTCTTGGACTTGCCTTGATGTTTATTTATCTTCGATGCTATGCTTGAAAAGAGTCCAATATAATAGAATGGAAAAAGCAAGTTAATTTGAATAGAATAAAGATGGCAATGAACATCCAATTGAACTGTTTTATTGATTTTTTTCACCATTACAGCAAATGATACATGTCAACATTCATATCAATTTTCTCTAGATATATCACCAGAGCCAAACAAACCCTTTTCCAATATCCAGTCCTCAATCATGAGCTGAGCACTCAGTCCCTGATCCGTCGGGACAAAATGCCCTGCACCTGAAACCACCACATTCGTCAACCTCCCTGAACTCTGAACATAACCTGCTGTTTCCCTGTTCACTTTCCAGACCTTCCTATCTTCATCAAGAAACCTGTCGATCCCCTCCCATTCCATCTCTTTAACCCAAGCCTCGGTCGACACCACCCCGTCTCTCAAATCATAAATACCTTGATACAGCAGCACTTTGCTCTTCTTCACTAGCTCTTCTACCATGAATTTTGCGCTTTTCATTACGTCTTCATGGAGAATTTCGCCTACCGCGTCGCTGCATTCTTCCCATACTATCTCTTTCTTTGCGCCTAATGTTGATTTGACCTCCTCTATATTGAGAAGCACCGTGACCATTGCACTCTGGTATGGTTTTCTCTTCGTGAAGTCGTATAGCGTTGCAAGGCCGGTCATGTTCTGGAGATGGCTCAATAATTGAAGCCTTGCTGTGGTGGCCGCGGACCAATTTTGTTGCTTGGTGAGCTTAGTTGCTTTGTTTTGAAGCTTTTCAAGGACTGCCTTCTGTTTCCGATTGATGAGGCCACTGAAGTAGGCGGAATCCGCATGAGTGGCCACCTGTCGATAACGATACTAATATCACTGTGAAATTGCAGAAAGATTGGATTTTGTTTTCTTTTATAAGCAGTTACTAATAGGATAGGATCAAGTTTATCATCAACCGGAGACAACAAAATTTGGTTCCAGATCGTCGAGTTACCTGAGCTACGGGATGCGTAAGCCCATTGCCTATCGCGATGCCGCCCAAATTAATCCGTTCACTTTTCGGCGCCTTTGAATTCCACTGCAAAATGTAATACCCGGCTGCGGGCACATACTTGCCAGCATAACTCTCTCCCGTAATATAAACAGGCCGATTCTTAAACCCAGGATCAGAAGAAATAAATTCGCGAAGAGCGAAAATCAAATGGCTAGCAACGGCAGATTGGTTTCTTGGGATCTCATCGGGCGAAGCCGCGATACTGAAGCCGGCACCGATGGGGTTATCGATGAACAGGAGTCCGAAGATTCGATTCCAAGAGAAAGGATTGGGGTTGAGAGTAGTGTTGTGAGGGGAGATAAGATAAGGGCCGAGCTCAAAGAGGTTGCCGAGCATCGAGGAGCAGCCGGGACCGCCTTGGAGCCAGATGAGGAGTGGGGTTTCTGAGAGAGGGGAGGTTGGGTGTTGAGCCTCGTAGAAGGCGAAGAAAAGGGAAGAAGAAGAAGAAGAAGGGTGGGGCTTGGTGATAGGGAGATAGCCTGATCTTGTAGGGAGAGCTTCATTTGGGAAGAGATTGGGTGAGGATTGGGTTGTTGAGAGGAAGAAGAAGTGGACGGAGATGAAGAAGAAGATGGAGCACATTGTCGTTGAGTTGGAAAAGTCTAAGGGTGAATTTGTTAGCAGGGGTGCATTTGTTGAGAGTGTGATCTGTTGCTTTCATTGCCAGCAACCCAACATTGTATCCTGTTGTATCTTTCTCGCAGGTGATGGTTGACGTTTTGTCAAGTTGAGTGGACCGGTTATCGTTACTGATGGAGATCTGAATCTAACTCAGATGTTGTCTTTCGTCGATCTTACACCAAACGGTTCTGAACGGTTGTTATTGAGAGTGAGAATTAAACGGCCCATTCAAAAAGGTCGGAAAGTGGTGCTCTTAATCTGAATGTTGAAGAGACTGGGGTCAGATCAGTACAAGGTGCAAGGGTGAATAGTAATGAATCTCAAAACGGAAAGAAATTTATCGGGGAGGGAAAAATAGTCAATGCATCATGCGAATCAATACTCAAAAAATTGACGAACTCCGAAACTTTATTATTATTATTCCAGAAAATTTCAAATAAGGCATTCTCGAAAGATAAAAGATGACCCTAAACTATACATAGATTTATTTGGCCAGAGGAAACAAAAGATAAATCACGTCAGTCGCGGTTATGGAAGTTCAGCAGGTTACGATAAGCTCGCGCGCTAAGATAGGGGTGTCCATTTCCATAGCGCCTCGCAGGGATTGCCACTGGAGGTTTTTCTGCCACGGGGTCTTCTTTTCCTGGTCCTTCTTCCTCAGCTGGAGCTTCTTCATCGTGGTATGCTTCCATGTGATTCACCTCTTCTGGATCTTCTTCCATGGGACTTTCTTCCACTGGATTCTCCTCAAGATCTTCCCCTCCTGGATTTCCTTCTACCGGGTCTTCCTCGGGATCTTCCTCTATCGGGTCCTCTTCGGGGTCCTCTTCTTCGTTGTCAGAGTCGCTGATCATGTCAATTTTTGGGGCTGCGACTCCCTCGTTCTCGGAATCGTTGTTAACGAAAATAACCTGTGGGCCATTGATCTCATCATCTGAACTCGCCAGCATGCAGTTGAAGGAAATGCAGGACTGAGTGTCCTCATCGATAAGCAGCGCTGCTCCAGGATTGGCCATGGCCTGAAAAAGAGAGAGTCATGATCAGATGGTGGAACACACAAAGAAAATAACCAAATATGTGGAGCATGTGGAAAATATACGGTATGTAAGGACTGAAAATCAAAATTTTGAATAATGATGCAGTAAGCAGTGTAAGGAAAATGAGTGGCAAGAGAACGATACATACATCACAACCCACAACTTTATTGTATTCAAACTAAGAAGTTCAACGGATACAAGATTTTAAACGAAAGGAAACATTTACTGAAGAGTGAAAATATTTTTATTGAAAGCAGAAAAGGTGATAATTCTTCGTTGATATCTAGACCGCCGCATTCTCGTCAAACGAGTTGAATCCTGCACTAGGTCCGTACTATCCTCGAAGCTCGAATTACGAAATAACCAAGTCACTTAGCAGTAGTGGAGAGTGTGGACGAATCTCCTCCTTGCAGCTCCTTCCTTCTAGGGCAACCATTGACAAAATATTTGTTGGATCCACAAATCAGGCATTGCCCCTTAGCCCTGCGACAGTCTTTCTGAAGGTGTCCTGATCTCTTACAGTATCCACAGCATTGAGCTCTCTGCTGCTTTCGTTGCTTAGGAACAATTGGGCGCTTCATCTTCACCTCTTTTCTTTATTTAACAGGGATTCCTTTACGATTGGACGCTTCCGCTGGTGCCTGAGTCATTTGCCTTCTTAGTTCTTCAGCTAAGAGATCGTTTGTTCGCTTCTGGGCTTCCTTCAAACCTTGCAGTACATTCAAAATCTCGACGGTCTGATTCTAGGGAGTAGAGTTGGAAGAAAAGTCGTTGGAAGTCATGGTCCTGAAACGACAAGTTTGAGGATGATATAAGGTACAAGATATAAGAATCAGAATAAAATATAAAACGAAGTAAGAATAGGTGGTGAGTGAAACTCAATCGAGCGGAAATCAAGTATAGAACTCCAAGTCACTCAAACAGAGTATAGTATTGCAACTATGCTGCAGTTCATAATTATAATCACATAACTCTAGTAAGTCACCCAAAACTCTAGCGGATGGATCAAAATATGTAGCAGAACACACTAAGTAAATCACGATCAAGGATAACAAGTTTACAATCTAGACCGAAGGGTGGCTTAGACTGTCAAGCCCTACACGGAAACTGAAATCCCATTCCAAACAAATCCGGCTCTGATACCAACAAAACCATGTTACCCCCCGCTTCCCAAAATACGGAATACGAGGGGTTGACAAGGCCAGCCATGCTCCTACGGTCGAGGAAACATCCTGCCGTAGTCACACTTCGGCTTCTAGCTTTACGTGGTAATCAGTAATCAATGCACAAATAATGAGAAATACAGTCACTAAATCAAAACAAATACAAAAAACTAACCAGATAGAGATCAAGGAAGTATAGCTCTGAATCGCTGGTCTAGATATCCGGAATGTCCCCGAGGTACGTCAGGTCCTGGCCCAAGCTAAATCCACTTCTCACTCTGAGCATGCTTACTCAGGTCGTCAGAGCGACACAATAGCAATAAATAGGAATACATATGTAACATGTGTAATAATGATTAATATGAAACAGCAAGCATGAAATGATGATATGAGCATGAAGAAACCAGCACAGGTGAACGGTAAAGCGGGTAAACAGTAAGGCAGGTGTATCGAGTCAGTAATCAATACATGTCACTAAACCTATTAGTCTCTGAGTCTCACTGTACAGATCGCTAAACCTATCGTCAGTTTAAGTGTGAGAGTCAACCACTCCTGAGTATCCCCCACCTAAGGGTAGTGCCCCAGGAGCAAGGGAACACGGGCCCGAGTCGCTAATAATCAATAATATCATCCATATAACTCCCAGAGTCGCTGTGTATGCCGGCAATGGGACTCCTGAGATTCCGTCGAACTCACACTCAAACTACCCCATACCCCGTGGTCTACATCAAACACCAACCATAAACTCAAATACTAGTCGGTCCATGACAAGTCTACGCGAGAACTGAAGACATGGTCTCCCTCAAGCATGTCTCGACTGGTATCCAAAATAAATGGACAGTATTTGGTGCCTTACCTATGACACTAATATAAGTGCTTCCATAATCGTCCCATACCAATTATAGTCACACTTATACATGTCTCATAGACGTCGACAATGTAATAAATTAACTGGGTCCGTTGATTGTGTACAAGTACGTGTCACTTTCACTTATTCATTCACGCTTAAACACTAACGTACTTGCCACAATCAAAACACTAATATCTAACACTGGGTAATATACACGATCACTAGGTTACCAATGTATATGAACTCTACATGATATATGATGAGGATGCAATAGTTATGATACGAATAAAATATCATCAGCCAGTGTCCTACCACTTACATAATTCACTATAAATCATACATACAGAATTAAGCAGAACAATGCAAAAGGGGTAAGTAGTATGTTTAATCATCTATCCATAAAAATTGGTTTCGCATAAATCGGGTTTCAGGTTCGCTAGTTATGGCCATTTCAATTTAAGTGTTCACTGCTGGAAATTCAGTTCCTGAACTGAAAGTCTGTTTCGTAACGCGTTTTAATCCTAGTTGGGATCGTAATTAGGCGACACTATAGCTGAGAAATATTTATGATTACCATTTAGGTTTCCAACACACCAGACGGATCGATAATATCCATGGCGTAGTGGAAGTTATGCACTGTACAATAAAGGTGTATACGTTCTGTCCCTGTTTGGGACTGCTATATGTTCTGTTGATTTAAAATGTAATTTAAATAGTAAACGACAGTAAAAACAAATGAAACCACTTTCAACAGTTAGCTAACAGATTTATCTTCGCTATGGTATAGGGTTCCGCATTATAACATTTTCATACAGCAAAGTGAAAGCATTATAAAACGAGAATCGACAGCCAGAGCTGCTCTGGACTGCAGTCCAGAGCCACACTCCGAAACGGTTCCCGTCACCTTTTTAGCATAGAAACAGAATAAAAATCTTATGGGGTTCTAGGTAATCGAGTCGGCTACGATGGGAGCCCTCGAACGCAACGTTCCTGATGATGTTCAATATTGGGGACCCCTAAGACCAGGACACGTTGCGGATAGCACGTCCCAGAACTCAGAATAAAGGGCCCACAGAGGTCGACCAGGACACCCCTGTATCCGACCTGCCGGCCCAAACCAGCCCTCCTCGGGGCTCCCTGCAGATTGGCCTCCTCGGCCCCTCAGCTCGTCTTGAGCTGCCACAAGACCAAGTATCCTCGGCCTCCTCGCTCGTCCACGAGCCCCCCGACCGGGGCCGTCTTCCTCGGTCCTCCGCCTAGCTCCATTGCTCACAGGCGTAACCGCCGCTCCGTGAATCTCGCCATGCGCGGATTCTCCACTCGTAACATCCCACGTTCCACTCCTCCACGATCCCCATTAATGGGCGATCCGCTCTCTACGTGGGCGTGACGTCGGGAGCGTAATTGCCGGCGAGATTCTCATGCCTGCTGCTGCATGCCTTCACCGCTATATAAACTCTCATCATAGAGGGATCAAGTAAGCCATTTTTTTACTCCACCTAGCCGTTACGCTGCTCGGATCCAGTACTAACTTGATCGTCGGAGGGTCCTCGGTGGCGTCAAACCACCCCGGGACTTCTTTGCAGGTACTTGGCGTCCAGTTCCTCCAATCACTAAACATCTTCAAAACCCATTGAGACCCACACACAACAGAGGATCCCCTCCAGAATCCGCCGGGAGATCGACGGAAGACAACATCTGAAGGAGATCTGAAAAAGAGCTCCATCAGTTGGCGCCGTCTGTGGGAATACGCAAACTCCACAAAAAAAAAGTTGGCCTTCCGATCTCCGTCCACATGGCAAGCAACCATCCTGAAGATTCGGGTACCAGCGCCTCCTCCCCCTCCCCGGAGGCGCGGATGAACCCCCTCCGGCGACCATCATCCACGCCCTCGCTAGCCGAATAGATCGGCTACAGTCCCTCGTGGAGGTGCTCGTCCGAGCCCAAACGGCCGGGCCTGGGCTCCAGATCGCCGCCCCTCCGCCTCCGGAATGCTCCGCCCCCGTCGGCGCGGCCGACCACCAGCGGGCTGCGACTCCCGACCACGGATCCCACGGACCGATACTCCCTGAGGCCCACTGGGCGCCTCGCGGCTCCACCCCTAGGCCCGCCGCCGGAGCACCACGCCTCGAACCTCTTAGCGACCCTTGCCCCCCTGAAGAGATGTCGGTCACCTCGCCTGCCCACAGGTATGACCGACACCCACTCCCCCGACGGGGCCGCATAAAAGAGGCTCGCCACGATGGCTCGAGAGCCACCGTGCCTGGGGATCTGAGGAACCTCATCGAAAGGAATCGGAGCCGTGCCCAGACGCAGGTCTCCCACAGCAGAGGCCAGGCATCACGAGGCGCCGAGTCCTCGGGATACCACGGCCGACTCGACGCCCTCGAAAAGAAGATCGAGGGCATGCGCCGGGAAGGGCACCTCTCGGTCGACGGGGCCGAGTACGCCGCCGACCCGCTCACCAAACCGTTCACCGAGGAACTACTCGCTGTCCACATCTCCTCGCGCAACAAACCCCCGAAGGTCTCTCTGTTCGACGGGAAAACCGACCCCAAAGACCATTTGGATGCTTTCACCGCGGGAATGAGCTTCCATGACCATTCCGACGCCGCCCAGTGCAGGGCCTTCCCTGCCACCCTCATCCGTGCTGGTCGGGACTGGTTCCGAGGGCTCGAGCCTCGCTCAATCTCAACCTTCGATGAGCTGGCTACTCAGTTCCTCGGCCACTTCGTTGGGAACCGTCGGCAGAAGCGCACTGTCGACTGTCTCTTCACAATTAAGAGTGGAGACAAGGAGACGTTCAAGGCTTACATCACTCGCTTTTACAACGCCCTCCTCGAGGTTCCTGAGCACCGGGACGAGACCGTCATCACGGCGCTCAGATCTGGTCTAAGACACAAGGAGTGGCTGCGCTCCTTTGCGTTGGCATAGCCTAAGACCATGGCCGAGGTCAAGAAGTGGACCGAGCGCGAAGTTCAGGTATAATCCAAGGTGAACGCGAACCTCCCCCGGGCAGAACGACCCGACCAGAAGAAAAGGGCTCGGGAGGAGAGGCCGGAGCGTCAGTGGCCCTATCACCCAAAATTCCAGGAGTACACCCCACTTAACGTCTCCCTCGCAGTGTTACTAGAGGAAGCCCAGGGCGAAGGGTTCTTCAAGTTCCTTCCAATCCCGCGTCAGGCCTCAAAGCGGACCCGGGGCCCTTACCGCGCCTTCCACCGGACGCTGGGCCACGCCACCGAGGATTGCAAGAAACTCCGGGACTGCATCGAGGAGCTCATCCGATCGGGGCACCTCGCCGCCTACTTAAGGGATAAGCGACATGCCGACCGCGAGAAGGAGCAGCGTCCTCCTCTCGCCGAGCTGACCATCGGCCATATCATGCTTGCCTCCACGGAGGACCAGTCTGGCGCCCGGAGTGCCCCGTACCCGGCACCAGGCATGCTGATAGGGTCATCTATTAACCTGTACTTTTCGTCTGGGGCAATGTAAACTCTCCCTAAGGCTATTGTCAATTTAATAAAGATCAACAGAACATTGCAAGGAAAACAGAAAAGTTCTTATTTATTCAGAAAAGGGGGGATATTATGGGCTCCTCAGCCGTACATAAAAGAAGAGAAAATTATAATTACAACAGCGGGGGAAGGGGGTGCAGAGAGCACTGCTCGTGATACTCGGTAAAGATCTCCGCCAGCCGAGGCCTCGCGAGATCCAACCTCTCCCCTCGGTTCCCTCCGCGCACGTTGATCCCAAGCCTCAACTCGTAGCACTCGCGGACGAGCGCCTCCGAGCGAGCCAGCCAGTTCGCGAAGATCAGGCCAAAGCGCCTCAGAGACCGAAGCTTGCCCACGGCCTCATCGTAGAGCTGCTCGGACAGGGGGTTGTAAAGCCCCGACGATGCTCTCCAGATGGAGTACATCAACAACTGCAGCAGGGAGGAACGTCGGGGGAGCAGCCGGCCGAAGTGGTCCTCGATGCCCCCATACACCAACTGCACCATGTCCTCGGTGCAGTTCTGATCGTATAGGTTCACGTCTTTGAAGTGGATGATGTCAGGGATGGTGAACGGGAAGTCTTGCATTCTTGATCTTCTGTTTGTGAAGGAAGGAAGGACCAGTACTCATTCAGCCTTATATAGCCCACTGCGTCCCAGCGAAGCTCAACAGTCGCCCGCTTTCGCTCTAGAGGTCGCTGACACGCGGCAATTGTCGATCCTTCTCTGGCGGAGTCGAAGCGACGCGACCCTGGCGTTTCACCTCCCCTCGCATTCAACGCGCATGCTAACCGTTCCTGTTCCCCAAATGCATGGTCGGGCGAAATCTCTTGAAGATCTGACCCGGCAGCTGCCCTGCTCATTCACCCCTGGCAGGTAGCTTCCCTGCCGCAACGCCAGGGACCAAAGCCCTCACCAAGAGGCAACCTAGCAGCTGCCCTGCTCGGTCATCCCTGGCGGATAGCTCCCCTAGTGCAACGCCGGGGATCAAAAAGTCCTCCCAGAGGCGGTCGAGCACAACCATCGCTCGGCCATCCCTGGCGGGTAGCTTCCCTACCTCAACGCTAAGGATCAGAAAGTCCTCCCAGAGGCAGTCGGGCCCGACCATCGCTCGGCTATCCCTGGCGGGTAGCTTCCCTACCGCAATGCCAGGGATCAGAAAGTCCTCCCAGAGGCAGTCGGGCACAACCATCGCTCGGCCATCCCTGGCGGGTAGCTTCTCTACCTCAACGCCAAGGATCAGAAACTCCTCCCAGAGTCAGTCGGGCCCAACCATCGCTCGGCTATCCCTGGCGGGTAGCTTCCCTACCGCAACGCCAGGGATCAGAAAGTCATCCAAGAGGCAGTCGGGCGCAACCATCGCTCGGCTATCCCTAGCGGGTAGCTTCCCTACCTCAACGCTAAGGATCAGAAAGCCCTCCCAGAGGCGGTCGAGCTCGAGGATCCCTCGCTCTGCTATCCTTCAGGACAAAAGCCCTCGCCAAGAGGCACCGGGCAGTGACCCTACCCGGCCAAGGGTGCTTGGTAGGCTTCTACAGCCCCTCCCGCGCCAAGGACCAAAGTCCTCCCAGAGGCAGTCGAGTCTTTGCTCGGCTATCCCCGGCTGGTAGCATCCTACCACAACCGACAGGGATCAAAGTCATCGCCAAGAAGCACCGGGCAGTAACCCTGCTCGGTCCCCGTCCTGAAGGATCAAAGCCCTCGCAAGGGGCACCCCAGCGGCTAGCCCGCTCGGTCATCCTAGGCTAGTAGTTGCCTACCCACGACGCCAGGGATCGAAGCCTCCGTCCATCCTCGGCCCGAATAAGGCGGACAACCCTCTGCCTGACACACGCAGACGGTCTGAGCTGCCAACTAGGGGCATCGGGTCCATCCAGACTCGAGCGATCTCCCCTTGACTTCGGGGCCATGGAGACGCCTTCTCCTCAGCAGCGCTTGGATCAACTCGACGGACGATCGCTGGGCAAATAGACGACCCGACATGGAGGCCCAACAGCGCAAGAAGAAAATTTTTATAAGCATCCATCATGGACAAAAGACCAAAGCGCAAATCAATGAAACCAAAAAAGAAAAAGAAAAAACTTTATTACTAAAAGGCGGTCTTTACAGAGGGTATTCTTGGCTCCCCAGCCTAACAAAATGCCCGAAGGCTTACAAAATTTCAGACTCGACAAAACAAAGAGGAGGAGGAAGACGAGGGCTTTAGGCTTCGGGGCCAGGAGCGACCTCAAGACCGTCGACACCCACCACGAGGCGAGCTGGGTCCTCGGCGACTTTCTCGTCATTAATCTCTTGCCCTTGGCCGCTGGTGTCCGCGAGGGGGTACTGGGCCCGGAGCTCTTCATCGGCGAACCCTGGTACCCGGGCCTTAACAGCGTCGAGGGCCTCATGCCAGATGAGGGTCATGGCGACGGCCAGGTCATCGTAGTAGTCCTTCGACTTCTTATAGCCCTCCACCGCCTTCGCCGCCGAGAGGTTGGCCAACTTAGCCGCCCTCAGGTCAGCCGACTTCGCCCACTCAGCCGCCGCCCCCACCTCCTTCCGGAGGGTTTTCACTGTCTTCTTCAGGTTGCCGGCCAGCACCTGGACGTCCTCAAGCTTGGCCTCAGCAACCGCGGCGGCCTCGCGGTGCTGGGCGACCTCCGGCTTCCCGGCCTCCACCTCGCCCTCCAAGGCGACAACCCTCGCCTTCATCGCCTCCAGCTCCCGCTTGGAGCTCTCTTCCAGCGAGGCGAGTTGGCTCGCAGCTTTCATCGCCGGGGCTACCACCTCGGCCTCCATGCGCAAAGCGAGGGCGACGTGCTGAACGACCTGAAAAGCAGAAGAGAGATCAGGAAGATGAGAGAGGTATCGAACCTCGAAAATAATAATAATGAAAGACAAGCGCTTGCCTGCACGGTCTCCTGGGCGATGGACGCCAGCTGAGCCCTGAAGGTCGCCCGGGGGACTCTACCCCCGGCTGATGCCTCTATCTCATGCAGCAAACTATCCGCGACGGATAGCCCCGAAGGCATGGTGAACTGGAGAATGCCTTCTTCTACTGTGATCGGTGAAGATGGTCCCGGGCAGATCTCCTCTTGAGCGGCCTCGAGGGAGAGCAGGTCTCCTCCTCCGAGGCCGAGACCTCCAGAATTCGAGCCCGCCTCCGACCCGACGCTTTGCTAGGCCCCGGGCCAAGATCCGCCTCTGAGCGCTTGCGGGGCGTGACCACCGGGGAAGAAGGAGCCGGGGCGGGCTGTGAACGGGAAGGGTCGGCGCCCCCAACCTTCGCGGCCGGCCTCGACTGGCGCATGGACTTTCTGAGCGAGTCCATATCCATGGGTCCTGCACAAAACCGAGTGCAAAGGAGTCAGCGACACAAGAAATATACGAGCCAAAAAGCAAACCTAAGCTTACCAACGAACTTAACGGGGCTATGTCCGGCCCAACTCAGAACCCTCTCAGACAACAGCACGTCGTAGCGGAGGACGGGCTCCCACGACGCCACTCTCACCGCGGCGGGGTCACTGGACTGGTTCCCCGGCAAGTGCTTCTCCCTCGACCACTCTGTAGGCACGGGCCAGTCCTCGCCCTCGGGAGAGGAAACAAAGAAGAACTTCTTCTTCCAGTCGTGAATGGAAGAAGGCTGGGCCACAACCCCCGTCCCGGCGGTGCCCCCTGGTCGCTTTCTGAAAGAGAGATAAACCCACCTCGGGTCCCCCGCTCGACCACCGGGGTGATTTTTGAAGACGAAGGAGGAATCAAGGAGGGAAAGGCTGAAGGGGATCGCCTGTAACTTCAGGCGAATCAGAAACCCGAGGAGAATCCTCCACGAGTTCGGCACCAACTGACCGGGAGCCAACCCGAAGAAGTTCAACGCTCCCACGACCTCAGGAAAGAAGGGCAGGCGCATTCCACTCCAGAATGCTTCTAAATACAGGGCGATCTCCCTGCCCCGTACTTGGTCTGCCCTCTCTCCTTCCTTGGCCAGACGGAGCGTATAGCATGAGGGGATGTGGAAACAAGCCTGAGCGTTGGCAAGCTCGTCCTCATGCCTTATCCAACATGAGGCGCCAGGGGCAGCGTCTACCGCCTCCTCACTGGGGGTTGCCCTCGCCGCACGACCCTGGGAAGAGGGGCCGACCCCTGCCCCCGGGAAGACTCAGACTCGCCTAAAGGGTTCCTGGAACCTACCTCAACGACATCTACTGACTTGAAAAGAGAATACATCTAACCTTGGGAAGAATGATCCTCAGGAAATGAAAGTGGAAGGAAGGAGATAAGTGCCGAGCAACCGAGGCCTAGAACGAGAAAATATGAAGGAGTAGGGGCCCTGGAACGGGCCCCACCCCTATTTACCGTCACAAGCGACCTTATCCAACGGTGCCCTTCACCTCCCGCCAAGGTGCCTCCCCGCATCCAACGGCTCCGATTGCTCCACTTGTCGTCCCCGCACTGGACCGCGCCCTTTCAGACGTTGCAGGTCTGCACACGTCGCGTCAGCCAATGGACGTTCGACACGTGGGCCACCACTTCGAAGCGACACGAACCGGTGCACCCTCCTTAAATGCGGAGATTCCCCCCCCCCCCTTCGCCAGCAGAAAAGGCAGCTGACGGCCCGGGGACGCGTCCCGACGAAACCTTAGGAGGGAGCTCATCCCGGGAGGCCCGGCAGTCCACTCCTGACCCGACCATCTAACCGGTAGGGACAGGAGTGGGGGGCTAATGATGATGCTCAATATTGGGGACCCCTAAGATCAGGACACGTGGCGGATAACACGTCCCAGAACTCAGAAGAAAGGGCCCACAGAGGCTGACCAGGCCACCCCTGTACCCGACCTGTCGGCCCAAACCAGCCCTCCTCGGGGCTCCCTGCAGATTGGCCTCCTCAGCCCCTCAGCTCGCCTTGAGTTGCCATAAGACCAAGTATCCTCGGCCTCCTCGCTCGTCCACGAGCCCCCCGACTGGGGCCGTCTTCCTCGGTCCTCCGCCCAGCTCTACCGCTCACAGGCGTAACCGTCGCTCCGCGAATCTTGCCATGCGTGGATTCTCCGCCCGCAACATCCCACGTTCCACACCTCTACGATCCCCATTAATAGGCGATCCGCTCTCTACGCGGGCGTGACATCGGGAGCGTAACTGCCGGCGAGATTCTTGCGCCTGCTGCTGCATGCCTCCACCACTATATAAACTCCCATCACAGAGGGATCAAGTAAGCCATTTTTTTACTCCACCTAGCCGTTACGCTGCTCGGATCCAGTACTAACTTGATCGTCGGAGGGTCCTCGGTGGCGTCAAACCACCCTAGGACTTCTTTGCAGGTACTTGGCGTCCAGTTCCTCCAATCACTAAACTTCCTCAAAACCCATTGAGACCCACACACAACAGAGGATCCCCTCCAGAATCCGCCGGGAGATCGACGGAAGACAACATCTGAAGGAGATCTGAAAAAGAGCTCCATCAGTTCCAATTTGTAATCAATTAACTGTGATTTTTTATGGGTTTCAGGTACAGGAAACTTTCAGTTTTACGGGTATAAATGGGAAAGGCCTATCACATCATTAAAGACTGTATTTTCCCGCCAAATCGTATCACGACGTTCGTTATCACTCGGGCCATCATATGTGATTTGTTTCCGTCAATTTAACGGGGGTTTTCCATTCGGATTTTGTATCGAACACTTGCATTATATTGATCCGCACAAAAGTATATACGGAATTTATTGGTAATCTGAATTGAAACAGATAAAATTAGCATGAAGCAAGTAGTATACTTGCCTGGTGACGTATTGACGATGGTACGGTAGCGGCAATGGCGCGATCGCGACACGCGCGTGGCACGGCAATGACGATTCAGGCACGTCACAACAGCAACAAAAGTTTCGATCTTGGCTCGAGCTTGGGCTCAAAGTGAAGAGGAAATCTCGGCTCGGCCTCGGGGCTTGGAGTGGTCGACGGATAGGAGTTAGGCAACATGCAGGCGGTGTCCGACGGCGCAGAGGGCTAGAACATGCATATCTAAGGGTTTAACCCTCATAAAAGAACATAGTTCTTCCCTGGATTTGAGATCCATGAGATAAGTCTCCCACAAATGAGAATTTAATTCTCATAGGAATGAATTTGTTCTTGGGGATCGAAGATCCAGAGAAGAACAGAGAATTGAACTTTTCAGAACATAATAACGAAGAAAAATCAGCGCCAAGCGTTTCACGTGCCCCTCACGTGGGCGCTGCTTAATAAAGAGTGCTTAGCACTCAGTGGTTGGCGCTCAGCGCCAAACGCCTCACGTGGACGCTGCTTAATAAAGAGTGCTTAGCACTCAGTGGTTGGTGCTCAGCGTCAAGCGCCCCACGTGCCCCTCACGTGGGCGCTGCTTAATAAAGAGTGCTTAGCACTCAGTGGTTGGCGCTCAGCGTCAAGCGCCCCACGTGCCCCTCACGTGGGCGCTGCTTAATAAAGAGTGCTTAGCACTCAGTGGTTGGCGCTCAGCGTCAAGCGCCCCACGTGCCCCTCACGTGGGCGCTGCTTAATAAAGAGTGCTTAGCACTCGGTGGTTGGCGCTCAGCGTCAAGCGCCCCACGTGCCCCTCACGTGGGTGCTATTCAGCATAAAGTGTCCTGCACTCATCATACCACTGTCCAACAGTTGGCGCTCAGCGCCAAGCGCCTCACGTGCTCCACATGTGGGAGCCATAAAGAGTGTTTAACAATCCATAAAAAACAAAAAAGGGAAAAGGAAGACAAAGTGTCGGCGTCAGAACCCATATGAATGCTCAGCATTATTGGCACAGAAAGGGGATCAAGCCCAAGCAAGTGTTTAATACTTTATTCAAAAATGGAATGACTGGGTTGAGCCCAAATTTGGTCAAACTCCTAATCAACCGAGCCCATATACTCTTTATTTTCCAGAGTGGTCATAGTGTAACACCCGAGCCCAATACTACTATTTTCTGTTACTGGTCGAGCATTAGATAGTACTCATTTCATTTAGCTTGCCTGTTTGACACTTACCGTGAAATTTTATCTGGCTAAGTCATTTCTGCATGTAGAAAATTTTAGCACCTAAAATAAAATTAAAAATATCCATCTTGGCCTACTCGACACCCCTAGCCTCGTGGTAGAATCCGTGCATCGAGTTCTCGTCCCGTTCGGTGAAACGGGCGAGTTTGGACGGCTACGCGCGCGTACAGGTGTCCGACTTGAGGGTATGCTTTTTAATCATAAAACACCTCATTTTAAAATTTGGAACCCACTTAAAATCCTATTATTTAAATTTCGAATTTTTGGACCCGACCCGGGCGCGATTTGGAAATGTTTCATTTAGCGCCAAAATCCCAAATTAATATAATATTCTAAACCATATAATATTCCTTTAACCATACAATCTTACTGTTAATTTAATTTCCTAAAATATTTTTAAAAATTCCTTTAAACCTTTGCAGATCTGCCTGAGCCAATCAACGTGGGAATTTTACCCCCGTGGGCCCTCCATTAACTCCCTCTCTCTCTACCTCTCACATCTCTTTCTCTCTCTCCATCGTTCTCTATCTCTCTCTCTCTCTAGCTTTCTCTCTCTCCTATATATATTTATAACTCCATTCTCCTCCAAAATATTTTCCAGAACGCGAGAACCCAGCGCGCCTCAACCCTGGCCGCCTCGTCACCGTCGCCGCCGCAGCCCCGACGCCGGCGTCAACATCACCGTCGCCCTCGCCTCCGCCTCCTCGCCTCAACCAACCCTTGTTTTCTCCCCCGCGCATCCTGCACGTCTGCTGCTACCACCTGCAGAACCCCCTGCCGTCGCCTGCTCGCCGGCGGCCCTCGCCGGCGGCCCTCGTCGTCGGCGTCATCTGCGCCATCACCAGCGCCTTCCTCACCACCTGCGCACTCCAGCACCCCGACCATCTCCTCTCCCTCTCCGTTTTCCTTTCACCGAACTTCCATACCCGAGCCCTAACCCTCACCGCTGCAATCTCCTCGCCGGCGCCTCACCGCCGTCGATCTCATCGCCGTCACACCCTCTGCAACACCAGTAAGCTATCTCTTCTCTTCATCCTTCCATTCCATCTTCCTGTTCCCCTTTGGCTGTACACTAATTCTGGAATTTTGTCGTCACTATTCGCCGGAATCCGGCCGTGCCAGTGACGTGTCCCGACGATCCAGCGGAGTGCTCTGACCCGTGAGGTCCCTTGGTTCGTTGGTTGGGTTCAATCCGTGAACCGTGCGTTCGTCGCGTGTTTCCCCGCCGGCGTTACGTTCCGTTTTTCCCGGTTCGCGACCCGTCGAGGCAAGTATCCCTTGCTACATGCTATACTATATATTTATATATGTATTGACACCCTAAACCTGTAAGATTAGCTTGGTACAATCATTTTCTATTTCGGTTACAAAATTGCATTATAACATTTTACTGTTAAACATGGAATTTACAGTTTGCCAATTTAAACCTAATAATCAAATCTACCTGTTCAATCACAATTTTACTGTTAAATAGATGGTGGCATTTATCCATGTAGTTCTATTACATTCGGACACTCGTATGCATCTAACTGTACTGAACCGATACCTAAACTATTGCACCGCTAAGGGTGCTTAAACCTGTTAACATGACTAAACGGCTACATTGTATTACTGCACTCTTGTGATTGAATGAAGCTGCTTATTATTTAATTCATTGCTTATTTCATGTTGTTAATATCCATGTTTGATTATATGTTTGATTGTGAGCACACCCACGATATTGTTTACATCTTGACCTGACATGGCTACACATATATATGTATTGATACACCTGACATGGTACCGTATACTGTTGACTTGACCTAATATACCATGACCTGACCCGTTACCTGATCCTGTGTCTAATACCAACAAACCTGACATGTAGTCCTCATGGACCGTTCCTGTTGTCTATCCAGACAAACCTGTTTACCTGATCCTGTGTTGGCATTAGTTTCTTGATTTCGGAATACCTGACTTGACACACACATATAACTTGGGGGTATGGGGAAATCAAAGGTGAAGCCTGACTTGTAACTCGACAGTTCACTACCTGTTCTGGGTGTACACATTCTTGTTTTGTGCCTAGCGGCATGTCTCGGTTTCGGCCGAGAATATTGTGGCCGTGGTCCCGGGTATGCACGGGATACTATCGAGTGTACACATTCCTGTTTTGTGCCTAGCGGCATGTCTCGGCTGCAGCCGAGAATATTATGGCCGTAGTCCCGGGTATGTACGGGATACTATTGAGTTACATCGACGATTCATCAATTGATTTCAAAGACTTTAGACTAGAAAACCTGATAGAACAGTTTAGTTACCCACTGCACACTACCCTGCACTGCTTGTTTCACATTATTGCTTTATTCATGTTTATTTTGTATTGCCTGTTACATTGTTCATATTATATTACTGGTTGACATGACGCGCTGACGTCTGGGTTTTGCATGGCCCAGATTCTGTACCGCTGTCGCAGTTCGAGCAGGAGTATTTCAGCCAGCAGGCTGAGCTGTGAGTTTAGTGGTAGTTAGTTTTATTTCCTGCATTTATTTCCTGATGTGCGCCTGCATTATGGGACATACCTTCAGTTATTTGTATTGGATCATTTGCTTCCGCATTCATTTATTATTGACTCCTGTTATTCTGGTTTATGGACATGTTTTTAGATAGTTTTATTTTGTTCTTGATATCTCTACAGCCGTAATGTGACTGTGGACGGATACTTCCTACCCACAGGTAGCATGGTTGGCTATGTCATGTGCCCAATCTAGCGTACTCTGGGAAGCGGGGCGTGACACATAGTCTCAAACAAGACTACCAAGCTTCTGACGAATATTCATTGGTTCGAGGGTGCATCTCCCCACACCTCTGATATACGTCGTTGTAATTCTTCAATGTCTTCAGAGAGGCGGCGGGTCCCGACAACCAATAATTCTATGGACCGCAATGTTCTTAAACTAAGACAATAGAGCCCAAATGCTCTTTTGTTGGGTCTGAATGATCCCAAAAATCATGTTAAGTACTGTTGAGTAGATCTTAGCCTAAAATTGGACTAACGTATCCTCAACAAACATTTAAGTTGATCTTAATCCCAAATGAGATTAACGATCCTTAAATCAAACCAAACCAAAATTTAAGAAGTTACGGATTTGGATTAATCCACGCCCTACGGGCGATAACACAAATTAGTCTCCGTATACAATCCATGGGCAACCAAAAATAAAACAAACACACATGACACGAAGTGATCTTTTGGAGCCGGAGAAAGTGGTTACCGCTACACGGTAGCGTAATTAACTGCAGGGGCTTGCGCCTGCAGGGAGGAGCGTCCCCACAGTCAAAAAACCCTCGCAAACGAGGGGGGATCTGACGAAATCTGCTACAGCGGCCGCATCCGTCTAAACCTTCGATACACGGCGCCATAAATCAACTTGGCATCTTTGGAGAGGTAGACAGATAAAACCAAATAGCATCCACCCTCCAAATGCAGGCAAGACGACCTACGCGGTTTCGTCCCTGTTTTCGGCGGTAAACAAGCTCGTCGCCTTCGACCGGTCTGGTGAGAAGTGGTGGGGTCGCGAGGTGTGCCTTGAGTCGTTCTAAAGCGTCTTGGCATTCCTCGGACCATTCAAACCTGGGGATTTTCCTTAGGGCTCTGAAGAAAAGGAGGCATTTTCCCCCGGATCTAGACATAGAGCGACTTAAGGCAGCCACCCTCCCGGTGAGTCGCATGATATCGACATTGCTTTTGGGCGTCGCCATGTTAATGATGGCGCTGATCTTCTCTGGGTTCACCTCGATTCCTCGATGGGTAACCATGAATCCAAGGAATTTTCTGCTTGTGACTCCGAATGCGCATTTGACTGGATCCAGCTTCATCTTGTATTTTCGCAGGACGTCGAATGTTTCGGCGAGGTCTGTTGTATGTCCGACCGATGTGGCGGATTTCACGAACATGTCGTTGACGTAGACTTCCATATTTTCCCCAATTTGTGGTCTGAATAGTTTGTTGACCACTCGCTGGTACATGGCTCCGGCGTTCTTGAGTCCGAAGGGCATTACCCTGTGGCAGTATACTCCCCGATCAGTGGTAAAGGCAGTCAGCTCTTCATCGGCCGGGTTCATTCGGATCTGATTATAACCGGAGAAGGCGTCCATGAAGCTTAGTAATTCGTGACTGGCTGAGCTATCTACGAGCTGATCTATCCGAGGAAGCGGGTAGTTATCTTTAGGGCAATGCTTATTCAGGTCCGTGAAATCGACGCACATGCGCCATTTCCTATTCGCTTTCTTGATCATAACCATGTTCGCCAGCCAATCCGAGTAGTCCAGGTTCTTGATGAAGTCAGCAGCGAGCAATCGGTCCACTTCCTCCTCTATCGCCCTTTATTTTATTGGTGCAAAACTTCTCTTCTTTTGTCGGATTGGCTTGGTTTTTGGGTCGACCCCGAGCTTATGGGAGATCACCTTGGGATCGATTCCGGGCATGTCCGCCAGCGTCCAAGAAAACACATCCGAGTTGTTCCGGAGGAACCGGATCAGGTCTTCGCGGATGCTCCCTGTCAAGAGAGAGCCGATCTGGACAGTCCGGCCATCGACCCCTTCTATGAGGGGAACTTCAGCCAACGCTTCCATTGGTGCGCCGCGGATTTCCTTTCGATCGTCGCGTGTGTCCAAGGTGCCCTGGGGATCATGTATATCTTCAAAATCATTGCCCTGCTCCCCGGCCGGAGATGTTGAGGCGAGACAGATCTTGGAAGTTTGCTGGCCTCCATAGGCACGGCCTATTCCTCCGTTATCTAAAGGGAATTTGAGCGTGAGATGGTAAGTTGAGATCTGATCCCAAAGGGCTTTTAAGGTGGGACGTCCCAGAAGGATATTATAGGACGACGGAATCTTGGTAACGAGGAAGTTCACCAATATGGTTCGCGTTTTGCCAGCATCCCAAATGTTGAAGAGGAGGGTGATCGAACCCTCGGCCGAGATGGATTGGTTGGTGAACCTGAAGAAGACATGAGAGGTCGTTTGGAGATCGAAGGGACCTAATCCCATACGTTGGAAACAGTTGTAGAACATGATATCCGCCGAGCTCCCTGAATCGATCAATATTCTCCGGACCTCGTAACGATGAACTCGGGCTGCTATCACAAGGTGCCATTGTGTGGGAGTGCTATGCTGTGAAGGTCTTCATCGGTGAAGGTGGTCGGGTCATCCTTCCTGTGCTTCTTATGGGGCGGATCATTTATGGTCATGACTGGTACGGGGCAGCGTTCCTCCTCACTGTCCAGAGTCGGATGCGTTGGAATGACCATGATCTGTCCGATAGTTAACTCCTCGAAAGGGGGTTGGTCTTTTTGCTCTTGTTCCGCCTGCCGTTTGTCTCGTAGGTATTTTGCCAGGTGGCCAGAGCAGATCAGTTTCTCAATATAGTCACGGAGTTGCTTACAACTCTCGGTCGGGTGCCCCTGCTCAGGAGTTGTCTAAAAACCCTTATAGTTTTCGAAATTGTTAGAAAAAACCTATTGTTCAAACTCTTTGTGAAAAAACTAGGGATGTATTTCATTTAGGCCTTGTATTCACTTAATTACTTGAATATTACATGCAACTGCTTAGATATTGCTGACATGGGTTTTGACTGGGTCTTGTTTTTTTTAACAAGAGCAAAAAACCAATAGGTTTTTGCACAAGTTTGAAGCCAAGGTCTTTTTGACAATTTTCCTAGAAATTTATTTGTGAGCATCACTTGATAGTAGTGACTAGCCCAAATTATATCGACATCTTAGAAGATTGGGTATTCTTGTCGATGACCAGGGTCTAGACCTGGTTCCTGCTTAAAATCTGGGTATGGTATTGATGCCAGACATATTTACTCAGATTTAACCTGATCTGTTTAATGGCTTATTAAATGATTTGTCCATGTATCTCTTCAATCCGGACATGTTTAGACATGAACCGTTAAGTTTTTCTGTTGTTCTATGTAAATAAATAAGTTTTCTAAATTATATACGGTATTAATGAAGCAACCATCTACCGTCTCTTTAATCTATTCAAGATAAATCTCTATATCTTCTGAATTACATAGACTATTAATCAAACAGCCATATACCGTTTCTCTAATCTATTAGAGAGAAATCTCTCTATCTGCGTCCTTGGAGGGCTCTCCTTCTATTTCTCCTTTCTGTACCCACGTAAGAAGTTATTCAGGAGGAAAACAATGTTGGATAATTCAAAAAGACTGGAAATTAAAGACATGCTTTTCCTTAATAATTTTGTAAAAAAAAAGGCAAAATTGCAAGGATATACTATTAGCTAGCTTTTGTCCTAATGGCTGTGTATACAACAAACTTTCAAAAACATGCACTTTCTTCCCCCAAAATAAATCCATTCCTAAAATGATCTTTATTGGAATATTTAATTAAAATACTTAAGTGAAATAAGAAAAAAAGAAAACTATATTTTTCAGAATATCAGAGACAAGGATTGATACGGAGACAAAAACTAAAAAGATTTTATGTAATTTAGGCAAAAAAAAAAAGATAAATGAGCCTGGATAAATGGATTTCATCCGATTATCCGTGTCTTGTCCACTTTGTATAGATCCACTAAGTAAATGGTTAGATTTGAATTAAATAGGTTACAAAATTTAAATTAGTAAAGTTGTTTTTCTAGTAAAATAAGCTCAAGAAACACGTGCCTTGGGTTCGACCCTCTCTGATTGGCTAAAAACCGAAGTCACGGATCGCGAGCGGCGTGCTCCTCTACGCTTTATCTCAACCGTCCACGTCCACTGCAATCGCACGCTCTAAAATCAACGCGCGCACCAAAATTCTCCAAAATTTGAAATCCCCATTCCCCACTACATATACACCTCCTTCCTCGTCCCTCAAACCAACAAAATCCTAACCCTAATTCTCCAAACCATAAGCCTAGCTTTCATTCTCAATGGCGAGGACCAAGCAAACCGCCCGCAAGTCCACCGGCGGCAAGGCCCCGAGGAAGCAGCTGGCCACCAAGGCCGCACGCAAGTCCGCTCCCGCCACCGGCGGCGTGAAGAAGCCCCACCGCTTCCGCCCAGGCACCGTCGCCTTGAGAGAGATCCGCAAGTATCAGAAAAGCACCGAGCTTTTGATCCGCAAGCTCCCCTTCCAGCGCTTGGTTCGCGAGATCGCTCAGGATTTCAAGACCGATCTCAGGTTCCAGAGCTCGGCGGTGGCTGCGCTTCAGGAGGCGGCCGAGGCATATCTCGTGGGGCTGTTTGAGGATACGAATCTTTGCGCGATTCACGCGAAGAGGGTGACGATCATGCCCAAGGACATTCAGCTCGCCCGCAGGATCCGTGGCGAGAGGGCTTGATTGATGCTTGATCTGCTAGAAACTAGCTGGGTTTTGATTTCTGGATCCATTTTCGTTTGTGATTTGGTTGTGTCGTTTAGACTGGTTGTGTCGTTTAGCTTTTGTCCTTCTCAACAAAGTTGTAGTAGGTTTTAAATGAAAATCAATGTGTGTAAATCAGGACACCGTTCATCAAATGGAGACAAACTTTAGAGTGATTTTGGTGCAATTTAGATGGCACAAGCAGAATTTAGATCTTTATTTTGTTTGTAATTTCTCTGCAATGGAAAACTTAATGCTGCCTTCAAGGTCTTTGATGAAATGCTATTCTCTTGGACTGCCTTGATCTTAATTTTCTATGATGCTTTGGTTGAAAAGAGTAATATAATATAATTGAACAAATATCCAATTGAACAGTTTTATTTATCTATTTTCACCATTAGGACAAATGATGCATGCCTACATTCATATCCCAGCTTCTAGATATATCTCCGTCCCCAAACAAACCCTTTTCCAAAACTCGGTCCTCAATCATGAGCTGAGCACTCAGCCCCGGATCTGCCGGAACCAAATGCCCCGCACCTGAAACCACCATGTTTGTCCACCTCCCTGAACTCTGAACATAACCAGCTGCTTCCCCATTCACTTTCCAGGCCTTCCTCTCTTCATCAAGAAACCTATCGATCCCCTCCCTGTCTCTCAAATGATAAATCCGTCGACACAGCAGTACATTGCTCTTCTTCACTAGCTCTTCTACCGTGAATTTTGTGCTTCTCATTACGTCTTCATCAAGAATCTTGCCTGCTGTGTCGCTGCATACTTCCCATGTTTTCTTTGCGCCTAGTGTTGATTTGACCTCATCTTTGTTGAGAAGGACCCCGACCATTTCGGTCTGGTATGACTCTCTTTGTGAAGTCGTCTAGAGTTGCAAGGCCGGTCATGTTCTCAAGATGGCTCAACACATGGTCCCTTGCTGTGGCGGCTGCAGACCAATTTTGTTGCTTGGTGAGTTTAATTGCTTCGTTTTGAAGCTTTTTGAGGACTGCCTTCTGTTGAAGCCGGTACCCATGGGGTTATCAATGAATAAGAGACCTAATATTCGATTCCAAGAGAAAGGATTGGGGTTAAGAGTAGTATTGTTGATAGAGGTTTGGATCTCCTTCAGATGTTGTCTTCCGTTGATCTGCTGACAGCGTTGATGAAAGACTGAGATTGAGTTTGAGGGTTGCCTCCTGAAGCGTGTGGATCTTAATGTGCTTGATTTGGTGTGAAACCGAACTACCTGCAAAGAAGTTCCGGGGTGGTTCTACCACCGTGGGTCTTCCGACGATCAAGTTAGTCGAGGTATTTGGGCAGAGCAGCGGTTTATTGGGTAAAAATTGTCTTACCAAAGTCGTCTGAAAGAGGGGTTTATATAGCGGCAGCCATGGGCTAGCGGGCGCGAGATTCTAGCCGGCTGTTATGCCCCTGACGTTACGCTTGGGAGAATGGTGGGATCCCCCGTTAATGACAAGATACGCCCGTTAACAGGGGAAAGCGACGGCGCGGAACGCGGGATCATGGGGCGGCGGGTATCTCGCGTATGGCGAGATTCACGGAGCCGTGGCGGAGGCGCCTGTGACCCGCGTTTTAGCTCGCCCGATAGAGCCGAAGAAGCTTAGCTCAGCGAGAGGCCTAAAAGGAGGCGCAATGCCAGTGGTGTGCTTTGAGAAGACGGGGCGACATGCCGAGCTCTTCGACCCTTCGCCTCCGAGCTATCACGGAGCCGGACCAGCTCGGCTTCCGGCGAGGAGCCAATGGTCGTTTACTTGGCGAGCACATGAATGTTCAGAGAATCCTTAGATGTCTGGTCCAGGCAGCGGGACGATAGCCCGGGAGACGCTTCCAATGTGTAGTCCTTACCCTGTTTCGGTGTGCATCGGGACACGTTATCTGCCACGTGTCATGATCTGGGGAGCTCCCACTTATAAGCATCTTCATTAGCCCCACACTCTCGTCCCGATCTATTTATGGGTCGAGTCAAGAGTGGTCCGATCGGTCACCTGGGCTCAGTTTGTAGTTGAAGACCTCGTCGGCGCGGATTCCCGAGACGGTTAGGCGTATCCTTTGATGACGTCAGCGGATCAGAGAGGAGATCGTACATTAAAGAGGGAACGCCGATTCGATCGTACGTTCGTTGAGGCGCTAGGCCACGTGTCCGACGGCAATTGGCTGACGTGACGGGTCGCCGCTATCTTCTGCGCTCGAGGGATGCGTTCAATGGTCGTGCGACATGTGGAACGTCGACGGCCGTGGAGCGCGAAGCGTTGTTTTGGCGGGAAACGATCTGTGCTGTTGGATGCGTTTGCCAAAATGTTATAAATAGAGGCGGGATCCCCCCAGAGTTCACACTTCGGTATCATTTCCCTATTGCTGTAAGAGTTAGCTTGGCGGTGTATCTTTTAGGTTGGATCTCTTGCACTCTTTTCTCGGAGGATTCCTGCTTTGAATCAGGTTAGATGTCTTCCTCTGAGAAGTCTGTTGAGATAGTTAGGGTAGAGTCTAAGGAGTCTTTCGCTGCTTCTTCCTCTACCCCATCCGAGTCGGATTCCCCTCGTAGAGTTAGGGTTACCCATGCCGCCCGTGGTCAGGAGACGGGAAGGGTCCCCAAAGCGCGCATCAGGAATGCTCGCGATGCGCCCTTCTTCTTAAGGAATGTGAACGAGCTCACCACGATCCGGGCTCGCTTCCACATTCCCTCTACCTATTCGCTTTGTTTGGCTAGGGAGGACGAGAGGGCGGATCAGGTGCAGGGCAAGGAAATCGCATTATACCTGGATGCTTCTGGGCTGGATTGCGTCTGCTCCTCTCCCCCGAGGTTTGCGGGACGCTGCGTTGTTTTCAACTAGCTCCGGGCCAGCTAGTGCCGAACTTATGGAGAATTCTCCTCGGGTTCCTGGTCCGGTTGAGACTCGAAGAAATCCCCTTCAGTTTGACCCTTTTCCTTTCATCCCTTTGCTATAAAAATCATCCCGGCACCCTTAAGGACGAGCCAAGCTGGGTGTACGTTTCCTTTAGAAAACATAGGGGAGGGACGGCCGGGTCGGGGGTCGTAGTAGTTCCTTCTTCCATCCATGAATGGAAGGAGAAGTTCATATTTGTCGGTCCACCCGAGGGTGAGGATTGGCATGTGCCTGTACAGTGGCACATGGCCTACTGCCCGCGGGTGAAGCGAACGTCCTCTCCTGAGATGAGGGCGGTGTCGATGTGGGAGCCTATCCAACAGGCCGATATTTTGCTTTCCGAGCAGGTCCTCAGTTGGGCCGGTCTCAACCCTGCTCAATTCATGGGTAAGTTAGGAGCCTAGGCGACCTGTCTAGACTTGCATATTTTCCTTCTGTTCTTTCTGGCGTCACTAACTCCCTTTGTGTATTTTTTTTTTTGCAGAACCATGGACCGATCCAAATTCCCGGCTGCCATGGCCGAGAAGAAGGGGAGGAAGGCTGGAGGCGTCGGCTCGTCCCGCCCCGCTCCGAGCCCGGCCCTACAGGCGGCCGCATCGGCTAGGCTGTTCCCGCCAAAGATTTCTGCGCAAAAGAGCCCAAGGTATCAAATGGCGGCGATACGCTTAAGAAAATGGGAACCAGTATCTTCCGGGCTGTTTTTTGACAAACTACCAAATGAGAAACAGATAAATTCTAATTGTATCGAAAGCGGCTCGAAAAACCCTTCGATTTGATATATTATGGGCCTCGTAATTCATCCGGGATCAAAAGTTATGAGGAATTACGTGTCCACACGTAATGGGCTTTTAAGAACCCGCTGGAGGAGTTAAAAGATACAATAAAAACTCAGAAAAGACCCCAATGGGGCATCACGTGCTCACACGTGACCATGAGTCACGTGCAGACACGTGATGGGCTTTTAAAGCCTCTAAAATAATGAATAGAATTTAATTCTAAAAGTCAGAAATTACCTCAACGAGGTATCACGTGCTTACACGTGACCAATGGTCACGTGTTGACACGTGATGGTTAAAACTGAAACATAAATAAGCGGCTGAGAAAGGAACCCAATTGGGGGTCACGTGCTCACACGTGACCAAAGGTCACGTGCCAGCACGTGACTGGCTTTAAAAGCATTATAATTTAATAGAATTAAATTCTAAAAGTTTCTGAATCTTTCCAAATGGAAAAGGGTCATGGGGAACCGTTGGATTAAAAATCCAAGGGTGATTAAAAATCACCAATTTATGGAAAAACCTTGGACAAGGAAAGATTTCCCTGAAAATCTCACCAGGATAACAAATAGAATATCTTTTGGATTTAAAATCCACGGTGAATAAAATTCACTGAATGATCTAAAGGCCCAGATTAATGATAAATATAAATCAAATCTCTCAACATACAAATCAAATCTCTCAATGAGAGATTTGCTAAACAAATTGCTTCTCTTCCTCCTCCTATAAATAGGAGCCAAGAGAAAAGAAGAGGGGGGATCTACTTTTTTGAGAGAAAAACAGAGGGAGGAGAATTTAATTCTCAAGAGGGAAGAAAAGAAAGGAGAATTTAATTCTCAACAAAGAAAACCCTAGGTAAGAAAATGGAAAAAGATAAACTTCAAACAGAGAATTTAATTCTCAAAATCCAAGAGTTTAACTCTTATACAAAAAGAACTTAGTTCTTCTTCTGGTTGAAGATCTGTACAGAGCACATCTCCCCATAGGATGAGAATTTAATTCTCATCGGGTTGAGATCCTGCCATGCAGATCCTAAACTTAGAAGGGGAATTGAGTTTTGAGAATTAATTCTCCTAAAACAAAACTAGGGTTTAACCCTAATCAAGAATTTAATTCTTTTACATATCTGGGAATTTAATTCCTTTGAAAAGAAATCAGGGTTTCATCCTAAATAAGAATTCAATTCTTAAAAGATCTCTGTTCATGAAAAGAACTAGGGTCACGTGCCCCCACGTGACCCTTGAAAAGATCCCCTGCAAAGAACTTTGAAGCATCACCCCACGTGCTCCCACGTGACCCTCATTATATATGGAACAAAAGTAAAGGCAGAAACAATTCCGGGCGCTCTCACGTGTTACCACGTGACCCCTAATAAATGTTCTAATAAATCAGGGCATGATTATACATCACGTGCCCACACGTGATGGCTATGAAAATTAAAAGTGTTTAACACTTGTTTGCAGAACAAAATAAAGGGGATCTGGCCCCACTTTTTGATGCCATCACGTGCTCCCACGTGACTCTCAAAACGCAGAAAGAAAGATCAATGGGAATGAAGGCTTTGGGCGCTCTCACGTGTTTACCACGTGACCCCTTAGCAAACGTTCTAACAGTCTGCGCATAAATCCCCATCACGTGTCAACACGTGATGCTCGAAATAAAAAGGAAAAGTGTTTAACACTTATTCACAGATTTGAGGATAAAACAAAGGAGATGTGGCTCCGCATTTAGGGCGCCCTCACGTGTCACCACGTGACCCCTAATGAGCATTCCAACAGACCAGAGCGGGGGCCTCCATCACGTGCTCACACGTGATGGCCGTCAGAATTAAAAGAGTTAAAACACTGATCTGCAGAATAAGATAAGGGAAATCAGGGCGCTCTCACGTGTCCACACGTGACCCCTCTCCCCTTAGTGTTTAACACTAATCCGAAGACTTTGTCCTCAGTGATTAACACTGATTTTCCGATTGTTTAACACTAGTTTGGAAAACTCTATTTGCAGTGTTTAACACTGATTTGCTTAGTGTTTAACACTAATTTGAAAACTCTGTTCCCAGTGTTTAACACTGATTATCTTTTAGTGTTTAACACTAACTTGCTAATCTTATTCCCAGTGTTCAATACCGTTGGTCTTTAGTGTTTAACACTAGCTTTAGCCCAATTGGCTAAGTTTCTAGAGGCAAAGCCTCTCCTTCAATGGACCAACAGAGGGCCAATATTTCAAACATAACTGGACTTAGCCCAAACTGGCCATAAGTCCTCAAATCATCTTGAACTGAGCATATCTGCTCTTTCAACCAACTCATTGGTTCAAGGGTACATCTCTGAACTCCTCTGATATTTGTCGTTGTAATCCTTCAACGTCTTCAGAGAGGTGACGGGTTCCGACAACCACACATCAACACGGACTGTGGGGTCCTTAAACTCATGGACTTATGCGTCCTTAAACCAAGATACGGACTGCGGGGTCCTTAAACCCGCGGACTTCTGCGTCCTTAAACTAACGGACTAATGCGTCCTTAAACACACCCATATGGACTGTGGGGTCCTTAAACCCATGGACTTATGCGTCCTTAAACTACCAATGGACCACCATGTCCCTAAACTGGTAATGGACCACCATGTCCCTAAACTGGAACAATAGAGCCCAAATGCTCTTTTGTCGGATCTAAACGATCCCGTTAAGTTGATCTTAGTCTCAAACTGGACTAACGTATCCTTAACAAACGTTTGAGTTGATCTTAGCCTCAAATATGGCTAACGTATCCTCAAACCAAAACCCCAAACCCAAATCTAAGAAAACACGGATTTGGACTAATCCACGTCCTACGGGCGACGACATAAATTGGTCTCCGTATACAATCCACGGGCAACCACAAATAAAACAAACACCCACGACACGAAGTGACCATCTGGAGAAGGAGAAAGTTGTTACCGCAATGCGGTAGCGTAATTAACTGCAGGGGCTTGCGCCTGCAGGGAAGAGCGTCCCCACAATCAAAAACCCCTCAAACGAGGGGGAATCTGACGAAGTCTGCTACATCGGTCGCATCCGTTTAAACCTTCGATATATGATTCCATAAATCAACTTGGCATCTTCGGAGAGGTGGACGGATAGCACCAACTAGCATCTGCCCCGAACCTAACGCCTCAGACGTCCCGACGTCCCGGCCGCCGTTCGGAGGGGAACAGATTCTGGCACGCCCGGTGGGACCTTTTCCTCTTTCCACTCCACACTTCGTGTGTCGTGTTCGCGAACGAATCGCGGTTTGCTGTGGTTGCCTGTGGATTCGAGATACTAAGATTTGGTGTCTTGCTCCGTGCAGAAAACAGAAGATCAATGGCTTCAAACTGCACTACCTGCAACTGCAACTCTCGCTCCGTCCGTGCTGGAGGAGTGACTTATGGGCCCCAAGCGGCCTCCATCTTCAAGATGCCAGTGGAGCAGGTAACTCAGCCCACCACTGGATTATTCTTCGGGACCATGCTCCCACCGTTTAGCTTCAATGCTACAATGACGTTGCAAGAAGCCCCAAAGAAGTCGGTCTTTGATCGGCTTACCTCTGCCGCGGCCCCTCTCAACGGGTCGCCCAACTTCAATACCCCAGTTTTCAACAGACTGGGCCAGAACGTCTATAAGCCCGTGATACCCGAAACTACCATCCCAAAGTGGATAGCCATCCCGGCTCAAGCGGACAAAATTATTGGAAAGGCTCCTCCTTCCAACAAGTCAGTTTTTACAAGGCTGGCTATTCCGGTTGCTGCTCCAGGCGAGATCCTCAAAGCTGCTTCCCCTGTCCAAAGGGGGCACGACGAAGTCACCCTTATAGCTGAAACAACTCCATCCGCACGACACGCTCGACGTCGCCACTGGCGCCGAGTGAGGAAGGCTGGGGGCAACTCCCCATCTGGGATAACTCCGCCCGCTCCGACGGTGGGGATCGATGCTGCTGTTCCAACCGGGAACAGCTTTGAATTGTTGAACACGGTGCGCAGAGACTCTCCTACCGCCTTACTAAAAAGATCCCCTCCTCCGGTGGGAAATGTTGCGGAAGCCAAGCCAGAAGAGTCCTCTCAGCGGCTGTCCTCTAAAATCTACAAGGTCTGGCGCCAAGTCCAAGACTCGGTGATTGATCGAAATTTCTCCCGCCAGCAGAAGAAGCTGAAGGTCCGGCAGGAAGAAAACCGTCCTGTTAAGCCACAAAAAGTAACGGCTACTTGGGTGCCCACTACAACGGCCCCCTCAACTTCAACCACTCAAAAGAAAAGGAGGCCGCAAAAAGCCCCTGTGAACATGGCGAACCGTAAACGCGCTGAGCACAAACACCCCAAGTCTGGGGGCATGGTGGTGCACACTGTTTATATGGCTTCTGGAAAGGAGGAAAGCCGTGCTTCGACGGGTCACCAACCGCTCACCCGATCCGTAACAAAAGCCCAGGAGCAGCAACAGAAGTTTCAGGAGATGATGACTGCAATGGCCGCACTTACCGGGCCAGAGGAAAGTTCGGAGGCATCATCAGAGCAGCGTCATGAACAAGAAACTGACGCTGACTACCTACGCAGAGTCCTCGAAAAGAAGGACAAAGAAGCCGCAGAGCAAGCGGCTAACATAAAACAAATGGCGCTTCTCTTCCAAGATATGGTAGGGATGATGATCCAGCAAGATCCTCCTGCTGAAGATCTTCCGATTGCCCTTGAAGATGACAAAGGAGAGACATCGAATCCTCCACCGGCTCTGTTAACAGCCAAGGAGGAGACAATTTCCAAAGCTGCCCTGGAGGAATATATAGCTCGGCAAATACGAGCTCATCAAGCAAGTGAAGCGGCTGAGCAAATTGTTAGAACCGGACGACCGTATCCGAGCTGGTATGATCAAATCAGTTATCCGCCAGGATATACGATCCCTAAGTTCCACGTATATAAAGGGACAGGGAATCCACATCAGCATGTCGCTCAATTCAGGGCCTTATGCGGCAACACTGGAGGCGATGACAAATTGTTGCTTCGCCAATTCGTCGGCAGCTTAGCAGAAACAGCCTTTGAATGGTATTCGGAGCTACCTAACGACTCTGTCAAAACATTTGCAGAGATGGAACTGCTGTTTACACAAAGATTCGCAAGTGCTAGTGAACGCACCCCGATCACGGCACTGATCAACGCCAGAGTGAAGCCGGGAGAGACGTGGGTGCAATATGCAATCCGGTGGCGGAACCTATGGTCGAGATGCGAACAACGCATAGAAGAGGCTCCTGCAGTAGGCATGTTTGTGGGTACCCTTGATCCGCAAGCGACCATCTCACAGTTCATGATGTTCTTCAAGCCGACCACCTTCCAGGCCTTGATTGATAAGCTGGCCCAAATGGACCAGATGGGCCATAGGCCTTCCTCTTTAAAGACGGAACCTTGGAATGAAAAGGGCAAAGGGAAAGCAACCTTCGTCGCCAACGCTCAACAACAACCGAGCAACATAAAGCCGGTTGTCCGTCAAAACAATATGCGTCCACGCCCATCCCTCGAGGAGAGACTGGGACATCCTTACTCGTTTCCTCAGGATAAAACGAGAAGACTGTTCGAGCTGACAGTGCGCAACAGACTCATCAATCTGCCGAGTCCAAAGCGTCCATTGCAGCCAGGCGATGTCAACGATCCCAATTATTGTCCTTACCACCAGACGGTAAGTCACCCGATCGAGGATTGCTTCGTATTTAAGGGATGGATCGAGGATCAGTACCTACAAGGAAAGTTCACGCTGTCTGAAAAGTGGAAAGTAAACCCACCACAGCCGCACACTCCAAAGAAGACGGACGCACCGGGCACAACTTGTCACGTGATCTCCCACTCATTTACGGACGATGAAAAAACTCCTTGCACTGAGAAACTGGGGGCGGGGCCTGAACCAGAACTTCTGTGGCCATCAGACGAGATGATCGATGCCTTCCTGAACGAAGCCCGTCTTAAAAGCAAAGCTGATCGAGAGCGCGAGATGGCCATATTCGAGAAAGCCAAACGCCGGCGACTAGATGAAAGGGTCGAAACACTCCCACCAGATGAAAGTACATCCGCCGCAAATAAAAGCAGGATCAAGACAAGGAAACGATTCACCAAAGCCATAGCAATGGGGATGAGGCCGCCCTCTTTCAGAAAAAATTCTCCTGGTGGTATACATTTTGATGAAACGGACGTACACCCTAACTTCTGCTTATATCATCAGAAGATCGTACATCCTACTGAAGACTGCAACTCTTTTAAGTGTTGGTGGCAAGGGTATGTCGCTCACAGGCAACACTTCAACAGGACAAAGCGTGAAGCTCGTAGACAGCGAAAAAATACGACAGATGAGCGTAAAAGAGTTGCCGGCAATTGTCATAAGGACGAGCCCGGGGGATCACGAGTTCTCACCTTTGGAAGCGATTCTGATGAAGAAGCCGCTCTTAACCCTCTCTTCAAGGAATTCATTTCTAAAACAAAAGAATTGGAGAGTTGCGAGAACGTTCAGCGGTACAATCTCATGCTACCCGGAAAGAATCTCGGACCCGCAAACGACGGAGCAAACGAAATGAGAAAGGACAAGGAAAAAACGGCCTTTGTTGCCAACACTCAACAACAGCCGAGTAACCCGAGGCCGTTTTGTCGTCAAAACAACAAGCCACGATACCTCAATGAGAAGTTGAAACGTCCTTACTCGTTTCCCAAAGATAAAACGAAGAGATTGTTCGAGCTAGCAGTGCGCAGCGGGCTCATCACTCTGCCAGATCCAAAATGTCCATTGCAACCAGGTGACGTTAACAATCCTAACTATTGTCCCTACCACAGAGTAATGGGTCACCCACTTGAAAATTGCTACGTCTTCAAAAATTGGGTTGAAGACCAATACCAACAGGGCAAGTTCGCGCTGCCCGAAAAGTGGAAAGTAAACCCGCCACAACGACATGCTCCGAAAAAGGTGGATATGTCGGGGGCATCATGCTCATTCATTGGGAAAGCCCCATAGACCGAAATGTCGTTAAACTAACGATGGACCACTATGTCCTAAAACTGGCGTCGGACCGAAACGTCCTTAAACTAACGACGGACCGCAATGTCCTAAAACTTGCAAATGACTGAAACGTCGTTAAACTACTATCAACCCGCGGCATCCTCAGGCTGGCGTGGTTAAAAAAAAAAAAGCAAAAAAGCAAAAAAAAAAAGAATAATAAAAAAACGGTATGTCCATAAGCGAAATGGGCACGGATGAAAATCCGAAAGGGCTCCGTGAGTAAAAATAGTAGGGCTACCGGCGAGTGTTTGTGAAAACCCGAAAGGGCGCAACCTCGTTCAAAAAAAAAAAAAAAAAGACGGTATGTCCATAAGCAAAATAGGCACGGATGAAAACCCGAAAGGGCTCCGTGAGTAAAAACAGCAGGGCTGCCGGCGAGTGTTTGTGAAAACCCGAAAGGGCACAACCTCGTTAAAAGACACTTACAGGGTCCTCTCGACCTTGTAAGGAGAAACCACCCGCGTGAGATCCTTACGACTCACAAAGGAAGCAATACACTTAGGGATCCTCACGATTCCTAAGGAGAAATTACACTTGCGAGATCCTCACGACTCGTAAGGAGAACTCTCTTATGGGACCCTCACGGCTCATAAGATTTGAAAGTCTTAAGTTACAGAGACCTGAACCTGTTCTTAAGCGACCCCCGCAACCTCCGATTCTGCCCTACAAGAGACTCAATACTGACCCTTGTATACAACCCACGGGCGCGAATAAATATCTCCCTAACAAAGTCTCATCCGTGACTAGGGATATGCTTGTACAGCAAATAACACTTGTAAGTCCTCTCGACTTATAAGGAGAAAACCCTTTTGTAAGATCCTTACGACTTACAAGAGAACATGCATTTAGGAATCCTCACAATTCCCAAGGAAAAAACACACCTACAAGATCCTCACGACTTGTAGGGAGAGATACCTTCGTGAGACCCTTACGGCTCATGAAGTCAAAAGCCTTAGTCAACGGGATCCTAACCCTGTTTACTAAGCCACCTTTGTTCAACATCGACAGAGGCAAATGATGATTCGCTCCTGGCAATATCCCAGTTGCAGCGATGCTGATGCCTAAACCGGTATCAAATTCCAAGTCCTTTCACGGCAAATGATGATTCGCTCCTGGCAATATTCCAGTCGCAGCGATGCTGATGCCAAGATTGGTATCATATCCCAAATCCCCTACTCGCGAGAAAAAACCCAGCGAGCCACAAAAAAAAATGCATACGAAATAGCCGAAATGATGGGGCAACTTGCAAACAAAATCAGCAAGTAAAAATGTATGCATGCAAAATAGCCGAAATGATTGGGCAACTCGCAATAAAAAGCAGCGAGTAAAAAGAAAAATAGCCGAAATGATTGGGCACCGCGAAAATAGCCGAAATGATTGGGCAATCGCGATTTTCGCGATATAAAAAGCTGAAATGATAGAGCATCGCGGAAAGAATAAAAAAAATATAAAAGAATGAAACTTTTTGCCCTACAGATGAGATCACATCGATCCCTGTACACAATCCAGGGGCACAGATAAAGAGGGAACCATACCTTCCCAACAGGCTCCATCAGAAAGCGAAGCCAAATCTCAACGGTTCATAGATAACCTAGAGACAATCTCGACATCTGTCGCAATATTGCAGACACAATGCCAACAAATGAAGTAAAGGGAAATCCCTAGCTTTAGAGTCTCGGCGTCAACATCGACAACTTAGAGATCACCAACTGTGTTTCTCCTCACTCCAACTAGATGCAGACATGACGTCAACAACCGACCTCAGAATCGCAACGAAACGGAACCATGGCAAAGTTCCTAGTCCCAAATCTCAACAGCTACATCTACAGCCTAGAGACCAACAACGGTGTGCCTCCTCATTCCAGCAGCAAAAAGATGTTACACCATCAAGCGGAGCGATGGAAAAATCCCAACTCCGCCTTAGCATTCGTCTCGTTACAGCAGACGCAATGTTAACAACGGCGTTCCTTCGCAGTCCAGCAGGATGTACATGCAAAGTTAATAAAAGACCCCATGGTCAGCAAAGCAGAGTGATGGCAAAATCCCAGCTCCACCTCAACACTCGTCTCGTCACAGCGGACACAACTTCAAGCTAAGCGGAATAGCGGCAACTCCCAGTTCCAAGGCTCGGTGGTATACATATCGCCAACAGTCAAACATCCATCCCGTGAAATGCGGATACAATCAGCAAAATTCCTGGTCACGTGGAACGCGGATAACGTCACTCTTTGACCCCGTGGAAAACGTCCAGAGCGGATCCTGGTCCTCGCAGAGCACGGCAGTGAACCCGTGCAAAGCATCCAGAGCGGAGCCTAGTCCTCGCCTAACGCGGCAGTGAACCCGTGTGAAGTATCTAGTGCAAAATTCCTGGTCACGTGGAACGCGGATAACGTCACTCTTTGACCCCGTGGAAAACGTCCAGAGCGGATCCTGGTCCTCGCAGAGCACGGCAGTGAACCCGTGTGAAGCATCCAGAGCGGAGCCTAGTCCTTGCCTAACGCGGCAGTGAACCCGTGTGAAGCATCTAGTGCAAAATTCCTGGTCACGTGGAACGCGGATAACGTCACTCTTTGACCCCATGGAAAACGTCCAGAGCGGATCCTGGTCCTCGCAGAGCACGGCATTGAACCCGTATGAAGCATCCAGAGCGGAGCCTAGTCCTCGCCTAACGCGGCAGTGAACCCGTGTGAAGCATCTAGTGCAAAATTCCTGGTCACGTGGAACGCGGATAACGTCACTCTTTGACCCCGTGGAAAACGTCCAGAGCGGATCCTGGTCCTCGCAGAGCACGGCAGTGAACCCGTGTAAAGCATCCAGAGCGGAGCCTAGTCCTCGCCTAACGCGGCAGTGAACCCGTGTGAAGCATCTAGTGCAAAATTCCTGGTCACGTGGAACGCGGATAACGTCACTCTTTGACCCCGTGGAAAACGTCCAGAGCGGATCCTGGTCCTCGCAGAGCATGGCAGTGAACCCGTGTGAAGCATCCAGAGCGGAGCCTAGTCCTCGCCTAACGCGGCAGTGAACCCGTGTGAAGCATCTAGTGCAAAATTCCTGGTCACGTGGAACGCGGATAACGTCACTCTCTGACCCCGTGGAAAACGTCCAGAGCGGATCCTGGTCATCGCAGAGCACGGCAGTGAACCCGTGTGAAGCATCCAGAGCGGAGCCTAGTCCTCGCCTAATGCGGCAGTGAACCCGTGTGAAGCATCTAGAGCAAAATTCCTGGTCACGTGGAACGCGGATAACGTCACTCTTTGACCCCGTGGAAAACGTCCAGAGCGGATCCTGGTCCTCGCAGAGCACGGCAGTGAACCCGTGCGAAGCATCCAGAGCGGAGTCTAGTCCTCGCCTAATACGGCAGTGAACCCGTGTGAAGCATCTAGAGCAAAATTCCTGGTCACGTAGAACGCGGACAATGTCACTCTTCGATCCCGTGGGAAACGTCCAGAGCGGATCCTGGTCCTCACACCAACATGGAGTGATCACCACCGCGACATTCGTCTCGATACAGCAGACGCGATACCAGCAAACGAAGCGAAAGCCAAATTCCTAGCTTCAGGGTCTTGACGACAAGTCATATAAAGCCTGAAAGACAATCGGAGATCATCCCACACCAGCACGGAGTGGTCACCACCTTGACGTTCGTTTCGATACAGCAGATGGAATGTCACCCCAGCGTTCTTCCCCCAGCAGGATTCGGACGCGACAAAGCAAACGAAGCGAAGGCCAAATTCCTAACTTCAACATCTTGACGGTAAGTCATATAAAACCGGAAAGACAATCAGAGATCATCTCACACCAACATGGAGTGGTCACCGCCTCGACGTTCGTCTCGATACAGCAGACGAGATGTCACAACAACGTTCTCCCTCCAACAGGATTCGCACATGACAAAGCAAACGAAGCGAAGGCCAAATTCCTAGCTTCAGGGTCTTAACGGCAAGTCATATAAAGCCTGAAAGACCACCGGAGATCATCCCACATGGAGTGGTCACCACCTCGACGTTCGTCTCGATACAACAGACGCAACATCACCAAAAGGAGCCACGGCAAAATCCCTAGTTCCAAATCTCGACGGTTCACCATCAACTTAGAGATAACCACGACATTCGTCTCGATACAGAGGACGCAATACCAGCAAACGAAGCAAAGGCCAAATTCCTAGCTTCAGGGTCTTAACGGCAAGTCATATAAAGCCTGAAAGACTATCGGAGATCATCCCACACCAGCGCGGAGTGGTTATGACTCATCGGGGCTCTCCAAAATGAGCCTAACCTCAAGTAAAAAGCGGCATGGCAAATTCCTAGCGCTTGCTCTTCCGACGGTCAAACTGCCAAGGAGGATTGCTTGAAGACGTCTTGTCCAGCCCCCGAAGGGATCAGAGACACGGCAGTCGCAGGGCTACTCGAACAGCACGATTGCCTATCGAGGAATACATCAGCTCATGCGACGGTACGACGGCCAAAACCCTAAGTACCACATACCCTAACGGACTTCTGTCGTAAAGAGCAGAGGTTAACTGTGACGTTAGGATATTCTTGTGAGATCTGCTCGATTCGTTTCGACTCGTGAGGAAAATGATGTCTTTGCGAGAACTTCTCGATTCGTCTCGACTCGTGAGATAAAGCCTTAGGCAGTAGGGATTAAAAAACCTGTTTCCTAAGCACTGGGATCCTGCAAGTCGGCCCAAAATGGTCTCTTGCATACTATCCACGGGTCTCACTCTCCGAAGTGGAATTTCGACAAGGAGGGGAACAACCGCTTACGGGTCCTCTCGACTCGTAAGAGGGAAAAATTCTCTCATAAGATCCTTACGACTTATAAGAGAAAACACACTTAGGAATCCTCACGACTCCTAAGGAGAAAATACACCTACGAGATCCTCTCGATCCGTAGGGAGAAAAGTCTTTATGAGACCCTCACGGCTCATAAAGTTGAAAAGTCTTAGGTGGCAGATCCTAACCCTGTCTCCTAAGCCATCACTGCCCTGCAAAGAGGTCAAGAGGGACCATCTATGAGCCACAATCGCCAAAGCTACATGCCACTGAAATGGAAAAGCTACTCATGAGCATATAAACTACTTCACTCCAGAGTGAGATATAAAGAGATAGAAGGGTGCGGCTCATGGAGTTAAGGGTTTGGAACTATATCTCTTAAGAGTCGAGATTTGAGTCAATGATAAATGACGACGCTTGTGTCCGCTCGTTATCTTCTCAGATCAAGATTCTGAAAGTAATATACCAACCCGAAACTGATCATACGCTATGCATTACTTTGCACTACTTCACCCACGTAAATACTTACGTGGGCAAAGTAGTGGGGGGCATTTGTTCCCGCCAAAGATTTCTGCGCAAAAGAGTCCAAGGTATCAAATGGCGGCGATACGCTTAAGAAAATGGGAACCAGTATCTTCCGGGCTGTTTTTTGACAAACTACCAAATGAGAAACAGATAAATTCTAATTGTATCGAAAGCGGCTCGAAAAACCCTTCGATTTGATATATTATGGGCCTCGTAATTCATCCGGGATCAAAAGTTATGAGGAATTACGTGTCCACACGTAATGGGCTTTTAAGAACCCGCTGGAGGAGTTAAAAGATACAATAAAAACTCAGAAAAGACCCCAATGGGGCATCACGTGCTCACACGTGACCATGGGTCACGTGCAGACACGTGATGGGCTTTTAAAGCCTCTAAAATAATGAATAGAATTTAATTCTAAAAGTCAGAAATTACCTCAACGAGGTATCACGTGCTTACACGTGACCAATGGTCACGTGTTGACACGTGATGGTTAAAACTGAAACATAAATAAGCGGCTGAGAAAGGAACCCAATTGGGGGTCACGTGCTCACACGTGACCAAAGGTCATGTGCCAGCACGTGACTGGCTTTAAAAGCATTATAATTTAATAGAATTAAATTCTAAAAGTTTCTGAATCTTTCCAAATGGAAAAGGGTCATGGGGAACCGTTGGATTAAAAATCCAAGGGTGATTAAAAATCACCAATTTATGGAAAAACCTTGGACAAGGAAAGATTTCCCTGAAAATCTCACCAGGATAATAAATAGAATATCTTTTGGATTTAAAATCCACGGTGAATAAAATTCACTGAATGATCTAAAGGCCCAGATTAATGATAAATATAAATCAAATCTCTCAACATACAAATCAAATCTCTCAATGAGAGATTTGCTAAACAAATTGCTTCTCTTCCTCCTCCTATAAATAGGAGCCAAGAGAAAAGAAGAGGGGGGATCTACTTTTTTGAGAGAAAAACAGAGGGAGGAGAATTTAATTCTCAAGAGGGAAGAAAAGAAAGGAGAATTTAATTCTCAACAAAGAAAACCCTAGGTAAGAAAATGGAAAAAGATAAACTTCAAACAGAGAATTTAATTCTCAAAATCCAAGAGTTTAACTCTTATACAAAAAGAACTTAGTTCTTCTTCTGGTTGAAGATCTGTACAGAGCACATCTCCCCATAGGATGAGAATTTAATTCTCATCGGGTTGAGATCCTGCCATGCAGATCCTAAACTTAGAAGGGGAATTGAGTTTTGAGAATTAATTCTCCTAAAACAAAACTAGGGTTTAACCCTAATCAAGAATTTAATTCTTTTACATATCTGGGAATTTAATTCCTTTGAAAAGAAATCAGGGTTTCATCCTAAATAAGAATTCAATTCTTAAAAGATCTCTGTTCATGAAAAGAACTAGGGTCACGTGCCCCCACGTGACCCTTGAAAAGATCCCCTGCAAAGAACTTTGAAGCATCACCCCACGTGCTCCCACGTGACCCTCATTATATATGGAACAAAAGTAAAGGCAGAAACAATTCCGGGCGCTCTCACGTGTTACCACGTGATCCCTAATAAATGTTCTAATAAATCAGGGCATGATTATACATCACGTGCCCACACGTGATGGCTATGAAAATTAAAAGTGTTTAACACTTGTTTGCAGAACAAAATAAAGGGGATCTGGCCCCACTTTTTGATGCCATCACGTGCTCCCACGTGACTCTCAAAACGCAGAAAGAAAGATCAATGGGAATGAAGGCTTTGGGCGCTCTCACGTGTTTACCACGTGACCCCTTAGCAAACGTTCTAACAGTCTGCGCATAAATCCCCATCACGTGTCAACACGTGATGCTCGAAATAAAAAGGAAAAGTGTTTAACACTTATTCACAGATTTGAGGATAAAACAAAGGAGATGTGGCTCCGCATTTAGGGCGCCCTCACGTGTCACCACGTGACCCCTAATGAGCATTCCAACAGACCAGAGCGGGGGCCTCCATCACGTGCTCACACGTGATGGCCGTCAGAATTAAAAGAGTTAAAACACTGATCTGCAGAATAAGATAAGGGAAATCAGGGCGCTCTCACGTGTCCACACGTGACCCCTCTCCCCTTAGTGTTTAACACTAATCCGAAGACTTTGTCCTCAGTGATTAACACTGATTTTCCGATTGTTTAACACTAGTTTGGAAAACTCTATTTGCAGTGTTTAACACTGATTTGCTTAGTGTTTAACACTAATTTGAAAACTCTGTTCCCAGTGTTTAACACTGATTATCTTTTAGTGTTTAACACTAACTTGCTAATCTTATTCCCAGTGTTCAATACCGTTGGTCTTTAGTGTTTAACACTAGCTTTAGCCCAATTGGCTAAGTTTCTAGAGGCAAAGCCTCTCCTTCAATGGACCAACAGAGGGCCAATATTTCAAACATAACTGGACTTAGCCCAAACTGGCCATAAGTCCTCAAATCATCTTGAACTGAGCATATCTGCTCTTTCAACCAACTCATTGGTTCAAGGGTACATCTCTGAACTCCTCTGATATTTGTCGTTGTAATCCTTCAACGTCTTCAGAGAGGTGACGGGTCCCGACAACCACACATCAACACGGACTGTGGGGTCCTTAAACTCATGGACTTATGCGTCCTTAAACCAAGATACGGACTGCGGGGTCCTTAAACCCGCGGACTTATGCGTCCTTAAACTAACGGACTAATGCGTCCTTAAACACACCCATATGGACTGTGGGGTCCTTAAACCCATGGACTTATGCGTCCTTAAACTACCAATGGACCACCATGTCCCTAAACTGGTAATGGACCACCATGTCCCTAAACTGGAACAATAGAGCCCAAATGCTCTTTTGTCGGATCTAAACGATCCCGTTAAGTTGATCTTAGTCTCAAACTGGACTAACGTATCCTTAACAAACGTTTGAGTTGATCTTAGCCTCAAATATGGCTAACGTATCCTCAAACCAAAACCCCAAACCCAAATCTAAGAAAACACGGATTTGGACTAATCCACGTCCTACGGGCGACGACATAAATTGGTCTCCGTATACAATCCACGGGCAACCACAAATAAAACAAACACCCACGACACGAAGTGACCATCTGGAGAAGGAGAAAGTTGTTACCGCAATGCGGTAGCGTAATTAACTGCAGGGGCTTGCGCCTGCAGGGAAGAGCGTCCCCACAATCAAAAACCCCTCAAACGAGGGGGAATCTGACGAAGTCTGCTACATCGGTCGCATCCGTTTAAACCTTCGATATATGATGCCATAAATTAACTTGGCATCTTCGGAGAGGTGGACGGATAGCACCAACTAGCATCTGCCCCGAACCTAACGCCTCAGACGTCCCGACGTCCCGACGTCCCACCGGGCGTGCCAGAATCTGTTCCCCTCCGAATGGCGGCGCACAAGACTGCGATGTCTTGGCACTGAGATTCGGGGCAGATGCTAATTGGTGCTATCCGTCTACCTCTCCGAAGATGCCAAGTTTATTTATGGCACCATGTATCGAAGGTTTAAACGGATGCGTCCGATGTAGCAGACTTCGTCAGATTCCCCCTCGCTTGAGGGGTTTTTGATTGTGGGGACGCTCTTCCCTGCAGGCGCAAGCCCCTGCAGTTAATTACGCTACCGCATTACGGTAACAACTTTCTCCTTCTCCAGCTGGTCACTTTGTGTCGTGGGTGTTTGTTTTGTTTTTGGTTGCCCGTGGATTGTATACGGAGACTGATTTATGTCGTCGCCCGTAGGACGTGGATTAGTCCAAATCCGTGTTTTCTTAGATTTGGGTTTGGGGTTTTGGTTTGAGGATACGTTAGCCATATTTGAGGCTAAGATCAACTCAAACGTTTGTTAAGGATAGGCGTTCCACCACGCCCTGGGCTTCAGTGACCAGCCGCTGGGATAGCCGTAAGCATGCTCGGGAGCCGGAGCCCCGGGCTTTGGAGGTGGAGCATGAGGCCGACCCCCTCCCGAGGTCCCCCTCAAAAGGTACAAGAGGACAGTATCTCGATCAACGTCCTTCCCGATCTTCGTGCAGGAAGGGGACGTTTGTTTCGAGGTATCCTCGGGGCTTTCTGTCGCCGATAGCTTGCTCTCTGAGATAGAACGATCGGCCGGAGGCAAAATCCCCGGGAGACCCTCAAGGCCTAAGTCGCCGCCATTGCTCTGGAGGCTGTACAGGTCAGTATTCGCTTTCCGTTTAAGTTTTTGCTTTGGATGTTTTTTTGTTTTTTTTCTTTAACCCCTTCTTTTATGTTCCTCAGGTCCTCCAGCACTGCGCCCTCATCGCCAACATGGAGCACGAGGAAATTGCCCCGGCGATACAGATGGCTGGCGAGTCTTCTTCACGGGAGGAGGGCCTGTGCCGGGAGCTGCGTCAGGCGAAAGAAAAGATTGCCGCCCTCGAAAATCGGGTGGCCGCCGAGGAGGTGGCGAACTCCAAATGCAAGGAGTCCATTCGAATTTTGAAGGAGTCCAACAAGGCCATTGAGGCTAAGTTGGAGGAGGTCAGAGTGCTTAACGCCACAATGAAGAAGACACGGGACACCCTTAAGAGGAAAGCCGAGACGACGAAGGAAGGGATGAAGATCGCCGACCTCCGGGCAGCAAAGGCGGTGGAGAGGTACAAGACGTCGGAACAATTCTATGTCGACCTTGCCGATGCCTCAGCCATTGTCTGGCATCAGTCTCTCGATGTCGTTAAGGCGTTGATGCCGGGGTTTGCCGATGGTGAGCTCTGGCTCGAATACCCCCTCAAGGATGAGACGCAGGGGATGCCGCCGGAGGTGCCGCCGGGGGAGAGGCTCCCGGTGGAAGTGCTGGAGATAAGGTAATCATCCCGGCTCCCAGCGCCGAAGCTCCTGGTGGGGGCGCCGACCCTAAAGCTATCGCTCCGACTACCGATGCTGGCGTCGAGCAGATCGAGGTCCTTCCAACTCCCGAGGCCTGAGCCCTTCTGCCTTCCTTTTTTTTGTTTTTGAATCTTGTAGGCCTTCGGGCAATTTTGTAAGGCTGAGGAGCCTATAATACCTTTTTTAAAGACTCCCAAGTTGTGAATAAAGCCGCTTTGTAAATTTTTTGCGTGGCAACGTTTTCTTGTTTGTGTGAGCCTGTTAGCGTTTTCCTCGCCTGACGAGTCAGACCGCAGGTCGGTGATCGGTCCTTTCGATGGCGATCGCGCATCGAGTGAAATCCAATTATTTGTCAAGATACAAAGGCCGGTGTCAGGCTGGTGTCCTTATGCCCTCGGAGTTGAGGCGATGACCGCTCACTTAAGTTACGTCGGTTGGCTCTTTTGAGTAGAAAGGTGTAGATTTGCCCATTCCTTTGAGTTGGACCGGCGACCATTTCTCTTAGAATAAGTTAAACAAGAGCCTAGTTTGGATTGGTCGGCGTTTGCTGAGGTTGGGGGCTCCAGATCCTTAGTGTAGACAGGTAGGAAGTTTCCCGTTAAGGACGGACCGAGCAGGGAAGCTGCTAGGTGGCCTCTTGACGAGGGCTTTTGATCCTTGGCGTCGGTGGGTAGTGAGCTACCAGCCATGGATGGACCGAACAGGGGAGATGCTCGGCGGCCTCTTGATGAGGGATTTGATCCTTAGTGTAGATGGGCAGGAGCTACCCGCTAAGGATGGATCGAGCAGGAAAGCTGCTCGGTGGCCTATTGATGAGGGCTTTGATCCTTAGCGTAGATGGGCAGGAGCTACCCGCTAAGGATGGACCGAGCAGGGAAGCTGCCCGGTGGTCTCTTGATGAGGACTTTGATCCTTAGCGTAGATGGGCAGGAGTTATCCGTTAAGGATGGACCGAGCAGGGAAGCTGCTCGGTGGCCTCTTGATGAGGGCTTTGATCCTTAGCGTAGATGGGTAGGAGCTACCCGCTAAGGATAGATCGAGCAGGGAAGCTGCTCGGTGGCCTCTTGGTGAGGGTTTTGATCCTTAGCATAGGTGGGCAGGAGTTACCTGCTAAGGATGGACCGAGCAGGGAAGCTGCTCGGTTTTACGATGCATCGTTCAATCTCCCCAGGCGTGTGAAAATGTGGAAGAGTGACCGTCGTGTGCGACACGTGGCAGAAACGCATAGGCCAGGCGAGGCGTTCCAAGATCCGCGACGTTCCAACTTTGGTTGGCCGTGAGACACGGGATGCCCGCCACGTGGCGGTTCAGTATTGGAAGAGTTGAAAATATCCCAGGATTCGCGCCCACGCGCGCGCAAATTTCGGCCCCTGGGGGATTTTGTTGAGGCTATAAATAGATAAGGAGATGGGTTTCTTTCAGCGTTGTTTTTCTGAGATGGCCGGGCGCATCTACACGATTGAAGAGATCGTCACTCCCGATGACGTCTATTTATACAACCAGTGCCTCTCCGAGGAGACATACCAGGGTGTGGTCCAGCGCATTGAGGACCATTTCGGCCGTCTATTTCCTCGTCGGTCGTCTCTCCTCCAATTGCTGATGTATGTAATTTGGAGGAGGTCCCCGGGGCTATATAACCCCCTCTCTGAAGAACTGCAGGATGAGGCGCCCGATAAGTTGCACATGCTGTATGTTCTCGGCCTTATCTCGAAGAACATGCATGATCGGTCGGCGGCCCTTCTTTTGGAGTGTTTCCAAAAGTGGCAGATCGCGGGCCTTTTCCCGGCGGATGGAAGGTCTGGTATTTCCGTGGCGTCTCGGGTACGTGGACAGCATCAGCGGGAGCGGGCTGAAGAGGCCGCTGGCGGAGATCTCCACGGAATACCATCAGCAGTGCTTTCTCGATCCCATACCACCTCTGTTGTAATTTTAATTTTTGTGTAAGACTGAAGAGCCCATAATACCCATGATAAATAAAATTCTCCTTTTGCGACATACTACTGTTTCCTTTTTGTCTTCTTGGTGTGTTTGAGTATTTTCATAAAACAAAACCCATGAGCTTTGAACCGAGAAAGAGGGAAACACATAGGAGAAGTTTCTTCTAATTCAAAAGACTTAGATAAATTTACATCGCTTTGGCAAAGAAGAATCATATATTCATAGATACAATTTTCAAATTCACTTGTACAACTTGAATTTCTCGGCGTTGTAAGGTCGTGGAAACTTGCGACCCGCCGCGTCTTGCAAGCGATAGGCTTCGACGAGCAATATTTCGGAGACGAGGAATGGGCCGTCCCACTTCGGGAAAAACTTATGCAACTTGCTTTGGTCTACGAACTCGTTCCGCCTTAGGACCAGATCCCCAGTCTTAAAGGTGCGATGGTTGACTCGTGCGTTATAGTAGCGAGCAGTTTGTTTTTGGTAAGCGGCTGCTTTGATCTGTGCCCGGTCCCGCTTCTCCAGCAAGATGTCCAAATTAGTTCGGAACGCCAAGGTATTAGCTTCGTCATCGAAGTGCTCGACTCTGTAACTGGGCAGGCCGGTTTCTGTTGGGACCATCACCTCGGTGCCGTAGCAGAGGCTGAAGGGGGTCTCTCCAGTGGGGGTCTTATTCGATGTGCGTAGAGCCCATAAAACCCGGGGTAGTTCGTCGACCCAACTGCCTTGCCTTCCTTCCAGACGAGTTCGAAGACCTCGGATTACATCCCGGTTAGCGACCTTGGCCTGCCCGTTGCATTGAGGATGCGCGACCGCAGCGAACTTCATGAGTACGTGGTATTCGCTGCAGAATCCTTTGACTTTGTCATTTTCGAAGTTCGTCCCGTGGTCGGCAATGATACACCTCGGGATCCCGAACCGGGATATTATATTGTTCTGTAGGAATTTGATAGTTGTGGTGGCGTCCGGTTTTCTGATGGGGACGGCCTCGATCCATTTCGTAAAGTAGTCCACCGCGATGAGAATGTATTTGTGCCCGCCCGTACCAGTTGGGATTTGGCCTACCATGTCCATTCCCCACTGGGCAAACGGCCATGGGGAGGTCAGGGCCGTTAGCTCGGTAGCCGGAAGACGGGGTATGCTGCCATGGAGTTGGCAACTCTTGCATCTTCTGACGAGCTTCTGAGTATCCTTGGAGTAGCGTCTTCTAGACTAAGGTGCGGGCCTCTTGATGCGCTCCGCCGACCCCTTCGTGAACCTCACGGAGGACGTAGTCAGTCTCGTGGGGGTCGACGCACCGAAGCAGAGGTTGAGTGATGGATTTCTTGTAGAGATTTCCACTGCTCCAAACGAAATGAAGGGCTTTGGCTCGGAGGAGGCGTGCTTCCCCTCGATCTTCTGGGAGCGTACCTTTCTTCAGGAATTCTATGAGGGACTTCCTCCAATCCCGGTCTTCTTCCCGGGCAGTGTAAACTTGAAATGCTGTCGCTCTGTCTTCCACGCTTGTAACCATCCTAAAATTTCTAAATCTACGTATTTTCATTCTTCAATAAAATACGGTATTTACTTATTTTTGGTATTTTCTGTATATTCTATTTTCTATTTAGTATATTAATTTATATCTTTTCTTCTATTAAATATATTATCTTTCCACCTAATTTTCCTACCTAAACTATTTTCCAAAACCCATTTTAAATAAAACCCATAACCTAAGCCTCTTCTCACTCTCATAATTCTATTAGAGCAAAAGCCAATCTTGTTTCATAATAACATAAGTTTACTTTCTCTATTTCTCTATACCAATAGCCCAAGCCCAAGCCCAACATTCCTTTCTCTTCCATTCAATTTCTTTCTAAAGCATCCCCTTGCTGTTAGATTTCTCCATGATCCCTTTTAACTCCCAAACTCATATTAAAATCCATGTTTCAATTAAAATCTCATCCTCACTGTTCACTCTTCACCACCCTATGAGCTGACTCTCTTTTCCTCTTCTTTGAGAAACTGCCGACCCTCTCTCTTTCTCTCTTCAATTCTCATAAATTCCCCTCTCCTTTTCTTCTTCTCATGAAAACTCTCTCTCTCTCTCTCCACTTATACATATATACATATTTATACACAATTCCACTTATACATATATACATATTTATACACAATCACACACTAGGCCTTTATCTCTTCTTCAAAAATTTTCCTTCTTGAGCAACCCTCACCGCACCAATGACTACTTCTGACCGAGCATCATCGAGCCCCTTGACACCATGGCCGACCCCTTCTCCTTCTCCTTCTTCGACTCGGTCTCGCAAGCTGGACAATCTCCGCCTCCATCTACCGCACCATGCATCAAACCCTCGACATTCAACAAGTACGCACGATGCGACCGAGTCGAGAACTGAGGCTTCAAGGCTAGGCTCGAGTCCGTGTGAGCGCCACGATAAATCCCATGCCTTCGGATCTTCAATCTGTCGAAGTACAAAATTTGCGTTGGAGGTGTTCGACAAAATGTCTCAATGAGATTAGGTCATATTCCATCGTGAGTAAGTCCTCTTCCTCGTTTTCTCTCTCGTTCCTTCCTACTTGCCTTCCCTTGTCTTCATACCGATCAATAATATTTTGATTACAGCCACTTAAAAAAAATGTGTTGTATGATGTCTATTTAATTATATTTATATAAACCTAAGCTTCTATTTTGGTTAGTTGAATTCATATATGTAACATAGCAAGTGTATTGCTAGTTAATTATGGATGGTATTTAGTTGTTGGTATTTTTAAATCCAGTGGGAATTTGAGATCAATTTTCCTTGACATTTTGTTGTTGCCCGTCACAAAACAGTTATTTGGAGTATTCATTTCTTATATCATGCATGAATTCATTAGTGGTATCACTACATCATGCATGAGTTGTACAAATCTTATATCAGTCATTTCCCCTCAAGCCAAGCATTATAGTTATATATGCAGATGAACTGTTGCTGTATGTGAGAACATTTCGAATGTTGAAATAAAATCTGTATGCATCGTATGGTCATGCCTAAACAAATTATATGTCCAACTAGCTTTCATATATATAATGATTTCCATTTGTAACCCTGCAATAAAAAAAATTAGGCATGTATGCAGCAATTAATTCGATATTTTACTGCCTGTAGGTGTGTCTTGTACGCATTTACATTTCAGTCTATATTGCTATGTCTATTAAACCTGTTGTATTACTAGTCTGCTGTCAATGAATAAATTACCTCTAACATTTAAACAATATAGTTTAGCTAATCACGCATCCATACTTGTAGGATTTCATCAGTTTTTAAATAAATCCATTCAAATGAGAATCCTAATCTAAGCGTGCTTTGTTCCCTTGTATTAATCTATATTTTCAAGCAAAATTGATATCTCACTTTGACTGGTTGTTTATAGTTGAATCTCTATAGCATACTCAATCCATTACACAGAAGATAACATAATTGTAAATTAGATTTTCACTAAAATACCCCAGAGTTTAGAAAATAAAATTATTATATTTTGTACTAAATACAAGTTCATGTGAAGTTTAGATTTTATTTCAAGTTTGGTGCAGTTTTATGTTTCTGGATACACCAAGACGTTTTAGTTTACATAAAATAAATTTTAGTGTTTGATATTTTTATTTAAATTATGGTCATACGTTATGATAAGGTAATTAGTGTTCATATATTTTGAGCAATTATTATTCTAGTTATTTCAATATAGTCCCAGATATATGCAATATTTTAGATTTATATAATGTCTAAATATGTACGGTATTACCATTAGTTAACTTTTAGTATTTGATATATATATATATATATATATATATATATATATATATATATATATATGGTTTGTTGTACATATATTTTAGTGAGCTAGTATTTATGTGTTAGCATCAAGGGTGTGACATATGTAGTATTTAAATCACATGTACATGCATGTAGTATAATCAATCTGAGGAATAGGATTCAATTTGTACATATATATGGTTTCTTTTTACGTGCATGTCTTCACTTTTGAAGTCTGCGGCCTTTGATTAAACACCCTATTACATACATGACTTGAATTGTCTCGAAACCTGAATACAACATCACATGAATAAACCTATTACATACTAGACTTGACCAAACCCAAACCATGAATATTTTAAGCTGGACATGAATACTCGCACTTGACATGAATACCGACACTTGACATGAATTCTTGAACTCTATTCACAATTTGACATTGAACTTGTACTCTCACTTATATTCATGGTTCTGGGCTAGGCATGTGACATTAATTAGAGACTAATATACGTGGGGTGTTAGGATAGTTTGAGTATGAATCCAACATAATCTCATTAGTCCTATTAATACAGATCATGTTGCTGTGGTACCGGGCTGAAACGGTACAAATCATGTTGCTGTGGTACCGAACTGAAACGGTACAAATCACGAATTCACGAATGAGGACCCGTGTTTCCAAGCCCCTGGATGATAGCCTGTTGGGTTTGGAATACTTCAATAACAATTGAAATCCCGCTATTTTAGGCCTGTGATTCCTTACCCCTGGATGATAGCCTTGGGTTCGAGAATACTCTTGAGATTGGTTAACATTCACACTTGAACTCACGTTAGTTATTTTTACCCTTTTAGAGACTTTTAGGACACTCACATTCATTTCATGTTCACTATATCTACACTCTACGGCCATGCTATACTTGTTTGCTATGCTCATATTATTTTGCCATACTGATATAGTTGACATACATATTACCGTGCACGCTACCATACTTGTTTACATGTTCATGATTTTTATTCATGCTGTACTATATATCATATTACACCTTGCATTTGATTTATATATATCATGCCATCCTTTTGGGGACTTACCGAGCGTTAGTTCGCTTACGGGCATTCCACACATCTTTCTTTCTTTCTTGGAATGTTCGTCAGGTGGTATTAAGACAGAGGAGATAGAAGTGGTCAAAGAGGAGTACAACTAGTTCATATCATAACCGGACGTCTAGTTTCATTTAGCTTTTCATTTCATTTCAGCTATTTTATTTATGTCTTCTTGTTAAGGCTTATCATGTTATCATATCTTGTATTCAGATATTTTGTCAATTGCGAACCTTGAATGTAATAAATCAAAATTGGATTTCATTCTTTTGTTTATTCTTGTTACTTTATGTTGCGTATAAACGCTTAGCGTATTTATTTCGAGAAATGACCTTCTCAAAATAAATGTGTCGCGGGCTTACCATGTCACCGTTTCCGTTATTTTGGGAAGCGGGGTGTGACAACGCTGGGCCGTGGCAAGACCTCGAAGAGGATATTTCTCTTGTTGTTGGCCGTATAGGAGGAAGCTAGCTTGCTTAGAGGGTCAGCTTGGGCGTTTAGGTGCCGGGGGATCTGCTCCACTTGAACTTCGTCGAAGTCTTCTTACCTCGGCGAAATATTTCACCATCAAAGGCTTCCGTGCCTCGAAACGGCCAGTCACCTGGCCTACGACCAGGGCAGAGTCATTGCGGATTCGGATCGTCTTCAGCCCCACTCCGGAGGCGATTCGTAGTCCAGCTAGTAATGCCTCATACTCCGCGGCGTTGTTTGAGGCTTTGAATCTGAGCTTCAAAGAATACTCCATCTCTATCTCGTTCGGTCCTCAAATGATAAGGTCGGCACCGCTTCTATCCTCGGTAGATGATCCATCGACGTAAAGGACCCAATCGGGAATGGAGTCGGGCTTCTCCTCGATCGAGGGTTGAGACCCGGGGGCTGGCGCCGACACTGCCTCCTTGTTGGGGATAGTGCATTCGACAATAAAGTCGGCCAGGACTTATGCCTTGATAGCCAAGACTTGTGCCTTGATAGCCTGCCTTGGGCGGTATTTGATATCGAATTGAGATAACTCCCACCTCCATTTCTCCAAGCGACTAGATGACTCGGGGGAGGTGAGAATAGCCTCTAAGGGACGCTCGGTGAGGACAAGGATGGTTTGTGCCTGGAAGTAGTGTCGTAGTTTTTTTGAGGCCACGATAAGCGTCAAGACAATCTTTTCTATGGCCGAGTACATTTTTTTCGCGTCCTTAAAGATATGGCTTACGTAGTAGACCGGCTTCTCGACTCCTTCGACATCTCGGACGAGCACCGAGCCTGCAGCCTAATCGGACACCGCTAGATACAGTGATTGCTCGTCTCCTTCAATTGGCCGGGTGAGCAGTGGGGGAGTTTCCAGGTGCATTTTCAATTGCTCGAAAGCGCTCTGACACTCCTCCGACCATTCGAACCTTGGGATCTTTCTCAGGGCTTTGAAGAATGGGAGACACTTTTCTCCTGACCTTGACATGAAGCGACTCAGAGCGGCTACTCTCCCTGTGAGCCGCATGATTTTGACGTTGGTCTTCGGTGCGTCCATGTTGAGAATGGCATTGATTTTCTCCGGGTTAGCCTCGATTCCTCGGTGGGTAACCATGAACCCGAGGAATTTTCTACTAGTGACCCTGAACACGCACTTGGCGGGATTCAGCTTCATTTTGTATTTACGGAGGATGTCGAAAGTCTCGCCAAGATCTTTGACGTGCTCGTCTGACAAGGTCGACTTAACAAGCATGTCGTCGACGTAAACCTCCATATTCCTCCTGATCTGTGGTGTGAACATCCTGTTGACCAAGCGTTGGTATGTAGCTCCGGCTTTTTTGAGGCCGAAGGGCATCACTTTATAGTAGTATACCCCCCGGTTCGTTGTGAATGAGGTGAGCTATTGGTCTGCCGGGTTCATACGGATCTGGTTGTAGCCGGAGAAAATATCCATGAAGCTGAGTAATTCGTGGCCTGCCGAGCTGTCGACGAGCCGATCTATCCGAGGGAGGGGATAGTTGTCTTTCGGGCAGGTCTTGTTGAGATCTGTGAAGTCGACGCATATGCGCCACTTCCCGTTTGCCTTTTTAACCATTACCACATTCGCCAGTCATTCTGAGTAGGCCATGTTTCGAATGAAGTTGGCTGCAAGCAACTTGTCAACTTCGTCCTCGATCGCCTTTTGTTTGATCGGAGCGAAAATTCGTTTCTTCTGCCTGACGAGTCGGACCTGTAAGTCTACGGTAGCACCCCGTCCGTCTTTCAGACACCAAATGCGGAACAAAAACTTTTATAACTGGCGCTATCGCATACTATAACCCGGATCTGCCATTAACGCTAAACTAACAAACTGTAAAGAGGGTAGAAAGGTTATACCGAACGATCCGAGTCCTTCGTTCTTTAACCATCATCCCACGCTCCGTTGCGGCTGCTCCGATCTCGTCGATCTCCGATCTCCTCGTCCAGGTGGCACCACGTCATCGGATCTTTAAACGGGCTCCCGCCTCTAACCCGAGGCAACTCGGTCATCAAGTTTGCTAAAAGAGATGACCAAGATTGATGTAGAGAATGAGTAGAACACTTTGTCTCGCTTCGTCCAAAGCCATGGACGAACGGTTAATGAAGTTTCCATTTGAATCGGGTAATGGAAAATGAGCTATGAAATTTCCATACACTAAAACTATCATCTTTTTTCCAAGTTAATCAAATTCATCTCAAGGGGAGGGGCCGGCCAATATATGAGGAAGAGAGGGTGAGTGTAGAAGCAAGGGAGGTGACCATAAAGGAATAATATCAAGAAGAAATATCCTAAGGTTAACAAGAAACATTAATGCTAAAGGTGACTCACTAATGACACCTTGCATAACAATAAATGCAAACCATGAGTCATGAAATCTAGTCACCTCTTCTAGAACCTTCCACACGACTCACCCTCATGACTCACCACAAGAAAAGATAAATCCGTATTTAACCGAATGTTAAAGACGGGTGATAGAAAACTGGAAACTGGAAACTGGAAACTTTCAAAAGTGATCCCGAAACGAATTTCAGGATAACCCCGTAACAGTATAAACATACCCGCATTTGTATTACGACCGAATACAAATGCAACTGAGACAAAGATATTATATCTACACAGTATAATACTCGGATCCGGTTTAAATCAAAGCCCACCAGTATTATCTGCCCGAAATATGACACGCGCGTAAACGCACGTGCATTTTCCGAACCCTGCCATAAAACCATACGGGCTCTACAACGTTTAGCCCGAACTTGGGAAACTATCTGTGGGGGACTCTAATGACTCGTCAGTACCCTGACAGTGGGTTTAACCACAAGCCGTCAGCGGCATTAGCTGTGCGTAACGGCTGCCCATATATTGACCTCAAGGGAGGCCGATGAGCGAACTCATCCGGAAACCCTACTGAGCCTAACAGTGACAATGTATATACAGTCCGGTCCGTTCGTCTATGAGTATCGCATATCCGGCCTAGGGGGCTAGTAACGTCAGACCCCCAATAGCGGTATAAGTCGTATCGGAGACAAGTCCTGAACACCCTGAGAAACTACCGGAGTACTTACCAGTAATTCTCACCTGCCTTGGCCAAGGACTTGGTGTAATGGCTTTCCTAGACACAGCGTGATCTCCACCCCCAATACCGGGAGAGACGAATCCCCTGCCGATCCGCTCACGTGCCTCCATGTGGCTCGGGACTGTACCCAAAAACTACCTGTTTGCACGACTCCTTTGAGCCGTGGTAAGGTAGAAATCAAAGCATAGTGGGAACTCACACGAGACAAATGACGACCTCAGGTCGATGAACTAACCTGTACACATGTCACCAGGGAACTGCTATCTGACGATATGTATAATACCAACTAGCAGGTTCCCGGCGAGTCCAGTCCGGTGTACTCAAAACCCAATGAGAACCTGTATACATCTTAGGTGATCCAACTGACACCAGTGGCTTGTGAGACCGGCCACCGCCCCTCGTCGGGGTCTCGACTGTATACACTAGTCTACTCCGGAGTATCGATGCCCTGTCTCGAAACTCCCACGACTAGGGACAACATTTAAGGATGTGCTTATAGACCACCCAACTCTCACGTATATGATCGCCATCATACTGTTGGTAGTCAAGCAAGATCCTAAGGGCTCTATCAACGTGTAACAGTGATCGGTCATCTGAACCTGTACACGACTGATAAAGGCAAACCAGATAGCATACTATCATCTCGAGTAAGACTGTCCTACCGGCATAGGTCCTCCTCAATCATTGCAATCACGTGCCTGCGATCCAATAATTGACTTTGAGGGCACTATATCCAACAATCTCCCACTTGCACTTAAGGCTAATTATTACGATGTCGCATACTCACAGCCCGTGTGATACCGAACATCCAACTCCTCTACTAATCAATTTCACAAAGTCCGTTTGTAAAACTCTTGTGTTCGAGAAATAGCCTCAGTGAGTGGATCCGCCCTGATGTTTCTTTCTATTTCTCTCTTAATCTCAAGTTCGCGGAGAAAGCCATCTCCTGAATTGAGTAATACCTGTCTTAGAATATGTCTGGATATCTGATGGGACCTAGTTCATAAATGAACTCCAAATCCAAACTTCTTAGACTGTATCGTCAACTGAATCTAATCAGTATGCTGCACCATGCCTCCCACAGTATCCTCTTGGACCATCTGTCCATAATACTGTCCCTCGTCAGAGAGAAAACTATAACCATAGATCTAAAACCATAGATCTAGAAACCAGAATGTCTGATATTTTATCCATATCCTGTCTGGAGAAACAACTGTGTGACGACCACAGTACAACCGATCGTAATATAGGAATTTTACTTCCTACTCTGTGTATGTCATCCAAATACCAAGACATCACACCCTACTACCTTCTTAACAGATCCATCCCCTATTCTGATGAAGTCAAATCTATGACTGTCATATCAAAATTAGATGATCTATCTCCGCTATAACTGCTCTAGTCTATAAATAGATATAGGCTACTTGCCCACTATGCTTCCGCTGCTCCCACTGACCACAACAACCCTCTGGCAGAATAATATACACGTGCACTTCTAAAGCTAGTTTAGAACGACGCTATACTTAACCTCCTGCCGGGTCTCATAGTCTGGAACAACAGTAGTGTCAAGTCTGGGTGAACAAGAACCTCCCTGTCACCGTCCTTGAGGCTACCAGAGTACCTCTCGGGTGTCTGAGGTTACTCACCATATCTGCGGAGTGGCTAATGGAATGTCAAACCTGATTGAATCTTTAGGTCCTATTAAATTTTCCGTAATCGTTTGCGGTTCTGGAATCACTTCCAGTTCTACCATACTCCCACTACTGTTTTCTGAAAAAATCCATTTTACTAAAACTGTGGCGAGTCAAGAACAATATCACTATTGATCTTCCAGATGGTAGAAAGTCAACCCTCAACATAGCCCAGGTCAACCCACAAACTGCCATTACAGAAACATGCCCTGAGTTATCCAGAGTCTGGTTTTAAGCATAAGCTGGACAACTCCCCGTACCTTAACATCGTTAAGATATGAACCATTCTATATCCAATATAGAAACTTTGGCACTTATTTAATTGGAACCAGATTCTAATCATGCAGCTGTCTCCAGTGCATATCAACTTAATGGAGAGAGGCTAATCAGTATTACTCAACTTTGGAATCCATCCAATTATGAGTAACCTGAAAGAGAAACAAGTTTCTCAAAACTTTTACTATCATCTGAATACCAATCACAAGTATCTACATTTTCGATCTCTTTGAAGAATCCTGATACTTGCGACATCTGGTTCTCTACTTTATTCTTAAACTCACAACTTCTCAAAAGTTAGACCTTGTATTTCTTCGAAACACTTGTCTAAAAACTAGAGAAGTCATAAGTAAACAGAACATAGTACGAGGACCAACCCCTTTGTCCTGATGGACACTGGACAACATACAATACTCTATATAAGTCCGTTGAGTTCAATAACTCAAAACCTGTGCATCGTAGGTTGAAAACTGTACCTATGGTTAAGAACTACTCCGTTGTTCAATGCTCCTTACCCAATCGTCAACTGATGTAGGTAAATGTCATCGACATAATATCAAAAAGTTATATCTCACTTTATAAAAATAAACATACAGATATATCATTTTGAAATTGGTGTACAACAATGGATACTCAAAACCAAATACATGCCTGCCGGCAATAACCCAGGCGACTTCCTCAAAATATCACCAATTACAACGAATTCCGATATAATGAGGATGATCAGCTAATTCCCAATAACTCACTCCCACTCATCATCTGTAAAACCATACAGATGTGAGAATCATACCTGGTAAATACATACCCTGGAGTAAGTATTTAATCGGGAAAACAGTTTTCCTTTAACAATGCACTGAAACATGAAAATGTTTCGTAGGGGTATCCTGGTATTCCTAATAATGCCTCTTCCATAATCCAATTCATGACTATAACCGTATATTTCTTTGCCATCTCTCCAAATCCCTTTATTTGTCTTTAGTCGTTACCTTCTGTACACCATCGTTAGGCTAAATGGTTTTCTGCTTTCCCTTCCGTTCGGCACCAGCCTATGGTTTGGAAGAAGACTATCCAGTAAGCATAATAGGTGTACCCTCCTAAACCAAGGAGTACTCGCAACTTGAGAGAAGGTGATGATAAAAGACAACTGAATAATACCTTATTCTATTTCTCCCGAACTGGGGAAAAAGGAAAGGTGAAATAGGAGTGGCGATGAAGTACGCGGTTTGGTCGTGAATGATAGCAGTCACAATTTACTTTGCCCTCTTTCTAATCCCATTATTTTGTCTTTACATATTACCTTCTGTACACCCTACTTAGACTAATTGGTTTTCTTCATTCCCTACCTTTCGGCACCTGCCTATGGTTTGGAATAAGACTATCCAATAAGCGTAATAGGTGTACTCTCCTAAACTAAGGAGCCCTCGCAACCTGAGAGAAGGTGATAATAAAAGACAACTGAATAAACCAATTCTTTTTCTCCGAACCTGGATCCATCCTCGAAGAAGTCCCTTCGAGTTCGTATATAACCATACGATGGATCTATCCAATGGAAGTGGATGTCCGTAGTAATACGGGGTGTTCTGAGAAATGCAAAGGGTAAAAGAAGGAGTGGCAATGACTTATGCAGACAATCCAAAAACCAGTATTTTAAGAAGGTTCGGTCAACTTGGTCACTGAGTCATAGTCTAGGGTCAGTCAAAGGTCGCTGCCAAAGAGAGAGAGAAAAGAAACACTCTGCGTGCACTCTAACCTAGATCAGAATGGTTATCACTTTATCTAATCCGGAAACCTCCCACTGTACTGTCAAATTCTCCTCCAAACCTAAAAGAAGAATCAATCGGGATCACCCGAAGAGTAAACCAACTCATCAGTGGGAATCGGGATCCAACTCTCATCGCATGATAACGTGACGGAATCCACTCACGTTATCACACTCCAGAAGGTATGCGCATGCCTGGCAAGTTTCAGTTTCTTTAGAAACTCCCGATATGATTTTTACCCCATGTTCTTATGACCTTGACGAAAGCCAATAAATCATAAGTCACATGTCAAGTTCTACCCGTCATATTCTTATCAATTTGAACCCACCCGTGTATACCCTTGACGAAAGCCAACAAGGTAATACGACTGTCCCAAACCAACACATTTATCTATGCAACAAATGAATACCCCAGCAGCTACCAAACATTATGCCTTGAAGAAAGCCAACAAACATAGCTTGAATACTACTGACCATCCATAAGACATGACGGAGGGCTATGGCTGGTTTTTGGCGAAAACCTTTAACGTAATGAACTTGATCTCGTTGAAGAAACCTGATAGATTTTTATAAAAATATAGTGGCGAAAACCTTTTGCTAAAGAGGTCACTCCCGGTGAAGGGATCTCGGCTTTTTCCTCGTGGAATGAGGTGCGGGATATTCCAACTGAATACCGCGATGCAAAGCAACATGTAATCGACTATAGTGAAGTTATTACCCTGACGCAAACTTCTGCCTAAGGGGTCACTCCCGGTGAAGGGATATCGGCCCTTGCCCCGTCGAATGAGGTGCAGGATATTCCAACCGAATACCACTATGCAAAACAAAAGGAAACGTCTTTGTAATAACACTTTTTAAAACTGTTCCAACAACATCCAAACAGGTTTGTTTTCCTTTGCATTGATCAGAATCAACGCAGTCCCATCAATTAATCACACCAGAAAAGAATGAAAATAAAATGTACGTATATGCCATCCGCATTCGTCACTGGGTCCCGTCTTTACCCGTTAGGTTACTTAACTAACGACAGAGCGAGGACTGGACTAGCGCGGGTGCAAAACATATACAACATCTAATAGTATATATACCAATATACAATAATCGCTCCAGGCGTGATAATATGCAACATTACAGAAAAGTAATAAGCATCACAGAACAATACAGATAATCTGGGATCCCCGGGTTTCACAAAGCCGCTACTGAAACCCGACGTTCCCCTGGTCGTGTGGATAGCTTGTGCAATGAAACCTAGACCCCTACGGGTGCGGCAAGTTACCCGCCAAAACTTGAAGCGAGGCAGCCCCCTACAGCAAAGTGAATGGATCACCCAGCACTTCACGGAATCCGGTAACTTAAGCACCCCTCCTTGGGTCAACCTGTATTCCCTACGAGTGCGGCGAATAGTCTGCCAATTCTAGAGTGAGGCCCCTCTGCCTCTCAAAGCCATGAGATGCGGACCCGTTGCCCCCCAGAACCCGGCTATCCGTACACTCCGTCGCGGGGTAAAACCTAGTACAGAAATGAAAAATATGTACAATGGGTACATCGACCTCAGCCCGGTCGTGCCCCAAAAGAATATTATACAAACTGGCAAAGACGGCAGTCCACATGTTGGACGCTCGCCCCGCAATATTAAATGTACAAATAAATCCAAACTGCACTACCATTGCACACTGCTATCCACCACGACAAATCCGCAACATCACAGCATAACACAGGACATCAACGCGAATGTCACGTTCGCAAACCCGTCTAAAAGAACTATAGCAATCAGACGTGGTTTACCGCTCGAATGACATTCACGGTCGGAGATATAATGTAAATACTGTAAATTAACACGTTTAAATTTCGATCGACTAAATTTCCCGAAGTGGGCCCCACGTACATCTGCTGTACAGTAACAAAATCTGGGCCCAAAAGAACAGTTTCAGAAACCATAATTTCCCAAGTAGAAACCCCAGAAGAAAAATGACCCACTGATTCACCAATATGGCCGCGGTTCCGCGGCCAAAGCATGGCTTTGGCGGCGGATCCGCGGTCGTACGGTCAGATCAGTTTGTCGTTTTTCTCCAGTGTTCTTGAAAAAGCCTGCTTGATTTTCTGGTATACTCAAAATGATTTTTCGACCCCTTTTAAAATCAACAGAAACTTTAGACTTGAAATTTGCGGTTTTCGAAAATCCGTTCGATCGATATTTTAAACGCGTTAGCACAAGTTAGTAAAGCTTAATGGTAAGGTTCTGATACCATGTAAGTCTACGGTAGCGCCCCGGCCGTATTTCAGACGCCAAATGCGGAACAAAAACTTTTATAACTGGCGCTATCGCATACTATAACCCGGATCTGCCATTAACGCTAAACTAACAAACTGTAAAGAGGGTAGAAAGGTTATACCGAACGATCCGAGTCCTTCGTTCTTTAACCATCATCCCACGCTCCGTTGCGGCTGCTCCGATCTCGTCGATCTTCGATCTTCTCGTCCAGGTGGCACCACGTCATCGGATCTTTAAATGGGCTCCCGCCTCTGACCCGAGGCAACTCGGTCATCAAGTATACAAAAGAGATGACCAAGATTGATGTAGAGAATGAGTAGAACACTTTGTTTCGCTTCGTCTAAAGCCATGGACGAACGGATAATGAAGTTGCCATTTGAATCGGGTAATGGAAAATGAGCTATGAAATTTCCATATACTAAAACTATCATCTTTTTTCCAAGTCAATCAAATTCATCTCAAGGGGAGGGGCCAGCCAATATATGAGGAAGAGAGGGTGAGTGTAGGAGCAAGGGAGGTGACCATAAAGGAATAATATCAAGAAGAAATATCCTAAGGTTAACAAGAAACATTAATGCTAAAGGTGACTCACTAATGACACCTTGCATAACAATAAATGCAAACCATGAGTCATGAAACCTAGTCACCTCTTTTAGAACCTTCCATACGACTCACCCTCATGACTCACCACAAGAAAAGATAAATCCGTATTTAACCGAATGTTAAAGACGGGTGATAGAAAACTGGAAACTGGCAACTTCCAAAAGTGATCCCGAAACGAATTTCAGGATAACCCCGTAACAGTATAAACATACCCGCATTTGTATTACGACCGAATACAAATGCAACTAAGACAAAGATATTATATCTACACAGTATAATACTCGGATCCGGCTTAAACCAAAGCCCACCAGTATTATCTGCCCGAAATATGACACGCGCGTAAACGCACGTGCATTTTCCGAACCCTGCCATAAAACCATACGGGCTCTACAACGTTTCGCCCGAACTTGGGAAACTATCTGTGGGGGACTCTAATGACTCGTCGGTACCCTGGCAGTGGGTTTAACCACAAGCCGTCAGCGGCACTAGCTGTGCGTAACGGCTGCCCATGTACTGACCTCAAGGGATGCCGATAAGCGAACTCATCCGGAAATCCTACTGAGCCTAACAGTGACAATGTATATACAGTCCAGTCCGTTTGTCTATGAGTATCGCATATCCAGCCTAGGGGGCTAGTAACGTCAGACCCCCAATAGCGGTATAAGTCGTGTCGGAGACAAGTCCTGAACACCCTGAGAAACTACCAGAGTACCTACCAGTAATTCTCACCTGCCTTGGCCAAGGACTTGGTGTAATGGCTTTCCCAGACACAGCGCGATCTCCACCCCCAATACCGGGAGAGACGAATCCCCTGCCGATCTGCTCACGTGCCTCCATGTGGCTCGGGACTGTACCCAAAAACTACCTGTTTGCACGACTCCTTTGAGCCGTGGTAGGGTAGAAATCAAAGCACAGTGGGAACTCACACGAGACAAATGACGACCTCAGGTCGATGAACTAACCTGTACACATGTCACCAGGGAACTGCTATCTGACGATATGTATAATACCAACTAGCAAGTTCCCGGCGAGTCCGGTCCGGTGTACTCATAACCCAATGAGCACCTGTATACATCTTAGGTGATCCAACTGACACCAGTGGCTTGTGAGACTGGCCACCGCCCCTCGTCGGGGTCTCGACTGTATACACTAGTCTACTCCGGAGTATCGATGCCCTGTCTCGAAACTCCCACGACTAGGGACAACATTTAAGGATGTGCTTATAGACCACCCAACTCTCACGTATATGATCGCCATCATACTGTTGGTAGTCAAGCAAGATCCTAAGGGCTCTATCAATGTGTAACAGTGATCAGTCACCTGAACCTGTACACGACTGATAAAGGCAAACCAGATAGCATACTATCATCTCGAGTAAGGCTGTCCTACCGGCATAGGTCCTCCTCAATCATTGCAATCACGTGCCTGCGATCCAATAGTTGACTTTGAGGGCACTATATCCAACAGGACCGTCGGGTCGACCCCGAGCTTATGTGAGATTATTTTGGGGTCGATCCCGGGTATATCGGCAGGTGCCCAAGCGAACACGTCCGAGTTTCCTCTGAGAAAGTGAATCAAGTCGTCGCGCTGGCCCCTGTTAAGAGTGACCCGATTTGGACAGTTCGTTCATTGTCCCTTTCTACGAGGGGGACCTCTGTTAGCGCCTCCACCGGGGCCTCTCGAATTTCTTTTTGTTCGTCCCGAGTATCCAACTGAAGGAGGTCTAGATCTCCTTCAGACGTTGTCTTCCGTCGATCTGCGGACAGCGTTGATGAAGGGCTGAGATTGGGTTTGAGGGTTGCCTGCTGAAGCGTGTGGATCTCAATGGGCTTAATTTGGTGTGAAGCCGAGCTACCTGCAAAGAAGTCCTGGGGTAGTTGTATCACCATGGACCCTCCAACGATCAAGTTAGTCGAGATATTTGGGCAGAGTAGCGGCCTATTGGGTAAAAATTGCCTTACATGAGTCGTCTAAGAGAGGGGTTTATATAGCGGCAGCCATGGGCTAGCGGGCGCGAGATTCTCACCGGCCGTTACGCCCTTGGCGTTACGCCTGCGAAAATGGCGGGATCCCACATTAATGACGAGATATGCCCGTTAATAGGGGAAAGCGATGGCGCGGAACGCAGGATCGTGGGGCGGCGGGTATCTCGCATCTGGCGAGATTCACGGAGTCGTGGCGGAGGCGCCTGTGACCCGCGTTCTAGGTCGCCCGATAGAGCCGAAGAAGCTTAGCTCGGCGAGAGGCCTAAAAGGGGGCGGGAGGCCGAGCTAGTTCGGTTCCGTGATAGATCAGAGGCGAAGGGCCGAGGAGCTCAGCATGTAGGAGGGCTCGGCGGGGAGCCAACGGTCGTTTACTTGGCGAGCACAAGAATATTCAGGGAATCCTCGGAGGTCGGGTCTAGGCAGCGGGACGATAGCCCGGGAAACACCTCCAATGTGTAGTCCTTGCCTTATTTCCGTGTGCATCGGGACACGTTATCTGCCACGTGTCATGATCCGGGGCGCTCCCACTTATGAGCATCATCAGTTGTGAACGGAGATGAGATAACGGCCGAGCTCGAAGAGGTTGCCTGCCATCGAGGAGCAGTTGGGCCCGCCTTGAAGCCAGATGAGGAGCGGGGTTACTGTGAGAGGGGAGGCTAGGTGTTGAGCTTCGTAGAAGGAGAAGAAGAAGGAAGAAGAGGAGGGTGGTTTTGTGATAGAGAGATACCCTGGTTTTCTAGGGAGAGCTTCATTTGGGTAGAGATTGGGTTGTTGAGAGGAAGAAGAAGAGGATGGAGACGATGATGAAGAAGGAGTTCATCGTGTAGGAGTTGTAAATTTGTTAGCCGTGCATTAGTTTGAGAGTGTCGGTGTGTCCTGTTGCATGTCACACTTTGTAAAGCAATCTTTTGTGTATCAGGTCGTAAACATTAGATTACCTTTTGTTAATGAAGCGGGTAATCTTTCACTTAGAGTAAAGTTTTACTGTAAAAGTTATGATCTTTTTGGGACATGTTTGTATCGATCATACTTATAAAGTTGGGATGGTATGGTTTAAAAGTAACGAGCCTACGGTATGCTATGACCAATTAGCTGTCACTCCAAACCCAAAGTGATAATACATGGGCCTCAGGTCCCCCAATTGTTCTAAGTTTTTTTGATCCTCTTTTATTTTTACAAAATTGCAGATGGTGTGGCCTGACGAATGTCTTGTTATATATATGCCAATGTAGGTTTCTAATTGATTTGACTGTAAACGTGATGCTTGCATGTACATGTATGGCTATATCCAATCAAAGCCTTCTTTTGTATGTTTTTATTTGTAACTTTGACAGATCTCAAACAGGCAATGTGTCAGCCTCGTTGAATGGGAGCGACTGTGCCAGATTCTATCATCATAATAGAATACCGGTGGCACTATTACAAATAAGGGTTGTCCCTACGGATTTATCCCTAGAGACAAGAAAATACCCTGTAGGTACAAACGCCGTAGATGCAAATCGAAGCCTTGAACTTGTCCCTACGGACAAAAATTTGCCACTACGGAGTTGTGTGTAGGTCCAGTTTGCCCTACGGAATAGGCCGTAGGGGCAAAAAATTTATTTTATTTACGGTTTTATAAAATAGATTAGGTGTACCTACGAATGAATCCGTAGGGCCAAACAGTAGCCCCTACGGATACATGCGTAGGTACATATCCGTAGGGGCAAAATATCAGGATTCCTGATATTTTGCCCCTACGGATAACTGGGTAGGGGCATTTGTTTGCCCCTACGGATATATCCGTAGGGGCAAGCTTAACCCCCTGATACTGAGATCATAGGGGAAAATATCAGTTATCCTGATATTTTACCCTTACGGATTAATCCGTAGGGGCAATGTTGGGCCCTACGGATTAATCCGTAGGTACATATTATCGGGTTTTTTTTAAAAAAAAAGGACTGCGTATTTTTTTCTCGCCTGTGCACAATAATATATACATCGATCAAATATAAAATTAATTATCACACAGAACATATATCGCAGTATTCATAATCACATCTCACGCATATAATATACAAAAGAAATCAAAAAGCAGAATATGATATAAATATAAACACGCAAACACCACCAATATCAATTTCGTCCAAAATGTAGTACAATATGTATCATATAAATAAATACATGTTTCAAAAAATAAAAATAAAAAAGCTACCCTACCTCGGTCCAGCTCCACTTCTGATAAACGCCAGAATCTGGCGCGCCTGCTCCTTGGTCAATAAATCATGCAATGCGGAGCGTGCGGGAGTCTGAGCGGGCTGTGGAGCTGGCGATGTGGTCTGCGCAGCCGCCGTCGAGATAGTGGCTTGCGGAGCCGCGGCTGCGGGAGTCTGAGCGGGCGGTGGAGCTATAGGAGCTGTCTGCGGAACCGCAGCCGATATAGTGGCTTGCGGAGCCGCAGCCGAAGGAGATGCATGTGGAGGCTCGGCCGATGTACCCTGTCGCGTCTGGACCTAACGTGTGTAATAAGCGAGTAAGAACAGTGTATTATTCGAATTAGTATCATTATCAAGTTATTTCGAAACCCCATTTGGATATCTAGTTTGGAAAACCGTAGTTTATTTTAATTAGATATGTATGTATGATTAACCAAAGCTAAGTCTACAACCAAATAAGCTCAGGCTACGTACTAATATTGGATATGTTGATATCTATAATATGACATGATATTTTACTATTAAGTAGTATACATACCAGCATCTCCTTCAACTCCTGAACGGTGGCCTTCAAGCTCTCCAGTTCCTGCTGGACACGTCGCTCACTGGAGATGGAGGAAGTAACCGCCGGGGTGGAGTCCAACCTCATATGGTCCCTGCTAGGGCCCAGTCCCCGGCCTCTCTCCCAACCTCCGTGGTGCCCTCCGTGTGCAGCGTCCAGGACTGGGGTCAGCAACCTCGCATCGCTCTGTCCGGTAAAATCGATCCCCGATATCTCGGCCTGCTCAACCACCCGCTCCTACACCCACATTAAGCAGTAAAATATAAGTATAAAATTTTAATTTGAACCTTCCAAAACTAAAATTTCAAATAGGGATTGAGTAAATATTAACACTTACGCAATACTCTTGGGTAGCGACGTCGGGATATCGAAGCTCGCCCGTGGCGGGATCTGTCGAGGTGCCGTGGACGGCAAGATATGAGGACAGCACGCTCGGTGTACCACCTTGCGCCAGGGTCTGAGCTGTCTGCAATATTAGAAAATAACTCTTAATATTAGATATATTAGAAAATAACTCTTAATATTGCATTATATCACAAAGGCCGGTCAATTGTAATTTACCGATAACTCCATGGCTCGAGTAATATTCCTCGAGCCACCTGTATAAGTGGGGCGACCCCTCTTCGCCGACTTCCTATTCTCTATATTTTGAGCGGCCTGTTTCTGCACAACACATTCACATTTAGTTTTCTAATTAAGGAACACAAAAAAATAAATTATATCCTAAATAATGAATTACATTTAAAATACAAACCTGTTTGCGTTGAGAGTCGAAATATTCGCACAATATAGGCCATGTCTCTACGTCGATTCTCGCAAAGGCCGGAGTAGATTGGAAGGCCGCTCTCTCTGCCTCGGGGGTCGCCATCCACAGGGAGTAGCAGTCGGCCTTCAGCTCATTCCTGTTGTATCGGACCTTGGTCTACATGTTCTTCATCAGGCCATTGTACAGAGCATGAAGGTCGAGCACCCTCCCAGGATGATCAGGGTCAGGTACAGGCTGAAAATCGTAATCCAACTGAAAATACAAAAAAAAACATTGTTATTAGATTGCAAGTGTTAATAATAAATATATTGGATAAATCAAATGAAAATATATATTAATACCCGAGCCTGATCAAAGAAGAGGGCGAATGAGCGCCGGTGCTGCTCGCCCCACTCAACGTGAAGTGGATAGTTCTTCACGAGCCGGCTCTCATCCCCCATATACCGGCCGAACCTCTCGGCATGAGGACCGGTATAGCGATAATCAAGGGTAAAAAAGAGAGGGAATGCTGCCTCCCCCTAGCTCTGTCAGGCCTCAGCCTATGGGACTGATTCGGGCCTCGAGTCCCCCTCTGGGGATGGGGAGGCCCTGCGTCTGCAAGAAATATCAAGACAATCAATATTAAGACAAAGTTGTATTAAAAAATCAAGGTTAAACGAAAATTGAAGTGTGATATATACCTCCGGTGACTAAAGCACGAGCCTGGGCCCGGGCAGCAGCACGAGCGGGACGATAGTTCCTCCGGTGAGGAACGGCCAGTGTCCCGGATGCGGACGTATCCCCTCCAACTAGAAAATAAACATTAACGCTAAATTTCCATGAAGTTCATATTTATTCTATAGAGCATATGTAAAATGAATAAATATTTTATATTTATTCATACTAACCTACAGACGATACGGAGGGTACGGAAGTGGCAGGAGTGGCCCCTGCGTCAGATGTGGACGCACCACCTATAATTAGACAATTAAAAATAGATTATATAAGTAATTACAAAAAGAATGTGTAGATCAATAATATAACATTCTAAATCAATATGCATGCACTATAGGATATATAAACATACCCGCAGGTGCGGTGGTGTCACCACCTACAGCTAGACAATAATAAAAATTACTATCTAAGTAAGAGCAAAAGGAATGTGTGTATATTTATGATATAACATTCTAAATCAATATACATGCACTATATGATATATAAATATACCTGGAGGAGCGGGAGTGGCCTCTGTCCCTGATGTGGACGCATCACCAACAACTAGACAATCAAACATTGACAATATAAGTAATTTTGACATAAACAGGCATGAATATCTATAATATTACATTTAAAATGGATATGCGTGCAATATACCTGGAGGTGTGGCAAAATCCACACGGAAGGAGGCATCCGAAGGGGTCTCCGATCTGGGTGCAAGACCGGCCCTCTGAAGCTCCCTACGCAGCTCTCCGGGCGGCAGAACCGCTCTGCCTCTGCTTCTGCCTTTGCCGGTGCCACGGCTGGAGCTCCTGCCGCCCCTCGCTGCTCCCGTCATCGTCATCAAATCTAGATAAACGGTTCGTGGACGCATTAGACAATCATTAAAAGTATTGACTATATATGTATAGATCGTAAAATGTGAAGTAATAATATAACATTACTGATAACCTTTTTCGTTTCGTGGGCGCATTATACATATCTACTTGGATTTCATCGTCGATGTCATTTCTAACCCACGTAACTTCATGATCGGCCGAAGACAACCCGTCCTTCGAAACAAACGGTCGGAGCACTCTAAGCCTTCTCTTTTCTTCATCCTCATCGCTGTCCTCGAATTCTGGGACATCGTAGACATCCCTGGGTTTCCATCGGCATACAACACTCCATCCCGGATGCTTCAAACACTGTGAGTAGTATACTTGGAACGCTTGGTTCGGAAAGATAAACGGATCTTCCTGACCGAAAAATCGAAGTGTGTTCACACTGGTCAATCCATATTCATCTTTCCAAGTCCCAAGATTGCTTCTCCACTTAGCCGTATCGGTTCGCGTATCGTACCAAGTACACTGGAATATATAAAAGGGTTTTGATCGTCCGGGATAATGGATGCCGAGTATACAATTTAAGTACCCATAATAAATCACACCGTCCGATCCTACCGTCGCAATCCCACTATTCTGAGTGGTTCTAGATGTTTCTATGTCCTTAACTTCGAATTTGTATCCAAGGACACCAAATCCTTTGTAATATACAACCTCCATACTAGTAAATTGAGCTAAACATCTTGAATCACTCTCAAATGATACAGACAAGTTCGGATCGTGGATCTAACAAAACAAATTTTACGAAAAATACATAACGATACAAGTTTAGATTAAAACTGGTAGCAATAAAATATTATTCGAATAACTTACATGATCTGTGACCCAATCACAAAAATTATCCTGATGATATTTTTCCAATCGTTCTTCGTTCCAATCAGGATGCCCCTCGCGTACCTCGTTAAAATGAATTCTGTTTTCGACAAATAATGGTGACATTAATATTATATCATTTCATACACACACAACCACAAATATAACAATTAATCCAAAAAAACTTACTCTCTAATTTGTTCAAGACATGTGCAATTAAGCAAGATAAACCGGTATATCTTGTTGATAAACACAGTGTCTACCTTCTTATAATCGGCTTTACCATATGGCCCGTCTTGAATTCTTCGAGGCCGGTTAAGTCTTGTCTCAATGTTCTCGTCCAGATAGCGGGAACAAAATGTGGTTGCTACATCAAGAAGATAACCTTGCATGATAGAACCCTCTGGTCGATTTTTATTGTGTATATACTTTTTAAGAGTGTAGAGATATCTAATAAAAATATGTTGAATAAATAAATACGGGCATACAGGACAACAATAAATTTAAAAATTGCGCGAAACGAAAAATTACACGTACCTCTCGACGGGATACATCCATCGATATTGTACCGGTCCGGCTAACTTAGCTTCAGTTGCAAGATGAACTGTCAAGTGTATTATGATATCGAAGAATGACGGTGGGAAAATACGCTCAAACTTGCAAAGTATCAACGCAATAAAATTTTCTAGTTTATCCAGCGTCACAACCTCCAGTGTTTTAGCACACAACTCTCTGAAAAAACAACATAGGTCGTTGATTACTAGACCAACCGATTCGGGGAGAGAAGTCCTGAGGGCTAATAGAAGAAGGTGCTCCACGATAACATGGTGATCATGACTTTTCAGCCCATCGATCTTGTCTTTCACAATTTTTATTTTCTTGCTGAATGATCCTGAGAAACCTGTGGGAACTTTCAAATCATGCAACACCTGCAAAAATCTTTTCTTCTCCGGTTGTGACATATGATGAGCGGCATTGGGAAGTACAAACTTGTCCGGTTTACCCGCTACCGGTCTAGGGTGCAATTCACTTCTTATTCCCCACTCCTGTAGATCCATCCGAGCATTCAGGTTGTCTTTCGATTTCCCGTATTTACAAAGAAGCAAGTTGAGTATGTGCTCTGATACTCCTTCTCTATATGCATGACGTCCAGACAATGACGCACTAAATTTGCTGACCAGTACGGATGCTCGAAAAAAATGCTTAACTTGTTCCAAAATGGTGGTTTGACCTGTTTCGTCGGATCCATCCCGAAGGTCACATTATTGTAACCATCCCATTGAGCAGTCACGTCCTCTCCGGACAATGGGGAAGGAGGTCCAAGAAGCTCCTGATGACCATCAAAGTGAACCGTGTCTAACCTATATGGGTGGTCTGGAGGCAGGAAACGTCGATGGCCGCAATAACAAACCTTCCTGCTAAAATTCAAGAATTTCGATGTTGTGTGTTCATGGCAATGAGGACATGCTTTGTGACCATGTACGGACCAACCTGATAGCATTCCATACGCAGGAAAGTCATTAATTGTCCACATTAAAGCCGCACGCAGTATGAAGGTTGTATTTGTGTTTGCATCGTATGTCTCTACACCATCAATGAATAAAGATTTCAACTCCTCGATCAGAGGTCGGAGATAGACGTCGATATTGTTTCCCGGTGAGTTTGGTCCGTCGATAAGAAGAGGCATCATAAAGTATGATTGGTCAATAGCCAACAAAGGCGACAGATTATAAATTATCATTACAACGGGCCATGTGCTGTAACTTCCAGCCATATAGTTGAATGGGCAGAAACCATCACTAGCCAGTCCGAGCCGATCGCTACTGAATATTGCGTGCCTGCTATCGAAATCCTTCCATGCCGGTGAATCTCTTGGATGGCTCATTTTTCCATCTTCACTTGGAGGAGCACGGTGATGCCAAATCATTGCCTCGGCTGTTTTCTTGCACCTGAATAGCCTCTGTAGCCTCTGTGTTATGGGAAAGTATCGTGCTATCTTGACAGGTATATCAGGCTTCTTATCAGAACCTTTCGGCTTATACCTGGCCTCTCCGCATGTTGGACACTCTTTCAAATCTGAATTCTCTTTCCGGTACAACACACAATTTTTAGGACATGCTTGAATCTTCTCGCACTTTAGACCCAAATCAGACATCATCTTCTGGGCTCTGTACCAGCTGTCGGGCACGTTATTTCCCGGAGGCATAGAATCTTTCAAGAACGAAAAAAGCATTGTGAATGACTTGTTGCTCCATCCATTTAAGCACTTAATCTGGAAAAGTTGGACGAACCATGAGAGGGTGGAATACTTCGCATTCTCATAATTGGTTTTCTAGCATCATTCATGAAATTTTCATATTTATCCGCACGCGGTCCTTGACCGGAAGGAATGTCATCTTCGGTACGAATAGATTCACCTAGGGCAGCCTCTACCATATCCTCCATTTCTTCTGATGGAAATAAATTACCGTCTTCTCCTTCTGCCGCATTACCGAATTCTCCTTCTTCTTCTGCCGCATTATCGTGTTCTCCTTCTTCTTCTGCCGCATTACTGCATTCTTCTCCTTCCCCGTGATATTTCCAAGTTGTATAAAATCTAGTAAACCCATATTTTACAATATGAAGCTCTGCCAATTCTACCTTCTGCTAGTACTTATTGCCACATCTATCGCATGGACAGAGAATCTTCTCTATTATGATCTTATTATGTGCGCGTGCAAATTCATTAAAAGCAGCAACTCCTGCGACAAACTTAGGTTGCATACGTTGTTGCCAATTCACATACATCCAGTCCTTAACTCTGACATACTCATGAGCCATGTTAGACTGTATAACATATAAATTGTAGGTTATGGTGACTATATTGAGAAATATAAGAACGGGATAGTTACTGACAAAGGAGAAAATCCGTGTATATGCTTTGTGTGTGCGTTTGTCATTGAAAAGAATAAATTATCGAACGTATGTTAACCGATAGACGGGGACTAAGTGGCGCTTTTAGTTTCATATATGAGTATCGATGAGAATATGAAGGTTTCATATTATCATCGAGTATCATATATTGGTTTTAACTTGAACATCTTGAATCACTCTCTAATTATACGTTTGTTGTGTATTCTTGTTGTATGTGTGTGTTCCGGCTGTCGTGGGTGAGGCTTCTATCCCATTAAGAATGTATAGAGCGAACACCCATTCGCTTGTGCTTTCAACCGTTTCGAGTAAATTTCGGCAGCACCTCCCCGCTGTTCTCCGAGTACACTGTAATAGAATAGATAATCATTTCAAAGCTGCGAAACAACGTTAAAATGAACATCTAATCTATCTTTGTACACGGAGAACCAGCGGAAAGGTACCGACGAAATATCTCGAAACGGATGAAAACACAAATGAATGAAGGTGTTTGCTTTATACATTCCTAACTTGTCCATATGGGACAAATCTATCGGTTACCATACGATTGAATCTTCTCGTCACATAGACTATACGACGGTTTTTAGTATCGAGCTATACCGTCCGATATTTAACAACCTTCGTATAGTTCTATATCACGACGAATATCGAACGTATGTTAACCGATAGACGGGGAATAAGTGGCGCTTTTAGTTTCATATATGAGTATCGATGAGAATATGAATGTTTCATATTATCATCGAGTATCATATATTGGTTTTAACTTGAACATCGTGAATGACTCTCTAATTATGCGTTTGTTGTGTATTCTTGTTGTATGTGTGTGTTCCGGCTGTCGGGGGTAAGGCTTCTATCCCATTAAGAATGTATAGAGCGAACACCCATTCGCTTGTGCTTTCAACCGTTTCGAGTAAATTTCGGCAGCACCTCCCCGCTGTTCTCCGAATACACTGTAATAGAATAGACAATCATTTCAAAGCTGTGAAACAACGTTGAAATGAACATCTAATCTATCTTTGTACACGGAGAACCAGCGGAAAGGTACCGACGAAATATCTCGAAACGGATGAAAACACAAGTGAATGAAGGTGTTTGCTTTATACATTCCTAACTTGTCCACACAGGACAAATCTATCGGTTACCATACGATTGAATCTTCTCGTCACATAGACTATACGACGGTTGTTAGTATCGAGCTATACCGTCCGATATTTAACAACCTTCGTATAGTTCTATATCACGACGAACATCGAACGTATGTTAACCGCTAGACGGGGACTAAGTGGCGCTTTTAGTTTTATATATGAGTATCGATGAGAATATGAAGGTTTCATATTATCATCGAGTATCATATATTGGTTTTAACTTGAACATCTTGAATCACTCTCTAATTATGCGTTTGTTGTGTATTCTTGTTGTATGTGTGTGTTCTGGCTATCGGGGGTAAGGCTTCTATCCCATTAAGAATGTATAGAGCGAACACCCATTCACTTGTGCTTTCAACCGTTTCGAGTAAATTTCTGCAGCACCTCCCCGCTGTTCTCCGAGTACACTGTAATAGAATAGATAATTATTTTAAAGCTGTGAAACAACGTTGAAATGAACATCTAATCTATCTTTGTACACGGAGAACCAGCGGAAAGGTACCGACGAAATATCTCGAAATGGATGAAAACACAAGTGAATGAAGATGTTTGCTTTATACATTCCTAACTTGTCCACACGGGACAAATCTATCGGTTACCATACGATTGAATCTTCTCGTCACATAGACTATACGACGGTTGTTAGTATCGAGCTATACCGTCTGATATTTAACAACTTTCGTATAGTTCTATGTCACGACGAATATCGAACGCATGTTAACTGATAGACGGGGACTAAGTAGCGCTTTTAGTTTCATATATGAGTATCGATGAGAATATGAAGGTTTCATATTATCATCGAGTATCATATATTGGTTTTAACTTGAACATCTTGAATCACTCTCTAATGATGCGTTTGTTGTGCATTCGTGTTGTATGTGTAACATGATTTTAAACTATTGAGATCAAGATTGATAGAACTGATCATCCACAAAGAGATTAAGGATTGACTTTTGACAGCCATATGAAGGAAAATTTTCTCCTACGGCAACCTAAAAATATACCCATTATCCTCATATATACATATATGCAGGCAGGCATGGATACATACATGCAAATATTTGAAAAATTAATATATCAACCAAAAACTATTATTGCAATGGCATTCATGTATAACAATCAACAATTAAAACTACAAATGTAGGATACTGATATCATAAAGCTTTATACGCAACATATGAATTCACATGACTGAAACATGCATAAAAAAAAACATGTTCATCCAAAAGAAAAGCCACTGTCAACAAATATAGACAAATACGTCATAAAAACAGTAACTAATTAACAAGTTGATTAGCATCTGGATCAAGAAAATGATAGGAAAAACAATTGACTATGATCTATAATGACAAGTCTATTACCATGACTCTCGACAAACAAAGGTGGCTTTTCGTCCTCGGTAGCTTGATAATTGGGATTTCATGGCGAATAAAAATATGCATATGCCGTTTGACCGGGAACTTCAATAGGAAACTCAATGAGGTCGGGTGTACTGAAGTACGCTTTGTATTTCGCTATATCAGATGATGAAGCCCAAGCCCTAGCTAGCCCCAGCCCCACCCCAACCGAACCCTAGCCCCAGCCTCAGCCCAGCCCCAACCCCAACCGAACCCTAGCCCCAGCCCCAGCCCCAGCCCAGCACCACCCCAACCGAACCCTAGCCCCAGCCCCAACCCCAACCGAACCCCAGCCCAGCCCCATCCCCAGCCCAGCCCCAGCCCCAACCCCAACCCCAACCGAACCCTAACCCCAACCCTAACCCTAACCCTAACCCTAACCGAACCCGATGCCGATGCCGGTGCCAAACCCTCACCCCTACCTAGACCTGGCCTGAACCCTAAACCTAACACCATCAAAATTAAAAATAATTTGAGATTTAATTACTAACCGGGCGGTGGAGGAGACGACAGAAATTGGTGGTCGACGACGATCGGCGAAGGTGGCGATGAGGCGCGGGAATTCGACGAAGGTGTGGGAACGACCGATGAAGGTGGCGACGAGGCGCGGAGTGCGGTGGCGATGAGGCGCGGGAACAGCCGATGAGGCGCGGGAGAGTGAGAGAGAGAATTTTTAGAAACGATGAATGACTTTTCTGTGCTTTTTTTTATTAATAACCTATTTATATGCCCCTACGGACATAACCGTAGGTCCACCGTTTGTGGTTCCATAGGGCCAAACAACAAATTAGAACGTAAGGCACCGTAGGGACAACGATGTGGCCCTACGGATAAATCCGTAGGGGCAAGAAATAGTTGCCCCTACGGATTCCTGAGTCCGTAGGGGCAACCCCATATTGTAGTAGTGTGGTAAACCTTGCGTGATGCGGCGGGTTTTGGAATAATCTGTGAAAATAACATTTATTCGGAAGGCGGTGGAAGACCATGGTATTTGTTCGTGAAAAACAAAATCCAAACGTTGAAATTTAATGTTATTTATTTGTAATGGACAAAACCATGATATTTATCTAAAAAAAAGGTTGAAATTTATTGATATTTTTTGCAATAGATAAAGTCCTTGCTATTTATCTGAAAAACGATGAAAATTTACGATATTTTTTTATAACGAACAAAGTTCACGTTATTTGTTTGAAAAAGAGAAAGTTGATCGCATTTTAATGAATATCTAGTGATATTAACTTATTAGGTAACAGAGCAAGACCATGATATTTATCTGAAAAACGGCGAAGGTTAACGTTATTTATTTGTAACGGAAAAAGTCCATAATACTAATCTGAAACACGTTGAAAGTCAACGTTATTTATTTGTAATGGAAAAAGTCCATAATACTTATCTGAAAAACGTTGAAAGTCAACGATATTTATTGTAACGAACAAAACTCATAGTATTTATTTGGAAAACATTGGATATTTATGGTATTTTTCGTGGACAAAATTCATAGTATATATTTGAAAATAGCAAAAGTTCACCAAATTTTAATAAAAATCTAATAATGTTTATCTATACAACATTGAAAGAGGTCATAGTATTTTAGAAAAAACTTAATAAGATTTTGAATTATTATTATGAATAATTGATGAATATAGTGGATGTCCTTTTCTCTCCTCCACTTCTTGTCTTTCTGTTTCTCTAAACTCTCAAAATTTATGTATACACTTTATTTTGTAAATTCATTATTTGTAACTTGTGGCCTTTGAGATATTATAATTTATGTCCTTTGGAATTGTTTTCATGAGCCTATAAATAGAGGCCCTTGTATGAGGTGAACAATAAGAAATGAAATAAATATCTCTTTTCTTTTCTCTCTATAATTTTCTTATCATAAGTTTTAGTAAATTTCATAACGTGATATCAGCATGACCGTTCTTAATTTTTCAAGCTAGCATTTCTTCTTCTCGTGTAAGTGAGGGTAATTTTTTTTCTTTTTACTTTTATATGCAAACTTGTACATACTTGATCTTTACATGTAAATCTCATTTTAGAGCTGTAATTATTGTCTCCATAATTTAACATATAACGTTTTATTTTTATAGTACTAATTATCATGTCGAATCTCATAAAGATTGAATTTGTGGCCCTTGACATTACGTGCAAGAATTATTTAGCAGGGATATGGAATGCTGAAATTCATCAAGATGCAATGGGATAGGGAAATACAATCAAAGAAAAAAAATGAAGAATTAATACAATCCCGGGTCAAAGCAATGATTTTCCTTCGCCGTCATCTCCGCAAAAGATTAAAAGCAGAATATCTTACAATAAAAAATCCACTTCAACTTTGGAAAAATTTGAAAGAAAGGTATGACCACCAGAAGACTGTAATTCTTCATAAAGCTCGTTATGAATGGATGCATTTATGTCTACAAGATTTTAAATCGGTGAATATAACTCTGCAATATTTAGAAATAGCTCTCAATTAAAATCATGCAGAGAAAATATTATTGATCAAGATATGGTAGAAAAAAAATTCTCTACTTTTCATGTCTCGAATGTGCTCCTGCAGAAGCAATATTGAGAAAAGGGTTTCAAAAAATATTTTGAATTGATTTCATATCATCTTGCGGCTGAACAAAATAACGAGCTATTGATGAAAACTCATGAATCTCGTCGAACCAGTTCTACTGCATTCCCTGAAGTGAATGCGACAATATCTAAAAAATTTGGGTGTGGACGAGGTTATAGTCATAGTCTTGGACGTGGAGGTGGCCGAGACCGTAATGATTACCGTGACCGCGGTGGTCATAATCCTAATTTTGCTAATCATAAGAACAAATATCACCACCATAAGTGGGATAATAATGAAAAGGAAGAAATAAATAAGGATGGACAAAATAAGAATTCAGATAATGTATGCTATAAGTGTGGGATGAAAGAACATTGGTGTCACGACCCGCTTCCCAGTAGACTGAAATGGTGACGTGGAAAATCCGCAACGTATTACTATGAAAATACTTTAAGCGTAATTAAGTAATATAACAATAAGTAAGAATGACAAGAGTAATAAAATAAAATAACAACTTTATTTACATTCAACTTTACATACAACTGTCTGAAAATAAAATATACAATAATAATTGCAAATGTTTAAACAATGACATAATGAAAGTAAGTACAGGCAGGAAAAAAACTAGTAGTCTGGCTGAGTAGCAAACTGGTCCAAGTCCTCCTGGCTTGGCTCTATGTTCTCAGAGTCCGGTCCTCCCGACGAACATTCCAAAAAAGAATATAGAGATGAATATTCTCAGCGAACCAACGCTCGGTAAGTCCGAAAAGAAGTAAGAGAAAATAATATATAATGTGAAAAGAAACCAAATGAACAGTGGACAGGTAAAATTGTATATGATCATTCACATGTATAAAATAGTTATTCTAACGTGGTTATTTGTAGTTTGATAAAGAAAATATTCATGTATACGAGAGAAGTCCATCTTATCCCGTGGACTATAGTAACATGTAATACAAGGCCCCGTCATAACCCACGGGACAACGGCACACGAATTCATGTAGATGTCTTTTAAAGTGACCTTTCGTACCACGATATACGTTCCGTACCAATCTACCCCTTTATCCCGCGTATTGTTTTATATAGATTAAAATTACAGGTCTTGGCCGAATCCATGAATATAAAATGTAAAGCTTCATGTTCAAAGATATAATCATGTGTTCAGATATTCATGTTAAGTTCATGTCAAGTTATAACCATATTTCAGTCAGGTCAGGTCAAGTATTCAAATTCAAGTTTGATATTTGAATTCGAGTGTTCAGGTTCATGATCAAATATTCAAGTTCGTATTTGATTTTGGATTCTGGTTTGAGTTTGGATTCAGATTGGAGCCGGAATCTTATAAAAGGATTTAGTTCTTGAATTTCTTAGGTTCGGGAGTAATCGACAACTGCTACATATGAACGGTAGGATTTATGTCTTTTTCCAAGACAATTGTCATTGATAACTGCGTTAAGTTGTCTAACGTGAATAGATAAGCACCCACTTTCTGCGGCTCTCTGAGACTCAAGAAAAATGATACCGCTTAAACCTATATTAATCTAGAATTCTTAAATATTTATTATTGTTGTTTACATTGTATTTATATTGGTTGCATTTCTCGAGAGAGTTTTATGAAAAATATGTTAATATTGTTTAAAAATAAATCTCGAGAGTGATTTATAATATTTAGGGTTTTCATGAACATGTATTTTAATTGTTGTGGTGTTTTAGTAATAAACCTAGCTTTTAAAAGTTTATGATATTTTTATGAAAACTAGCTCTTTTAGAAACTTAATGGTATTTTATTAAAATTTCAATCTTCCTTAAAAAAATATTTTTATAAGTTGTTTTTATTGAAAATACGGATTGGTAATTTATCTATAAATTTTTCAAAGATTGTTTTGTTTAGAAAAGTCGTATTTTTATTTCCTTCGAGACCGAATAATCCGTGAGAAGTTCTGTATCTCGCTCTACTATCCTGAGGATGTGCGATAATCCGCACCATCTATTAGCGGGTCTCTTAACGAGGGTTGTAGAGACGCGATTGCCAAGAATTTAAAAATATCGATAAAAACGTATTTTTATAAAAGTGATGGTATTTATTTGAAAAACACGTATTCTCTTAACTTAACCATACATCAAAATCCCGTGCTATGAAACCATAGTGTACGTATGGGGTAAGTCGTTATCCCGTGAAGATTCTAAAGGTAAGTATACCAGTTATCGAAATAATGGTTATACTAATGTTCATGTTATCTGAAAAATTCATTTTATGATTATTTCTCATGGAAAATTTTATTACACTAAAAGCTAAATTGATGTGAATAAGGTTAAGGGTGGTTTTATAGCGTTGTTGTGATTTATTTTGTTTATCAAGTGGGTGAAAAGGTTTAAAAAAAAAGTAATATCGGATCTAACTTCACTTTACCAATATATTTTAAGAAAGCGATTTTAGTTGAAAGAAGGAGAGGGAGAAGGGACTTACGGTTTTATAACGTCGAGAAAAGAGTAAGAAAGAGAGGGGGGTTCCGTGGCGCCGCGGTAGGTCCGGGAACGACTCCGATTTTCAATGAAAGAGAACTTGGTTGCTAACTCCACTTGCACTTAGAAAATTTTGAGAGAAATTTGATAGAAATTTCAGAAAAGGGGAGAACTAAGGCATGGGGTGGTATTTATAGGGTAAAAATAAGAGTGGGTGTGAAATAAAATGCCTTGGTGTCACTGTCCCTGAGCCGGGGGAGTCAAAGTGCTCTGATTTTTTCCTATGAGAGTTGAGGGGAGATAAAGGGGTGTGTGTGCAAAGCACGGAGGTGATTAGGGTCATCGCGACCGTCGGCGGCGGCCAGAAGTAGGTAATGGGCGGTCGGATCTCGATGGATTGCCTCGAGATTTGTTCCACGTGTCTATATTGGTGTTTACTCCTTTTTGCGCCTGTTTGATTTTTTCTGAAACTTTTCGTTTCTCCGTGAATTACACGTGCAACTCTTGGATTTCTGAAAAATTAAAAAGAAAAATCTTAAAAATAATTGGGACTAATGGGATTCGAACAAACAGCCTATGTCACAGTAATGTAAAGTCTTTACCACTGATTTACAAGTTGTTTCTTACTTTTATTAAATAAATTTAACTTATAATTTTACAGCAGGCTGAAATACACTTTCTATACAATAAACAAGTAATTTTTATATAGGGATTTCAGAGTCGTTACAATTGGTCTCGTATCTATCGTACGCCGAAACACCTTGTTGAACTTTTTCAAGCATTACTGAAAAAAGGGAAAAAATATGAAAGCAAATTTTGCTTCTCAAAATGGCGATTTCGACAATGATCCTTTTGATATAACACATTTGAACATGGCAGATTTCTTTGAAAATTCGGAAGAAAAAATTGATCATTTAGTTGGCAATGAAATGATCCAAGATAACTAAAGCTATTTCTAATATTCCATTAGCATGTTTTAAGTTTGTTTGTTTCGGTATTTGTAGTGTGTTTTCTAAAGTATGGCTTGATTGATATGTAATGTTTTCTTTTCTGTTAGTTTGCAATGTCACCTATAATGTGTTTTGTTTTAATGAAGAAAAATATGGATATTTTCCAATCTTTAGCAAGATTCAAGATCAACGATAGAGATTTATGCATCGCAGATAGTGCAACAACGCATACCATACTTAAAGATAAAAAGTATTTTTCTCATTTAATAAAAATTCATGCTCATGTCAACACGATATCCGATAATACGAAAATAATTGAAGGCTCTGAAAGAGCTAATATATTATTATGCAGAGAAACAAAATTATAAATAATGCACTATTTTCCATTAAGTCTCAATGAAACTTATTAAGTTTCAAGGATATTAGTATAAGTAGATGCCACATTGAAACTGTAAATGAGAAAAATAACGAATACCTTTGCATTACAACTACTGTCTCGGATAAGAAAAAAATATTGGAAAAATTGCCAACCTTCTCTTCCGGCTTATACTACACGAGTATTAACATAATTGAGGCACATGCTATAGTTTGTTGATCCAAATATGTTTATTGCTTAGCATGATCGGTTGGGGAATCCCGGATCAACAATGATATGAAAAATAATCAAGAACTCAAACGGGCATCCATTGAAGAACCAGAAAATTATTCAATCTAATAATTTCTTATGTACTGCATGTTCTCTCAAGGTAAATTAATTATTATACCATCACAAGCTAAAATTGGACTTGAATCTCCTGCATTTCTGGAACGCATTCAAACTGATATATGTAGGCTCATTCATCCACCATGTGGACCATTTAGATATTTTATGGTTCTAATAGATGCATTTTCAAGATGGTCACATGTGTGTTTATTATCAACTCACAACGTTGCATTTGCCAGATTGCTCGCTCAGATAATTCGATTACGAGCACAATTTCCAGATTATACTATTAAGAGAATTCGTCTTGACAATGCCGGTGAATTTACATTTCAAGTATTTAATGACTATTGTATGTCTATGAGAATAACTATTGAACGACCTATTGCCCATGTTCATACACAAAATGATTTAGCAGAATCATTAATTAAACGCCTTCAATTAATTGCTAGACCATTACTTATGAGAACAAAACTCCCAGTTTCAGTTTGGAGACATGCTATTCTGCATGCAGCAACACTTGTATGCATCATGCCAACAAATTATCATAAGTTTCCCCCTTTACAATTGGTTTTTGGTCAAGAACCAGATATTTCCCATATAAGGATTTTTGAATGTGCAGCATATGTTCTAATTGCACTACCGCAATGCACTAAAATGGGTCCTCAAAGACTATTGGGAATATATGTTGGATATGACTCCCCTTCTATAATAAAATATCTTGACCCATTGATAGAGGATGTTTTTACGGCGTGTTTCGCCGATTGTCATTTCAATGAAACAATTTTTCCAACATTAAAGGAAGTAAGTAAGCAGGAGAAAGAGGTTACATGGATGCATTATTTTTATCTCAATTAGATTCTCGTGCAAAACAATGTGAACAAGAAGTTCAAAAGATAATTCGTTTGCAAAATATAGAAACCCAATTACCAGACGCATTTACTGACCTAAAAAGAGTAACTAAATCACATATCTCTGCGGTAAATGCTCCATCTCGGATTGATGTCCCAGTAGGACAATCTGTTGGTATCATAGTAAATGAGTCTACAGCACGCCTGAAGCGTGGTAGACCAGTTGTTCCAAAGACAAAAATTCGCAAAAAAGAAAAGGAGCAAATAATAGAGATGCCTAGAATGAGGAAGCGGGTACTCATGAAGAGATCCAAGACATAATTAATCATGAAACTCCGGAAGAGGTTTAGGTACCTGAAAATAGTAAATATGAAGAGATCTCGATAAATTATGTTTTTACTGGAAAAATATGGAACCGAAAAGATACCATCGTCGACGATATTTTTGCATATAATGTAGCGCTAAATATTATGCAAGAAAATGAGAATCTTGAAGCTATATCTGTCGAAGAATGTCGACATAGAAATGATTTGCAAAAATGGAAAAAAGCAATTCAAGAAGAATTAAACTTACTTACAAAACGTGAAGTTTTTGGACTTGTAGTCCGAACACCCAAAAGTGTAAAACCAGTAGGATACAGATGTGTATTTGTACGAAAACAAAATGAGAAGAATGAAATTGTAAGAAACAAAGCACGGCTTATAGCACAAGGATTTTCGTAAAGACCTGGTATTGATCTTGAAGAAACTTATTCTCCCGTGGTAGATGCAACTACAATGCGGTACCTTATTAGTATGGCAGGACATGAAAGACTCGATATGCGTCTAATGTATGTAGTTACAGCCTATTTATATGGGTCACTGGATAATAATATTTATATGAAAATTCCTGAAGGGTTTAAGAAACCTGAAGCAAATAATTCAAGTTCCTGGGAAATTTACTCACTTAAATTAAAAAGATTTTTATATGGATTAAATCAATCTAGTAGCATGTGGTATAATCATCTTAGTGAATATTTATTGAAAAAAGCTTATAAAAATGATAACATATGCCCATGTATTTTTATAAAGAAATCTGGATCTGGATTTATCATAATTGCCGTATATGTTGATAACTTGAATATTATTGGAATTCCAAAAGAACTTCCAAAAGCAACCGATTACTTGAAGAAAGAATTTGAGATGAAAGGCCTCAGGAAAACAAAATTGTGACTCGGCTTACAAATCGAGCATTTACCAGATGGAATTCATGTTCATCAAACAACTTATACAAAAAGGGTTCTAAAACGATTTTACATGGATAAATCACATCCATTGAGTACCCCGACGGTTGTTCGAACACTTGATGCGAAAAAAGACCCTTTCCGACCTCAAGAGGATAATGAAGAACTACTTGGTCTTGAAGTATTATATCTTAATGCAATAGGTGCACTAATTTATCTTGCTAATAATACACAACCTGATATAGCATTTTCTGTATATTTATTAGTAAAATATAGTTCTTCTCCAACACGAAGGCATTGGAATGGAATTAAGCAAATATTTCGATACTTTCAAGGAACAATAGATTTGGGCTTATTTTTATTCAAATAAATCTATACCATAACTAATTGGCTATGCAGATGCATGGTATTTATTTGATCACACAAAACTCGATCTCAAACAGATTATTTATTCACATATGGTGATACAGTTATACCATGGCGTTCTATAAAACAAACTCTAGTTGATAATTCGTCAGATCATGCATAAATATTAGTAATTTATTAGGCAAGTAGGGAATGTATATGACTAAGATCAATAGCCCAACATATCCAAGAAATATATGGTTTATCTTTCAAGAAAGAGTTTCCAACAATATTATACGAAGACAATGTTGCATACATTGCTCAGCTGAAAGAAGGATTCATCAAAGGAGATAGAACGAAGTATATTTCAGCAAAGTTCTTTTCCCCGCATGAATTTCAAAAGAATGGTGGAATTGAAGTTCAACAAATTCGTGCATGTGAAAATCTGGTAAACTTATTCACCAAGGTATTACCTACTTTAACATTCGAGAAATTGGTTCACAAAATTGGAATGCGCAGGCTCAAAAATCTTAAATAATGTTTCTAACAAAAGGAGATAATACATGCTGCACTATTTTTCCTTTGTCCATGTTTTATCCTACAGGGTTTTCATGGATTTTTTTTAATGAGGCGGTTATTAATACGTATTATCTAATAAAAGAAGCTATGTACTCTTTTTTCATTCACTAGGTTTTTTCCCACATGATTTTTCTTAGTAAGGTTTTAACGAGGAATTTCCTTGCATGATGGACATCCAAACGAGAGTATTATGAATAATTGATGAACATACCGGATGTCCTTTTCTTTCCTCCACTTCTTATCTCTTGGTTTCTTTAAATCCTCAAAATTTATGTGCACTCTTTATTTTGTGAATCCAATACTTCTAACTTATGACTTCGAGATACTGTGTAACGACTCTGTTTTAATGTACAAAATTTTCTTAAAGTTAATGTACATAATGGAGTATTTGCAAGTCTGAGTACAAGTTATAAACTTAATTTGTTTTAGAACAGTAAGAAAACACTTGTAGCTCATTGGTAAAGCCTTGTACTGCAATGACGTAGCCCATGTGTTCAAATCCCATCAGTCATATATATTTTTACTGATTTTTCTTTTAAACTTTTAGGAAGCACAAAAGTTTATACGTGCAATACATGTAAAAATGAAAAGTCACTGAAAACAAACATATGGAAAATGTTATATGAACATAGTAGAACACGTGGCATTCATCCAAGACCCCACCCTCAAAACAACCGGTGAAGATTGCCTTCTGGCCGGCGCCGCCGGGCCCCCCTAGGGGAATGCTTCCATGTTTTGAACCCTAGTCTCTTGGCTTACTCCCACTACTCCTAATCTGTTTGTTTCCCCTGCAATTATACAGAGAATTAAAAATAAGCTTTAAACCAAAATTTTAATGCATTCGATTCTCTTTTTAATTCTTAAAACCCTAATTCTACCCTATAAATACAACCCCATACCCTAGCCCTCTTCATTATGAAATCTATTGTTCAAAATTTTCCAAATCAAAGAAGAGTACAAGTGGAGTTAACCCAAGGTCAAGTTCCGGCGATGATTCAAAATGATTTCGGCGACCCCGTGATTGTTACATTTTTCTGCGTGCTTAATTTTTAATTACCGCAATCAAGACGGTTTCGCTTGGTAGCTAGCCGGTTGAGTACGGGTCGATCCACAGAGAGATGAAATCTTTTTCTTTATGTTTTAACGAGTTAAATCCAAATATTTTGAGTTTTGTTTTAAGATCTACTAATGAGATAAAAGATGATAAAGAACTTGCTAGGATTAGGTTAGTTCAAGTTAGGAATTTCTCACTTCTTTCAATGCCCTTCTTAATATCGGTGTTAAGGTAATCGGCAACAACGGGGATTAGCACGACTAGGAAGGAACTTACAAGTATAAGCTAGGCTTTCCATGCTTAGTTTCTTCCTTTTGTTCCTTATCCGTCCGTTCTTGGCTCTTAGCCCTAACCTCCGGTTAATTCAACCACAACCGGTCTAACTATGGAATCACCGCTATCATGTATAATTTAACCACAACCGGTCTAACTATGGAATCACCGCTATCATGTAGGATAGGGTGCCGTAATGAGCGGATTGTGGTTCAATTAAAGGGAGTCCGAATTAAGGTGTTGGGCAAAGAAAAGAGAGAGATTTTCTTCTCTCAAACTTTCCTTCTCCTGCCCTAACAAGTGAGAGATTACTCACCCATTAAAAAGAATAAAACAAAAAAGAACGTAGAAAGAAATGAGGTTAAGAAGAAATTACTACTAGCTATTTGAGACCTCATCTTGGCAAGGATCTTACTCAAGCATCATCGTTGTTTAAAGATAAAGAAAATAGAAGAAAAAAACAAAAGAAAAAACAATAATAAAATAAGTGACTAGATTAACAAATAAGAAATTGCAAAGAAAAATAAACATGCAAGATAAATAAAAGAACTCTCTTTTTATTTTATTTTTATTAATCAACGCTCATAAACTCGCTACAATTTTTCATAGAGAAAGAATGGAATTTAATTCTAAAATTTAAACTAAAGAAAAGCACACTTTATTTGGTTTTGAGCTCTTCTATTTATAGATAGGAAAGTGAAACCCTAAGTTACATTCTGAGCTAAACATGAGATTACAAAACTACCCTAAAAGAGCCGAGTCAACACGGAACCAACTACCACCGACACTGTTCAGACGCGGCCGCGGAACCGCGGTAAAAGTGCCTATTTGGCCGTGGTTCCGCGGCCATTTGGTGGATTTAGGGGACCATCTTTTCAGGGCTTCTCCATGTTGCTTTTATCTTCTGTTTTGTATTTTTGGTTTCTCAGAATCTCTTCAGTTATCTTACAGATATTCGGCAGTGCAAAATGATGTGGACTTTTGCTTTGAACTCCGCATTGAAGTCTTGGATCTTGTGCTGCCCTTGTGCTTTGTGCTTTGAAGTGACCAACGATTTGCCATTATGTCCCTTGAACTGGTAGGCGGTATCATACGGATGGTTAGCGGAGATCAGTATTCATCTGTTGTTGGTCGTAGTCTCGCATTTATTGCGACTTTTCATGAATTTCACTGTAAAGAGCTGAGAACCTGTAACCTGCAATTATTTTGCAAACACGGATTAAAATTACCTACCTATATGCAATGTGATTTAGAATGGGCGGTATAAAAATGCAAAAATCTGATATGAACAAATACCCCCAAACTTATCTTTTGCTCGTCCCGAGCAAAGCCAATTTTATTCTCAAAAAGTCATATCCTCACTTTCGCAAGGATCACGATTGCACTGAGCTCGTGCAACAAGCTGTTAAATCTCTAGGTGTCCCTAGTAGGAGGAGTGTTGTCTCCTGAGGGTTTTCAGCGGATACTACCTACAAAATCTGTTCAACTTGCCCGTTGACTTTAATTCTTCAATTCAGTATTCTAACAAGAAAAATCTATCATCTTCAACTTAGAAATCATTAACCCGTATTTTTCACACTTCCTTTTCATTTAACTTAAGATCATATACGTTTTGCCAGTTTATAAAGCTTTCACCATCTCCTAAGTTTTCCTTCTAAGGCGCAATCTTAACTCAGGAATTTTTATCATCTCTACTGAAGATATAAGCCCTATCTTTTATTCCTATCTCTCCTCCAAACTCTAATCATATACCCCTACGTGTGTGTAATTGCTACCCCTACACTTGGAAATTCAATTCAAGCTATCATACTCTTGTCTATCTTCTAAAATACTTTTTTAATTGGTGAATTCTAGATGAAATTGCTCCCACATCATTCATGCGATCGTTAATACTTCTTGAGGTACTAAACGACCGATTACAAAATGTGCTTGCGCAATTAGGCGTAATTCCTCGTCTTGCAACACCTAAGACTTAGCAGTGACTTCCAGACCAGTTGGTCTAAGGCACTAGGTGATAAAGCACCCTGGCTATATTTTTTTTATTTATGCTGCCTTAAGCAATTACAAAACCAGTGTTCATTTTTTTATCACTTTATTCACCACTTATACTTTTATTTTATTTTCCTTCATATTAAGGATTTTAGACAACAACATTTCAAGGTATCCTCTACTATCCCAAGTTTCAAGATGTGTGTAAGTGCGTATAGTAGGGTATATATTTTCAGAATTTGAACTTAAGGTTCAGAATTATTTTTCAGACTTATACTTCAAATAAATCTTTCAATACTCTTCCCTTATTTCAATTTAACCCAAGAACTGAACTCAAAATTTGCTTATTTCTAAATAAACTGCAAGAACATATACTTTCAACAGTTAAACTTTAAGAAAGGTTATTTTTAGGGTTTTTAATTTACTAAGTTTAGGATCTAGTTTTTCCTAACTATTCAACCGTCATGTTGAACTTGAGTCAAATATAGCCAAAACTGAAATTTTCAATTTTTTTAATTTTTAAAATTTTTCAATTTTTCAATTTTATATATATATATATATATTTTATATCTTTTTATATTTTTATATTTATATTTCTTTTTTTTAAAGATGCAATGCAGAAAAATAAGATACGGAATTAAATATGCAAACAAATATGTACAAAAAATAAAAATATGCAGATGCAATGCAAAGATAACTATATACAAACAACCCTCACCCCCAAACTTATTGATAGCAGTGTCCTCAGTGCTCTCTGCGGCGTCTACTAGACGCGGCCTCACTAGTCCCAGCCTCGCCTCTATCCGTCCCCCGTCCCCTCGATCGTGAACGTGAACGTTCCTCTCTTGCTAGGAGGGTGGACATTCCTTATTCTAGGCTCGTTATTCGCTGATCAAAATTAGTCAGCATCCCTATCACTCTTTCTATCCCCCTATGGGTTCGTCGAATTAAGCGCGCCTGCGCAGCGGGGGTAAGCTCTTCATCGCTCGCTGTGGAGCTCGAGCTAGGGGTCTTGGCCATCACGTCCTCGGCCGGCTTGGTGCACGATCATAAATCATGAAGTCGTGTGTAGGACGTGGAGACACTCTCAAGAAGAGGTCTAATGGGAATCCCACCATGCATATAAAATTCAAATTCCTCAACAGGAGGAAATGGCGACACAGTTGTGTCACCAACATTGGGCATGGATAATTGGCCGTCCTTTTGCCGGCGCCAATCGAGTGAAGCAAAACAGTGCACATGTCGTAGCTAAGGTTTCGAGTCATCAATGTGTGCACTATATGAAGGGATGGTGTGAAAAATGTTGTGTTGTGCGAACTTCCAAAAATATTGTTTTGTGCCCAACGACACACAGTTAAAACGTTCGCAAAAAGCGTGCGAGCCTGAATACCCTTTCGGGGCTCCCTAAAACAATCGTTTCCCATTAAGGGTAGGTAGTCCTCAAATCGGAGGGGTTGATCGTGAATGGGGAGTCATGGTATTAAGGTGACTTCGTGAATGAAGTCCCTATATATTAAAATTTCCCGATCCCCCACAGTAATCTAATATACCCGTGTTGTGCCAAACAGCCCTCCTCCATACATTCATAGAAACGTGCAACAAGATCCGGAAGCGCGAATGCATTCGGATGGTTAAATAACAAAAGGTTCCATCCACGCTTTCGGATCTCTTCGCCGAAATAACTACCATAAATATTATGTGCAAACAATTGGGAGAAATACCTTTCAAACTGAAGTGTAGGGGCCATTACAGAGAGGAAATGCAAAAAGTAGTAATTTTACAGAGAGTAGACGAAGATGCAAACCTCCTCTGAAAGTTTCAGAGGGCGACGCGTCAGGGAGGCGGCAGTTGCACGACAGGAAGCTGGCTTCTGCGGCGGAAGAGCGGCGGAGTGGTGCGATCGGTGGCGCAAACTCCAGAGGCGGCTAGGGTTTTGTTTAGAGTGAAAATTAAGGTTTTGTAAATGCAGAAAAAGGGGTCGGTTTGTTTTTATAGGGGTTATTAGTTATATGTACAAAAGCCCCCCCCCAAAAAAAAGAGTAATTAGAAAAAATATTTGTTTTATTTTATTTTATTTATGGTTCTGAATATTTACCCAAAAAAAACCCGAAAATTTGTTATTTTTTATTTTTTATTTTTATATAATTACAAGTGGTACATACCCCCAAACTTATTTAAAACAGTGTTTCCACTGTTTATGGCTGGATAACCGAAGTTTGGTGGTAAGCGGAGGAAGATCAGTTTGTGTAAATCGGCTCCTGCAACATCAGGAGCTCCTCCGAAGGGTCAGCGGTGAGGAACGGTTTTAACCTGTGTCCGTTCACTTTGAATAGTGAACCGTCCTCTGGATTTTCCAAATCCACCGCACCGTGCGGATATACAGTCCACAAAAAGAATGGTCCTTTCCATCGAGATCTGAGCTTACCGGGATGGAAATGTAACCGGGTGTCGTAAAGAAGTACCTGTTGACCAGGTGTGAAAGTTTTGCGCATAAGGTGTTTATCATGAAACACCTTCATTCGGTTTTTAACAACAACCGCATTTTCGTAAGCTTCATCCCGAAACTCGTTCAATTCGTTTATCTGCAGCTTCCGATGGCTGCCAGCATTATCAAGAGATAAATTCAGCTCCGTAATCGCCCAAAATGCAGATCTAGATTATTTATGGATGTAGTTAATATAAGAAGGGGGCTTGTAGGGTTCGTTAGGATTTAGTAGTTATGGATGATTAATTAAAAATTACCCTTTTATCCTTTAATAGATTTAAAACTAGAACGACAGTGATGCGTGTAGATTAGGGTTTCTGGAGGGAAAAGAAATCCCACTCTTAACCCTTATCTCGACACGGAACTCCGTTCATATCTACCCTTTACCAAAACAATCATTAATCTAATCCCTTAACTTTATAGGACTTAAAAAGAGTTTATGTATTTTCATCATCCATTAGCCTATCATAATCCTACGAACCCTAACAAGCGGAGAATTATTCGCGCGTGTTGGGAGAAAAAGAGATGGAGAGAAAATGCATAATTAAACTACGAAGAAATAGAATAAGAAAAAGAAAGCTACCTTTATTAATCAACAATATTCATTATACTTTGATTCCTTAGAAAATGATTACAAGTACTAGTTGCTTCTCGATCTCTTCTAAGGAGGTAGATGAACCGTTGATGACCAGTCTGGATGCGTGAGCCGTTTTGGACTTCATGATCGCGTCGACTTTATGATTTTTCCAAGAGGCTCTCGGTCTCTATTTATAGTCCAAAGCCAAAAACCCTTGCTTCCAAATTAGGAAAATAACAGCAGAGATTCACCACAAAAATTTTCAGCAATTAAATCTTCAATACTGCCGCGGATCCGCGGCCCAAGGGGGGTATGGCCGCGGATCCACGGCCATTTGATCTTATCCCTTGATCAATTTTCTATGTGTTGATCCTTGTGACATGTGGCGATCCTTGGAACCTTTGGAAATTGGAAATCTTCTCGAAGTTGCTGCTAGACTTGATTTCTAAGTTTTGGTTTCTTAATTAGGCAGGTTTGCTTTAACAACTTGATTTCCTTGATTTTAGACCTGAAAATTCTGCACAACAACTCAAATAATATTTAGTAGAGTTAAGATTTGGTCAATGATATTATTTGCATACATTTTCCTACCAAGTTCTAATTATAATATATCAACACATGGAAAATAGTATTTTTACAAATAAAACCCTCATATGTATGATATATTATAATAAAGACCTTTTTTAATATGGAAATAGTAGGGAAAATGTAATAACAAATGTGCAGTTTTATCAACTGAACAAATACCCCCAAACTTATCTTTGATTGTCCCGAGCAAACTAGTTTATTCAAGAGAAGAAGAAAAAAGAAAGGAGAAAACTAAGCACACTTTCGTAGGCAAACACGATTGCACTGAGCACGTGCAACAAGCCGTTAAACCTCTAGGTGTCCCTAGTAGGAGGAGTGTTGTCTCCTGAGGGTTTTCAGTGGATTACACCCACAAAATCCTATAATAAAAGAGAGATGGTGAAATTTACATATAAAGATAAGAACCATAAAAGAAAGACTTTGAAAATAAGAGTTTCCAACTACATTAGCTTTTCAGTTGTCATGAGCCCTATCTTAATAGTCATGAAAAGATATTAGAAATCACATCATCCCTCAATAAAACATCGTCTTATTCTTCATTCCTACCTTTCATCCAAACATTGATCATATAACTCTACGTGTGTGAATAGAACATCCCTACACTCGGAGAATTCAATTCAAGCTATCATACTCTTGTCCATCTACCTCAGTACTTTTTAATTTGATGAATAATTAGATTTGCTCACACAATTTTCATGCGACCGTTAATACTTCTTGAGATACTAACCGACCGATTACTCATGTGCTTGCTAATTAGGTGATAGTATTTTCCTCGTCTTGCACCACCTAAGGCTTAGCAGTGACTCCCAATCCAGTTGGTCTAAGGCACTAGGTGATGAAGCACCTTCGCTATATTTTTTTATTGCTACCTTGGCGATAACAAAACCAGTGTTCATTTTCTTTTCACCATTTTTATATTTTCTTCATTTTTTCATTTTTCATTTCCTTCATACTTTGGCTTTTAGACAAGAGCATTTTAAGGTATCCTCTACTATCCCGAGTTTCAAGATGTGTGTAAGTGCATATAGTAGGGTATCAACATTCAAATGTTTGGCTTCCAGAATAGAAACTATTTTTCAGATTTATTTTTATCCTCAGATTAGTGACTTCCTTCATCTTACTAACCCTTGGGACAACAGCTCATAACTACTTATTACTAGTTCGTTTAAGAAAACTTCTAATTTTCTTGGTTTTCTTAAACTATTCCTATCTTTTGGATGTAATTTTTCACTTTCTACTCTTTTGTTATAAAAAAAATTTTTCTTTTTTAAAAAGTTGTGCTTATGCAAAATATGATGCAAATTGATGTGTAAATAAGCACAAACCTCCCCCAAACCTGTTTACAACAGTGTCCTCACTGATGTCATCCGTTAAGCTCAAAAACCTGTAGACTTGGGAGGAAATTATTAATGCGGGCAAGAATATATGAAAGTGAAAATCCTCCCCCAAACTTATTTTAGGCTCACAATTTTATAAAAATCATTTTCTTTCAAGAGCCAAAATATACCACCCCCCAAACTTGAGTTAAACAATTTTAATCTTTTAAAATCACACGAGAGGGTCAAGGTTATTGGTCAATGCCAAGTTTTGCAAAGACCGAAGGTCAACACCAACCATTCAAAAAATTTATCGATGAAGTACCAAGGTTGGTGGAAGAACATGTCACCTTTCGACAAGAAGAAGTGGGGAGGTGATAAGAGGTGTAATGGAAAAGGATTGCGTCTCAATTTGGAGAGACGGCACAGTGATAGTAATGATGGATTACTCGCATTATCATGATTGTCCAAAAGAAGGGGTGGAGGTCCAATTTCTTCAACTTGGAGTTGATTTATCTCAACACCCGTATCTTTTAAAAATGCGAGTTCATCAGCGAAAATTTCCTCAAAAGTTTCATCGATACCCCGAAGAATAATGTCATTAGAAAAAATGGGGTGATCGTCAGACTCTATAAAAAGTTCCTCATCAGCGTTAGATGTTGACCCGGACAACTCGGTGGAAGAGTACATGGTTGGGTCGAACAACAACATATGAATAGAGTCAGTATCATGAGGTTGTTCAAACTCGCTGCTATCGACATCCATTAATTCGACAGAACACACATGAGCATAAGGTTCGGAGGGTTCACTTCCCAACATGTAAATGTTAAGCTCAATTGACTTCTTTCCAAAGGATAGGGTCATAGAGCCGTTTCTACAATTGATTACTGCGTTGGAAGTGGCCAAAAAGGGTCGACCGAGTATCACCGGGATTTGATTGCGTGGGTTCGCCACAGGTTGTGTATCTATAACGATAAAGTCCACAGGGAATATGAATTCCCCGACTTTGATTAACACATCCTCTAGCTCACCCCTAGGTTGGGTGATAGATCGATCGGCCATCTGAAGAGTGCAATGCGCGGGTTTTAACTCTCCGATCCCTAATTGCTCATAAACAGAATATGGAAGCAAGTTAACACTAGCACCTAAATCGAGTAGAGCACGATTGATATTTTTACCCCCAATAGAAATAGAAATTGTAGGACTTCCGGGGTCCTTTCGTTTCTTGGGTAGTTGTTGTGTAAAAGCAGTGCTCACATTACTCACAAGGAAAAATTTTTTAGGTACTTGAACTTTTCTCTTCCTAGTGCACAAGTCCTTTAGGATTTTCGTATATGACGGAACTTGTTGAATAGCATCTAGGAGAGGAATGTTTATGTTAACTTGCTTAAAAATTTCCACAATCTTCTCCATTTGTGGACTTGGTCTGTTGCCCCTTAACCTGTTTGGATAAGGTGCTTTATCAATAAGGGTTTGGTCCAACATTGGAGAGGATTGTGGGGATGGAGTGGATCACAGAATTGGAGTGGGGATCGTTTTAGGTAGATTTGAGGAAATGGGCGAAGGGTTCGAGCCTTGGTGAAAATGGAGAATAGGCTCGGGTGAAGGTGGGAGACTAGACGAATTAGGGGAAGAAGAAGAAGTTGGGGTATCATTGGTGTCACTATCATCACATTGCTCACCCACTCGATTATTCAGCACGTTTCCCGATCTCAACGTAGTAACGGCACTCACATTATAACTTTATGAGTGGCCAGGATTAGGTATGGGTTGAGATGGGAGTTTCCCTTTCTCTCTCGCCCTCATTGCGGCGTTTAACTGTGCGAGTTGGTTTTCTATTGATTTAATACTCTCGCCATGGGAAGCGGAGTCTTTCTGCATGGTATCAATAGAAGACTTCATCTCAGCCGACAATTGCATGGAATGTTTCATGAACATATCCAAAGTTTGTGCGAGTGAAGAGTTATCAGTACCGGCCACTTGTGGTGTAGAAGTGTTGGCCGGATTTTGAAAATTCTGTGACTGAAAGGGGAGCTGATTCTGTGGTTGTGGTTGCTGTGGAGGAGGTATTTGATAATTGCTTTGTTGGTTTTAGTTCCAAGCAAAATTAGGATGATTCCTCCATCCTTGATTGTACGTGGAAGAATAAGGATCGTTTCTAGGTCGCTGCTGAAAAGGAGCATTAGTTTGAACCGATGCATTCATACGACATTCTTCCGTTAAGTGTGAAGGATCTGAACAGCAACCACAGACGGTCTTGGGAAGCGTGACCTGATTTAGGGAGACTGATGAAAGTTTGTTCTCAATAGCATCGAGTTTCTTCTGCATCGCTGCCATTTCGGCTTTCACTGCGATGGAAACATCGAGCTGGTGAATACCTCCCCTAGATGAAGGTGGTCTTACGCTTTCCCACTGCAAAGTGTGTTCAGCAAGGTCTTCCAGATATTTCCAAGCTTCACCGTCGTCTTTAGACATGAAATTGCATTGACACATTGTTTCAAGCATCTGCTTTGTCGCTGGATTAATGCCCTCATATATTATTCGATATAAATCCCATCTTTGTATTCCATGATGAGGACATTGGACAAGCAGATCCTTGAAACGTTCAAAACACTTCCAAAATGGTTCATTAGGAAGCTGGGTGAACTGGTTGATCTCGCTCCTAATACGGGCGGTCTTATGGTCTGGGTAAAACTTCTTAAGAAATGCTATTACGAATTCATCCCAATTAGTGATAGAGTGTGCGGCAGTATTATAAAGCCATTTTTCTGCCAAGTCGCATAGAGTGAATGGGAGAAGACGCAAGCGCATAGCATCGACAGTCAATTGTGAAGTACCCATCATTGCGCATACGTTTTTGAATTTGGTGATGAAAACGTACGCGTCTTCCGACTCAAGCCCGTGAAATTTGGGCAGCAGATTGATGTAGTGGGGTTTAATTTCGAAATTATCCCCGTTAGCTGGTGGAAGAGATAGACAAGTGGGAAGAGGACCATGGATAAGATAGCATCTCTCTTGGAGAGAGATGCGCGGTGGATTCTGCGCACCTACGGGCGGTGGCAGCGTGGTGTTATAATATGATGGAGTACCGTCCATCTCGGTCATGGTGTGTGGTGGGGGAAAAGAAGATGAAGAAGCACCGACTTCGGAGTCGATAGCAGGAACGCGGACAAGACGGGCACTAGGATCCCGTGTCCAGCCGAGCATGCACTAAGCGGGTTTAGTGCAAGTGGCAGCGTGTGTGTGATTTAAAATTGGTCTGTTTTGAAAATGTGGGAATCAAGACAAATCACACAAAAATGCACAAACCACCCTAGAACTAAGGTTACCTAGGTCCAGTCTCTAGACCGCTCCTAGACTTCCAAAGGACAAGCCGCAGGATCAATCCTCTACCGCCTCCGTACTACCCTTGTAGCCAGATAAGTGCCAGGTAAGTGAGAAGGAATCACAGTAGTGGGCCTAATTAAAAACCACTAGCCTTTGTCACACTTGCCTAGACACTACAAAAGCAATGCGGATAAGCGATAGATTACCCACGACCTTCCTCTGTCCTTATTGAGCGCGACAGTCCTTAGAGTCTGGTCTAGATATTTTTTAAATTAATGAAGGGTTGATCTAGATGCTCGGTTTGTGATTTGTGGGGCTTAGGAAGGGTGATGAAATCCCCACCTAATCTTGATTTGGTCTTTGCCCCTTTAAGTCCGTATTAAAATATGCAAAACAAAACCAATCACAAAACTTTTGCAAAAAGATTTTTGAACGGCGCTATTTTGCAAAGAATCCTGCAGATAGATTTTATTAGATTTCAGAGGAGAGAGAAAGAGGTTAGAATCTTACCAGAGAAGTGTGGAACCCTAGATCCTCAACTTGGCCGCGCTTCCGCCGCCAATACACTCCTTCTGCCGTAGATCCGCCGCAAGAAAGATGGATCAGGTGATGAAATTTTCCTCTGCGGCCTCCTGCACTCCTCTGTATCTTGATGAATGTATCTGAATCTCTGTTTCCTCAATTCTGTGATTCCAGATCCCCTCGCAAAATTCACACGACAATCGTTAAATATATAATTTGCAGTTTTGTTTTATTTATGATATAGATCGTATAAGAATTCAACACAAATAGTAAGAATAAAAAATTACGCACGTTTCCCTGGCAACGGCGCCATTTGATTGATACGAAAGAGTGTGTTTGTAGTAATAACCGCAATCAATATCGGTGTCGCGTGTAGCTAGACCGAGATGAGTACGGGTCGTCCTCTGGGAAACGTGGAACCTTTTACTCTTACTTTAGATGTGTTGAGAAAGTGAGGAGGGATAAAGAATATTGTAGAATGGTTTCTAGATCTACGTTAAGCACTAATGAAAAATATAGATCTAGATTATTTATGGATGTAGTTAATATAAGAAGGGGGCTTGTAGGGTTCGTTAGGATTTAGTAGTTATGGATGATTAATTAAAAATTACTCTTTTTATCCTTTAATAGATTTAAAACTAGAACGACAGTGATGCGTGTAGATTAGTGTTTCTGGAGGGAAAAGGAATCCCACTCTTAACCCTTATCTCGACACGGAACTCCGTTCATATCTAGCCTTTACCAAAACAATCATTAATCTAATCCCTAATCGCGGTCGAGACTAACAATGAATTGGTAGCACGCCTGATTAGGATGTTAATGATTGTTTTGATAAAGTTTATAAATTTTATAGGACGTAAAAAGAGTTTAGGTATTTTCATCATCCATTAACCTACCTTAATCCTACGAACCCTAACAAGTGGAGAATTATTCGCGCATGTTGGGAGAAAAAGAGATGGAGAGAAAATGCATAATTAAACTACGAAGAAATAGAATAAGAAAAAGAAAGTTACATTTATTAATCAACAATATTCATTACACTTTGATTCCTTAGAAAATGATTACAAGTACTAGTTGCTTCTCGATCTCTTCTAAGGAGGTAGATGAACCGTTGATGACCAGTCTGGATGCGTGAGCCGTCTTGGACTTCGTGATCGCGTCGACTTGATGATTTTTCCAAGAGGCTCTCGGTCTCTATTTATAGTCCAAAACCAGAAACCCTTGCTTCCAAATTAGGAAAATAAGAGCAGAGATTCACCACAAAAAATTTCAGCAATTAAATCTTCAATACTGCCGCGGATCCGCGGCCCAAGGGGGGTATGGCCGCTGATCCGCGGCCATTTGATCTTATCCCTTGATCAATTTTCTATGTGTTGATCCTTGTGGCATATGGCGATCCTTGGAACCTTTGGAAATTGGAAATCTTCTCGTAGTTGCTTCCAGACTTGATTTCTAAGTTTTGGTTTCTTAATTAGGCAGGTTTGCTTTAACAACTTGATTTCCTTAATTTTAGACCTGAAAATTCTGCACAACAACTCAAATAATATTTAGTAGAGTTAAGATTTGGTTAATGATATTATTTGCATACATTTTCCTACCAAGTTCTAATTATAATATATCAACACATGGAAAATAGTATTTTTACAAATAAAACCCTCATATGTATGATTTATTATAATAAAGACCCTTTTTAATATGGAAATAGTAGGGAAAATGTAATAATAAATGTGCAGTTTTATCAACTGAACAATGCAAGATGCTCAATTTCCACTGGAAAGTGGCAAGCCTTTCCGTAAACAAGCCGATAAGGAGACATGCCAAGATCAGTCTTATAAGCAGTTCGAAATGCCCAAAGGGAATCAGTGAGTTTTAAAGACCAATCCTTACGGTTCTTGGAGACCGTTTTCTCCAAAATCTGTTTGATTTTCCGATTAGACACTTCGGCTTGCCCACATGTTTGGGGGTGATAGGGCGTAAACAGCTTATGATTAATGGAGTATTTCCGCATCAAGGTCTCGAAAATCCTATTACAGAAATGTGTTCCATTGTCACTAATGATCGCGCGGGGGTGTCCAAACCGGGAAAAGATGTTTTCCTTAAGGAATCTAACGACAAACTTGTTGTCGTTAGTTCGGCTGGGCACGGCCTCGACCCATTTAGAGACATAATCAACAGCTAGCAGAATATACAGGTTCCCAAAAGAGCTGGGAAACGGCCCTATGAAATCAATCCCCCAAACATCGAAAATATCGACAACCAAGATTGGTTGGAGCGGCATCTCGTTTCTCCTGGATATCCGGCCCAAGTGTTAGCACCGGGAGCATGTCTTGCAGTAATCATAAGCATTTTTAAAGAGTTGTGGCCAGTAGAAACCACACTGCAAGATCTTCTCGGCTGTCTTTCTTGGGCCAAAATGCCCGCCACACGCTTGATCGTGGCAAAATGACAGCACACTCTTGAATTCATTATTAGGCACACACCGACGAATAATCTGGTCAGGACAGTATTGGAACAGATAGGGTTCGTCCCAGTAAAAGTGCTTTACTTGAGATAAGAATCGAAGTCTGTCCTGACTTGACCACTCGTTTGGTAGTAATCCTGTTGCTAAATAATTCACAATATCTACGAACCAGGGTTCGCATTACTGTCAAGAGCTGTTCATCCGGAAAAACGTCGTTTATTAGAAGTGAAAGCGTCGGCGAAGAAGGAAGTCGTGAAAGATGGTCGGCCACTACGTTTTCACATCCTCTTTTATCTTTGATGACAAGGTCAAACTCTTGGAGTAAGAGGATCCAACGTATCAGCCGAGATTTTGCGTCCTTCTTTGTAAAAAGATGGCGTAGAGCAGAATGGTCTGTGTAAACAATGACTGGAGAGCCGATTAAGTAAGGCCTGAATTTTTCTAATGCAAACACAACAGCCAAGAATTCCTTCTCGGTTGTTGTGTAATTCATCTGGGCATCATTCAGGGTTCGGCTAGCATAATAGATTACGTGCGTCATTTTATCAATGTGCTGTCCTAGGACCGCACCAATAGTAAAGTCCGACACATCGCACATAATCTCAAAGAGATACGTCCAGTCAGGAGAAGAAAGTACGGGAGCAGAAGTGAGTGAGCTTTTAAGTGATTCAAATGCAGTCATATAGCTCGAGTTGAAATCGAATGTGGTGTCCTTGGCCAACAGAAGAGTCAAGGGTCTAGCAATTTTGCTGAAATCCTTGATAAACCGTCTATAGAAACCGGCGTGGGCAAGAAAAGTTCGGATGTCTTGGACGCATCTGGGAGGAGGAAGATTGGAAATGACTTCAATCTTAGCTTTATCCACCTCAATGCCATTTTGCGAGATGATATGTCCCAAGACAATACCTTCGCGCACCATGAAGTGGCACTTCTCCCAGTTCAAAGTGAGATTTTTATCCTTACACCGGGTAAGGACAGCGTCGAGATGCTGTAAACACTCGTCAAAGGAATCGCCGAAAATGGAGAAATCATCCATGAATATCTCCAAGAATTTTTCCACCATGTCTGAGAAAATTCCCATCATACACCGCTGGAAGGTAGCGGGTGCATTGCATAACCCAAAGGGAATGCGGCGATATGCAAATGTGCTGAAAGGACAGGTGAACGTGGTTTTGTCCTGATCTTTTTCGGCGATGGGAATCTGGTTATAGCCGGAGTAGCCATCCAGAAAGCAGTAGTACTCGTGTCCAGCCAATCGTTCAAGCATTTGGTCAATAAAAGGCAGCGGAAAGTGGTATTTCCGCGTTGCGGCGTTGAGTTTTCTGTAATCCATGCACACTCGCCACCCAGTTTGGGTGCGAGTAGGGATTAACTCGTTTGCCTAATTGGTGATTACCGTTATGCCCGACTTTTTGGGGACAACATATATCGGATTGACCCACTGGCTATCAGAGATAGGGTAAATGATACCACTATCAAGACTGTTGAAGTCAAAATTTGCACCCCGGTTGACCAAATCAAAGTCAAGGTCAACCCCAAGCCAGGTGGGCCCAAGCCCAAGCAAGTGAGCCAATGCCCAGGTCGAGCCCGAACATGAAGCGTCCGGCCTTCCGCCATGCCAACAACAAAAATCATGTAACAAATAATTTTTATGTAATTTTTGTGCATGAATATATGCAAAAGGGGCATAAAGCCAAATTTTTGTAAGCCCATGGCTTATGTGCAAAATGAAAAGGCACATGAGCCATGTGATAGGCAAAATGCCATTTTGCAAAGCCCAAGGGGCTATATGTAAATATGTAAGCCTATAAAAGGCAACATGATGATGAATAAAAAAAACAACACTTTTTCATTCCCCCAAAAACTAGGGTTCTTTGTGCCTCCTGCTCCTTCTCCAAGATTCTAAACCTTCTCAATTCTTTTGAATTAAATCAAGAGTTTTACTCTTTCTTTTCCAAAAACTATGTAGTTTTCCACCATGAAACCCACAAAGGGGAACTCAGATCTCCCATCAGATCTCAAAAAGGAGTGATTTTTAAAATCTCCTACTTCTTGATCTTCAAGATCCGGCCAAACAACAGAAGGAAGAAGAAGAACCCCCTTCATCAGCTTCAAAACATCCTAGGAGTTTAACTCCATACATATATACATAATAAATATTTCCTTTCTGAAGCATAGCTTCTGTTTCTTAGGCTAAAAGCCACTTTTTCTCGCCGGCGCTCAAGTGCAGAGCGCCCGCGTGCCGACACGTGGCGCGTTTGCGCTCAGGCGCAAGCGCCCGAGCGCAAGTCGCCCACGTGCCGACACGTGGCGCGCTTGCGCTCAAGCGCAGGCGCCCGAGCGCAAGTCGCCCCGGTGCCGACACGTGGCGCGCTTGCGTTCAAGCGCAGGCGCCCGAGCACAAGTCGCCCCCGTGCCGACACGTGGCGCGCTTGCGCTCAAGCGCAGGCGCCCGAGCGCAAGTCTCCCCCGTGCCGACACGTGGCGCGCTTGCGCTCCAGCGCAGGCGCTCGAGCGCAAAGCGCCTACGTGCCGACACGTGGCGCGCTTGCGCTCAAGCGCCCAGCGCTCAAGCGTAGAGCGCCCACGTGCCGACAAGTGGCACTCTAGCGCCTGAGCGCACAGCGCCCAAGGTGCTGCCCCCACACATCCTTTGGATGCCTTTTCCCCCTCTTTCTTTTATATATATACATATATACATATATACACATATATATGTACATATGTATACATATGTGCATACACATATACTCCACAACACTGTCCCTGTTAGAAAAAAATTTCTAACGGGGCGCTGCCCCGCACCCCGCAAGGGGGCTGCTAGCCTCCTTGACCTCCAGCCCGCTATCCGGGTAGCGGGACCCCCGTAAAAACTCTGCGTGGCTCCCGATATATCCAAAAACCCCCTTTCAAAACACAACACACGTACACTGCACATTGAGTTCGCATGACCAGTTTATCCCGTTAATCGGAGGTTCCCTCGCCCCAAAGGCGAGGGGTAATTAACGGCAGCTTAGTCCGCGGCTGCCGGAGATTCGGATCCCCACAATCATTAAACCCCGGCCTACCCCAGGCAGGGGGAATCTGTAGTTCGCCTGACAAGCGCGCGCGTATTCCCATCTCAATGGGGTGACGAAAAACACCCTGCAGATTCTGGCACGCCCGGTGGGACCAATCTCTCCTCCCATATTTCGGGTTAAACGTTCATGCGAACTCAATCAATATACATATCGATTGCCTATACTGAAATGATGTTCTTTTTTCCATGCAGCAATCAACCTTCGACGACAATGTCTCCCCAGACGAATTCAGCTTCCAACTTGACCCTGATTCCGTACGTGGTCAAGATCAACGCTCGTGTGGTTCTCCCCGCCAGCCTCAGTCGACGGTGGAAGGAACCGCCCCGCCAGTTTGGCTCCGTCATCATCTACCCTGCCGGAAGCGCTCATCTGGCGGAGATCCCGGCGGAACAGGTGGCCAAGCCGGTCTCAAGGGGTAAGAGGCCGAATGTCGTGATCGCCAAGGCACCACAACCGAAACTTAAGACGGTATCTGAACGATTCTCTGGTGCTCCAGCGGGGTACAAGAACTTCGGTACAAAGGGCAAAATCAAATGTTGCGGACGAGCTCAGGCGGTGACTCCAACAAATGCACAATCGAGCGTATCTCCAAGGCCCTCCATCGCCCGGTCTACGGCGTCTTCCCAAAGAGCCGAAGTCTGCCAGGTGCTTAGAACAGAAAAGTTAAGGCAGAAGCGGCTCAGGTATCGAGCCAACAAGAGGGCCAAGGTTTCGGCCAAATGGAATCATGTGAAGTTCCAAGTGCAGGATTGCCCCGCGACGACGGCTGAGTCGGACGTAAGAATCAGCAATTCCTTCGAGCCTCTGAAGTGGGTTCAGAAAAATGCCATGACCGCCAGAATCAAGAAGACAGCGGTCCGAACAGTGCCACAAAGAGACGTGTCCCGGCCCCAACAGAAGAAGTATGACACTGTCTCTTCAAGAATCTATCAAGCACTCTGTGCCGCACGAAAGCAGTGGGGCAAACCCAGAAAAGAAGCGCCAGCACCATTCAAGAACTTGGTTAGGCCAGCCGCCTTCAATCTACTACCAGCTACCGAAACAAGGGGGTCAAGACAGCGATCCGTGAAATCAGCTGCCAATGATAGAAAGACGACCGGATATATCATCCATACAGTCTATATGGCGGGCGGGCGCCCCAGCGACAACCTTCGCAGCAAAAGCAAGGATGGGGCCACCACATCCCAAGCCCAATCTAGCCTGAATGTGGTTGCCGCTGCCCAAGAACAGCCACCCCCACTGGATGAAGAAAACCCTCTCGATGAGGATGATAGGCAGAAAGACCCCTCGGTCCACGCAGAGTCAAGCTCGGACAGCGAGGAAGAGCCGACTTTCCGCCCCAGGACTGCGGAGCAAGAGCTGCTTCAAGAGCTTCGAAAACAGCTCAGGAGCAAAGATAAAGAGATGGCCAAGCTCTATTCGAAGATTGACGACTTAACGAACGTGGTGATGCAGCTTACGGCTCAAATTACTCGAGCGCCTCCCAATCAAGCACAAGCCGCTACTAATCAGCCAGGTGATGACAATCCAGGGCAGCCAATGCCTGTTCCTTTAGGACCAAGAATGGTCGAGCCGCATGAAAGCCGGCCACATTCCGCTTCTGGGGACGCCTTGGCCCCAGATAACACTATCTCGCTAACACAGGATCGGATAATGGATTTGGTCACCAGCAAGGTTAAAACATTGGTGGCCGAAGCTGAAGCTCAGAAAGAAATCGGCAGTAGCGGGCGGCCATATCCCGCGCAGTACGATCTGATTGAGTTCCCAAGCGGCTACGTTATTCCTAAGTTCGGAAGATTTGATGGAACGGGGAATGCAAATCAGCACGTCGCCCACTTCAAAGCATCGTGCGGAAATACAGGGGGCAATGACGCGCTCCTTCTTCGTCAGTTTGTCAACAGCCTGACCGGCGTCGCCTTCGACTGGTATGCGAGTATACCGGACGGGTCCGTCATTACCTTTGCCCAAATGGAGTCCCTGTTTCGGCAAAGGTTCATGAGTGTCAGTGATAAAATCTCCATTGCCGACCTTGTGAGGACCAAGCCGGGGAAGAATGAAAGCAACACCGACTTTATTGCCCGATGGCGTAATCTCACGGTCAAGTGCGAACCGCCGCTGGAGCAGGACCAGTCCGTCAGCCTTCTCATTGGGAACCTCAGCAATTGGATGGTCCCATTCTTGTGTACAGCAGGCCTCAAGACGTTTCAAGAGCTAACCAAGAAAGTCCAAATGCTGGAACGCTCGAAGCAAGAGTCCCCGCCGGACTCTCAGAGAGACAAAACTTAGAAAAGCAAGCGGGACGACAGCCGTAGAAGCGGGAGTTCCAGCAGTACCAATGTCTTCAATGCGTCCGACAATGAAGAAAAGCGAAGGGCGGGCGAATCCAAAACCAACCGGTCTCGAAAGCCATTGCTGGGAGGAGATGGGCCTTCCCTAGAGGAGAAGAAGAACAAGGTTTACTCTTTCAGAAGGGACAAGGTCCGTAAGATATTTAAAGATGCCTTGAACAACGGCCTACAATTGCCGGAGTCGAAAAGACCCCAAGAAGCAAAAATGACCGACAATCCTATGTATTGCCCGTACCACCGAGTAGTGAGCCATGCGATCGAGGATTGCTATATCTTCAAAGACTGGGTCGAGAAGCAGTACAAGGCTGGAGAGATCGAGCTGTCCAAAAGTGTGTTGGTGAACAATCAAGTTGCAACCACCAACTTTATACAGACAGAAACTGAAGCCTTCTGGGAGCAGACAGCCGAACCCGCTGCCTTGAGGAATGAAACGGACTCATCGCGGCCTCCGTAGAGTACGCACATATCTAATAAGACGAAGAAGATGATAAAGCTACTTCGGAAAGAACCCAGGACGGAATGGGAAGGGCAGAAGAAGCCTACCAGTCCAGCTGCCAATGCGGCTCCATCAGGCTCAAAATCCAAGAAGCTCAAGAAGAAGAAAAGTGCAGCTCGGCGCAAAAAAGAGTCTGCAGGGAGATCGACTATTCAAAAATATATCGATTCCCTTGAAGAATATGAACAAAAGGAAAGAACATTGATTCAATTGAAGGAGTTCTTCCCTGTACAAGCGGCATAAATTCTGGAGGAGTTAGAAGAAGACTCCAATGAAGAGATCCCAGTAGTGACCTGCTACGCCATCCATCTTGGCAGCGACTCCGAGGATGAGCTCTGTTTTCCCGAAGAGGACGAGGAGCTCACCACAAAGGCCAATCAAATCCAGCTCAGAAGCGGCAGGGCTCTACCGCAAAATCAGGGCAACGCCCCAAAAGGGAAGGAAAAACAAGTGGCTAATGATGAAGATGGCGGAGAACCGGCCGATGAAAACATAAATCCTTCCTCGGTGGACTTTAATGTCTTGGCACATCTCCGGAAGCTTCCGTCTCTCCTGAGCATCTACGACGCCTTGGTCCTATCTAAGGAGCTTAGAGATGTTCTCATTCACGCTCTACAAAACCCCGAGCGGTATCAGGCTCGCTTTGCTGAAATTAATATGAAAGAAGCCCAGCACGCTTTGCATGCCGCCGCAGTCACATTTAAGGATGAAGACTTACTACTGGGAACGTCTGAGCATAATCGGCCGCTTTACGTGACCGGGTACAGCGACGGAGATCGAATTAATCGCATATTGATTGATCCGGGGTCCTCAGTGAACATCATGAACTTGCGAACTCTGAAGAGTTTGTCAATGGACGTCCGACACCTGTCGAGGGAAAGGATTGTCATTCAAGGCTTCAACCAAAATTGCCAGCAAGTTCTGGGGTCTATAGCTTTGCCAATCAAATTTGGAGATTTGCAAACTAAAGCTAAGATATATGTGATCGACGCCGACACATCTTATAAGATTCTCTTGAGGCGGCCGTGGCTCCACGATTACGGCATCATTCCGTCAACTCTCCATCAATGCATGAAGTATACTAAAAATGGCGAAGAAAGTCGCGTTGACGGAGACATCCAGCCGTTCGGTGTGCATGAAGTCCGATATGAAGATTCTCGGTACTTTATGAACCACCAAAATGCTAAGCCACAACTGACTGAGGATAGACCGGCCCCAAGACTCAAAAGCAAATCTGAGCCGGCTATCACTTTCAAAAGCAAAAACGCCCAAGTTCGACCTCGTTTTGGTAGCGACACTGATGAGTCCGATGCTGGAAGCCCGTCCTTCCGTAAAACTCGCCCTCATTTCGGCAGCGATACGGACGAATCTGTTACTGAAGGCCCATCTAGCAGCAAAGTCCGCCCTCATCTTGGCAGTGACACTGAAGAGTCAGAAGAAGAGGACCTGCCGTGCAACAGCTGTACAGATTGGCCCCCCATGCAGCAAGCGAAACTACGAGAGACCTTCGAAGTCGCAGAAGGGTCCCTAGCCGTCACAAGGGTGCCGGAGCAGATGTCCAAAGAGCTCGACGCATTGTCAGTCTCTACCGTGGACCAGCTGAAAACTTTCTACGTGCCCGGGAGGAAAAATGGACAGAAGGGCATCCTGTTTTACAGGTCAAACCCCGTTGTGCACCCGGACGATCTTTCTGTCGCGTGCCTTCCCTATGAGAGAGGCATAAGAGCCGTCCCCAATCCCAAATACTATGCGCCCGAGATGCGGGAATACTTTAAGATGTGCGGATGCCGGTTATATCAAACGGAGTCCGAAGCAAAGTTTTACGAAGGGCTATGGTATCCGCCCCAGGTCCGAGCACTCATCGATGGACAAATTCCAGACAGACGGGGAATAGGTTACATTCAACCTGATTCCAGAGCGTGCTACATGATCCATGTTGGTGAAGCTGGCGAAAGATCAAATGATGATGATGAGATAGCCGAGCCAGAAGAAGCTCCTCAAGAGCTTGAAGAGGGCGGACAAGCAACCTTTGACGAGCTAACCGAGATTGACTTAGGAACGCCCGATAATCCAAGGCCGACCTACATCAGCTCGCTCTTGTCAGAGGAAATGAAAGCGCAGATAATTGCCCTGCTGCATGAGTTCGTCGACTGCTTCGCGTGGACATACAAAGAAATGCCTGGCCTTTCCCCTGAAGTGGCCATACATAAGTTGGCTATATCTCCTGATACTAAGCCAATCAAACAAGCTCCTCGAAGAATGAGAAGGGAACTAGAAGAAAAGGTCATCGAGGAAACTAAGAAGCTCATCGATGCCGGCTTCATCAGGGAAGAGAAATATGCGGACTGGATCGCATGCATAGTCCCAGTGAAGAAGAAAAATGGGCAGATCCGAGTTTGTGTCGATTTCAGGGACCTCAACAAGGCATGTCCTAAAGACGACATCCCGCTACCGGTCATGGAAATGATGGTCGATGACACCTCAAATTACGAGCTGTTCACCTTTATGGATGGCTCGTCTGGATATAATCAGATCAAGATGTCGCCTGAGGATGAGAAACACACAGCATTTCGAACCCCGATCGGAATATATTGCTACAAGGTAATGCCATTCGGACTGAAGAACGCAGGTACTACATATCAAAGGGCAATGACCAATATCTTTGATGACCTAATCCATAAAGTCGTCGAATGCTATGTTGATGATCTGGTCGTCAAGACTAAAGCCAAGGCCGATCATATCCAAGATCTTAGGACCGTTCTCACTAGACTGAGGGAATATGACCTAAAGATGAATCCTCTGAAATGCGCTTTCGGCGTGTCATCGGGAAAATTCCTGGGCTTCATAGTCCGACATCGAGGGATCGAAGTTGACCCATCAAAGATAAAGGCCATCATGGAGATGCCCCCTCCGAAGAGTCTGACGCAGCTAAGATCTTTTCAAGGCAAGCTCGCGTATATACGGAGGTTTATCTCAAATTTATCGGGAAGATGTAGGCCCTTCTCAAAGCTCATGAAGAAAGGAGCTCCTTTTATCTGGGATGCCGAATGTCAAGCAGCGTTCGAAAGCATCAAACAATACTTGTTGCACCCTCCAGTGCTGGCCGCTCCCATTCCAAATAAACCGCTGATTCTCTACACTGCCGCGCTAGATGAGTCACTCGGTGCACTCCTTGCCCAGAATAACGAGGAGGGAAAGGAATATGCCCTCTACTACCTTAGTCAAACGCTAGTCGGGGCGGAACACAACTATTCCCCAATCGAAAAGCAATTCCTGGCTCTGATATTTGCTGTGAAGAAGCTGAGGCACTATCTGCTGGCTCACCGGGTTTTGCTAATCTCCAAGGTCGACCCGCTCAAACACTTGATGACCAGAGCAAGCCTAGCCGGCAGAATGGCAAGATGGGCCGTCATGCTACTTGAGTTTGACATAGTATATACTCCTCAAAAAGCAGTAAAAGGTCAAGCTCTTGCAGACTTCCTCGCTGCTCATCCTATACCAGAGGGGTCACCGCTCAATTGCGAGTTGCCCGACGAACAAGTGCTGCACCTAGAGAATGACGAGCCATGTTGGGAGCTCTACTTCGATGGGGCCTCATCAATAAGAAGCTCCGGCCGATCAAGCATCCCGGAGGTAAAAGCGGGGATAGGATTGGTGTTCATCACGCCATCAATGGGAACCCTACGGCGTTCTTTCGCTCTCACCGAGCCTCGGACAAACAATGAAGCTGAGTATGAAGCCCTGATAGCTGGTTTGGAGCTCGCCATAGAAATGGAAATTCTTCGGCTACGGGTTTACGGTGACTCCCAGCTTGTTGTCAACCAAGTAAGCGGCGACTATAAGATATACAAACCCGAGTTAGCTCGGTACAGAGGCCGAGCGGTGGAACTCATGAAACGGTTCACTCACATTGAACTAATGAGAATCCCCAGAGCGTTGAACGGAAAAGCCGACATACTCGCTCGCCTAGCCAAGGAGCTGGCTGATCCTGACATGGACGAAATTCTGATCACAGTTAGGAGCCGACAAATTCTACCCCCATTCTCTCTACGGGAAGAGGAAAGCGCGGAACAGAAGAGCAGTCCTGCCGAAGAAGCTTCGATCGTCCAAGACGAGCCCGATTGGAGAGAACCCTTCATAGAGTACTTCCGATACGACAAGCTGCCCGAAGAAAAATCTGCGAGGATTCAGCTGAAGAAAAGAGCTCTCCGATACGTGTTTGTAAATAACACGTTATACCGCAGGTCATATGACCAACTCTGGCTCAGATTTCTGTCATTGGCCGAAGCCCAAAAGGTCATGAAAGATGTTCACTCAGGCGTTTGCGGTGCTCACCAATCTGGCCCCAAGATGCGACTTCAAATCAAACGGCTTGGGTATTATTGGCCCACCATGATACGGGATTGCGGAGAACATGTAAAGAAATGTCCGATCTGCCAAATCTATGGTGATTTCATTCACAAGCATCCCAATCCGTTGCATCCTACGGTGGCGTCGTGGCCCTTCGAAGTCTGGGGCACCGACATTGTTGGCCCAATTGATCCTCCGTCATCTAAAGGCCACCGGTTCATACTGGCCGCGACAGACTACTTCTCCAGATGGGCTGAAGCTGTCCCGCTAAAAGAAGTCACGAAAAAAGATATTCTGACATTCTTCCAGCATAATATTCTATACCGTTTCGGTACACCAAGAAGAATCATTTCCGACAATGGGTCTTCTTTCAAGAGCTTCAATGTCTCAAGGTTCGCTACTCAGCACAAGATAGACTGGAGATATTCCTCCATCTATAATCCAAGAGCCAATGGGCTAGCCGAAGCCTTCAATAAGACTCTATGCAAGCTCCTGAGGAAAAATTCTTCAGCCAACAAGAGAGACTGGAATCTCAAACTTCACGAGGCGTTGTGGGCATATCGTACCACGCACCATACTCTAACACAGTCCACTCCATACTAATTGCTCTTCGGAGTGGAGGCGGTCCTCCCCCTCGAAGTCGAAGTTCCAAGCTTAAGAATGGCCGTTCAGCACGAGTTGACGGAGGAGGAAAACGTTCTCCTTCGACTTGAAGAGCTTGATGCCCTCGAAGAAAAGAGGCTCGCGGTGCAGCAAAATCTGGAGCTATACCGAGCCCAAATGTCACGGGCTTATGACAAGATAACCCGTCTCCGCGCTTTCAAGAAAGGTGAATTGGTGTTGGTCCTCAAAAGACCGATCATCCCCAATCGACATGCCAAGGGAAAATTTGAGCCAAACTGGGAAGGACCATACGTCATCGAGAAAGTGTTCGACGGAGGATCCTACCAACTAATAAGTGCCGAGGGAGAAAGGCCCATGCCACCCATCAATGGCCGATATCTCAAGAAATACTACACGTAAATGCTCCAAGTCGCAGGCGAATTGAACACATCAGCCCTACGGTCTGGATCATACATCCTGCAAAACCGTATACAATCCACGGGCGTAAATGACCCCTATCTCTCCCAAATCCTGCCGGTGAGACTACTTTTAAAGTCCCACCAGCGGCAAAAAAAAAAGGAAAAAAAAGAGAAAAAGAAATAATAAAAGAAATAAAAATAAATATATGGTATGTCCACAAGCAAATCGGGCACGGATGAAAACCCGAAAGGGCTCCGTGAGTAAAAACAGCAGGACTACCGGCGAGTCTGTGAAAACCCGAATAGGCGCAAACTCGTGAAAGGAGATGAAATACACTCGCAAATTCCTCTCGACCTTGTGAGGAGAAAAACCTGCGTGAGATCCTTACGACTCACAAAGGAGCAACACACTTAGGAATCCTCACGATTCCTAAGGAGAAAATACACCTGCGGGATCCTTACGACTCGCAGGGAGAAAATGCTTTTATGGGATCCTCACGGCCCATAAAAATTGAAAAGCCTTAGGTGATAGGGACCCAAACATGTCTCCTAAGCCATCGTTCCCCAACAGGTAACGGCAAATGATGAGTCGCTCCTGGCATTTCGCTTCAGTGTTAGCGGTGCTGATGCCAACCAAAAACCCAAATCCCAAGTCCTCCCAAGGCAAATGATGAGTTGCTCCTGGCATTATTCCAGTGCAGCAATGCTGATGCCAAACAAGATCCAAATTCCAAGTCCCCAAACGGCGAATGATGAGTCGCTCCTGGTACCATATTCCAGTGCAGCGATGCAGACGCCAACCAAATTCCAAATCCCATACCCCAACGGCGAATGATGAGTCGCTCCTGGTACCATATTCCAGTGCAGCGATGCAGACGCCGACAAAGTCCCGAAATTTTTCCGGCCCTACGGTCTGGATCATACATCCTGCAAAACCGTATACAATCCACGAGCGTAAAACAATCCCAACCTCTCCCAAGTCCTACCGGTGATACCACATTCAAAGTCCCACCAAAAAAACAAACAAACAAAAAATAATAATAATAATAATAAAAAAACCAATTCCAAAATCCTCCCGGGGCAAATGATGAGTTTCTCCTGGCATTATTCCAGTGCAGCAATGCAGATGCCGACAGAAAACCAATTCCCAAATCCTCTCAAAGACAGATGATGATTCGCTCCTGGTACTATATTCCAGTATAGCGATGCTGATGTCAACTCAAATCCAACAAATCAAACCAACCAATTCCAACATCGACCTCTGCGTCAACAAGCGACACTCTGCATCGGGGAAACGTCCAACACAGACACTCCGCATCAGGGAAACGTCCAACAATGACACTCCGTAACGGGGAAACGTCAAGCAGACACTCCGTCTCGAGGACACGTCAAACAACGACACTCCGTGTCGGGGAAACGTCAAGCAGACACTCCGTGCCGGGGGCACATCGACAGCAGACACTCCACCTAAGGGAAACGTCGACCGTCTATGTCGCAAAAAGGGCAGTGCAGGCTCCCGCAAATTGGGAACCCAAATCGCTTCGTAACAGAGCGTCGACCGTCTATGTCGCAAAAAGGGCAGTGCAGGCTCCCGCAAATTGGGAACCCAAATCGCTCCGGATCAGAGCGTCGACCGTCTATGTCGCAAAAAGGGCAGTGCAGGCTCCCGCAAATTGGGAACCCAAATCGCTTCGTAACAGAGCGTCGACCGTCTATGTCGCAAAAAGGGCAGTGCAGGCTCCCGCAAATTGGGAACCCAAATCGCTTCGTAACAGAGCGTCGACCGTCTATGTCGCAAAAAGGGCAGTGCAGGCTCCCGCAAATTGGGAACCCAAATCGCTCCGGATCAGAGCGTCGACCGTCTATGTCGCAAAAAGGGCAGTGCAGGCTCCCGCAAATTGGGAACCCAAATCGCTTCGTAACAGAGCGTCGACCGTCTATGTCGCAAAAAGGGCAGTGCAGGCTCCTGCAAATTGGGAACCCAAATCGCTCCGGATCAGAGCGTCGACCGTCTATGTCGCAAAAAGGGCAGTGCAGGCTCCCGCAAATTGGGAACCCAAATCGCTCCGGATCAGAGCGTCGACCGTCTATGTCGCAAAAAGGGCAGTGCAGGCTCCCGCAAGTTGGGAACCCAAATCGCTTCGTAACAGAGCGTCGACCGTCTATGTCGCAAAAAGGGCAGTGCAGGCTCCCGCAAATTGGGAACCCAAATCACTCCGGATCAGAGCGTCGACCGTCTATGTCGCAAAAAGGGCAGTGCAGGCTCCCGCAAATTGGGAACCAAAATCGCTCCGGATCAGAGCGTCGACCGTCTATGTCGCAAAAAGGGCAGTGCAGGCTCCCGCAAATTGGGAACCCAAATCGCTTCGTAACAGAGCGTCGACCGTCTATGTCGCAAAAAGGGCAGTGCAGGCTCCCGCAAATTGGGAACCCAAATCGCTCCGGATCAGAGCGTCGACCGTCTATGTCGCAAAAAGGGCAGTGCAGGCTCCCGCAAATTGGGAACCCAAATCCCTCCGGATCAGAGCGTCGACCGTCTATGTCGCAAAAAGGGCAGTGCAGGCTCCCGCAAGTTGGGAACCCAAATCGCTTCGTTACAGAGCGTCGACCGTCTATGTCGCAAAAAGGGCAGTGCAGGCTCCCGCAAATTGGGAACCCAAATCGCACCGGATTAGAGCGTCGACCGTCTATGTCGCAAAAAGGGCAGTGCAGGCTCCCGCAAATTGGGAACCAAAATCGCTCCGGATCAGAGCGTCGACCGTCTATGTCGCAAAAAGGGCAGTGCAGGCTCCCGCAAATTGGGAACCCAAATCGCTTCGTAACATAGCGTCGACCGTCTATGTCGCAAAAAGGGCAGTGCAGGCTCCCGCAAATTGGGAACCCAAATCGCTCCGGATCAGAGCGTCGACCGTCTATGTCGCAAAAAGGTCAGTGCAAGCTCCCGCCAATTAGGAACCCAAATCGCTTCGTAACAGAGCGTCGACCGTCTATGTCACAAAAAGGGCAGTGCAGGCTCCCGCAAATTGGGAACCCAAATCGCTCCGGATCAGAGCGTCGACCGTCCAGGTCGTAAAAAGGGCAGTGCAGGCTTCCTACAAAGCAGGAACCAGATCGCTCCAGGCCAGAGAAACGTCTACCACGGACACTCCGTCTCGGAGACGCGTCAAGCGTCGACCGTCCACGTCGTAAAAAGGGCAGCGCATCCCAAAGAGTGGGAAACAAGGCAAGTCGCCTCCACGTGAAAGATAATCCATCAATTTCATGCACACGACTCACATATGTGGTGTGCATTTATCGATGGGGGGCACTTTGTTGAAGTCAAAATTTGCACCCCGGTTGACCAAATCAAAGTCAAGGTCAACCCCAAGCCAGGTGGGCCCAAGCCCAAGCAAGTGGGCCAATGCCCAGGTCGAGCCCGAACATGAAGCGTCCGGCCTTCCGCCATGTCAACAACAAAAATCATGTAAGAAATAATTTTTATGTAATTTTTGTGCATGAATGTATGCAAAAGGGGCATAATGCCAAATTTTTGTAAGCCCATGGCTTATGTGCAAAATGAAAAGGCACATGAGCCATGTGATATGCAAAATGCCATTTTGCAAAGCCCAAGGGGCTATATATAAATATGTAAGCCTATAAAAGGCAACATGATGATGAATAAAAAAACAACACTTTTTCATTCCCCCAAAAACTAGGGTTCTTTGTGCCTCCTGCTCCTTCTCCAAGGTTCTAAACCTTCTCAATTCTTTTGAATTAAATCAAGAGTTTTACTCTTTCTTTTCCAAAAACTAAGTAGTTTTCCACCACGAAACCCACAAAGGGGAACTCAGATCTCCCATCAGATCTCAAAAAGGAGTGATTTTAAAAATCTCCTACTTCTTGATCTTCAAGATCCGGCCAAACAACAGAAGTAAGAAGAAGATCTCCCTTCATCAGCTTCAAAACATCCTAGGAGTTTAACTCCATACATATATACATAATAAATATTTCCTTTCTGAAGCATAGCTTCTGTTTCTTAGGCTAAAAGCCACTTTTTCTCGCCGGCGCTCAAGTGCAGAGCGCCCGCGTGCCGACACGTGGCGCGCTTGCGCTCACGCGCAAGCGCCCGAGCGCAAGTCGCCCCGGTGCCGACACTTGGGCGCTTGCGCCCAAGCGCAAGCGCCCGAGCGCAAGTCGCCCCGGTGTCGACACGTGGCGCGCTTGCGCCCAAGCGCAAGCGCTCGAGCGCAAGTCTCCCCCGTGCCAACACTTGGCGCGCTTGCGCTCAAGCGCAGGCGCTCGAGCGCAAGTCTCCCCCGTGCCGACACGTGGCGCGCTTGCGCTCCAGCGCAGGCGCTCAAGCGCAAAGCGTCTACGTGCCGACACGTGGCGCGCCAGCGCTCAAGCGCAGAGCGCCCACGTGCCGACACGTGGCACTCTAGCGCCTGAGCGCACAGCACCTAGGCGCACAGCGTCCAAGGTGCTGCCCCCACACATCCTTTGGATGCCTTTTCCCCCCTCTTTCTTTTATATATATACATATATACATATATACACATATATATGTACATATGTATACATATGTGCATACACATATACTCCACAACACTGTCCCTGTTAGAAAAAAATTTCTAATGGGGGGCTGCCCCGCACCCCGCAAGGGGGATGCTAGCCCCCTTGACCCCCAGCCCGCTATCCGGATAGCGGGACCCCCGTAAAAACTCTGCGAGGCTCCCGATATATCCAAAACCCCTCTTTCAAAACACAACACACGTACACTGCACATTGAGTTCGCATGACCAGTTTATCCCGTTAATCGGAGGTTCCCTCACCCCAAAGGCGAGGGGTAATTAACGGCAGCTTAGTCCGCGGCTGCCGGAGATTCGGATCCCCACAATCATTAAACCCCAGCCTACCCCAGGCAGGAGGAATCTGTAGTACGCCTGACAAGCGCGCGCGTATTCCCATCTCAATGGGGTGACGAAAAACACCCTACAAAGACATTTGACGATCTCTTTTTTCACAGCCTCCTTCATGTCTGGATTGAGTCGCCTTTGTGGATCCCTAGCTGGTTTGGTATCATTCATCATATGAATGTGATGTTCAACGATTAAGGGACTAATCCCCTTGATGTCCGCCACCGTCTAGCCAAAAGCTTGCCGATTGCTCTGCAAGACCGTCAGAAGGGTTTTCTCTTACTCTTGAGCTAGAGAAGCCGAGATGATGATAGGGAGGGTCTCGTTCTCACCTAAGTAAGTATACTTGAGGTGAGACGGCAACGTCTTAAGTTCGAGCACCGGAGCTGAAACGATTGAAGGTAGGATCGGCGAAAATGTCTCGAACTCGAAGGATTCTAACAGCGGCTCAAAATGAGTGTACGCGACCGAGTCGGATGGTTCAGCTAACGCATCCGAAAATTCAAAGGATTCAAGCTCGGGTGGCGACAAATCAAGATCGTTCGAGAAAGTGAAACACTCATAATCACTGTCGGAAGCAGTATCAGATTCAAGGAGGAACGCACTAGTGGGGTCAAAATTGCTGTGATCGAACAGAAATTTCTCGAACTCACAGTCCTCAGGGATGATCTCCTGGATCGAACAAACGTCTAGTATATGAGCATTAGGTTCGGAGGGCTGATTCCCCAACCTAAAAATGTTGAGTTTAATTGTCATGTTTCCAAAAGATAGGTTCATCGAACCATTTCGACAATTGATCACAGCATTCGAGGTCGTAAGGAATGGTCGACCAAGTATCACCGGAATTTGATTCCGGGGGTTAGCTACAGATTGTGTGTCTAAAACAATGAAATCAACGGGGAATATGAAGTCCCCTACCTTTATTAACACATCCTCTAGCTCACCCTTAGGATGGGTGATAGATCGGTCGGACATTTGGAGAGTACAGTGTCTGGGTTTCAGCTCTCCTATACCTAGTTGCTCATACACCGAATACGGAAGCAGGTTAACACTGGCACCAAGATCCAAAAGTGCGTGGTTTATGTTCTTATCCCTAATGGTTATTGAAATCGTAGGACAGTCAGGGACCTTCCGTTTTTGAGGTAAAGCTTGGGTAAGAGCATCACTCACGGCACTAGCTAAGAAAACCTTTTTGGGTACCTGAGATTTTCTCTTCTTAGTGCACAAGTCCTTCGAGATTTTTGTGTAGGAAGGGACTTGTTGGATTGCATCCAGGAGGGGAATGTTAATATTAACCTGTTTAAACAACTCCAGAATCTTCTCCATTTGTGGATTTTGTTTATTAGACATCAACCGGTTTGGAAATGGAACATTTTGAAAATTGGTTGAGTCCAAGACTTGTGGAAGAGATTGTGGAGTTGGAACGGATCCCAGTGCTAGTGTTTTCGTGGAATAAGATGTGGGTCTGTTCGGAGCAGCAGAAGAAGAAGAGCCTTTTGAAGAATAGAGAACAGGCTCAGAAGATGAAGAAGAAGAAGCAGCGGCTGGGGTGTCATCATCTGTGCCAACGTTGTTGTGCAACATTCTTCCAGATCTCAACGTAGTCACGACACTCACATTATGGTTTTGTTGTTCAAGAGCAACATGTGCATTATGTGGGTGACCAGGATTTGGGAGTGGTTGAGATGGAGCTTCTCATTCTCTCGCTCGCTTAAATCCGCATTCAGTTGTGCAATCTGGGCTTCGATGGTTTTGATGCTTTGCCCGTATGTAGTAGTGTGTTGCACCAAAGACTAAATGGAAGACTGGATGTTGGCGTTTGATTGAGCCGATTGCTTTACAAATGCCTCCAGACTTCGTTCTAGCGAGGAAACCTTATCGTTGTTTGACGGAACAAAATTGTTTTGAGAAAAAGAATTGTTGGGTGCAAAATTGTTCGTCGGATTTTGAAAAGGTTAGGGTTGGAAAGGCTGCTGATATTGATTTTGAACTTGTTGTTGAGGGGGAGGAGGCCTCTGGAAGTTGTTGTGGCCTTGGAATTATTGCTGGTTCTGATTCCAGACGAAATTAGGGTGGTTCCTCCAACCAGGATTGTAAGTGGAAGAGTATGGATCATTTCTTTGTCTTTGCTGAAATGCAGCATTGACATGATCCTGTCCTTGAGCAGGTGGGTTGTAAGGACACTCTTCGGTCAGATGGGATGGGTCTAAACAACAAGCGCAGATGGTACGAGGGGGAAGAGCAGGGGCAGGAGAAGGGTCTAAAGAATTTGCTCTCAATTGCTTCTAGTTTTCGTGTGATCGCTGTCATTTCGACCTTCATTGCAATTGAGAGATCAAGTTGATGAACGCCTGCCCTAGAGGGACCGGAAAAAGTAGAAGAAGTAGATGAAGTGTTTGGTCTGGTGCTTTCCCACTGAAGCGTTCGCTCCGCGAGATCGTCGAAAAATTGCCAAGCTTCCTCATCAGATTTGGATAGGAAGTGGCCTTGACAAATGGTCTCCAGCAATTGCTTAGTTGCTGGGTTTAGTCTTTCGTATAAGGTCTGGCAAAGTTGCCATCTCTCAATACCATGATGAGGGCACTGAACAAGAAGGTCTTTGTATCGGTCAAAACACTTCCAAAAAGGTTCGGCAGGAAGTTGGGAAAATTGGTTAATTTCGTTTCGTATTCTCGCGGTTTTGTGATTTGGGTAGAATTTTTTAAGAAACGCTTTTACGAACTCATCCCAACTGTTTATGGAATGCGATGCGGTACTATACAGCCACTTCTCAGCTAGGTCACACAGAGTGAAAGGAATGACTCGTAGCCGTATAGCATCGTCGGACAGTTGGGTCGTCTTCACCATTGCACAGACGTTCTGGAACTTGTTAATGAAGATGTATGTATCTTCGGATTCCAGCCCGTGAAATTTAGGCAACATATTGATGAAGTGGGGCTTAATTTCGAAATTATCCCCATTGGCCGGTGGAAGTGAAAGACAGATAGGAAGTGCGGAGCGGGTAGGATAGAAACGATACTGGAGCGCGATTCACTGTGGCGCTTCAACAGGAGGTGGTTGCGGGTTATTCGCACCCAGATGAGGTAGAATCAGTCCTGGGGGAGGTAAAGGGATGTTAGGAAGAAATCTTGACATCTCAGAAGAAGAATTTGGTGATGATGAAAGTGAAGGTGAAGATGTATGAACAGAATTCCGGTCAACGTCGGAGTTGGCCGGCAAAGGTAAAGGTGAAAGAGGTGTGGAGGGAGTTTCGACGTCAGAGTCGATCGCGTAGTCGGTAGCGACTAACGAAACGCGGACTATGCGGGCACTATTGTCCCGAGTCCAACCGGACATACACTAAATAAGTTTAGTGTAGTCAAAGCGTAGAATGTGAGGGTAAGAAAACGTCGATGAAGAAATGCAGATGAAAGGTGAGTGAAATGGAATTCTGGCGTCAAAGAGCAAGTTTTTATAAAAGATTTTTTTTTTAAGAAAGAGTTTTGCAAAAATATGTACGGACTTACGGCACAACTTCAAACAATCACAGTTTAAACATGCACAATCATACCTAGAGCTATGGTCTTCTAAGTCCACTAGACTGCTCCTAATTGTTCCAAAGTTACAAGTTGTGAGATAACCCTCAAATCGTCTCTTCACTGCCAATGTGTCCAGGTAAGCACAAATAAAGAAAGGAGGGTTCCGCTTACGAATCACCGGGAGACGGGCCTTTTAAAATTACCTTTCTCGCTTGTCTAGCCTAGGCACCACAAAGTCAAGTTTAGATAAACGATTGAATGCCCATAACCTTCCTCTGTCCTATTGAGCACGACAGTCCTTAGTTGGCTGAGTCTAGATATTTTTTAATTAAACTCTAGGGTGATGCGTATGCTTTTAGTGATTTTTGGAGTCTTAGGAAGGGTGATGAAATCCCCACCCAATCTGAATTGGTGTTATAGCCCCTTAAATTCCGTATTAATTATGCAAAACAATAACAACCAAAAATCTAAAACACTTGCAAAAAAATTTATTTTGCTGCGGCGCAAAGAATCCTGCACAAAAATCAGTTTATTGGAGAGGGGAAGAGAATTTGCGCAAAGAATGCTGCAGAAAAATATGGTTCAGTGGAGTTCAGAGGATGGGAGAAGAGAAATGAAATACTTACAGAGAAAATTGGGTGCTGACGTCAGCAGTTGACCGTGGTTCCACGGTCAAACGTGTACTTGTGCCGTGGTTCCGCGGCTGTTCAGAAGGTTGACGTCTTCAAAGTTGTTCCCAATGCTGAGTTGGTTCTCCTCTTCCTGTTTAGAACCCATGAATCTTGATTTGTTCACTGAGTTTGCTCCAGAATTGAACTAGACCTTCTTCCTATCCTGCACACTTGCACAAAAACTAATAAAAAATAACAAGATGATTTTTTTTTGTTTTAAAAATTTTCAATTTTTATAATTTTTAATTTTTTAATTAACCCGAAATTACACAGAGAAATAAACTACCGTCTCCCCGGCAACGGCGCCATTTGATTGTTATGTTTTTCTGTGTGCTTAATTTTTAATTACCGCAATCAAGACGGATTCGCTTAGTAACTAGCCGGTTGAGTACGGGTCGATCCACAGGATGATGGAATCTTTTTCTTTATATTTTAACGAGTTAAATCCAAATATTTTGAGTTTTGTTTTAAGATATACTGATGAGATAAAAGATGATAAAGAACTTGCTAGGGTTAGGATTAGGTTAGTTCAAGTTAGGAATTTCTCACTTCTTTCAATACCCTTCTTAATATCGGTGTTAAGATAATCGGCAACAACGGGGATTAGCATGACGAAGAAAGAACTTACAAGTATAAGCTAGGCTTTCCATGCTTAGTTTCTTCCTTTTGGTCCTTGTCCGTCCGTTCTTGGCTCTTAGCCCTAACCTCCGGTTAATTCAACCACAACCGGTCTAACTATGGAATCACCGCTATCATGTAGGATAGGGTGCCGTAGTGAGCGGATTGTGGTTCAATTAAAAGGAGTCCGAATTAAGGTGTTGGGCGAAAAAAAGAGTGAGAGAGATTTTCTTCTCTCAAATTTTCCTTCTCCTGCCCTAACAAGTGAGAGATTACTCACCCATTAAAAAGAAAAAAACTAAAAAGAAGGTAGAAAGAAATGAAGTTAAGAAGAAATTACAACTAGCTATTTGAGACCTCACCTTGGTAAGGATCTTACTCAAGCATCATCGTTGTTTAAAGATAAAGAAAATAGAAGAAGAAAAAACAAAAGAAAAAAAAATAATAAAATAAGCGACTAGATTAACAAATAAGAAATTGCAAAGATAAATAAACATGCAAGATAAATAAAAGAACTCTCTTTTTATTTTATTTTTATTAATCAACGCTCATAAACTCGCTACAATTTTTTATAGAGAAAGAACAGAATTTAATTCTAAAATCTAAACTAAAGAAAAGCACACTTTATTTGGCTTTGAGCTCTTCTATTTATAGATGGGAAGGTGAAATCCTAGGTTACATTCTGAGCTAAACATGAGATTACAAAACTACCCTAAAAGAGCCGAGTCAATGCGGAACCAACTGCTACCGACACTGTTCAGATGCGGCCGCGGAACCGCGGCAGAAGTGCCTATTTGGTCGTGGTTCCGCAGCCATTTGGTGGATTTAAGGGACCATCTTTTCAGGGCTTCTCCATATTGCATTTATCTTCTGTTTTGTATTCTTGGTTTCTCAGAATCTCTTCAATTCTCTTCCAGATATTCAGCAGTTCAAAATGATGTGGACTTTTGCCTTGAACTCCGCATTGAAGTCTTGGATCTTGTGCTGCCCTTGTGCTTTGTGCTTTGAAGTGACCAACGATTTGCCATTATGTCTCTTGAACTGGTAGGCGGTATCATACGGATGGTTAGCGAAGATCAGTATTCATCTGTTGTTGGTCGTAGTCCCGCATTTGTTGCGACTTTTCATGAATTTCACTGTAAAGAGGTGAAAACCTATAACCTGCAATTATTTAGCAAACACGGATTAAAAGTACCTACCTATATGCAATGTGATTAAGAATGGGCGGTATAAAAATACAAAAATCTGATATGAACACCCCACGACTCCACCAAACTTCTAAATCCTTCCTCAACCTCCCCTCTCTCATTTAATCTAGTAAGTCCCCTCTCTTCTTCTCTTTTCCAAATTTAAAAAGTTCTCTTTTTAAAACACGTCGGAACTGAAGTTATTCCAACATCCGATTCTAAACTTGTAATAAAACATAATCTTTCTTAATAACCAATCAACCATTTTCTTATATCTTGCTTAGTAATCTTAAAACAAATATTGAGAACAAGTTTCATCTTAAAATACCATGCTATGTAACTTTTATTACACTTTTTCGTTTAAATACCACAAACTTTACATATGACATATTTTATTACTTTTGCTCATATTACCTTTAGAATATCTCATGATCTAATGACTTACCTCTCACAACACACATATTGACATAGCACGATTCGCTTTTGAACATTATTTTGTGGCTAATACGATTTTTACTTTAAAATAAAATAAACTATTAAAAATCGTATTCTTTAAATTGTATTATTTACATTCCTTGCAATTATGGCTCTACAACCCATTTTGGGGAACCTGATCGGGATGGTGCGGGTTATCGCACATTCTCGGGACTAGTAGAGCGAGATGCAGACCTTCTCAAGGAGCATACGATCTCGATGGAATTTTTAATGTAATATTTAAGAAAAACGTGATTTTTTATGTAATAAATAAATTTTATTTTTAATAATATACATAAATATTATCAAACCATTTATTTTAAATATATAATAAATTCCATGTTTTCTAAACCAAAAGAAAAGAATTACAATTTTCATGAAAATACCACCAAGAATCCATACAAGTAAAATTTACACAAAAATACCTGGAACTATTCAATATATATGTGTGTGTGTGTGTGTGTGTGTGTGTGTGTGTAATCACTAATATACCTCATCCTATAAAATTTACATCCATGAAAACCCTGAAGAATATAAATAAATACTTGAGGTTTATTTTGAAAGTGTACTAAAACTATTTTTCATAAAACCCCCTCAAGTTATATTAAATTACAATAAGGACCCTAGTAAATATAGGTTTAAGCGGGACCAATCCTCTTGAGCCTCAGAAAGTCGGAGAAAGTGTGTGCTTGCCTATTTAAGGCAGAAAACTAAAAGGGGGTTATCAAATGGTAATTGTCTTAGAAAAAGATACAAATCCTGCCGTCCATATGCAGCAGTTACCGATAACTCCAAAACCTAATTCAGGAGTCTAATTCTGTTTAAGTGTCTGAATCAGTCAGAGTCTCAGTCTAATCTGAATACAATCCATACATGAATACAATTCAAATATAACTCCAATACAATATGAATCCATATATACTGGAACTTGAACATGAATACCAGAATACTATCAAATATCAACATGACTTGATTTGGCCGAACCATGGGTATATATTGATTTGACTACATGACTATCCGTTTACATCCTTATCCGTTTACATGAACAATTTATACTATGGTCTCGACAAGTCTTACATCTATAAAACAACACAATATACATTACGGGGTTTCAAAAGGGTAGACTGGTATGGAATGTATTAGAAGTGGAATGAGATGGTCACTATAATACACCTAACCTGAATATCCGTTGCCGTTGTCCCGTGGGTTTTGACGGGGCCTTGTACTCCATATGGCTTAGTCCACGGAGTAAGTTGGACTCCTCTCATATACACTGATATATTCTGTACCAAGTTATAAATAACTTCGTTAGTATAATAAAAACAGATAAATTACTATATCTATTCATTTTACTTGATCTATCTCTCTTTTGGGACTTACCGAGCGATTGTTCACCGACGACATTCCTTTCTCTTATTTCTTTGGAATGTTGTCAGAGGACCCGACTCTCAGGAGGTCGCGCCCAGCCAGGACGATTTGGAGCAGTTCATTGAGGACCCAGAGCTCTAGTCTACTTGTACATACTTTTACTTTCGGTTCATATGCCATTGTTTAAGCATTACTTTCCAGTATTGTATTTACTTTCCAGTTGTATTGTAAAGAATGTTTAATCAATAAAAAGTTGTTGTTTATTTATATCTCTTATCTTTTCTTGTGTACTTTTATTATATTGTTTATCAACGCTTAATGGGTTTACTTCTGAGTAAATACGTCGCGGGCCAGTCACGTCTCCTTACCCGTACACTGGGAAGCGGGGCATGACAGGTTTTTGTTGGTGGCCCATGCAGGTCAATTCTGCATTGAAACCTAAGCAATATATCACAAGAATTATAAGAATCGGCAACTAAACGTTCTTTACATTTTATATTTCTTGAATCTATCCTAACCCTATTTTTCTTTCAAGGTTATGCATTTCCCCAACAATACCAGCACCAACGTGAATAGCAACACCCCACCATCACCTCTACCACTTACACCTACCGTAGCAGCTCCTATTAACGAGCATACGGTATTGTTCGAGGCGATCAAGAGCCTCTTGGAGGGATAGCAACAACAGACTGCTATCCTAATGAACTGCCCAGAAGCTGAGCTACCTAAAGTGAAGCAATTCTGGGCATTGCACCCTAAAAAATTCTCTTGGAAAGAGAGCCCCCTACAAGCAGAAGAATGGGCACAATCAATTGAGGACGATCTCGCAACAGCACAAGTGCCAGACATTGCTTGGATAAGGGTTGCGAAGCTGCAACTCACAGATAACGCCAGAGTATGGTGGAAGGCGAAAGAAAGTCGACTTACCCAGCCGATCAAATGGAAGACTTTTCGTGACATGTTCGATGTGAAATATTTTCAAGAGACTGCCCGTTTTGAGATGGAGCAGCAATTCATCCACTTGTAACAAGGCTCTATGTAGAGCAAATCTGTGGATGGGTATGATACTGAGTTCACCATATTGAGAAGGTAAGATATGTCTTAAATATTTGAATTTCTAATATCACATACTACACAGCTAACACAAGACCGTAACAGGTTCGCGGCACATCTCATACCGACTGCTGAGATCAGGGCTAGACGATTTCAGTAAGGGCTAGACCAAGAGATCCAAGCTGCTCTAGCTACAGGGGACTTCCCAACCCATGACCTAGCTCTGAAGGCTGCCCGAAGATATGAGGCAGTTGTAAAGAAGAAGAGCAGACCTCGGACTGCCGGTGTGAAGCGCCCTGCTACTCAGATAGCAGGAGGAGCCTCTTCCAGGCCACCGTTTGTACCCAGGAGACCGGGAGTATCTTTTAACGGTCAAGTCCAGATTTCTGTTTCTATTGCAAAAGAAATGGACACCTGGCGAAAGATTGCAGGCGTGCTAATCGCTTTTGCTTAGTCTGCGGCTCATCCACATACGATATTGGATCTTGTCCTCATAGACTCAATCAAACCCCGCACCCAAACCAGCAATCACCTATCCACAGGGGCCAACTATCCAAGCACCTGCTCATCTTCTTACTCTTCTAACTCCACCTCCTCATGGACCTACTACACCTCTTCCTCGTCAGTTCCATCAAGCATAAAGGAACCTACCTCAGGGATAGAGGAACGGACAGAGGAATGCTCCTCCAGTAAGGAGGAATGTACCGAGGCGTCAGGCTTTCACAATTACTGTGGAAGAAGCTGAAGTCACTGGCCAAGTTATCACTGGTAACTCCTTTTCTTTCAAACTTTCTTTCAACCTTTATACATATCAAAATATCTTTTCCTATACCTAAACATATCCCTTACAACTTAGGTACAATCTTAGTATCCTCCCTACCTGCCTTAGCACTCTTCGATACTGGAGCATCTCATTGCTTTATGTCGTAATGGTTCGTCCGAACTCATGTGATTCCAGTTAAACCGCTCGTATCCAGCTGGGATGTCAGTTCCGGGAACGGCGTTCTAAAAGCAACGATGGGATATGATCTCTGTCCAATAGTCATCTGCAGCAGAGAATTTTATGCTGACTTCAAGGTGCTGGACATACTGAATTTCGATGTAGTTTTGGGTATGGATTGGCTAGGAACTTTTTACGATACCATCGTCTGTCGTCAAAGAAGGGTAGTGTTCGATATTCCAGACCATCCGGTCCGGTCTTTTATTTCAAGAGTGGAGAGCGTACCCTAGAGCCTAGCACTTACAAAGCTAAACCAAAGAAGGCCGTGGTTGCAACAACACAAGCGAAAGAAGACAAGCCAGAGGTAGTTCGAGAGTTCGAAGATGTATTTCCTGAAGACATCTCAGGTTTGCCTCCCGATCGAACTCTTAAATTCGGTATTGATTTAGTATCTGGTGCACAACCGGTGATCAAAGCACCATATCGCTTAAGTCCTGAAGGATTGAAGGAGATCCGTACTCAATTGGACGAACTTCTGAAGAAATGATGGATTCGTCCCAATACTTCAAGTTGGGGATCTTCAGTTCTGCTTGTGAAGAAGAAAGAAGGTTCATACAGAATGTGTATTGACTACCGAGCTCTGAATGAAGTCACGATAAAGAACAAGTATCCACTACTGCGAATCGACGATCTGTTCGATCAGCTAAGTGGATCTTGCGTTTTCTCAAAACTAGATCTTCGTTCGGGTTATCATCAGGTGAAGGTCAAAGAGTCTGATATTCTTAAAACGGCATTCAGGACTCACTATGGTCATTATGAGTTTCTCGTGATGCCATTTGGAGTGACCAATACACCAGCCATATTCATGAATCTAATGAACCAAGTTTTCCGAGAGTACCTAAACAGGTTTGTTGTTATTTTCATCGACGACATCCTGGTATATTCAAAAAATCGGAAAGAACACGCTGAACATTTGAGTATTGTCCTGGAGACTTCGCGACAACATCAACTCTATGCCAAGTATAGCAAGTGCGAATTTTGGCTAGATCAAGTCGGATTTCTCGGACATATCGTTTCAGGCGAAAGAATCTCGGTGGATCCAGCTAAACTATCAGCAGTAAGCGAATGGCCGACACCAAAGATAGTGAAGGAAATTCGAAGTTTCTTGGGTTTAGCAGGATACTACCGAAGATTCATAGAAGGCTTTTCGAAGATTGCAACACCCCTGACCAAGCTCACACGTAAAGATGAAGCATTCGTGTGGTCAGAAGCATGCGAACAAGCTTTTGTAGAACTCAAGTCAAGATTGACATCAGCCCCTATTCTCGTAATACCAGACCAATCTGGAGTTTTTGTTGTGCATTGCGATACATCCGGTAAGGGATTAGGATGTGTTCTACACCAGCACGGTAAAGTTGTAGCTTATGCATCAAGACAGCTGAAGGTTCATGAGCGTAACTATCCAACGCATGATCTAGAGTTGGTAGCCGTCATCTTTGCACTCAAGATTTGGCGTCATTATCTTCTTGGGGAACGGGTAGACATATATACGAACCACAAAAGTCTGAAATATGTGTTTATTCAGAAAGAATTGAATATGCGGCAGAGAAGATGGCTAGAACTTATAGCGGACTTCGATATCAACCTACAATATCATCCAGGAAAGGCGAATGTAGTTCCTGATACACTTAGTCGCCAGCCACTATCAATGAATCTTACCGCACAGTGGAAGTTTCAACAAGAATTACACAAGATGGAGATAGAAGTGGTTATGCCAGATAATATTTCAAAGTTGATGAACTTACAAGTTCGGTCTACTATTGTTAATCAGAACAAAGCAGCTCAAGCAAGTGATGCCAAGTTGCAAAAGATCAGAGAACAGGTAGAAAGTGGACTTAGAACGGAGTTCATCATTCATGAAGACAGATCTTTGAGATACGGAAGCAGATTATATGTACCACAAGGTTTTGTAAGGGAAGAGTTGATAAAAGAAGCTCACAGCTATCCTTACTTAGTACACCCTGGTGGTACAAAGATGTACAAAGATCTACGTCAACATTACTGGTGGCATGGAATGAAGCGTGAAATAGCCAGAAGCGTAGCCAAATGCTTTGTGTGTCAGCAAGTAAAAGCTAAACATTACAGGACTGCTAGTTTACTTCAACTGTTACCTATTTCAGAATGAAAGTGGCAACACATCACCATGGACTTCGTGACTACACTTCCTCGCAGCACGAAAGGTAACGATGCAGTATGGGTTATTGTGGATCGACTCACAAAGTCGTCTCACTTCATTCCATTTCGAGATGTCCAATCTACCGAGACATTAGCAAAGAAGTACATTGAAGTAAGTCTGAATCTAAGTAAGATTTAACTCTTCATAGTGTACTATTTCTGATACCCATGAACTCATGCAGGAGATCGTGAGATTAGATGGAGTACCATTTTGCTTTGTCTCCGATCGTGACACTATATTCCGATCACAATTTTGGCAGAATCTGCAAGCTAGCTTGGGAACGAGTCTAAACTTCAGCACAGCTTATCATCCACAAATAGATGGTCAGTCTGAGCGAACGATTCAGATCCTTGAAGATATGCTAAGAGCTTGTATGTTAGACTTCGGAGGATCGTAGGAAGATCACCAACATCTTGTGGAGCTCTCATACAACAACAGCTACCAAGCAAGTATTGGAATGACACCATTTGCAACTCTCTATGGAAGGAAGTGTCGTTCACCATTAAGTTAGGATGACATCGGAGATAGAGAACTCCTTGGATCTGAGATGGTCGTGGCGACTGTGGATGTAGTTTGCACGATCAGGGAAAGAATGTGCATAGTCCAAGACCGACAGAAGCACTAGGCTGATGCAAAACGCCAACACTTGGAGTTCCAACCGAGAGATCATGTGTTCTTAAAGATCTCTCCAAACCGTAGAGTGATTGGTTTTGGAAAGAGGGGTAAGATTGGTCCGAGATTTATTGGACCGTTCGACATACTCGAACGAGTCGGAGAAGTGGCTTATCGTTTGCCACTTCCAATCTCATTAGAAGGAGTGCACAACGTGTTCCACATATCACAGCTCCGAAGATATGTGAGTGACCCCAGCCACATTCTTGATCACTCCGAACCCACTGTACAGACAGATTTATCTTGTGAGCAACAACCTGTTGAGATCCTGGACAGAAAAGTAAAAACACTTCGGAACAAGGAAGTAAACATAGTTCGAGTGATGTGGAGAAAGGATTCACCAGGAGAATCAACGTGGGAAAGAGAAGATGACATGCGTGCAAGATACTCTTACTTATTTGTAAACTAATCCTCAAATAATTCTAAATTTCGAGGATGAAAATTTTGTAAGGAGGGTAGAATGTAACGAATCTATTTTAATGTACAAAATTTTCTTAAAGTTAATGTACATAATGGAGTATTTGCAAGCTTGAGTACAAGTTATAAATTTAATTTGTTTTAGAACAGCAAGAAAACACTTGTAGCTCATTAGTAAAGTCTTGCATTGCAGTGACGTAGCTCATGTGTTCGAATCACATTAGTCACATATATTTTTACTGATTTTTCTTTTAAACTTTTTGGAAGTCCAAAAGTTTACACGTGCAATACAAGTAAAAATGAAAAGTCACTGAAAACAAACATGTGGAAAATGTTATATGAACAGAGTAGAACACGTGGCATTCATCCAAGACCCCACACCCCCAAAACGACCGGTGAAGATTGCCTTCTGGCCGGCGCTGCCGAGCCCCCCCGAGGGGAATGCTTCCATGTTTTGAACCCTAGTCTCTTGGCCTACCCCCACTACTCCTAATCTGTTTGTTTTCCCTGCAATTATCCAGAGAATTAAAAACAAGCTTTAAATCAAAATTTTAATGCATTCTAATTCTCTTTTTAATTCTCAAAACCCTAATTATACCCTATAAATACAACCCCATACCCTAGCCCTCTTCATTCTGAAATCTATTGTTTAAAATCCTTAAAATTTTCCAAGTCAAAGAAGAGAACAAATGGAGTTAGCCTAAGGTCAAGTTCCGGCGACGATTCGAGACGATTCCGGCGACCCCACGACTCCACGAAATTTCCAAATCCTTCTTCAACCTCCCCTCTCTCATTTCATCTAGTAAGTCTCCTATCTTCTTCTCTTTTCCTAATTTAAAATGTTCTCTTTTCAAAACTCGTCGGAAGTGGAGTTATTCCGGCATCCGATTCTAAACTTGTTATAAAACACAATTTTTCTTAATAACCAATCAACCATTTTGTTATATCTTGCTTAGTAATGTTAAAACAAATATTGAGGACAAGTTTCATTTTAAAATACCATGCTATGTAATTTTTATTACACTTTTTCGTTTAAATACCACAAACTTTACATATGACATATTTTAATACTTTTGCTCATATTACTTTTACAATATCTCACGAGATAATGACCTAACTCTCACAAAACACATCTTGACATAGCACGATTCACTTTTGAACATTATTTTGTGGCTAATACGACTTTTACATTAAAATACCATAAACTATTAAAAACCGTATTCTTTAAATTGTATTATTTACATTTCTTGCAATTATGCCTCTACAACCCATTTTGGGGAATCCGATCGGGATGGTGCGGGTTATCGCACATTCTCGGGACTAGTAGAGCGAGATGCAGACCTCCTCACGGAGCATACGATCTCGATGGAATTTTTAATGCAATTTTTAAGAAAAACGTGATTTTCTATTTAATAAATAAATTTTATTTTTAATAATATATATATAAATATTATCAAACCATCTATTTTAAATATATAATAAATTCCATGTTTTCTAAACCAAAAGAAAAGAATTACATGTTTTATGAAAATACCATCAAGAATCCATACAAGTAAAATTTACACAAAAATACCTGGAACTATTCATTATATATATGTAATCACTAATATACCTCATCCTATAAAATTTACATCCATGAAAACCCTAAAGAATATAAATAAATACTTGAGCTTTATTTTTAAAGTATACTAAAACTATTTTTCATAAAACCCCCTCAAATTATATTAAATTATAATAAGGATCCTAGTAAATATAGGTTTAAGCGGGACCAATTCTCTTGAGCCTCAGGAAGCCGGAGAAAGTGGGTGCTTGCCTATTTAAGGTAGAAAACTAAAACGGGGTTATCAAATGGTAATTGTCTTGGAAAAAGACACAAATTCTGCCGTCCATATGCAGCAGTTACTGATAACTCCAAAACCTAATTCAGGAATCCAATTCTGTTTAAATGTCTGACTCGGTCAGAGTCTCAGTCTAATCTGACTACAATCCATACATGAATACAATTCAAATATAACTCCAATACAACATGAATCTATATATACTGGAACTTGAATAAGAATACCAGAATACTATCAAATATCAACATGACTTGATTTGACCAAACCATGGGTATATTGTCACAACCCGGAAAGACACGTGACTGACATCTGAATCACGTGAAGTCTATAGGACTCTACCTAATCCAAGTAAGCCAAAAGCCCAAAAATCTAAACTTTTTAGGGAAAATAGTGGAGGTGCGGTTTTGAAGTAAGGTTTTACTGAAATCAAGTTCTTTCTTTAAAATATAGATAATAGTATACGAAATCACATTGTTTGTATCTAACTTGAAAACATTTTCGTCATTGAAAATTTGGGCAGCACCTCCCTTGTAATTTTAACCCGGAAACGAATAATACGCATCCCCAAACGGGAGCTAGCTCTTCACCAATTGGCGGAGACAACCATGCAAAATATAAATATACAACGCCGAAGGCGAGGATCAAACTCAGAAAGAGAATAAAGAAACCATCAAACATCATCAACGAAACCAGCAACAAGAATAAATACATAACCGCGACTCTAAGGCCGAAAGAATAAATAATACTGGTTTCTAAGTCTACTAAATATACAAGGTCTGGTTGATGGAGGTTTTAACTAGATACAACTGAAATAATATATACAAGTATATAACGGTGGTCATGATGCAATATATCCCACCTATCAACGCAATCATCCGGAAGGAAGTGGTGTGCCAGCGAAGCCGCTGCGGAACCTGTACGACTAAACCTGCAACAAACTGTGGCACAATGGGGGTGAGTTACCAACTCATGAGTAGAAGACATCACCGAGTAGAAACCGAGTGTATCACCATCTTCTAGGTCATACAGTATAATATAATAGTAATATAATGACGTCGAGTAATAACAAGGATAACGATATAAGCATAAGTGCAACTAAGGTACTCGTGTCAACGTCATATGTGGTAACAGACATATGTAAAATATATGCATGAATGTAAATGCATCAATGAATGTGTGCCCAACAACGCCACTAAATCAAGATAAAACCTGGGTGCTCAGCATCGACACTCGAAAATATCAAGGAAGTCGTGTCCATTTGTGAAAACAGTATCCTCATATATGTCGGGCGCCGCATCCTCAGATCGACCCTCAAATCTGTCAACATCACACAACTCCGGTCGGTATCCTCCGGATGACCGCCAGGTCAATAATAACCGGTAGGTAGTGCTCCCCTGCCGGGCTCATCGCCTTCTCAATATGATCATCTTGCCCCGGGATACCTCACCGGGCCCACCATGTACCTGCAGACGGCGTACCTCCTTCTCGAATCGGGTATGTGTACACACGTGACTCAAGAACCGAGAAAACTCATGGTGGACGCCACACACATCATATCACGAGAAAACTGCACTTTGCATTTTTAAAATGATAATAAGTTTATAAATTTCCTTTGCGGTTTTCCCCAAATCCAGAAAATCTCACGAATACAAAAATCTCAAAATCGTGAGCTAAATAACGAACAATGAATATCGATATAGAGCCCAACTGCAATATATAATTAGAATGTATGTATGTGAATGCATTTAGCATCTAAGTAAGAAATACAATGTCTACACTAGCATACAAGATCATGAATGATATTTCTACAGACTATCAGATCATATAATGTAATAACGATTACTACAATGTGCGTGACATGTCAATTACCGATGATGATGTGTGTGAGCTGGCAAGCAAATGTACGTAGAACATACGCATCATTGGTAATGGTGTAGGTATCTTAGCAGACGGGATCATAACAGAAAGTAAACAGCAAAGCAACAATACAGTATATCAACTATATACGAGCCATACCGCTTATCGTGTTTAAACAGCACGAATGGTTGTTTTTAGAAAAGTAGGGACTACGGTGTTTTGAGAAAATAGATGTCTTTTGAAAATCCGTAGTATCCCTCGTTTTATTCTTTGAAAAAGCCTACGATTCATCGGTTTTGAAAATAGGTATGACTCGAGCCTAAGCTAACCTTTATCTGTGCAACTAAAGACTAAACTAAGAACCTAGTCGAAGGTAAAAAGAAATCTATAATACCCCGAGCTGATATATCTAATAGTCGGCGATCCAGCCTCATATCATCACGTACGGTAATAATACATCGTACGACATTCTCGAGTCAAGAGAGCGGATCAATCATCGTATACGTCTCGTACGGTAAAATCCATCGTATGGCATCCTCCAAGTCAAGGGTACGGGTCACATACATACATACATGCATGCATGCATACATACATACATACATACATACATACATACATACATATATCATCATTCGTATGGTATCAATCGTCGTACAATATCAATATCATAAATCGGTGGTACGGATTTAAGGTCTCGTACATTCTAATATCATCAAATCACATGTTATCGCATGTTTGAATACATATCGTCCAACGATCTTTTATTATATCATATCATATACGGTGTCTCGACTCATTCACATATCAAAATCTCACGGCATCATGCCCGATCATATCGATTCATATCCATAACATATACTATCATCATCTCACGTGTATGTGTGTTTGTGTATGTGTGAACAAATACACACACACACACACATATACGCATATACATACATCAAAGTATACCAAGTGTATGCGTGTGTGTGTAACAACATATAACCTAGGGTTCTCGACAAAGGTAAAAAGGCTAAGGGTATGGCTTCCTACAACTACACATAATCTATCCTATAGTCTCTTAGGATTCTACTTGCTAAGTATCCGAAACTCACTTCAACACAAATATGTATAATTATATAACCCTAAGCTACGGTTGTGGGGGTGCTATACGCCATCCACCCGACCTCCCCCGTAGATATACATCTACTCACCTCGATCCTCGTTTGCCGAAGTCGATGACGCCTTTCTCTTCCTCGTCGTCCCGAAGTCCACGCGAAGGTACCTACATATCACAACATATCGTATCGCATCAAAATCTGATTCAAAAACCGACATGACACGCGAAGTGCTCATAGGTTAGAATCTATAACTTACGCATGCAAAAGCAATCATAAAACCCTCGTCGTTGATGTACAAACGTCCAACGACCAAAACCACATTCAAATACCAAAAACCAAGTTTTAGAAATCGGAAAAACATTGCCAAAACCAACTCAAAATACTTCCAGATTTTTGCACAGATATATAGGGACAAAACTAACAATACAGGGGCTACGTTATAAGGTGTGTGAGCTACAGGCCAAACCCCAACACAAATGCCCAAAACTTGGCCGGCGAGAAGTGCTACAGTAACGGGTATCGCCGGCCCAATTTTGGTATCTTGGTCTCGTTCTTCTGTGGTGGTCTTCTAGTGGTCTAACTAGGTCAGTGCAATTGTTTATTTTTCTTATAAAGACCCCAAGTTGCTCTAGAATTCATTTAAGCATCAAAAACAATGAAAACCGACACGGGAAAATTCTAATTTCGTATATTGGTTTCTAGTTTCAGGTTTAGTCCAAAATAATAGCACTACAGGGGCTTGTGATCACAATTAAATCTCAATTTCACCTTCACAAGTCAAGATAAACCCTAACCCTCATCTTGGAATTTCAAACACCATAAATCCACATCGGTTTGATTCTAAACTACTATAGGAGTTAAGGAAACTCAAATTCTAAACTAAGGGTGTAGAAAATACCTCATTTGGCAACTCAAGAATTTTCTTGAGTTGCTCAAAATCTTCAAAACCTCAACTTGATTGGTCCAAGATGTTTGTAAGCGGCTTGGGATCATTTTTTATGAAGGGAATGTGGTTTTTTTGAGGTGGTTGTAAGGGTGGCCATGGGGAGGTAGAGGAGGTGAAGGAAGGAGGAGGAGATGAAGATGAAGAATGATAATAGCAAATGAGGAGCCATGGCTAACCCCTCCCTCCCTCACTCTCTCTCTCTCTCTCTCTCTCTCTAACCCATACCTCTTTGTCTCCAAAATATCTCACAATATCTTTTATTTTTTTCTTTTCTATTTCCTTTTCAAAACAAAACCTTAATAAAACCAATATAAGCATGGTTCATGACAAAAAAAGAGTAACAAATGTTTTGAAACATGATATGGTGCATGTCATATGCATGATCAAACTTAATGCATAATTAGTAAATATTAATCAAGTTTAGCCATAAACTTGTATATAATTAATTGTATAAACATTTATAAAATTTCTAAATCACATAAATTCTTTAAAAATCAATATTTGATATAAATTTTCAAATATTTTCCAAATTATCGGTATATAATTATACCCTTTCACTTACAACCAAACTCCATATTTTTAAAATATTCATAATATTTATTATTTAAATTATTTAAATTCCCAAAATAATATTTTATTTTCTGAAATGTTACATATATATTGACTTGACTACGTGACTATCCATTTACATCCTTATCCTTTTACATGAACAATTTATACCATGGTCTCGGCAAGTCTTACATCTATAAAACAACACAATATACATTATGAGGTTTTTAAGGGGTAGACTGGTACGGAATGTATTAGAAGTGGAATGAGACGGTCACTATAATACACCTAATCTGAATATCCGTTGCCGTTGTCACGTGGGTTTTGACGGGGCCTTGTACTCCATATGTTTTAGTCCACGGAATAAGTTGGACTCTCTCATATAAACTGATATATTCTGTACCAAACTACAAACGTAATAATAAAAACAGATAAATTACCAGACCTATTCCTTTTACTTAATCTATCTCTCTTTTGGGACTTACCGAGCGATTGTTCGCTGACGACATTCCTTTCTCTTCTTTCTTCGGAATGTTGTCAGGATGACCTGACTCTCAGGAGGTCGAGCCCAACAAGGATGATTTGGAGCAGTTCATTGAGGACCCAGAGCTCTAGTCTACTTGTACATACTTTTACTTTCGGTTCATATGCCATTGTTTAGACATTGCTTTCCAGTATTGTATTTACTTTCCAGTTGCATTGTAAAAATGTTTAATTAGTAAAAAGTTACTGTTTATTTATATCTCTTGTCTTTTCTTGTGTACTTTTATTATATTACTTATCTACGCTTAACGTGTTTACTTCTAAGTAAATACGTCGCGGGCCAGTCGCGTCTCCTTACCCGTACACTGGGAAGCGGGGCGTGACATACTGTAGCTTATGTCCTTTGGTATTGCTTTCATGAGCCTATAAATAGAGGATTTGTGTAACACTTGTATGAGGTGATAAAATAAACATCTCTTATCTCTATAATTTTCTTATCATAAATTTTAGTAAATTTCATAACAATTCCATACTTGTAATTACTGAAATTTTTTGAACTAATGGCATATTAGTAAATAGTGAGAAGTTGTAATGATGACAAACTTGTAAATAATGAGAAGTTGACAAAACTTTGTCACGAACTACATAAAGTAGCCCCACCAAAACATTAGAATTTACACAAAAAAACAGATTTTTGGGAAACAAATCAAAAGGATTATTCTATTATTAGGGGTATTTTGAGGATATCATCAAATCCCCACTTCTTATGTAGCTTTCTATTAGTATAATGACAATGATTGCGCACCAGTCGATGTCCAGGGTCTGGACCTGGATTCGCCTTAAAACCTGGGTTAGGTATAGATGTCACATTTACTCGACTTATCTTGATCTCTTTAATGGCTTATTAAATGGTTCGACTATGTATCTTTTTAATTCGGACACGTATAATCCGTATTATTAAAATTTTCTATTATTCCATATATAAATAAGCAATTTTTATAAATCATTACTAGACTATTAACTAAAGAAGCAACCACTTATTGCCTCTCTTATCTGTTTTTATCTTGTCGGGTCCCGGTCCTTGCTCATGGAATAAAATACCACACGGAACAAAGTGCCAAGACAAAGGACGGGGGCCGCCTCTTGAATCCGTGGGGACCGCCTCTTGACTCCGTAGGACCCACTATAGAACAATAGGGAATTTTCGGAATACATTCCGAAAGAGGACGGATCTGTAGTATAAATGGAATGATACCACTCTTTAATACAGATACACTTTTTTAGTGAATGGACACTACATGAGCTTGAGAACTCCGTAGTCAAGCGTGCTTGAACCAGGGAAATTCTGGGATGAGTGATCTCCTGGGAAGTGGCTCTGGTCGGGTCCGGTTTGTTCTGAAGAACAAAATCGTCCGGTTTCGGCCACAACGGACAGTACCGTCTGTGTTAGGGGTGGGTGGTGACATATTGTTCAGTCGAAAATATTGTGCATTTGATATGACATTTTCCTTACTATTTCTATATAAAAAAAGGTGTTTATTATAAATATGACACATATGAGGGTTTATCTATAAAAATATTATTTTCATATATTTATATATTATAATTAATATCATGAAGGAAAATGTAAGCATATAATATCTATATAATATTTAGTTCATTTAAATATACTTACCTTATCAAATATCTTTAACCAATTTTCTAAAACTATAATATGATGTCAAATGGTTAAGATAATATCTCAAATTTTACTAACATTATTTATTGAATTATTGTGCATAAATTATATCGGGACTGAAATCAAGGAAATTCGAGTTGGCGAGATCAAATCTGTCGAAATATTCAAATAAATCGAAGAAAGATATTCTGACAGAAACTTAGAGAAGATTTTCAGATTCCAGATATCAAAATAATCTACAGGTGTTACCAGATGAGTCCACCAGAGAAATGACCCCAAGATCCCTCTACCCCACCGCGGATCTGCCGCAATATTGAGGAGTTGGGATTTAGGATTTTTTGGGTAGGATCCTAACAACTAACCCTAATTCTGGAGATCTAGGGATTTCAACTTTTGTGACTATAAATAAGAACCGAGAGCCTCTTGGAAAAATCATCAAACCGACACGATCACGAAGTCCACGATGGCTCAAGAATTCTGATTGATCATCGACAGTTCATCTACCTCCTTAAGAAGAGATCAAGAAGCAAACTGGGGTTTTGTAATCATTTTCTAAAAGAACAAAGTGTACTTGATCTTGTTGATTAATAAAGGTAGTTTTATTCTATTACATTTTATTTTCTTCATGATTTCTATTTTTTCTTTTCCCAACATGCGCGAGTAATTCTCCGCTTGTTAGGGTTCGTAAGATTAGGGTAAATTCATGGATGATGAAAATCCTTAAACTCTTTTTACGTCCTATAAAGTTTATAAACTTTATCAAAAGAATAGTTAACATCCTAATCGGGCGCGCTAACAATTCATTAATATTCACCACCACGATTAGAGATTAGATTAACAATTGTTTTGGTAAAAGGTAGACATGAACGGAGATCCATGTCAAGATAGGGGTAAGAGTGGGAACCCTTTTCCCTCTAGAAGCCCTAATCTATATGCATCATTGTCGATCTAGTTTTAAATCTATTAAAGAATAAGAGGAGTAATCTTTAATTAATCATCCATGACTACTAAATCTTAACGAACCCTACAAGCCCCTTTCTAATATAAAACCTACATCCGTAGTTAATCTAGATCTATATCCTGCATCCGTGTTTGACGTGGATCTAGAATCTACAACCATTCTTCATCATTTTTTATTCTTCCTCCTTTCCTAATCAACACGTCTAAAGTAAGATTAAAAGATTCCACATATCGCTGAGGATGACCCGTACTCATCTCGGTCTAGCTATACGCGACACCGTTATTGATTGTGGTTACAACACAACTTCACAAAAACACAACCAATCAAATGGCGCCGTTGCCGGGGATACGTGTGTAATTTTTTATTCTTACTATTTGTATTGAATTCTTATTCGATATATATCATAAAAATAAACAAAACTGCAAATTGTATATTTAACGATTATTGTGTGATTTTTGCGAGGGAATCTGGAGTCACTTTAGCGAGGAGATAAAGATTCAAAGACATTCATCAAGATCCAGAAGACCAAGGGAGGCGACGTAGCAAAATCCTACACGAGATCCCTCTTTTTGGCGGCGGAACTGCGGCAAATAGGTCCAATTAGCGGCGGAACCGCGGCGGAATTAGGGATTTAGGTTTTCAAATTTCTCTGGTATATTTCTCAACTCCTTCTCTCTCCTCTGGAATCCAATAAAATATCTTATCTGCAGAATTCTTTGCAAAATATTGCCGCTCAAAAATCTTTTGCGAGTTTTGTTTTTGCATATTTTAATATGGACTTTAAGTGGCAAAGACCAAATTCAGATTAGGTGGTGATTTCATTACCCTTCCTAGGCCCCACAAATCACAAAACGGGTATCTGCATCACCCTACATTAATTTAAAAATATCTAGACCGAGACTCTAAGGACCGTCGCGTTCAAATAGAACAGAGGAAGGTCGTGGGTAATCTATCGCTTATCCGCATTTCTTTTATGGTGTCTAGACAAGTGTGTCTGTATGTCTACGGTAGCGCCCCGGCCGTCTGTCCGAGGCCAAAATGCGGAAATGAAAACTTTTTCAAAACTTGAAACCGGCGCTATCGTATACTTTAAATCTGGATCGAACCATTAACCCATAACTACCAACTAGAGAAAGGTTAGAAAAGCTATACCGATCGATCCGTGTCCTTCGGTCTTTAGCCACCATCTCTAGCTCCTCGCGGCATCTCCGATCTCCGGTCTCGTCGTCGGAAAGGGAACCACATCTTCGAGTCTTTTTACGGGCTCCCGCTTCGTCCGAAGCAAGTCGGACACGAAGTTTGCTAGCCGACGTGTCCAAGGTGAAGTAGAGAATGTGTGTGATTACTTTGTCTCAAGCATCCATTGATTCTCAACAGATGAGAGTGTATGGATGGAGGTTGAAGGTGAAGCCATTAATGGAAATGGTGAGCTAGAGGAAGAAGAAGAAGAGGAGCCTTTCTTTTCCTTGTGTTGTATATCAAAAATGAGAGAGTGAGAATGAAAAATACAAGACCAAAATCTATACTATGGCTGCCTTTCTCTCCCTTCCTCTCATTTCAACTCACAAATCAATCACATAAGGTGACATTTGCACAAGAAATGAGATCATGAGTCACCTATGAAGTACATGTCTCATTTAATGCACAAAATGATGAAATATGCTCACAATTTCCATTTGTAAACATTAATCCAAATGTTTACAACAATAAAAGAATACGGCAACATCTAAAGTAAACTCGTGACGGATCACAAGGATACCCCTCACCTGTATATACATACCTGCATCCGCATTCCGACTGAATGCGAATGCGATGAGACTAAAATAATCCAATAAATCTAATAGTAGGATCCGGTTTAAACCAAAGCCCACTAGTATGATCCGCCCGATCATGATCCGTGCACTACTGCACGTAAATGATCGAACCCTGCCATATATCATACGGCATCTACAACGTTTCGTCCGAAACTTGAGAAACTGTCTGTGGGGGACTCTAAAGACTCGTCAATACTTTGGCTATGGATTTAACCACTGGCACGTCAGTGGTACTAGCTGTACGTAACGGGCTACCAGGTATTGACCAAAATAGAGGTCGATGAGCGAACTCATCTTGACACCCTACTGAGCCTGTCAGTGACAATATCCGTACAGTCCGGTCCGGTCGTCTATGAGCATCTCATGTCGGGCCTAGGGGGTTGGTAAAAGTCAAACCCCCAAAAGCGGTACAAGTCGTGTCGGAGTGTAGCCCAGAACACCCTGAGATACTACTGGAATACCTACCAGTAAATCTCCTGCCTTGGCCAAGGACTTCATGTAATGGCTCTCCTAGACATAGCTCGATCTCACCCCTAATACCGGGAGAGACGAAACCCCTGCCGATTCGCTCACTGCCTCCATGTGGCTCGGGACTGTACCCAACTAAAACCTGTTTGCACGACTCCTTTGAGCCGTGGTAGGGTAATAATCAAAGCACAGTGGGAACTCACACGGGACAAATGACGATCTCAGGTCGATGAACTAACCTGTACATATGTCACCAGGGAACTGCTATCTGACGTCAGGTATAATACCAACTAGCATGTTCCCAACGAGTCCTGTCCGGTATACTCATAACCCAATGAGCGCCTGCATACATCTTAGGTGATCCAACTGACACCAATGGCTTCTGAGACCGGCCACCGCCCCTCGTCGGGGTCTCGACTGTATACACTAGTCTACTAATGGAGTATCGATGCCCAGTCTCAAAACTCCCACGACTAGGGACCACTTTAAGGATGTGCTTATAGACCCCAGCTCCCACGTATATGATCGCCATCATACTGCTGGCCGTCAAGCAAGAATCCTAAGGGCTCTATCAATGTGTAATAGTGACCTGTAATGTCACCTAAAGCATGTACACGATGATAAAGATAAACCAGATAGCATACTATCATCTTGAGTAAGACTGTCCTACCGGTATAGGTCTTCCCTCAATCATTGCAATCACGTGTCTGTGATCCTATAATTGACTCTGAGGGCACTATATCCAACAATCTCCCACTTGCACTCAAGGCTAATTATTGCGATGTCGCATACTCACAGCCCGTGTGATACCGAACACCCAACTCCTCTACTAATCAGTCTCATAAAGCCCATTTGCGAAACTATTGCGTTCGAGGAATAGCCTCAGTGAGTGGATCCGCCCTAATGTTTCTTTCTATGTCTCTCTTTATCTCAAGTTCGCGGAGAAACCTATCTCCCGAAATGAGCAATACCTGTCTTAGAATATGTCTGGATATCTGATGGGACCTAGCTCATAAATGAACTCCAAATCCAAACTTCTTAGACTGTATCGTCAACTGAACTTAATCAGTATCCTGCGCCACACCTCCCTCAGTATCCGCTTGGACCACCTATCCAAAATGCTGCTCCTCATCAGAGGGAAAACTATAACTTTGACAGTCACCCTGTCATCCAGGTCACCTTGGAAGCCTGGAATGATAACCGTCCCCCGAAAGAGGCTGTCGTTATCATATCCCTAGAACATCCACTTATGTTCTAAAACTGCTTCCGAACGTTTCTCCAGGATGGGATTAATATCAACTTATTGCATCTAGTGCAAAAACAACGTCTGGTGTGGTACTTGACATCTCATGATTGACTCAATTGCCTAAGCAAGCGATCTGCCAATCATGCACATCCCTATCCCCTTTAGTCTGTAAGACACCTTTAGAGAGGGTGACTCCATCACCTGCAGGTACATCACCATGCCAGGAGTCATCCATTCTAAATACCTTTAGAATGCTGTCTAAGTAGCCTGATTGGGATACGTCCCAAATCTAGATCTAAAACCATAGATCTAGTAACCAGAATGTCTGATATAATACCCAAATCCTTTGCGGAAAAACCACTGTGTGACAACCAAAGTATAACCGATCGTAGTATAGGAATTTCACTTCCTACTATGTTTATGTCATCCAAATACCAGGACATCACACCCTACTACCTTCTTAATAGATCCATCCCCTATTCTGATGAAGTCAAACCTATGACCGTCACATCAGAAATAGATGATCTATCTCTGCTATATCTGCTTTAGTCCATAACTAGACATAAGCTACTTGTCCACTATACTTCCGCTGCTCCCACTGACTACGACAACCCTCTGGAAGATTCATATACACGTGCACTTCTAAAGCTAGTTTAGAACGGCGCTATACTCATCCTCCTGCCGGTTCTTACAGTCTGGAACAACAGCAATGGCAAGTCTGGGTAAACAAGAACCCCCTTGTCACCGTCCTTGAGGCTACCGGGTGCCTGAGGTTACCCACCATATCTGCGGAGTGGCCAATAGAATGTCAAACCAGATTGAATTTTTAGGTTCTTATCAAATTTTCAGTAATCGTTTGAGGTTCTGGAATCACTTCCAGTTCTACCATACTCCCACCACTGTTTTCTGAAAAAATCCATTTTTATTAAAACTGTGGCGAGTCAAGAACAATATCACCATTGATCTTCTAGATGGTAGAAAGTCAACACTCGTCATAGCCCGGGTCAACCCACAAACAGCCATTACAGAAACGTGCCTTGAGTTATCCAGAGTCTGGTTTTAATCATAAGCCGGATAACTCCCCGTACCTTAACAATATTAAGATATGAACCGTTCTATATCCAATATAGAAACAGAGACACTGATTTAATTGGAACCAGATTCAAATCATGCAGCTGTCTCCAGTGCACGTCAACTAAATGGAGAGAGGCCGATCAGTATTACCCAACTTAGGAGTGCTTCCAATTATGAGTAATCTGAAAGAGAAGCAAGTTCTTTTAATCATTACTATCAACTGAATACCATACACAAGTATCTACATCTTCGATCACCTTGAAGAATTTTGATACTTGCAACGCCTGGTTCTCTACTTTATTCTTATACCTATAACTTCTCAAAACTTAGACCTTGCATTTCTACGAAACACATGTCTAAGAACTAGAGAAGTCACAAGTAAACAGAATATAGTACGAGTACCAACCCCTCTGTCCTCATGGACAATGGACAACATACAATACTCTGTATAAGTCCCCTGAGTCTAATAACTCATTCCCTGTGTGTCGTAGGTTGAAAACTGTACTTATGATTAAGAAGAATTACACCGCTGTTTAATACTCCTTACCTAACCATCCACTGATATAGGTAAATGTTATGGACATAATTTCAAAAAGTTATATCTCACTTTATAAAAATAAACGTACAGATATATCAATTTGAAATTGGTGTATAACAACGGATATTCAAAACCAAATATTTGTCGTCCGGCAAACAACCCAGGCGATTTCCTCAAATATCACCAATTACAACGAATCCCGATATAATGAGGATGGTCACCCAATTCCCAATAACTTACTCCCACTCATCATCTGTAAAACCATACAGATGTGAGAATCAAACCTGGTAAATACATACCCTAGAGCAAGGGCTAATTGGGAAATCAGTTTTCTTTTAACAATACACAGTGAAACTGAAACATGTAAATGTTTCGGAGGGGTATCCGGGTATTCCTAGTAATGCCTCTTCCATTATCATATTCACAACTGTAACCATATATTTCTTTGCCATCTCTCCAAATCCCTTTATATGTCTTTAGTCCTTACCTTCTGTACACCCTTTAAGGCCAAATGGTTTTCTTCCTTCCCTACCGTTTGACACCAGCCTATGGTTTGGAAGAAAACTATTCAATAAGCATAATGGGTGTACTCTCCTAATCCTAGGAGTACTCGTAACCTGAGAGAAGGTGAAGATAAAAGACGACTAAATAAACCTTATTCCTATTTGTCCTGAACCAGAATCCATCCCCGAACTGGAACAAATTCCTTCGAGTTTGTATATAACCATACGACGGAGTATCCAAATAACTTGTGGATCTTCGTAGTGATACGGAGTGTCCTGGAGAAATACAAAGGTGAAGTAGGAGTGGCGATGAAATACTTGGTTTGGTCATGAATAGTAGTCGCAGTTTACTTTGCCCTCTTACTAATCCCTTTATTTGTCTTTACTTAATACCTTCTGCACACCTTTGTTAGGCTAATTGGTTTTCTTCATTCCCCACCGTTCGACACCTGCCTATGGTTTGGAAGAAGACTATCCAATTAGCATAATAGGTGTACCGTCTTAATCCAAGGAGCACTCACAACCTGAGAGAAGGTAAAAGGAAAAAACGACTGAATAGTCCTATTCATTTTCTCCAGAGCCGGAAACCATCCTCGAATCTGGAACAAGTTCCTTCGAGTTCGTATATAACCATACGATGGTTTTATCCAATGGAAGTGGATGTTCGTAGTAATACGGGGTGTTCTGGAGAAAAGGGTAAAAGTGGGAGTGGCAATGAGGTATGCAACTCAGACAATCCAAAAGTCAGTGTTTTAAGAAGGTTCGGTTAACTTGGTCACTGAGTCATAGTCTAGGGTCGGGTCATGGTCGCTGCCAAAGAGAGAGAGAGAAAAGAAACACTCAGCGTGCACTCTAACCTAGATCAGAATGGTTATCAATTTATCTAATCAGGAAACCTCCCACTGTAATCTCAAATTCTCCTCTAAACCTGAAAGAAGAATTAGTCGGGATCACCCGAGGAGTAAACCAACTCATCAGTGGGAATCGGGATCCAACTATCATCGCATGATAATGTGATGGAATCCAATCACATTATCACACTCCAGAAGGTATGCGCATATCTGGCAAGTTTCAGTTTCTTTAGAAACTCCCGATGTGATTTTTACCCCATGCTCTTATGACCTTGACTTTGGCCAACAAATCATAAGTCACATGTCAAGTTCTACCCGTCATTATCCAGGTTAATTTGAACCCACCCGTACCTACCCTTGACTTTGGCCAACAAAGCAGTACGACTGTCCCAAACCAACACATATATTTATGCAACAGAAAAGTAACAAATAGCTACCATACACTATGCCTTGACTTTGGCCAACAAACATAGCATGAATACTAAGTGCAACCCGTCTGAAATGACGGAGGGCTACGAATGGTTTTTTTGGCGAAAAACCTTTAACATAATGAACTTGATATCGTTGAAGAAACCGGATAGCTTTTTATAAAAATATAGTGGCGAAAACCTTTGCTAAAGAGGTCACTCCCGGTGAAGGGATCTCGGCTCTTTCCCCGTAGAATGAGTTGCAGGATATTCCAACTGAATACCACGATACAAAGCAAAAGGTAATCGACTATAGTGAAGTTATTACCCTGACGCAAACTTCTGTCCAAGGGGTCACTCCCGGTGAAGGGATCTCGGCCCTTACCTCGTCGACTGAGGTGCTAGATATTCATAACCGAATACCACTGTGCAAAACAAAAGAGAACGTCCTTGCAATAACAGCCTTTTGAAAAATGTTCCAACAACATCAGAATAGGTTTGTTTAGCTTGCATTGATCCGAATCAATGCAGTCTCATCAATTAATCACACCACAAAAGAACGAAAATATGATGTACGTATATGCCATCCGCATTCGCCGCTGGGTCCCGTCATCACCCGTTAGGTTACTTAACTAACGACAGAGCGGGGACTGGACTAGCGCGGGTGTAAAACATATACAACATCTACTAGTATATATATCAATATATAATATTCGCTCATGGCGTGATAAAATGCAACATCACAGAAATGTAATAAGTATCACAGAACAATACAGATAATCTGGGATCCCCGGGTTTCATAGAGCCGCTACTGAAACCCGACGTTTCCCTGGTCGTGTGGATAGCCTGTGCAATGAAATCCTAGACCCCTACGGGTGCGGCAAGTTATCCGCCAAAACCTGAAGCGAGGCAGCCCCTTCAACAAAGTGAATGGACCACCCAGCACTTCACGGAATCCGGTAACTTGAGCACCCCTCCTTGGGTCAACCTATACCCCCTACGAGTGCGGCGAATAGCCCGCCAATTTTAGAGTGAAGCCCCCTCCGTCTCAAAGCCATGAGATGCGGTCCCGTTGCCCTCTAGAACCCGGCTATCCGTGTACCCCACCGCGGGGTAATCCTAGTACAGAAAATAAAATATATATATACAACGGGTACATCAACCTCAGCCCGGTCGTGCCCCAAAAGAATAATATACAAACAGGCAGTGACGGCAGTCCACATGTCGGACGCTCGGCCCGCAATATCAAATGTACAAATATAACCAAACTGTACTACCATTGCATCCAGGCTATCCACCACGATAAATCCGCAACATCACAGCACAACACAGAACATCAACGTGAATGTCACGGTCGCAAATCCGTCTAAAAGAGCTATAGCAATTAGACAAGATTTACCGATCAAATGACATTCACGGTCACAGATATAAAGTAAGCACTGGCAACTAACATATTTAAAAATTTTGATCGACAAAATTTCCCGAAGTGGGCCCCAAGCACAATTCCCAGTACTCAAAATAATTTGGGCCAAAACTAAAAATACCAGAAACCCCATTTCCAAGTCAGAAACCACTGTAGAAAAATGGTGCAGTGTTGCTACAGTACCGCGGCGGAACCGCGGCCAAAACGTGGGTACGGCCGCGGTTCCGCTGCGCTACAGTGAAATCAGTGTACCAAATTTTCTCAGATTTCTTTAAAAAGCCTGCCTGATTTTCTACAATACTCAAAATAATTTTTAGACCACAAAAAAAATTCGACAGAAACTTCGTTTTTGAAATTGCGGTTTCGGAAATTTTGTTCGATCGAAATTCTAAATACGTTAGAGCAAGCTAGTAAAGGTTAATGGCGTGGCTCTGATACCATGTAAGTCTACGGTAGCGCCCCAGCCAACTGTCCGAGGCCAAAATGCGGAAACGAAAACTTTTTCAAAACTTGAAACCGGCGCTATCGTATACTTTAAATCCGGATCGAACCATTAACCTATAACTAGCAACTAGAGAAAGGTTAGAAAAGCTATACCGATCGATCCGTGTCCTTCGGTCTTTAGCCACCATCTCTAGCTCCTCGCGGCATCTCCGATCTCCGGTCTCGTCGTCGGAAAGGGAACCACATCTTCGAGTCTTTTTACGGGCTCCCGCTTCGTCCGAAGCAAGTCGGACACGAAGTTTGCTAGCCGACGTGTCCAAGGTGAAGTAGAGAATGTGTGTGATTACTTTGTCTCAAGCATCCATTGATTCTCAACACATGAGAGTGTATGGATGGAGATTGAAGGTGAATCCATTAATGGAAATGGTGAGCTAGAGGAAAAAGAAGAGGAGGAGCCTTTCTTTTCCTTGTGTTGTATATCAAAAATGAGAGAGTGAGAATGAAAAATACAAGACCAAACTCTATACTATGGCTGCCCTTCTCTCTCTTCCTCTCATTTCAACTCACAAATCAATCACATAAGGCGACATTTGCATAAGAAATGAGACCATGAGTCACCTATGAAGTACATGTCTCATTTAATGCACAAAATGATGAAATAAGCTCACAATTTCCATTTGTAAACATTAATCCAAATGTTTACAACAATAAAAGGATACGGCAACATCTAAAGTAAACTCGTGACGGATCATAAGGATACCCCTCACCTGTATATACATACCTGCATCCGCATTCCGACTGAATGCGAATGTGATGAGACTAAAATAATCCAACAAATCTAATATTAGGATCCGGCTTAAACCAAAGCCCACTAGTATGATCCGCCCGATCATGATCCGTGCACTACTGCACGTATATGATCGAACCCTGCCATATATCATACGGCCTCTACAACGTTTCGCCCGAAACTTGAGAAACTGTCTGTAGGGGACTCTAAAGACTCGTCGATACTTTGGCTGTGGATTTAACCATTATCCAAATGTTCGTACGATTATGGTAGATTAATGGATGATGAAGATCTTTAAACTTTTTTTACGTCTTATAAAATTTATAAACATTATCAAAAGAATAGTTAATATCCTAATCGGGCGTGCTATCAATTCATTGATATTCACGACCACGATTAGAGATTAGATTAATGTTTTGGTAAAGGCTAGACATGAACGGAGATCTATGTCAAGGTAGGGATAAAAGTAGGAAACATTTTCCCTCCAGAAACCCTAATCTACATGCATCATTGTCGATCTAGTTTTAAATCTATTAAAAGATAAGAGGCGTAATCTTTAATTAATCATCCATGACTACTAAATCTTAACGAACCCTACAAGCCCCCCTTCTAATATAAAACCTACATCTGTAGTTAATTTAGATCCATATCCTGCATCCGTGTTTGACGTGGATCTAGAATCTTCATACATTCTTCACCATTCTTTATTCTTTCTCATTTCCTAATCAACACGTCTAAAGTAAGATTGAAAGATTCCACATAACCCTGAGGACGACCCGTACTCATCTCGGTCTAGCTACACGCGACACCGTTATTGATTGCGGTTACAACACAACTTTCGAAGTGTGTTGAATTTTTGACCTCTATAATTTTTGACAAATCAAGTGTGTTGAATTCTGGCGCGACACTTATTGACATTGAAACCTTCAATCGGACCATCGATGAAAGTTTCGAAGATATTTTCACCGACGAACTCGCATTCCTAAACGACACAGATTTTATGATTAATCAACCTCCACTTGAAGAAGTTGAACCACCACCATTTCTTCTTATTCCATACGAGAATGTGCCTATTCTTCCCATTCCTAATAATTCACATTCTCGTTTCCGTTCACCATTATAGTTTTGTCTCTATCAACCGAGACGTAAAACATACCACTTCCTATCTCCCCACTTCTTCAAATCTCCGATTTTCCACCAACCAGTGCATTACATCGATAAAATTTTTGAATGGCTGGTGTTGACTTTTGGTCTTTATAAGGCTTTACTTTGACCAATAACTTTAACCCCCATAATTTTAAATGCTTAATATTATTTAACTCAAGTTGGGGGGAGGGGGAGGGAATATTTTGGCTCTTGAAAATAAGTTTTTAAAAAATTACGAGCCAAAAAATAAGTTTGGGGGAGAATTTCACTTTCATTATTTCTTGTCCCCTTTGATAACTTTTCCTTCCAGGTCTACAGGTTTTTTTAGGCTTAACTGATAACATCAGTGAGGACACTACTGTAAACAGGTTTGGGGGAGGTTTGTGCTTATTTACGCATTACTTTGCATTACACTTTGCATAAGCACAAATTTTTTTCTTTGATAATGGAAATTAGAAAGTGAAAATTTACATATGAAAGATAGGAATAGTTTAAGAAAAGCAAGAAAGTTAGATATTTTCTTAAACGAAACTAGTAATAAGTAGTTATGAGCCGTTGTCCCAAGGGTTGGTAAGATAAAGGAAATTACTAATCTGAGAATAAAAATAAGTCTGAAAAATAGTCCATATTCTTGAGGCCAAACATTTGAACGTTGATACCCTATCATACGCACTTACACACATCTTGAAACTTGGGATAGTAGAGCATACCTTGAAATGCTCTTGTCTAAAAGCCTTAATATGAAATAAAATATAAAAAAAATATAAGTGGTGAAGAAAAAAAATGAACACTGATTTTGTAATTGCTTAGGGCAGTATAAAAAAAATATAGCGAGGGTGTTTTATCACCTAGTGTTTTAGACCAACTGGTTTGGGAGCCACTGCTAAGCCTTAGGTGTTGCGAAACGAGAAATTACGCCTAAATGCGCAAGCACATTTTGTAATCAGTCGGTTAGTACATCAAGAGGTATTAACGGTCGCATGAAGAATGTGTGAGCAATTTTATCAAAAATATTCACCAACTATAAAGTACTTTGGAAGATGGACAAGAGTATGATGGCTTGAATTGAATTCTCTAAGTGTAGGGATATCTTTTACACACACGTAGGGGTATACGATCAATGTTTGGAAGAAAGATAGGGAGAAAGACTAAAGACGATATTTTATTGAGGGATGATGTGATTTCTAACATTTTTTCATGACCATTAAGATAGGGCGCATAACAACTGAAAAGCTGGTATAGTTGGAAACTCTTATTTTCAAGTTCTTTCTTTTATAATTCTTATTTTTATATGTAACTTTCACTATCTTTATTTTATAGGATTTTGTGGGTGTAATCCGCTGAAAACCCTCACGATATAACACTCCTCCTACTAGAGACACCTAGAGATTTAACGTTTTGTTGCACGTGCTTAGTGCAATCGTGTTGCCTACGAAAGTGTGTTGTTTAGGTTTTTCTTTTTTCCTTTTCTCTTTCTTTTGAATAACTAGTTTGCTCGGGACGATCAAAATTAAGTTTGGGGGTATTTGTTCAGTCGAAAATATTGTGCATTTGATATGACATTTTCCTTACTATTTCTTTATAATAAAAGGTGTTTATTTTAAATATGACACATATGAGGGTTTATCTGTAAAAATACTATTTTCATATGTTTATATATTATAATTAACATTATGAAGGAAAATGTAAGCGTATAATATTTAGCCCATTTAAATATGCTTATCTTATCAAATATCTTTAACCAATTTTCTAAAACTATAATATCATGTCAAATGGTTAAGATAATATCTCAATAAAAACAAATTCTACTAACAATATTTATTGAGTTATTGTGCAGAAATTATATCAGAACTGAAATTAAGGAAATTCAAGTTGGCAAGATCAAATCTGTCGAAATATTCATATAAATCGAAGAAAGATATTCTGGCAGAGACTTAAAGAAGATTTTCAGATTTCAGATATCAAAATAGTCTACAGGTGTCACCAGAAGAGACCACCAGAGAAATGACCCCAAGATCCCTCTACCCCACCGCGGATCCGCGGCCAAACCCATACAATGGCCGTGGTTCCGCCGCAATATTGAGGAGTTGGGATTTTTTGGGTAGGATCCTAACAACTAACCCTAATTCTGGGGATGTAGGGATTTCAACTTCTGTGACTATAAATAAGGACCGAGAGTCTCTTGGAAAAATCATCAAACCGACGCGATCATGAACTCCACGACGGCTCAAGGATCCTGATTGATCATCGACAGTTCATCTACCTCCTTAAGTAGAGATCGAGAAGCAAACTAGGGTTTTGTAATCATTTTCTAAAGGAACAAAGTGTACTTGATCTTGTTGATTAATAAAGATAGTTTTATTTTATTGCATTTTATTTTCTTTATGATTTCTATCTTTTCTTTTCCCAACATGCGCGAGTGATTCTCCGCTTGTTAGGATTCGTAGGATTATGCTAGATTAATGGATGATGAAGATCCTTAAACTCTTTTTACGTCCTATAAAGTTTATAAATTTTATCAAAAGAATAGTTAACATCCTAATCGGGGGCGTAATCAATTTATTGATATTCACGACCACGATTAGAGATTAGATTAACAATTGTTTTGGTAAAAGCTAGACATGAACGGAGATCCATGTCAAGGTAGGGGTAAGGGTGGCAACCATTTTCCCTTCAGAAACCCTAATCTACATGCATCATTGTCGATCTAGTTTTAAATCTATTAAAGGATAAGAGGAGTAATCTTTAATTAATCATCCATGACTATTAAATCTTAACGAACTCTACAAGCCCCCCTTTTAATATAAAACCCGCATCCGCAGTTAATCTAGATCTATATTCTGCATCCGTATTCGACGTGGATCTAGAATCTATAATCATTCTTCATCATTCTTTATTCTTCCTCCTTTCCTAATCAACACGTCTAAAGTAAGATTGAAAGACTCCACATAATCCTGAGGACGACCCGTACTCATCTCGGCCTTGCTACACACGACACCGTTATTGATTGCGGTTACAACACAACTTCACAAAAACATCAACAATCACATATCTATTCGAGGGATGTCATTCTGCCTCTGTTATGTCTCTGTCCTTACAAGTCTCTCTTTCTATTTCTCCTCCCTAACCCCACACGCATATCATCACTTGCCTCGAGATCGAAAGATTTAATATTAAAAAAGATTGAAAGCTAAGGTCATGCTTTTCCATATTCATTTTGTAAAAAATAAAAGGCTAAATTGCAATAAATACATCTAACTTTTATTCTGGTAACGGTATATACAACTATTTTTCTTATACATTTTGCCCCCTCAATTTAAATTTATTCCTAAATCGCCATTCGTTCGAATATTCAATTGAAATACTTAAATGAAATAAGTAAAAATTGAAATACACATTTTTCAGGAAATTAGAGGTAATCACCGTTGTTAGGATATAAGTTAGAGATATTTCTTCTAATTTAACCAAATTAAATAATAGATAAATTAGTCCGTGTAAACAGATTTCACCCGATTATTTATGCGGTTGGGTCCATTTTGTATAGATCAAGCGGTTGGAGCTGGATCAAATAGATTACAAGATTTTAATTAAATAAAAAGGTTCTTTCAAGTGCAATAAGCTCAACAAACAGTTGCCTTGGGCTCAACCCTCTCTGATTGGTTCAAAAAGGAAGTCGCGGATCGCGATCCGTGTGCTCCTCCTCCGCTTCATTTCCACCGTCCACTTCCACTCCAATCGCAAGCTCCAAAAGCAACGCGCGGACCAAAATTGTCCCAAATTTCAAATAGCCATCCCCCTCCACAAAATCAAAGGATCTGGACCTCTACATATACACGTCCTTCCTCCTCCCCCAAAGCCCACATCCAACCTCAAACCAACGAAATCCTAACCCTAATTCTCAAAACCCTAAACCCTAGCTTTCCCAATTAATGGCGAGGACCAAGCAAACAGCCCGCAAGTCCACAGGCGGCAAAGCCCCAAGGAAGCAGCTCGCCACCAAGGCCGCACGCAAGTCCGCTCCAGCCACCGGCGGCGTCAAGAAGCCCCACCGCTTCCGCCCTGGAACCGTCGCCTTGAGAGAGATCCGCAAGTATCAGAAAAGCACCGAGCTTTTGATCCGCAAGCTGCCATTCCAGCGGTTGGTTCGTGAGATCGCTCAGGATTTCAAGACAGATCTGAGGTTTCAGAGCTCGGCGGTGGCTGCGCTTCAGGAGGCGGCTGAGTCATATCTTGTGGGGCTGTTCGAGGATACAAACCTTTGCGCGATTCATGCGAAGAGGGTGACGATCATGCCCAAGGATATTCAGCTCGCGAGAAGGATTCGTGGGGAGAGGGCTTGATTGGGGTCTTAATTTGTTGAAGTTTTAGATGAGTTTGTTATGGTGTTTTGTTGTTGAATATTTTGTGTTGCTGTGTTTAGATCCGGGGTCATGGTAAGCGATATGTAATCTGGTTGATATTTCTTGTGACCTTTTAATCAAAATTCTAATGAAGTTGTGATTTTATCTATGATGAATTGATTTGTGTACTTTTTTCCCCTTTTTGTTTTATGGGTTCATGTTGAAGTGTAATTTTCGTTAAAGGGTTATCTGTTTTGATGCCAAATTCCAAATTTAGAATCATAGTTCATTCAGCAATAATTGGCAATAATGATTGAGTTTTTCGAACTGTCGTTCTCCATAACAATGTTTTGTGCTGTTGCACTATATAAAGAAAAGTTAAATATAAACTTTATTTTATGAACTGTGCTGTTAACTGACTCTAAATATGGGATTCAAATCTCCTTCGGTTCCTACTTAGCACTGGAGGGTCAGTAGTAATTGTGAACTCGTGGATTTGTATGTAATGCGATTTGGATCTCGCCGAGATGTTATCTTCGGTTGATCTGTTGATGGCGGCGATAAGTCGCTGAGATTGGATTTGCAGGCAGACTCTTGAAGTGTGTGGATCTCAATGGATTTGAGGTTGGTGGTTACCGAGCAACCTACAAGGAAGTCGCGGGGTGGTTGTAACACTGAGTACTCTCCGACGTTCAAGTTAGAGAGAAAATTCGAGCAGAGTAACGGCTTAGTTGAGTAAAAAATGGTTTACTTGAACCGTCTAATGAAGGGGTTTATATAGCAGTGGCAGCAGGCAAGGCAGGCGTGAAAATCACGTCGGCCGTTATGTTTTTGACGTCACGCCCGCGTGATGAGCGGAACCTCCTATTAACGGCGAGACATGCTTGTTAATGGGGGATCGTGGTGGCATGAAACGTGGGATGTGGGCGACAGAGATCTCGTGCATGGCGAGATTCGCGGGATGGCGGTTACGCCTGCAAGCGGTGCTGTTGGTCGGTAGAGAAGACCGAGGAAGATGACCTCGGCGAGAGAGCTCGTGGAGGAGCGCGAGAGCCGAGGTATTTTGGTTCTGCTCGATCCCCGAGGCGAGCTGAGAAGGCCGAGGAGGCTCAGGCCTGTGTTAGCTCGGAGACGAGCTGTAGGGCCAAGGAGGCCAATTATGCTGGGGGCTTGGAGGTGAGCCAGCGTTTGCTTGTAGGACGGGCATAAGAGTTGTCTTGTCGGCCACTGTAGGTCCTTTCTTGTAAGCCCTGGGATACGTCATATGCCACGTGTCCTGATCTGGGAGATCACCGATATCGAGCATCATTATTAGCCCACCACTCTTGTCCCGACCAGCTGACGGGTCAGGTCGAGTATGGTTTACCGGATCACCCGAGGTGAGTCCCTTTCCGAAGATATCATCGGGCGTATCTCTGGGCAATTGGTTGTCTTTTCTTGATAAGGCCAGCGAATCGGGGCGAGATCCTTCACATTTAAGAGGGTGCGCCGGATCGTGTGCACTTTTGCTGAAGCGACAGACCACGTGTCGGGTGCCGGTTGGCTGATGTGACGTGCCGCAGGCTTTTAGAGTCCGATAGGAAGCTGCCAATGCGCTTGCGTCAGGTGGAGTGATCGTAGCCGTCGGAAGTAGTGAACCGTTTTGGCGGGAGTCGACTGTCGCCGCTGGATGAGGACGCCAGTAGCATAAATAGGGAGGAGGCCTGATTCAGGATATCTCTCTCTTCATATTTTTCTCATTCCGAGTCTTATTTGCTCGGCGCTCTCCTTTTAGGTCGGATCTTGTGTTTTCTCTTCTCGATGACTTCTTCCCATCAGGTTAGATGTCTTGTTTTGAGGAGTCTGTAGATGTCGTAGGGGTAAATTATAGGGATTCTTCCCCTGGATTGGAGCCTCCCCGGGAAGTTAGGGTTAGATCCTATTCCCGGGGGCGTGCGTTTGGGGCGGTCCCCGGAGCGGTGGCGGCGGACGCTCCTGGTGCGTCGTCCTCAGTGAGATATGAGGATGAGCTTGTCATCGCTCGGGCTCGTTTCCATATTCCTTTTGGCTACACGCTACGATTGGCCGAAGAAGGAGAGATGGCAGATCAGGTGAATGGTAGAGAGATCGCCTTGTACCTGGAAGCCCTTTGGACCGGAATGCGCCTGCCCTTCTCTTCCGAGATTGTAGCTGTGTTAAATTACTTTGGGTTAGCCCCGGGCCAGCTAGTGCCGAACTCCTGGAGGATTCTCCTTGGGTTCTTGGGCCGGCTGAAACTGCAAATGATCACCTTTAGTCTGTCCATCCTTGCCTCCTCTCTCGTTTACAAAAGTCACCCCGGAACTCGCGCGGGCGACCCGAGGTGGGTCTACCTCTCCTTTAGGAAGCAGCGGAGGAGCGTAGCCGGGTTAGGAGTTGTCGTCTTGCCTTCTTCTATCCACGATTGGAAGAAGAAGTTTTTCTTCGTCGGGCCTCCAGAGGGTGAGGACTGGCCCGTACCCATCCAATGGTCTAGGGATAGGTGTTGGCAGGGAAATCCGTCCAATGACCCCGACGCAGCGAGAGTGGCGGCGTGGGATCCTATTCCTCGGGGTGATTTGCTGATTTCTGAGCGGGCCCTCAGTTGGGTCGGGCTCAGCCCCGCCCAGTTCGTCGGTAAGTTAGGAGCTTGTATTTGTTTTTACTTTGTTTGTGTCGCTGATTCCATTTTATCTTGTCTTGTGCATAAACCGTGGACGCGGGCCTCCTCCGAGCAGCCATGCGCAAATCGAAGAAGGGGTCGAAGGCTAAAGGGGCCAGCTCTTCTCGTCAGACGCCGGTCCTGGCTCCCCAGCGGCCGTCCTGTCCTAGCGCTCGAGTGCGGATCGCTCCTCGGAGCCCGGCCAGGCTCCAAGCAGAAAAACGGCCCGGGGAAAGGACGCCCATGCTTTGGAGGTGGAGACGAGCTCTCCGCCGTTATCTCTCAAGAGGTTCCCCCGAATAGTTCCGCGGACCCCGGCCTCTCCGATCCTGGTGGACGAGGGGGAGCTCCGCTTTGAGGTGCCTTCGGGGCTCTCCGTCGCTGACAGCATGCTGCGCGACATGGAGAGATCGGCTGGGGGCCGGGTCCCTGGAGGGACGTTGAAGGTGCAAATGGCGTCCATCACCCAAGAAGTCATTTAGGTTAGTGTCCGTACGTCGTCTCATCATTTGCAAGATTAGGTGCCCCTTTTTCTTTCTGACCCCCCTCGATTTCTTCAGGTCCTCCAGCACGTCGCTATCGTCACCCGGATAGAGGAGGAGGAGATAGCCCCGGTGATGCGAGCCGCGGGCGAGCTCTCCTCGCTGGGGGAGAGCTTGAAGCGGGAGCTGGAGGCGGCGATGGCGAGGGTCGCTGCCCTTGAGGGTGAGGTGGCTGCTGAGAGGCAGGAGGCGGAAGCCGCGAGGCGGGAGGCGGCGGCGGCGCAGCAGGAGGCGGCGGCAGCGAAGCAGAAGGTGGCGGCCTCAAAGCAAGAGGTGGCCAGGTTCCGCGAGGCCGCCCAGGCCGCCGAGGCCAAGCTTCAGGGCTCCGAGGTGCTCGTCGACACCATGAAGAAGTCAATGAGCACCCTCCGAAAGGAGTTGGGGGCTGCGGTAGAGGCGGCGAAGAGAGCTGACCTCAGGGCGGCGGAGGCGGTGGAGAACTTTCAGAAGTCGGAGCAGTTCTACATCGTCCTAGCATCGGCCACCACCCTCATCCGAAAGTTATAGTTACCTGAGTCGCCTCCATGCGATCCAACTCATCTCTATAGTACCTAAGTACTCGACGAGGAGCCTTATAAGCTTTCTTGCCATTCCACCAAGAGTCGAGAGGCTTTCTATGGGTATCTACGACAATGATTTTAATTCGATCCGGTCTTCCCATACACATGTGCTCCCATGACCAAATCTATAAATAAAGTGTCAGATGACAAGAAAAAGAACCATTATTACAATTTTGCAAAGATCTAGCTGTTAAAAATAAGGAATGTACCTGAAGTAATGTAATGCAGCCACAAATTTTATTATTCGTTGGAGCACATGCCTTATCGAGTTCCTTGTAAAGAAAGGCCAGGACCCCTGCTCCCCAAGCATACTGGCCACACACATCAAAGTCCGTAAAGAACCCAAGATATAACGGATGGACATGCGTTGCCGATTGGTCCGGTATCAACCAAGAACCGATCATGTACAGAATGTAGGTACGTGCGTATCTATCCAAGACTTCATCGGTGGCTTCTGTAGGGTGTTTTTTCGCCACCCCATTGAGATGGGAATACACGCGCGCTTGTCAGGCGTACTACAGATTCCCCCTGCCTAGGATAGGCCGGTGTTTATTGATTGTGGGGATCCGAATCTCCTGCAGTCGCGGACTAAGCTGCCGTTAATTACCCCTCGCCTTTGGATATACACATATATATAAAATAAAAAAGGGAAAGGTCATCCATGGGATGCGTGGGAAAAAGCGCCAACGCTTTGGTTGCTAGCGCTAGCACTTTGACCGCTAGCGCCCCACGTGCCAGGCACGTGGGCGCTCGGGCGCTAGCGTCCCACGTGTCAGCACATGGGCGCTAGCGCTCTGAGCGCAAGAGCGCTAGTGCTTTGAGCGCTAGCGTCCCACGTGGGCGCTCGGGCGCTAGCACTTTCGGCGCTAGCGCTCTGAGCGCTAGCGCCCCACGTGTCATCACGTGGGCGCTTGGGCGCTAGTGTAAGGGCGCTAGCGCCCCACGTGTCATCACGTGGGTGCTCGGGTGCTAGCGTAAGGGCGCTAGCGCTTTGAGCACTAGCGCCCCACGTGTCAGCGCGTGGGAGCTCGGGCGGCAAAAGGGACTTGGTCCATGCAATGGGAGTTGTACTCCCAGAAAGGAGCACTTATTATTCTGTGTATGTGTGTGCGTGCGCGCGTGTGTGAGGAGTTAAACTCCTAGGATATTTTGAAGCTGATGAAGGGCTTCTCCCCTTGAGCCCTAGTTCTTCCCCAAAGTAGGGTTTCTGGAGATGGGTCTCCTTCTTCTTCCTGTCGTTTGGCCGGATCTTGAATATCAAGAGATGTGAGATTTTAAAAATCTCTTCTTTTTGAGATCTGATGGCAGATCCAAGTTCCCCTTTGTAGGTTTTGTGGTGAAAAACTATTTTGTTTTGAAAGAGGAAGAGTAAAACTCTTGATTCAATTCAAAAGAAAAAAGATGGTTTTGGAACCTTGAGGAAGGAGGAAGAGGCACATGCCCTAATTTTTTTTAGGAATGAAAAGTGTTTCCTTTATTCATTATCGTGTTGTCTTATATAGGCTTACACATTTACATATAGCCCATTAGGCTTTAAAAAATGGCATTTTGCCCATCCCATGGCTCATGTGCCATTTCTTTTTGCACATAAGCCATGGGCGTACAAAAATTTGGCTTTATGCCCATAAAAATTACATCAAAATTATTTTTTACATGATTTGCATGGGAAGGCCGGTCGCTTCATGTTCCGGATCGACTCGGGTATTGGCCCACTTGATCTAGGCTTGAGCCCACCTGGCTTGGGGTTGACCTCGACTTTGACTTGGTCAACCGGGATGCAATTTTCAACCCTAACAAAGTGGCCCTATCAATAAATGCACACCACATATTTGGGCCGTGTGCATGAAATTGATGGATCTTCTTTCGCGTGAAGGCGACTTGCTTTGGTTCCCCCTTTTTGGGATGCACTGCCCTTTTTACGACATGGACGGTCGACGCTTGACGCGTCTCCGAGACGGATTGTCTGTGGTAGACGTTTCCCTGGCCCGGAGTGATCTGGTTCCCGATTTGTGAGAAGCCTGCATTGCCCTTTTTGCGACATGGACGGTCGACGCTCTGATCCGGAGCGATTTGGTTCCCGATTTGTGGGAAGCCTGCACTGCCCTTTTTGCGACATGAACGGTCGACGCTCGACGTGTCTCCGAAAAGGAGTGGCCGTGGTAGACGTTTCCTTGGCCCGGAATGATCTGGTTCCCGCTTTGTAGGTAGCCTGCACTGCCCTTTTTACGACATAGACGGTCGACACTCTGATCCGGAGCGATTTGATTCCCGATTTGTGGGAAGCCTACACTGCCCTTTTTACGACATGGACGGTCGACGCTCTGATCCGGAGCGATTGGTTCCCGATTTGTGGGAAGCCTGCACTACCCTTTTTGCGACATGGACGGTCGACGCTCTGATCCGGAGCGATTTGGTTCCCGATTTGTGGGAAGCCTGCACTGCCCTTTTTGCGACATGGACGGTCGACGCTCTGATCCAGAGCGATTCGGTTCCCAATTTGTGGGAAGTTTGCACTGCCCTTTTTACGACATGGACGGTCGACGCTCTGATCCGGAGCTATTCGGTTCCCGATTTGTGGAAAGCCTGCACTGCCCTTTTTGCGACATGGACGTTCGATGCTTGACGCGTCTCCGAGACGGAGTGTATGTGGTAGACGTTTCCTTGGCCCGAGTGATCTGGTTCCTGCTATGTACGAAGCTTGCACTACCCTTTTTGCGACATGGACGGTCGACGCTCTGGTCCGGAGCGATTTGGTTCCCGATTTGTGGGAGGCCTGCACTGCTCTTTTTGCGACATGGACGGTCGACGCTTGATGCGTCTCCGAGACGGAGTGTCCGTGGTAGACTTTTCCCTGGCCCGGAGTGATCTGGTTCCTGCTTTGTAGGAAGCCAGCACTGCCCTTTTTACGACATTGATGGTCGACGCTCTGATCCGGAGCGATTTGGTTCCCGATTTGTGGGAAGCCTGCACTGCCCTTTTTGCGACATGGACGGTCGACGCTTGACGCGTCTCCGAGACGGAGTGTCCGTTGTAGACTTTTCCCTGAGGCGGAGTATCTGTTGGTTGACGTGTCCCCGGTACGGAGTGTCTGCTTGACGTTTCCCCGAGGCGGACTGTCGGTGTTGGACGTTTCCCCGAGACGGAGTGTCGATGTTAGACGTTTCCCCGGTACGGAGTGTCTGTGTTGGAAGTTTCCCCGAGACGGAGTGTCGCTGGTTGACGTGTCCCCGAGACGGAGTGTCTGCTTGACGTTTCCCCGTTACGGAGTGTCGTTGTTGGACGTTTCCCCGATGCGGAGTGTCGCTGGTCGACGTTTCCCCGGCACGGAGTGTCTGTGTTGGACGTTTTCCCGAGACGGAGTGTCGCTGGTTGACGTGTCCCCGAGACGGAGTGTCTGCTTGACGTTTCCCCGTTACGGAGTGTCGGTTGTTGACGTATCTCCGGTATGGAGTGTCGCTGGTTGACGTGTCCCCGAGACGGAGTGTCTGCTTGACGTTTCCCCGTTACAGAGTGTCGTTGTTGGACGTTTCCCCGAAGCGGAGTGACGCTGGTCGACGTTTCCCCGGCACGGAGTGTCTGTGTTTGACACAGAGGTCGATGTTGGAATTGGTTGGTTTGATTTGTTTGATTTGAGTTGACATCAGCATCGCTATACTGGAATATGGTATCGGGAGCGAATCATCATCTGTCTTTGAGAGGATTTTGGGATTGGTTTTTTGTCGGCATCTGCATTGCTGCACTGGAATAATGCCAGGAGCAACTCATCATTTGCCCCGGGAGGATTTGGGAATAGGTTTTTGCTTGGCATCAATATCGCTACACTGGAATATGGTACCAAGAGCGAATCATCATTTGCGCTTGCTTATCAGGAAGCGATGTCTTAAGAGGCAGGTTTTAGGTCCCTATCACCTAAGACTTTTCAATTTTGTGAGACGTAAGGGTCTCACAAAGCATTTTCTCCCTACGGGTCGTAAGGATCCCGTAGGTGTATTTTCTCCTTAGGAGTCGCGGGGACTCCTAAGTGTGTTTCTCCTTTGTGAGTCGTAAGGATCTCACGCGGGAATTTTCTCCTCACAAAGTCGAGAGGACCTTGCGAGTGCATTTCATCTCTCTTCTTTTTTTACGAGTTTGCGCCCTTTTGGGTTTTCACAAACTCGCCGGCAGTCCTGCTGTTTTTACTTACGGTACCCTTTCAGGTTTTCATCCGTGCCCATCTTGCTTGTGGACATACCATTTTTTTTAAATTTTTTTTAATTATTTTTGGTGGGACTTTGAATGTGGTCTCACTGGTAGGACTTGGAAGAGATTGGGATTGTTTTACGCCCGTGGATTGTATACGGTTTTGCAGGATGTATGATCCAGACCGTAGGGCCGGAAAAATTTTGGGACTTCGTTAGCATGTGCATCACTGCACTGGAATATGGTACCAGGAGCGACTCATCATTCGCCGTTGGGGTATGGAATTTGGAATTTGATTGGCATCTGCATCGCTGCACTGGAATATGGTACCAGGAGCGACTCATCATTCGCCATGGGAATTTGAGTTTTGGACGGCGTCTGCATCGCTGCACTGGAATATGGTACCAGGAGCGACTCATCATTCGCCGTTGGGATTTTGAGAAGCGATGGCTTAGGAGACAGGTTTAGATCCCTATCACCTAAGACTCTTCAATTTTATGGGCCGTAAGGGTCCCATAAAAGTATTTTCTCCCTACGAGTCGTACGGATCCCGTAGGTGCATTTTCTCCTCAGGAGTCGTGAGGACCCCCAAGTGTGTTTTTCCTTTGTGAGTCGTAAGGATCCCACGAAGGTTTGTTCTCCTCATGCATCGTGAGGACACAAGAGTGGGTCTTCCCAATGGAGCATAATTCCAAGGGCGGAGACTAGCCGCGTAACTGGTGATTATGGTAAGGCATGGGTATGACGAGAATTATTTGAGCCCGTGGATTATATACGGTAGTCAATTTGGGGACTAACCGTAGGGCTGGGAGAATTTTAGGAAATTGGACTTTGATTGGCGTCTGCATCGCTACACTGGAATATGGTACCAGGAGCGACTCATCATTCGCCGTTGTTTTTTTTTTGTTATATTTTTTTGTTTTACTGCGATTGCTCTATCATTTCAACTTTTCTTATCGCGAAGATCGCGATTGCCCTATCATTTCGGTTTTTATTCACGGTTGCCCCATCATTTCGGTTTTATTTTCATCTTTATTTTACTCGCTGATTTTTATTGCGAGTTGCCCCATCATTTCGGCTTTATTTTCATCTTTATTTTACTCGCTGATTTTTATTGCAAGTTGCCCCATCATTTCAGCTTTTATTTTTCTTTTATTTACACATTTTTTTTGTTTATTTACATATATTTTTTTTACATTCTCAGTTTAACGATTTAGAGGTCGATTGTTCCCAGTTTAATGACATGGTAGTCGATTGTTCCCAGTTTAATGACGTGGTGGTCGACTGTTCCCAGTTTAACGACGTGGTGGTCGATTGTTTCCAGTTTAACAACGTGGTGGTCATCTGTTTCCAGTAACGACGTGGTGGTCATCTGTTTCCAGTTTAACGACGTGGTGGTCATCTGACGGGAAGCTTAGAGAAGATACCCGATTGAGCAGTTGTCAGGGGTACCGCTGGAGCTTGCATGAGATGCCTTATTAGTTTATCGGTGTTGATGGCCTTGCCCCCAGCTGGGGCCGAGGAAAGTCGTTCAAATACCGACTTGCTTTTGAAGATTGTCGTCGAAAGTCGTTAACCCCTGCAAATAGAAACATGATTTCAGTATAGACAATCGATATGTACATTGATTGAGCTCACATGAACGTTTAACCCGAAATATAGGAGGAGAGATTAGTCCCACCGGGCGTGCTAGAATCTGTAGGGTGTTTTTTCGTCACCCCATTGAGATGGGAATACGCGCGCGCTTTTCAGGCGTACTACAGATTCCCCCTGCCTAGGGTAGGCCGGGGTTTATTGATTGTGGGGATCCGAATCTCCGGCAGCCGCGGACTAAGCTGCCGTTAATTACCCCTCGCCTTTGGAGCGAGAGAACCTCCGATTGACGGGTTAAACTGGTCATGCGAACTAAATGTGCAGTGTACGTGTGTTTTGTTTTGGAGGGGGCTTGGATATATCGGGAGCCACGCAGAGTTTTTACGGGGGTCCCGCTACCCGGATAGCGGGCTGGGGGTCAAGGGGGCTAGCAGCCCCCTTGCGGGGTGCGGGGCAGCACCCCGGCACAATTTTTTTTGAGAGGGATAGTGTTGTAGAGTATGTGAGTGTCTGTGTGTATATACACATATATATAAAATAAAAAAGAGAAAGGGCATCCAAAGGATGCGTGGGAAAAAGCGCCAGCTCTCTGGGTGCTAACGCTTTGAGCGCTAGCACTTTGAGCGCTAGCGCCCCACGTGCCAGGCACGTGGGCGCTCGGGCGCTAGCGCTCGGGCGCTAGCGCCCGAGCGCAAGAGCGCTAGCGCCCCACGTGTCAGCACGTGGGCGCTCGGGCGCTAGCGCCCCACGTGTCGTCACGTGGGCGCTCGGGCGCTAGCGCTTTGAGCGCAAGGGCGCTAGCGCCCCACATGTCAGCGCATGGGCGCTCGAGCGGCAAAAGGGACTTGGTCCCTGCAATGGGAGTTGTACTCTCTGAAAGGAGCACTTATTATTCTCTGTGTGTGTATGTGTGTGTGTGTGTGTAAGGAGTTAAACTCCTAGAATATTTTGAAGCTGATGAAGGGCTTCTCCCTTTGAGCCCTAGTTCTTCCCCAAAGTGGGGTTTCTGGAGATGGGTCTCCTTCTTCTTCCTGTCGTTTGGCCGGATCTTGAAGATCAAGAGATGTGAGATTTTAAAAATCTCTTCTTTTTGAGATCTGATAGTAGATCCAAGTTCCCCTTTTTGGGTTTTGTGGTGTAAAACTATTTAGTTTTGAAAAAAGAAGAGTAAAACTCTTGATTCAATTCAAAAGAAAGAAGAAGGTTTTGGAACCTTGAGGATGGAGGAAGAGGCACATGCCTTAATATTTTTTGGGAATGAAAAGTGTTTCCTTTATTCATCATCATGTTGCCTTATATAGGCTTACACATTTACATATAGCCCCTTGGGCTTTACAAAATGGTATTTTGCCCATCCCATAGCTCATATGCCATTTCTTTTTGCACATAAGCCATGGGCTTCAAAAAATTTGGCTTTATGCCCATAAAAATTACATCAAAATTATTTTTTACATGATTTGCATGGGAAGGCCAACCGCTTCATGTTCCGGCTCAACTCGGGTATTGGCCCACTTGATCTGGGTTTGGGCCTACCTGGCTTGGGGTTGACCTTGACTTGGTCAACCGGGATGCAATTTTCGACCCCAGCAGTTTCATCAGGGATATTAGTAAATGTATCTTTCAGCCAGTTTAAACTGATCTTATACCCCTTACTATAGCCTTCTGATGCCTGATATTAGCATTTTTTGTGAAATATTAAAGCTAAAAATAATGTACAAAATATCCATGCAATAAGTACACTAAAGAGGGGAAATAAGAGAGAATCTGAATCTGAATATTAAATGTAAATAATTTATTTAGCTAAAATTTAAACTTCATAATTATATTAAAAATAAGATCTAGTTTTTAATAAGGTATAAAACAATATTTGGTGTTGAAAAGATATCGAGAGTTTGTTGACATTAATTTTTTACCTGTCCGAAAGCAGACTCGGCATATGTATTCCAGTATGGGTGGTCGGTATCTGGACCAACAATTTGTCCTCCGACCAATCCAAGCCCATTGGCCTGTAAACCGAGTAAGAGGCCAATATCCTGGAGTGTGATAATGGCCTCACCCCATCTTAAATGAAAAGTGTGGGTCTCTTTTCTCCAACGCTTAAGTAGAGAGGTAACGAGGGCGTGGTCGATTTGGATATGACGAAGCAATGAAACTTCATGAAATCCGGCCCTTCGAATCCGCTCGATTATTCGCTGGTCGGTAACTTGCCATTTGTCATAACTATGGCTGACGACTGTGAGATTATCTCCACCGTGCAAAATTAAATAATGTTATTTTCAACTATTAGAATTAAAAGAAATGGGGAATTTAAAAAAATTGAATCGGTTTTTAATCTTTGTTCTCCGTGTAATATATTGAAAGATCTGTGTTCGTTTTGATCTACGAGCAGAGATTTGTCGAATGGTTGATTCTCCATTGAAATTATTTTGATATTTTAATCCCTGAAAGATTTAGATAAGAGAAGGGAATTTGGACACAGAGTAAATTTGAAGACAGAGTTGCGAAAACCATACTGAAGAGGGTGGGTTTTTATAGGGAAAGGAGGGCGGGTTCTCGGAACCTGCCCTCATCTTTTTTTTGGACGCAGTGATATGCTTTAGATTTTGTATAGTGATTTTTCAATGTCAAATCACATCATTTTTTATTTAGTGTCAAGTCACATCATGTTTTTTAATGTTTACATTCAATTATTTTTTTTTGAAGAGGGAAGAGGGCGGGTTCTTAGAATGCGCCCCCTTCAATAATTTGAAGAGGGCATGTTCCAAGAACCCGCCCTCATCTTTTATTAATATTTTTTTAACAGTGTGTTGTCAAATCAAGCAGGACAAATAATTAAACCTGTGAAACGAAGAGGGCGGGTTCTTAGAACGCGCCCCCTTCAATAATTTGAAGAGGACGTGTTCCAAGAACCCGCCCTCATCTTTTATTATTATTTTTTTAACAGTGTGTTGTCAAATCAAGCAGGACAAATAATTAAATGAAACGAAGAGGGCGGGTTCTTAGAACGCGCCCCCTTCAATAATTTGAAGAGGGTGTGTTCCAATAACCCGCCCTCATCTTTTATTATTATTTTTTTAACAATGTGTTGTTAAATCAAGCAGGACAAATAATTAAACCTGTGAAACGAAGAGGGCGGGTTCTTAGAACGCGAGCTCTTCAATAATTTGAAAAGGGCGTGTTCCAAGAACCCGTTCTCATCTTTTATTATTGTTTTTTTTACAGTGTGTTGTCAAATCAAGCTGGACAAATAATTAAACCTGTGAAGGGCGGGTTCTTCGAACGCGCCCCCTTAAATAATTTGAAGAGGGTGTGTTCCAAGAACCCGCCATCATCTTTTATTATTATTTTTTTTTACAGTGTGTTGTCAAATTAAGCAGAACAAATAATTAAACCTGTGATACGAAGAGGGCGGGTTCTTAGAACGCGCCCCCTTCAATAATTTGAAGAGGGCGTGTTCCAAGAATCCTATAAATACAGCTCTCTCCTATCCAGTAACTCTCCATTTGTGCAAGTGTGCAGGTTAGGAAGGTCAAGTTCAGTGCCATAGTCGTAGGGAGTTAGACCAATATCTCGCGGTTATACCGCGACGGATCAAGACGGAACCACGGCTTGCTGTAAAATTTTGAAGCAAATTCAGTGACCAAACAAAGGTTCAGGGGCTCTAAACAGGAAGAGGACACCAAAACAAGCACAGGAAAGAAAATTGAAGTTCCAAATTCTCTATGAGTATTTCAATTCTCTTCTCACCTCCTCTAAACTCCTCTGAACTATTCTTCCTGCAGTATTCTTCGCACAAACTCTCTTCCCCTCTCAAAAATTTAAAACTGTTTGTGTGCAGGAATCTTTGCGCCGACCCAAATAAATTTTTTGCAAGTGTTTTAGATTTTTGTTTGTTACTGTTTTGCATAAATAATACGGACTTTAAGTGGCTATAACACTGTTCAGACCATAATATTGCATTTTTCATCCCCCTATTCTTATCCGTTTTATAAATAAACAGGTACTCTTGACGCACGTTTGTTGCATGTTACAGAATACAGGCTCTTGGAGAAAATACAGTAAAAAAGACGAAAGCTGATACAGAAAAGGGACTTTTGACCAACAAGTAGACGGGTCTTACTCAAGCTGAGACGAAGAACGGTGCAAGGTCCAAAAAGACGAAGGTGAAACGGTCAAAAGATCCTTACAAATTTTCACTGAAGATCTGTAGAAGACCCAGAAGTGAAAAGTGGTGAAAAAACAAGAAACCCAAATGCCCAGAATACAGCTCAAGAATTTTGGTGAGCTGAGCTCACCAAAGGGCCGCGGAACCGCGGCCCAAGCCAACCAATGCCGCGGTTCCGCGGCCGCTTAGTGCCCGTGTCGGTGCAACTTTCCTGTGTCGGTGCGTCGGTGCAGGGGTTGGGATTTTTCGTGGGCATATCTGTAATTGCACGTGCGCGAGACTCTGAAACCCTAAATTCTCCTGTTTACTTATAAATTGTAATCGAAAATTGTAAAACCCGATGCCTCTTTTCAATCAATAAAATTCAGAATTGCTGGGAGTATTATTCAGATCTGTTCTATATTGCTTGGAGGGAGCCGTCAACCTAGTAAGTTATTTTATTTTAATTCTTTTAATTAGTATGTCGTATCATCCCCTGATGAGCGAGTAGTCTCCTCGCTTGTTAGGGTTAGCCTTAGGAAAAGGTTTGAGAGATGAGATCTCTCACCCCTTTCATGCCATCCATACCTAAGAGTTAGAACTCCATGCATGCACGCACAACCGCTCCCTACGGCATCCTACCCCTCGAGGTAATGATGAACCGTAGTATAAAGGGCCGGTAGCGCGTGTTTTCCATGGGGGTTAGGGTAATTATCAACAAAGGAAGGATACGAATCTAGAGGAAGAAACATCTTCCCAAAATATTCGGATCCACTTTATTGATAATTACCGTAACATCTAATAGATCTAAAATAGGGCAATGAAAGCGGTAAGGAAAGCTTTAATCTCCAAACTTCCCCTAAAGCTAACCCTAGCAAGACCTTAATTTAGATTAATTTAGTTCAGTGATAGATCTAGTTTTTTAGATTAAATCAATCCAAATAACATTTGGAATCAACTCGTAAAGACACAATAAGAAATCTACCCATCTCTGTGGATCGACCCGTACTCACCGGCTAGCTGCAAAGCGACGCCGTTTCTGATTACGGTAAACATATTATTTTTGGACAAATCAAATGGCGCCGTTGCCGGGGATGGCGTAATTTTTTATTTTGTATGATTTCGGGTTGATATAAATTTTGAAAAATCATAAAAATCAGAAAATACAAAATACAAAAAACATTTTAGCGATTTTTTATCTGTTTGAAGGGTTCTATGTTTTGAATCTTGCAGGAACAGCAAAGGATTGTGAATCTGGAATTTTACAGAGAGCAAAACAGAAAAGGGAACATCATAACAGAGTAGAATTGGTGGACAGGAGCTGCACAAAATTTTTCAGAGGCTGAACCCACTGAACTGCCGCGCTTCCGCCGCATAATTAGGTCTCCCGCCGCGGTTCCGCGCTCCTCCTGCCACGTCAGCACATCAAATTTGCATGGTTTGCTCTCTTTTCCTCCCCTCTGCAACCTCCATATCTCCACTGTAAAAGTTTTCTGCAGGAATTCTTTGCGCTAAAAAAATCTTCTCTCCCCTTCTAAATAACAGATTTTCTGCAGGTTTCTTTGCGCCGCGCTAAAAAATTGATTGCAAGTGAATTATATTGTTTTGCATAATTTAATCGGACTCTAAGGGGCAAATTGACCAAACTCAGATTGGGTGGGGATTTCATCACCCTTCCCAGGACCCCAGAAAACACCTAAAGCATGTGCATTGACCACAATTAATTAAAAATTATTAGACTCAGACCTAAGGACATCGAGCTCAACAGGAAAAGGACTAGTATAGGCATCGACCGTTTATCCTAACTGACATTGCGGTGTCTAGGCTAGTGGTTATTAATTAGGCCCACCGTAGTGGTGGTTCCTTCCCACTTACCTGGCCGTACTTGTCGGTGAAGAGGCGGTTTGAGGTCCTATTTCTAGCCCTAATTAGGAGCTGTCTAGCAGATCTAGGTGACCCTAGATCTAGGCCTGATTGTGCATGTGTGGTTGATAGCAATTGTGTCACGAGTCTCTTTTCAAAAACTTCTTTGCAAAACTCACACATAAAAAAAAAAGAGAAAAAAAAATCTTTTCAAAACTTGCAACTTGTCGCTAAGAAACCTTGCAACTCACTTCCATCACTTCCCTTCACTGACGTTATCTTACCCCCATATTCTGTCTTTTTTTTCTGACTACACTACCCCATTTAGTGTATGTCATTTTGGACTAGGGATACTAACGTCCGATTAGTCCGTGTTTCGTTGGTACCGACCGATAAACCCTTCGACGAACCCTTCGTCGACATTCCGTCCATTTCCTTACCTCCACCTTCAAATTCTTCTTTCAAAGGTATGTCGGGACACGACCCCAACGATACCTTACCAACGGGAATGATTCCACCTCCGTTAGGTGCGAATAACCCGAATCTTCCGCCTGTTGTAGCGCCCGCACGAGTTGCGCTCCAATATCTCTTCTACCCCGTCCGCACTTCTTTACCTACATGTCTTTCACCCCCACCGGCAAATGGGGACAACTTTGAAATAAAACCACATTTCATCAATATGCTGCCAAAATTTCATGGTTTGAAATCGGAAGATGCGTATATTTTTATTAATAAATTCCAAAATGTGTGCGCTATGATGAAAACGACCCAATTAAGTGATGACGCTATAAGGCTAAGGGTCATTCCTTTCACCTTATGTGACCTAGCCGAGAAGTGGCTATATAGCACCGCATCACATTCTATTAGAAATTGGGACGAGTTTGTGAGAGCTTTTCTGAAAAAGTTCTATCCTCATCACAAAACTGCTAGAATCCGCAACGAGATTATACAATTTTCACAGCTTCCTTCCGAACTATTTTGGAAGTGCTTCAAGAGATTTAAAGACTTACTCGTTCAATGCCCTCATCATGGGATCGAAAGTTGGCAACTTTGCCAAACATTATACGAGGGACTGAACTCGGCAACGAAGCAGTTGCTAGAAACCATATGTCAAGGTCATTTTCTCTCCAAGTCTAGTGACGAAGCGTGGCAGTTTCTTGAGAATCTTAGTGAGCAAACAATTCAGTGGGAGAGTACCAAGACCACATCATCTTCTTCTGTTGGTCAATCTAGGGCAGGCATACATCAAGTAGATATGTCGATTGCTATGAAGGCCGAGATGGCCGCACTTATGAAAAAGCTAGAAGCCATTGAGACCAAAATCTCATCGTCTTCTCCTGCCCCTGTTATACCTCCACGAACTGTTTGTGCTTGTTGTGCGAATCCATCGCATCTAACCGAAGAGTGTCCTTATAATGCACCTATTCAAGGACAAGATCAAGTCAATGCTGCATTTCAGCAAGGACAAAGAAACGATCCGTACTCTTCGACATACAATCCGGGGTGGAGGAGTCACCCAAATTTCGCTTGGAACCAAAATCAACAAGTCCAAGGAAATAACAATTTTCAAAGACCTCCTCCTCCACAACAACAACAAGCACCTCCACAAACTCAAAACCAGCAACCTTTCCAACAACAACCTTATACAAATCAAACGAACAATTTGGTTCAACCAAGTGATGATAAGGTTATCTCGCTCGAGAAAAGTCTAGATGCATTTCTCAAGCAATCTACAGAATCCGCAGCAAGATTTGAAAATTATATTCAATCTTTAATGAATAACAATGCCTCACACGATCAAAGTATCAAATCTATTGAGGCACAAATTGCACAATTAACTGCTGCATTGAGCGAGAGAGAAAAGGGAAAGCTTCCATCTCAACCATTGCCAAATCCCGGTCACACACAAAACGCATATCACAATCACAATGTAAATGCGGTGACCACGTTGAGATCCGGAAGAGAGTTGCAGAATAATGTGGAAACTAGTGATGACATCCCCGCCGGTTCTTCTTCTTCTTCTTCTTCTTCTTCTTTTTCTCCATCGTCATCTTCCCCTTCTTCATTTTCTTCACTTTCTTCACTTTCTTCTTCACCTTTTTCTTTAGAGCCTATTCTCCACCCTTCACACGGCTCTACTTCTTCTAGCTCGAACGGACCCATTTCTCACAACATGAACACATCTACACCGGGATCCGTTTCTACTCCACATTCTACTCTACAGACATTTGACTCAACGAATTTTCAAAATGCTCCATTCCCAAACAGGTTAAGTCCTAATAAACCAACTGCACAAGTGGAGAAGATTGTAGAGATATTTAAGCAGGTTAGCATAAATTTACCTCTCTTGGATGCAATCCAACAAGTCCCTTCATACGCAAAAATCTTAAAGGGCTTATGCACCTCGAAGAGAAAGGCATCTCAAGTACCCAAGAAAGTGCTAGTGGCTAGTGCAGTGAGCAATGCTATTAACCACCATCAAACCTTACCCCAAAAACGAAAGAACCCCGGCTGTCCTACGATTTCAATCACAATTGGGGATAAGAAAATTAATCGAGCACTTTTAGATCTTGGGTCTAGTGTTAACCTGATTCCCTACTCCGTGTACGAACAATTAGGGGTTGGAGAGTTGAAACCCACTCGTTGTACTCTCCAAATGGCTGATCGATCAATCACCCATCCAAGGGGTCAGCTAGAGGATGTGTTGATCAAAGTTGGGGAGTTCATATTCCCCGTTGATTTTATTGTTATGGATACACAACCTGTTGCTAACCCACGGAACCAAATTCCGGTGATCCTCGGTCGACCATTTTTGGCCACTTCCAATGCTGTAATAAACTGTCGCAATGGCTCCATGACTCTATCCTTTGGGAAGATGTCTAGTGAGTTCAATATTTATAAGATGGGAAGTCTGCCCCCCGTGCCTAAAACTAGTATACGAGAAGTTTGCTCTATTCACGAAATCACGCAGGAGGACTGCGAGCTTGAAAGATTCTTGTTTGATGAAAACAGTTTTGACGCCACTAGTGCGTCCCTCCTTGTGCCTACCACAGGTGACACAACCGATATGGATTATGAATGTTTCACTTTTTCGGATGATGACGACTCACAGCCCGAATATGAGTCGTTTGAATTTGTGGATGAGTTAGTTGAGCCATCCGAATCGGTTGTTTGCAGTGATTTCGAACCTGTGTTGGAGTCCTTTGAGTTCGAGTTAGATTCCGCAATGATTCTTTCACCTCCTAAACTCGAACTCATGTCCTTACTGACTCACCTTAAATATGCTTACATAGGTGAGAATGAGACTTTTCCCATTATAATATCAGCCTCTCTAGCTTTCGAGCAAGAGAACGATATTTTAAAAGTCTTACAAGATAAGCGGCAAGTTTTCGGTTGGACTATGGCGGACATCGAGGAAATCAGTTCCCTTATAATTGAATATCATATGAAATTGATGGATGATGCCAATTCAATAGAGGATCCACAGGAACATCTTGGGGATATTGTGGTTAGTCAACCTCCTCCTTTAGAAGTTGAACCACCCCCATTTCTTTTAAGAAGCTACGAGAATGCCAATATTCCACTGATTGCTGATCAATCGCATTCTCGTTTTGATTCATCACCACCTCCTGTCTATTCACCACCATACCTTCCATACCACCACTTCTATCTTCCCCAATTCTTTTTGGACCGCCACAACTTATTCTTCCACCAACCAATACTCTTTACTGATAAATTTTTCAACTGGTTGGTATTGACTTTTGGTCTATGCAAAGTTTGGCAGTAATGTCTAACATAGTTTAAATGAAGTTTGGGGGAGGGCCTTTCTGTATATATTTTTGTTTTCCTTAACAATAAAAAATTATAAATAAATAAACAGGGAAGTGCCGGTATTTTGACCCTCTTGGTTTAGCATGACAGTGAGGACACTGTCAAGTTCAAGTTTGGGGGTATGCTCGGTACGTTTTCTTCCTTCGCATTCATTTGTACATATTTTTGTATTTGCATATTTATTTGAAAACTCATAAAAATTTGAAAAATTTCAAAAATTATAAAAATAGTGTATTCAATTTTGGCCATATTTGATTTGAGTTTGACAGATAGGTTAACTGGCTAGGAACAACTAGATCTTAAACTTAGTAAATTTAAAAACTCTAAAAATAACCTTTCTTAAAGTTTAACGGTAGAAAGTATATGCCTTGTAGTTTATTTAGAAATAGGCAAATTTTGGGTTCACTTCTCAGGCTAAGTCGAAACAAGGGAAGAGTATTGACATTCTTATTAGAATATAAGTTTGAAAAATAGTTCCTAGCTTAAGTCTAAATTCTGAAAATGTATACCCTACAATTTGCACAATCACGCACCTTGAAACTTGGAATAGTAGAAGAGACCTTGAAATGCTCTTGTCTAAAGTCCTTAGTACAATGAAAATAAAGAAGAAGAAAAAAGTGAATAAAGAAAAAATGGACACTGGTTTTTGTGATTACTTAAGACTGTAAAAATAGAAAAATATTTAGCGAGGGTTCTTCATCACCTAGTGCCTTAGACCAACTGGTTTGGGAGTCACTGCTAAAGCCTTGGGTGTTGCAAAACTAGGAAGTACGCTTTAAAGTGCTAACGTATCTTGTAATCGGTTGTTGGTACCTCAAGAAGTATTAACGGTCGCATGAAGGATGTGTAAGAAAATTTCATTTAAAAATTCACTAATTAATAAGTGCTTTGGACAATGGACGAGAGTACGATTGCTTGATTTGAATTTCCAAGTGTAGGGGTGATCTATACACACACGTGGGGATATGTGATTAGAGTTTAGATAAGAGAAAGGAATGAAAGATAGAACTTGTATCTTTAGTAGAGTTGATAGAAATTCCTAAGTAGATATGAAACCCTAGAAGGAAGACTTAAGAGATGCCGAAAGCTAAGTTGGTCTACATAGCATATATAATCTTAAGTTAAATAATGAGGAAGTGTGAAGAATACGGGTGGATAATTTGCGAGTCAAAAGATAATAGAATTCCTTGTTAGAAAACCTTATTGGAGAACAAAAGTCAATGGGCAGAGTTGATAGGATTTTGTGGGTAGTATCCGCTGAAAACCCTCAGGAGACAACACTCCTCCTACTAGGGACACCTAGAGGTTTAACGGCTTGTTGCACGTGCTCAGTGCAATCGCGTTTCCCTGCGAAAGTGTGGTTAGGATTTTTAGTGAATAAAAAAATAAGTTTGCTCGAGGACGAGCAAAAGATAAGTTTGGGGGTATTTGTTCAGACCATAATATTGCATTTTTCATCCCCCTATTCTTATCCGTTTTATAAATAAACAGGTACTCTTGATGCACGTTTGTTGCATGTTACAGAATACAGGCTCTTGGAGCAAATACAGTAAAAAAGACGAAAGTTGATACAGAAAAGGAACTTTTGACCAACAAGTAGACGGGTCTTACTCAAGCTGAGACGAAGAACAGTGCAAGGTCCAAAAAGACGAAGGTGAAACGGTCAAAAGATCCTTACAAGTTTTCACTGAAGATCTGTAGAAGACCCAGAAGTCAAACAGAGAAAAGTGGTGAAGAAACAAGAAGCCCAAATGCCCAGAATACAGCTCAAGAATTTTGGTGAGCTGAGCTCACCAAAGGGCCGCGGAACCGCGGCCCAAGCCAACCAATGCCGCGGTTCCGCGGCCGCTTAGTGCCCGTGTCGGTGCAACTTTCCTGTGTCGGTGCGTCGGTGCAGGGGTTGGGATTTTTCGTGGGCATATCTGTAATTGCACGTGCGCGAGACTCTGAAACCCTAAATTCTCTTGTTTACTTATAAATTGTAATCGAAAATTGTAAAACCCGATGCCTCTTTTCAATCAATAAAATTCAGAATTGCTGGGAGTATTATTCAGATCTGTTCTATATTGCTTGGAGGGAGCCGTCAACCTAGTAAGTTATTTTATTTTAATTCTTTTAATTAGTATGTCGTATCATCCCCTAATGAGCGAGTAGTCTCCTCGCTTGTTAGGGTTAGCCTTAGGGAAAGGTTTGAAAGATGAGATCTCTCACCCCTTTCATGCCATCCATACCTAAGAGTTAGAACTCCATGCATGCACGCACAACCGCTCCCTACGGCATCCTACCCCTCGAGGTAACGATGAACCGTAGTATAAAGGGCCGGTTGCGCGTGTTTTCCATGGGGGTTAGGGTAATTATCAACAAAGGAAGGATACGAATCTAGAGGAAGAAACATCTTTCCAAAAGATTCGGATCCACTTTATTGATAATTACTGTAACATCTAATAGATCTAAAATAGGGCAATGAAAGCGGTAAGGAAACCTTTAATCTCTAAACTTCCCCTAAAGCTAACCCTAGCAAGACTTTAATTTAGATTAATTTAGTTCAGTGATAGATCTAGTTTTTTAGATTAAATCAATCCAAACAACATTTGGAATCAACTCGTAAAGACACAATAAGAAATCTACCCATCTCTGTGGATCGACCCGTACTCACCGGCTAGCTGCAAAGCGACGCCGTTTCTGATTACGGTAAACATATTATTTTTGGACAAATCAAACACCAATTCAGATTGGATAGGAATTTCATCGCCTTTCCTAAGACTCCAAAAATCACTAAAAGTATACGCATTACCCTTGATCTTATTAAAAAAAATATCTCCACTCAGCCAATTATGGACTGTCGGGCTCAATAGGACAGAGGAAGGTTGTGGGCATTCGATCATTTATCTAAACTTGATTTTGTGGTGCCTAGGTTAAAAAAATGAGAAAGGTAATTTTAAAAGGTCCGTCTCACGGTGATTCGTGAGCGGAACCCTCCTTTCCTCACTTGTGCTTACCTGGACACAATTGGCAGTGAAGAGACGATTTGAGGGTTATCTCACAATTTGTCACTTTGGAACAGTTAGGAGCAGTCTAGTGGACTTTGAAGACCATAGCTCTAGGTATGATTGTGCATGTTTTCTTACCCACAATTGACTGAAACTCTTTTTTTATTGTTCGCTTGATATTGTTTGATGCAGATTATGGCAAGTTCAAGTTTATTTGTTATATGTAAATACGATGGCCGGATTATCACAAATGCACAAGGTCCCGAGTATATGGGCGGGTCCGCAAGAATCATGCAATTAGAACCATCAACGACTTATAATGAAATCGAGAATAAAGTGTTTAAAATCACGAAATACGATCCCCGGAAAATTAAGCTTAAGTTAAGTTGTATATGGCCTATGTTTAGTGGAAATGCATTGGTTGAAATTATAGACGATGCATCAATATCTTCGATGATAGACTTCGGTCTGGCAAACACCCAGCATTCTTTTAAACTTTTAGTTCAGAAGGAACAATTGGAAGTATCAGATGTCGCTCCAATGGGTAATTTTGATGGTAATGCTGGAGATAGTTCCTTGGGGTACAGTCACATGGTTAACAATGATACCGTCAGTCTCGGTGGATATGACTATACACAACATTATTCAAACATTCAAATTCAAGGGTAAACATTTTATAAATCTACCTTTTATAAATACCAAAATACTAATATATTTTATATATTGAATATAGGTTTTCCCAAGAGACTGCTGCAGTTACATGCACCCCTGAAGAACAACAAGAATTACCATATACAACTTTCCAAAGGTAAATAAATTTGAAATAAGTGGTGATTATGTTTATATTCTTCGAAATACGAAAATATTAAGGAATAATTATATAAGAACAATTTATATACTTAATGCAGATTTTCCCATATCTCCGCATCATTCCAACACGATCCAAGTAGCACATTCCAAGAATGTCCGTCCACATCTTTCCGGTCTTTTCACCCCGAACCATCCACATTACACCGACCCTCTTCCCCTCCGAAAGACGCGGCGGAGACGCGGCGGACGTCTTGCCTGAATTTCGGGGCTGATGCTAATTGGTGTTATCTGTCCACCTTTCCGAAAATGCCAAGTTAATTTATGGCACCGTGTATCAAAGGTTTAGACGGATGCGGCCGATGTAGCAGATTTCGTCAGATTCCCCCTCATTGAGAGGTTTTTGATTGTGGGGATGCTCTTCCCTGCAGGCGCAAGCCCCTGCAGTTAATTACGCTACCGCATCGTGGTAACCACTTTCTCCTTCTCCAGCTAGTCACTTCGTGTCGTGGGTGTTTGTTTTGTCTTTGGTTGCTCGTGGATTGTATACGGAGACTAATTTATGCTGTCGCCCGTAGGGCGTGGATTGGTCCAAATCCGTTTTTCTTAGATTTGGGTTTTGGTTTGGGTTTAAGGAACATTTGAGACTAAGATCAATTTAAGCATTCGTTAAGAATACGTTAGTTTCATTTTAGACTAAGATCAACTTAACGGGATCATTTAGATCCAACAAAAGAGAAATTATACTCTATTGCTTAGTTTAGGAACATTGCGGTCGATTAGTTAAAGGACATTGCGGTCCATTGTTAGTTTAAGGACATTACGGTCCAATGTTAGTTTAAAGACATTGCGGTCGAGATTAAGGACATCATAGTCCGTGGGTTTAAGGACCCCACAGTCCGATGTTAGTTTTAAGACATCACGGTCGAGGTTAAGGACATCATAGTCCATGAGTTTAAGGACCTCACAGTCCGATGTTAGTTTAAAGACATCGCGGTCAAGGTTAAGGACATCATAGTCCGTGGGTTTAAGGACCCCACAGTCCGATGTTAGTTTTAAGACATCACGGTCGAGATTAAGGACATCATAGTCCATGAGTTTAAGGACCCCACAGTCCGATGTTAGTTTTAAGACATCACGGTCGAGGTTAAGGACATCATAGTCCATGAGTTTAAGGACCCCACAGTCCAGTTTAAAGACGTCATAGTCTGTGAAATGTGTGGTCGTCGGGACCCGCCACCTCTTTGAAGACATTGAGGAATTACAACGACAAATATCAAAGGAGTGAAGAGATGTACCCTCGAACCAAGGTGAGTTGGTTGAAAGAGCAGATGTGCTCAATTCAAAATAAGTTGAGGACTTATGTCCAGAATTGGGCTAAGTCCAATTAAAATGTTTTAACATTTTATTTTTGTTCTGGCTATTAATCCCAAATATGGTGCTATCCGTCCACCTCTCCGAAGATGCCAAGTTGATTTATGGCACTGTGTATCGAAGGTTTAGACGGATGCGACCGATATAACAGACTTCGTCAGATTCCCCCTTATTGAGGGGTTTTTGATTGTGGGGACGCTCTTCCCTGCAGGCGCAAGCACCTGCAGTTAATTACACTACCGCATCGCGGTAATCACTTTCTCCTTCTCCAGCTGGTCACTTCATGTCGTGGGTGTTTGTTTTGTCTTTGGTTGCCCGTGGATTGTATACGGAGACTAATTTATGCTGTCACCCGTAGGGCGTGGATTAGTCCAAATCCGTATTTTCTTAGATTTGGGTTTTGGTTTTGGTTTAAGGATACATTAGCCTCATTTGAGACTAAGATCAACTTAAACGTTCGTTAAGGATACGTTAGTCTCATTTTAGACTAAGATCAACTTAACGGGATCATTTAGATCCAACAAAAGAGCAATTAGACTCTATTGTTTAGTTTAGGGACATTGCGGTCGATTAGTTTAAGGACATTGCGGTCCATTGTTAGTTTGAGGACATTACGGTCCAATTTTAGTTTAAAGACATTGCGGTCGAGGTTAAGGACATCATAGTCCGTGGGTTTAAGGACCCCACAGTCCGATGTTAGTTTTAAGACATCACGGTCGAGGTTAAGGACACCATAGTCCATGAGTTTAAGGACCTCACAGTCCGATGTTAGTTTAAAGACATCGCGGTCAAGGTTAAGGACATCATAGTCCATGGGTTTAAGAACCCCACAGTCCGATATTAGTTTTAAGACATCACGGTCGAGATTAAGGACATCATAGTCCATGAGTTTAAGGACTCCACAGTTCGATGTTAGTTTTAAGACATCACGATCGAGATTAAGGACATCATAGTCCATGAGTTTAAGGACCCCACAGTCCAGTTTAAAGACGTCATAGTCTGTGAAATGTGTGGTCGTCGGGACCCGCCACCTCTTTGAATATGTTGAGGAATTACAACGATAAATATCAAAGGAGTGAAGAGATGTACGCTCGACCCAAGGTGAGTTGGTTGAAAGAGCAGATGTGCTCAATTCAAAATAAGTTGAGGACTTATGGCCAGAATTGGGCTAAGTCCAATTAAAATGTTTTAACATTTTATTTTTTTTCTGGCTATTAAGCCTTTATTTAGGCTCAACCCTTTTAATAATGCTAGGCATTGGGCTCTGACATTTTTGTCTTGTATCAGAAACAAAGTTTGTTCTGACAGTGCGCCACGTGGCGTGCCAGGCGCGTTGCGCGAGTCAAAGAGCGTATTGTGCTTCTGTCGGGTAGCGCACACGAAAATGACACGTGTCGTGCTTAGCGCTAAGCGCTAGTTTGTTAGCGCATTGCGCTTTTAATTTATGAGCGCATTGCGCTAGTCTGTTGGCGCACCAGTGAGTGACACGTGACGCGCTTGGCGCTAAGCGCTAGCCTATGAGCGCAGTGCTCTGTTTTAGAAGCGCAGATTATGTCTCTGGTTGACACGTGGCAAGTTTTGGAGCTGAGCGCCGGTCCAATGAGCGCAAGGGCGCAATTCATGAGTGCAAGGCACTTTTCAGTAGCGCAAAGCGCATCTGATCAAATTTAAGATCAAAGAACAAGTTTATGTTCTTCTTAAAGGAGGTTTTTTCCTCAAGATCCAAGAACAAAAGTTCTTATTTTTTATAAAAGGCTCTGCCTTTATAGATCAAAAGATCTGTAAGTGGAGTATTTTACTTCTTTTTATTATTTTATGATTAGATTTTTGATCTTTTCTTTTTTATTAAAGACCTTGGTCTTTTTTAGATCTCTGATCTTTTTAGAAAATGGTTCTTCTTTTTACGAGATGGTTTCATCTATGTTGTTCAAGAACATAGTTCTTTACCTTGAAGATGAAGAAAAATCTTCTTGCTCTTAAGAGCTTGCTTTTTTTTGCAAAGGGTTTTTCTCTCTCTTTTTTTCTATATTTTTCTCTTTTTTAGACTTGAAGTCTAGGGTCCTTTATATAGGGCCAAATGATTTGTTAAATCAGTTTTTAGAGATCTTTCTCTGATTGATTTGGGAATATTTCCCACCGTTGGATCTTTGATCCTAAGGCCTCCATTTTACAGAAGACAATCTTCTTGTTTCGAAAAGATTGAAAAATCTTTCCATAACAGAATTTTAGTTTTGATTAATTAATAATTAATTATTAGTAGATCTTTTGATCCGACGATGGGGGAATTTTTAATTCCAGCGCTGGTGCACTTTGCGCTGGCGCACCTACGTTCGATACGTGGCGTGCGGCGCAGAGCGCAGCGCAGCTGCGCGAGCGCACCCGTGTTTGACACGTGGCGCGAAGCGCAGAGCGCAGCGCAGCTGCTCCAGCGCACCCGTGTTTGACACGTGGCGCGCAGCGCAGAGCGCTAGATCTTAAGCGTTGCTTCAACTTTTAAATTTTGAATTTTGAAACAGAGCCTTGCTCTGATTAGGGGTGCGCTGTCTAGGGCGCAGCGCACTTGGCGCCAGCGCGTCTGCGTTTGACATGTGGCGAGCAGCGCGCAGAATCTGAAGCGTTGCTTCAATTTTTTTTGAATTTTGAAATTCAAAACAGAGCTTTACTCTGATTGGGGGAAACAGACCCCAACCATCATATATTGCACCCGAGCCTTATATTTCTACGGGTGGCATTGATATGTGTGGCAGTGATGATGATAAAACCGGTGAAGGTCATCAAGGGGAGGATAGCGTGGAATATGCTCTGGATTGAATGAAGTAGCATTATTTGATGATATGGCTGCGAATAATGATTTTGTCGAATTAGAAGATCCCAGCCTCGATCCCCTGGAAGATGATAGTTAGGTAGACTTAGCCATGGCAGAAGTAAATGCGGAACCCTATTTGGAAGCGACAGCAGCAAGCGAAGATTGTGTCACTGTTGGGGATATGTTTCAAGAAAAAGAGGATCTTATTGTAAGCTGGAGTCTTGGGCTATTCAAAAAAACGTTACATTTAACACCCAAGAGTCAAATAAGACGTACTATACCATGGTATGTACGAAAGCTCCTGAATGTAAGTGAAGATTGCATTCATGTTGTTCCAAAAGAGCCAAAACTTGGAAGGTCACGAAATACAACCAAGAACATACTTGCATCAATTTTATTATGTTAAAAGATCACAGGAATTGCAATTCATCTTACATTTGCTCACTAATCATGCCACTAATCCGTACAGATGTGGCGATGACTCCCCGAGAGATACGGCTCTACGTTAGCGGAGAGCATAAAATTCAGATTTCGTATGTGAAGGCATGAGATACTCGTAGAAAGGCTTTATGCAAGATATTTGGGGATTGGGAAAGCTCGTACAACTCTCTAGTCCCTTTTATGGAATCCATGAAAGCATCAAATCCGGGGTCTGTATACCGGTTAAAAACCACAGAAACAGATGTCGATGGCCGTGTCAGGTTTCAAAGAATTTTCTGGTGCTTCGCTCCTTGTGCGGCTGGTTTCACACACTGTCGGCCGGTATTGTGCGTGGATGGGACGTATCTATATGGTAAGTACAGAGGCTGCATGTTAATTTCTACAGGTGTTGATGCTAATAACGGTATATTTCCGTTGGGATTTTCTATTGTCGAGCGTGAAAATACATCATCCTGGTCATGGTTTTTCCGTCAACTCAAAAATATCCCATCTGTTATTGATAAAACAGATTTATGCATCATATCTGATAGACATCTAGGAATACTAGCTGCAATGAGATCTGTATTTCTGACGACTCCACATAGGTTTTGCCTGCGGCACTTCAGGCAAAATTTTGATAGAAAATTTAAAAATTCAGATCTACATAAGCTTATGTACAAAGCCGGTGAAGCGTCTGACCCTAATGTTCATGACATGTACATGACGAAAATAGGAGAGATGAGTTAAGCCGCGAAAATGTGGTTAGATGAGTATCCAGTACGCATGTGGTCACAAGCACATGATAATGGATGCAGATATCTACTAATGACCACTAATATGTCTGAAAGCTTCAACGGGGTCCTTAAAAGTGTTAGAGGCTTACCGATACAGGGATTGATTGTTCGAACCTTTTTCCGAGTGAATACTTACTTTGTGCAAAGAAGAGAAAAGTCCTTAGCGATGGAGACTTTGCTCACCGAGTATTACGAAGATATAGTCCGGAAAAGAGAGCGCAGAGCACAATACTACAGATCTGCAAGGTTTGACACGGCGGAGTTTCAAATTACGGGGAGTAATGGGAATCAATATACCGTCAATTTTAGAGATGAAGGGCTCTCTTCGTGTACATGCGGTGTTTTCCAGCAACAACATTTACCTTGTGCCCACGCAATTGCTGCTGCAAGCAGCATGCATAACTCACATTACAATTTTGCTTCCCATTACTATACAGTTTCCAATTACCAAGGCGCATACGATCCAAAATTTCATCCTATACCAGACAATCGCTATTGGCATTATTATACTGGGAACAGACAAACGCCGACTGTATTACCGCCGGAAAAAAATATAGGGCCCGGAAGAGCTAAGGTGCGTCGAGATCGAATGGCAATGGATGCCGATCCTCAGCAAAGACACGCTAGATATAGCCTATGCAAACAAACAGGTCATTATAGGACCATATGTCATGGACAGTCAACAGGGGTGGGACCTTTGAGATCGTGATAAGTGCACCAGAAGAAAATCGGTTAGTGCTTATAAAGAAACTTGTACAATTTACATTTTATAAACAGATACGATTTTTTGTATTATGAATTTGACGGATTCATTTTGTTATTAGAGTGTATACCAGATTCATATTTAAACAACAATAATATTATACAATTTTTATTCTTTTATTCGATATTTTAATTCATTTTCTATTTATTATTTAATTTATTTATTGTTTAAAATATAGGACGGATTCCCAGATCCCGCCCTCTTTATAAAATAGGGGAGGGCGGGTTCTAGGAACCCGCCCTCCCCTATATAGGGTAGGGGCGGGTTCTTAGAACCCGCCCTCTAAACACGGGGGTGGGGTCGGCTCAAAACCGTCCTATTTCCCTAAATTTAAAAAAATCATTTTATTTTTCTAATTTTAATCCTATAATACCCTATTTCAAAAAAAAAACCATTTTGTGTATGGTTGGTTTGGATTCCAAATATGGATTTGTATAGAATCCAATACAAACCAAACTAAAAATTACCGAATCTAAAAATTTTCAACTGTACTATTTTGGAATCCAAATTTCCTAAGGGGTTGTTTGGTTGTTGGATTGTGAAATTTGGATTCCTAAATAGTATAATTGAAAATATCTGGATTAGCTAATTTTATGTTTTGTTGGTATTGGATTCTTTATATTGAATTTGTAAATTCTTATAATCCTTATTTGTTTGAAAAAAAATTGGACCCACAAAAAAGATGGATCCCAAAATCCTTCAAAAATGAAAGGATTCTTGAGAATTTCTCATTATTTGGTGTTCGTACTTTATTTATTAAAATAATCTTCCTCTTTCTATTTCTTTTATGCAACTTAGATCAGTTTGCGCCCTGAGAATTGAATTCTCTTTTTATAAAAGACTTTGTCTCAAGGTTCTGAGAACAAAGTTCTTATTTTGTAGGAGATATTTCAATCTCTTATTTTAGTGAATGGCTTTGCCTTTATGGATAAGAGAATTGAATTATTCTCCCCCTTTATATAATGAGATGTTCATGATCTCCTGAAAGACAATTTGTCTTATAGATCTATGATCTGTGAGAAGAATTATGTTCTTCTTCTTGTTTTATGATGAGATCTTTTGATCTCTTTGTAAAAGACCTTGGTCTTGCAGATCTATAATCTTAAAGAAAGAAATGAATTCTTCTTTTATATGAGACGATTTCGTCTTTCTGTTCTTTTACCTTGAAGAAAAGTTATTCTTCTACCGAGAGTTTGGCTCTTCTTTCTGAGATTTCTCAAAGCTTATGGGGGGTTTCTCTGTGTGTTTCTCTATATATTTCTTGAAGTCTTGGGGCCTTTATATAGGGCAAGCTGATTTGTTCAATCAGTTAAGCAAATCTTTTCTTCAATTGATTTGGGGATTTCCCCACCATTGGATCTTTGATCCAACGGCTTCTGATTTACAGAAGGCAATTTTCTTGTTTTTAACAAGATTGGGAAATATTTTCCATACAGAATTTATTCTGTATTTTGGTGATTTTTAATCACCTTTGGATCATTGATCCAACGGTACTCTGATTTACAGAGCACAATCATTTTGTTTGGAAAGATTTTGAGGAATCTTTCCTTAACAGAATTTTATTCTGGTCAATTAATAATTTATCATTATTATTGGAACTTTAATCTGACGGTGAGGAGCTTTTAGTTCCAGTGCTAGCGCACCCGTGCTTTGCACGTAGTGCGCTGCTTAGAGTGCAGCGTATTTAGTGCTAGCGCACCCGTGCTTTGCACGTGGTGCCCTACTTAGGGCGCAATGCACTTGGCGCTGCTAAGAAGCGTTTGCTTTATTTCAAAATTTGAATTTTGAACAGAGCTTTGCTCTGATTGGGGGAAACAGTAAGCTTGGTCCAAGATTTATTGGACCGTTCAACATACTCGAACGAGTCGGAGAAGTGGCTTATCGTTTGCCACTTCCACCCTCATTGGAAGGAGTGCACAACGTATTCCACATATCCCAGCTCCGAAGATATGTGAGTGACCCCAGCCATATTCTTGATCACTCCGAACCCACTGTACAGACAGATTTATCTTGAGAGCAACAACCTGTTGAGATCCTGGACAGAAAAGTAAAAACGCTTCGGAACAAGGAAGTAAACTTAGTTCGAGTGATGTGTAGAAAGGATTCACCATGAGAATCAAAGTGGGAAAGAGAAGATGACATGCGTGCAAGATACCCTTACTTATTTATAAACAAATCCTCAAATAATTGTAAATTTCGAGGACGAAAATTTCGTAAGGAGGGTAGAATGTAACGAATCTGTTTTAATGCACAAAATTTTCTTAAAGTTAATGTACAGAATGGAGTATTTGCAAGCTTGAGTACAAGTTATAAATTTAACTTGTTTTATAACAGCAAGAAAATACTTGTAGCTCATTAGTAAACCCTTGCACTGCAGTGACGTAGCTCATGTGTTCAAATCACATCAGTCACGTATATTTTTACTGATTTTTCTTTTAAAATTTTTGGAAGCCCAAAAGTTTACACGTGCAATACAAGTAAAAATGAAAAGTCACTGAAAAAAAACATGTGGAAAATTTTATATGAACAGAGTAGAACACGTGGCATTCATCCAAGACCCCACACCCCCAAAATGACCGGGGAAGATTGCCTTCTGGCCGACGCCGCCGGGCCCCCCCGAGGGGAATGCTTCCATGTTTTGAACCATAGTCTCTTGGCCTACTCGCACTACTCCTAGTTTGTTTGTTTTCCCTGCAATTATCCAGAGAATTAAAAACAAGCTTTAAATCAAAATTTTAATGCATTCTAATTCTCTTTTTAATTCTCAAAACCCTAATTCTACCCTATAAATACAACCCCATACCCTAGCCCTCTTCATTCTGAAATCTATTGTTTAAAATCCTCAAAATTTTCCAAGTCAAAGAAGAGAACAAGTGGAGTTAGCCTAAGGTCAAGTTCCGACGACGATTCGAGACGATTCCGGCGACCCCGCGACTCCACGAAACTTCGAAATCCTTCCTCAACCTCCCCACTCTCATTTCATCTAGTAAGTCTCCTCTCTTCTTCTCTTTTCCTAATTTAAAATATTCTCTTTTCAAAACTCGTCGGAAGTGGAGTTATTCCGACATCCAATTCTAAACTTGTTATAAAACACAATCTTTCTTAATAACCAATCAACCATTTTATTATATCTTGCTTAGTAATCTTAAAACAAATATTGAGAACAAGTTTCATTTTAAAATACCATGCTATGTAACTTTTATTACACTTTTCCGTTTAAATACCACAAACTTTACATATGACATATTTTAATACTTTTGCTCAAATTACTTTTAGAATATCTCACGAGGTAATGACCTAACTCTCACAACACACATCTTGACATAGCACGATTCGCTTTTGAACATTATTTTGTGGCTAATACGACTTTTACATTAAAATACCATAAACTATTAAAAACCGTATTCTTTAAATTATATTATTTACATTCCTTACAATTATGCCTCTACAACCCATTTTGGGGAATTCGATCGAGACGGTGCGGGTTATCGCACATTCTCAGGACTAGTAGAGCATGATGCAGAACTCCTCACGGAGCATACGATCTTGATGGAATTTTTGATGGAATTTTTAATGCAATTTTTAAGAAAAACGTGATTTTGTATTTAATAAATAAATTTTATTTTTAATAATATATATATATATATATATAAATATTATCAAACCATCTATTTTAAATATATAATAAATTCCATGTTTTCTAAACCAAAAGAAAAGAATTACATGTTTCATGAAAATACCATCAAGAATCCATACAAGTAAAATTTACACAAAAATACCTGGAACTATTCAATATATATATGTAATCACTAATATACCTCATCCTATAAAATTTACATCCATGAAAACCCTAAAGAATATAAATAAATACTTGAGGTTTATTTTGAAAGTATACTAAAACTATTTTTCATAAAAAACCCTCAAGTTATATTAAATTACAATAAGGATCCTAGTAAATATAGGTTTAAGCGGGACCAATTCTCTTGAGCCTCAGGAAGCCGGAGAAAGTGGGTGCTTGCCTATTTAAGGTAGAAAACTAAAACGGGGTTATCAAATGGTAATTGTCTTGGAAAAAGACACAAATCCTGCCATTCATGTGCAGCAGTTACCGATAACTTCAAAACCTAATTCAGGAATCCAATTCTGTTTAAATGTCTGACTCAGTCAGAGTCTCATTCTAATCTGAATACAATCCATACATGAATACAATTCAAATATAACTCCAATACAATATGAATCCATATATACTGGAACTTGAACAAGAATGCCATAATACTATCAAATATCAACATGACTTGATTTGACCAAACCTGGGTATATTGTCACGACCCGGAAAGACACGTGACTGGCACCTGAATCATGTAAAGTCTATAGGACTCCACCTAATCCAAGTAAGCCAAAAGCCCAAAAATCTAAACCTTTTAAGGAAAATAGTGGAGGTGCAGTTTTGAAGTAAGGTTTTACTGAAATCAAGTTCTTTCTTTAAAATATAGATAATAGTATACGAAATCACATTGTTTGTATCTAACTTGAAAACATTTTCGTCATTGAAAATTTGGGCAGCGCCTCCCTTGTAATTTTAACCCGGAAACAAATAATACGCATCCCCAAGTGGGAGCTAGCTCTTCGCCAATTGGCGGAGACAACCATGCAAGATATAAATATACAACGCCGAAAGCAAGGATCAAACTTAGAAAGAGAATAAAGAAACCATCAAACATCATCAACGAAACCGGCAACAAGAATAAATACATAACCGCGACTCTAAGGCCGAAAGAATAAATAATACTGGTTTCTAAGTCTACTAAATATACAAGGTCTGGTTGATGGAGCTTTAACTAGATACAACCGAAATAATATATACAAGTATATAACGGTGGTCATGATGCAATGTATCCCACGTATCAATGCAATCACCCGGAAGGAAGTGGTGTGCCGGCGAAGCCGCGGCGGAACCTGTACAACTAAACCTGCAACAAACTGTGACACAGCGGGGGTGAGTTGCCAACTCGTGAGTAGAAGACATCACCGAGTAGAAACCGAATACATGACCATCTCCTAGGTCATACAGTATAATATAATAGTAATATAATGACGTCGAGTAATAACAAGGATAACAGCATAAGCATAAGCGCAACTAAGGTACTCGCGTCAACGTCATATGCGGTAACAGACATATGTAAAATATATGCACGAATATAAATGCATCAATGAATGTGTACCCAGCAACACCACTAAATCAAGATAAAACCTAAGTGCCCAGTATCGACACTCGAAAACATCAAGGAAGTCGTGTCCATCTATGAAAACAGTATCTTCATATATGTCGGGCGCCGCATCCTCAGATCGGCCCTCAAATCTGTCAACATCACACAACTCCGATCGGTATCCTCCATATGACCGTCGGGTCAATAATAACCGGTAGGTAGTGCTCTCCTGCCGGGCTCATCGCCTTCTCAATACGATCCTCTGGCCCCGGGTGTTCCCCTCCGAAAGGCGGCGCGACAGGGACGTCTTGCCTGAGATTCGGGGCAGATGCTAATAGGTGCTATCCGTCCACCTCTCCGAAGATGCCAAGTTGATTTATGGCACCGTATATCGAAGGTTTAAATGGATGTGGCCGATGTAGCAAACTTCGTCAGATTCCCCCTCGTTCGAGGGGTTTTTGATTGTGGGGATGCTCTTCCCTGCAGGCGCAAGCCCTTGCAGTTAATTACGCTACCGCATCGCGGTAACAACTTTCTCCTTCTCCAGATGGTCACTTCGTGTCGTGGGTGTTTGTTTTGTTTGTGGTTGCCAGTGGATTGTATACGGAGACTAATTTATGTTGTCGTCCGTAGGAAGTGGATTAGTCCAAATCCGTATTTTCTTAGATTTGGGTTTGGGGTTTTGGTTTAAAGATACGTTAGCCATATTTGAGGCTAAAATCAACTTAAACGTTTGTTAAGGATACATTAGTCTAATTTGAGACTAAGATCGGCTTAACGGGATCGTTTAGATCCGACAAAAGAGCATTTGGGCTCTATTGTTCTAGTTTAGGGACATAGTGGTCCATTGCCAGTTTAGGGACATGATGGTCCATTGCCAGTTTAGGGACATGGTGGTCCATAGAATGTATGGCCGTCGGGACCCGTCACCTCTCTGAAGACGTTGAAGGATTACAACGGAAAATATCAGAGGAGTTCAGAGATGTACCCTTGAACCAATGTTGATCGGGAGATCTATAGTCCAATTTGGGACTAAAGTCAGTTTGAAGGTTTGTGAGCATATGGGCTCGGTTGATATGAATTGAACATTTTGTTGTTCTGGTTGTTTGATCCTTTATTTGGGGCTCAGCCCTTTTATAATGCATGGCATTGGGCTCTTTAATTAAATGCATGGCATTTATATTAGGCATGTTAGACCTTTTAATTGGGCTCTGCCCTTTTTTAATAATGCACAGCATTTATTGATCTGACAGTGCGCCACGTGGCCTGTCAGGCGCTTTACGCCAATTAAGGAGCGCAATGCGCCAACGCATATGGAGGCGACACGTGTCGCGCTCTGCTGAGCGCAAGTCTGTTAGCGCAGCGCACTGCGCCAGTGCGCTGCTGACACGTGGCGCGCTCTGGTGAGGTGCACCAATCCAAGAGCGCGGCGCTCTGTTTTTAGGAGCGCAAGGCGCAGATTGACACGTGGCGCTCTCTGGTGACTTGCGCCAGTCCAAGGAGCGCAACAGCGCAAATTAAGAGTGCAAGGAACTGTTCAATAGCGCAGAGCGCATCTTGATCAAATTTAGATCAAAGAAAAGAACCTTTTTAGTTCTAAAGAGGTTCTACCTCAAGTTTTCAAGAACCAATGGTTCATCAAAAGGCCGTGCCTTTATATAGATCAAAAGATCTAATAATGAAGTAAATTACTTCTTTTATCTTTTATGATTGGATCTTTTTTTATCCTTTTCTTTTTATTGAAGATCTTGATCTTGTTCTTAGATCATTATTGATTTTTTAGAAGAAATTCTTCTTTTTTCAAAGGTTTGCCTTTTTTTCTCTTTGAATTTTTCTCAAAGTTTTTAGAGGAGCTCTCTATATCTGAAACTTGGAGTCTAGAGGCCTTTATATAGGGCCAATTAGTTTGTTAGGTTAGTTACAGAGATTTTTCTCCGATTGATCTGGGGATATTTCCCTACCATTGGATCTTTGATCCTAAGGCCTCTGTTTTACAGAAGATAATCTTCTTATTTTAATAAGATTAAAAAGATCTTTCCAGAATTTTAATTCTGATTAAATAATTCATTATTTAAGTTTTAGTGCTGGCACAGTTGGCGCAAGTGCACCTGCGCTTGACACGTGTCGCGCAGCACAGAGCGCAGCACAACTGCGCTGACACGTGTCGCGCAGCGCAGAGCGTAAGTTATCTGAAGCGTTGCTTACTTTATTATTTGAATTTTTCAAATAGAGCCTTGCTCTGATTGGGGGAAACAGAAGCGTTGCTTCATTTCCCGCCTTGGAATTTGAACAGAGATTTGCTCTGATTGGGGGAAACAAATGCCCCCCCACCGTTGCGCTTACGTGTCCCCAGACGTGAGCGCAGCGGTGGCAGAATTTCAATCGTTGCGCCATCTTTTGGAAGTTGAAACGACTCTCAATGCCTATAAATAGGACCTTTGGTCCCTTAGATGATTTTCATTACCTCCTTGAGAACTCTTATTCAGAGTATTGCTCTTAGGCTTTAAGAACTTTTCAAGAGTAAAACTCTGTTAAAACTTAGGTATAGTTTAAAACTTTTAAGAAACCAGGGTTTTACCCATTAACAGAGCTTTGCTCTTTATAGATCTTTGATCTAAAGAGAACCATTTTAGGGTTCCAATAATAGAGCCTTTACTCTCTAAAAGGATTTTATTTATAATTTCTTGATTCATTAATGGAGCTTTGCTCCTTTTAAACCATATAGCAGAACTCTTAAGAGTTTTTCATGGATCTTGGAGGTTAAAGATGGCATTTTATTTTTTGATGAATTATATCATCTTGCTTAATCAGTCTGTCTGCTAATTTTGCTGATTTTCTTTTACAGGAGTAATGGACGCCCACATGTATGACCTTGATGAGATCATCTTTTATGGAGACATTCGCCGACTCGGCCGTTCTCAGAACCGAGAACTCACAAACGCCGAGTGTGCCGAAATTATGAGTCGCTTCGACGCATATAACGGTCAACTGCTTCCTCGACGCTCCCCTCTCCTGAAGCTTATTGTGGGAGCAATTTGGGAAGCGCTTCCCCTATTCTTTACCGGCGCGCCGCTCAGGGCGTTAGATGCCGTCGAGGATAAGATGCATTCGGTGTACCTGATGAACCTAATCTCGAAGAGACGGCGAGACAATCTTGTCGATCTCCTGCACCAGGTCTTTCAACAGTCCGCCATACTTGCTGCTTATCGGAGGGTGGAGGACATTAGTGGGGATCCCGACGCTCGTGCTCGCGAAAGAAAGCACACTAGGATGGTTCGCCAGGCTTGGAAAGTCCTGGACAAAGTCACTTTCGAGTTCCTCAATCCATGTCCTGGATTTGAGGTTTTGCCATTGTAATAGCATTTCAACAATGCTGTTTTTGTTTATTGTCTTTATTGATGTAAGAATTTTCCAAGTATGAATGACAAATCTTTTGCCTCCTTCCTTTCATTTTCTGCTTTGTTATTGGCATATTCCTTAAGTAAGCATAGCCTGTAGGTGATATAGAACATTCTGTCTTGAATATTTTGGGGAGTAGTGATGGCTTAGGAGGCAGGTTCAGATCTGCTGCCTAAGACTTTTCAATTCTATGAGCCGTGAGGGTCTCATAGAGAATTTTCTCCCTACGAATCGAGAGGATCTCGTAGGTGTATTTTCTCCTTAGGAATCGTGAGGATTCCTAAGTGCGTTTTCTCTTATAAGTCGTAAGGATCTTATAAGAGAATTTTCCCTCTTACGAGTCGAGAGGACCCGTAAGCGGTTGTTTCCCTCCTTGTCGAGATTCGACTTTGGAGAGTGTGACCCGTGAATAGTATGCAAGAGTCCATTTTGGATCGACTCGCGGGGTCCCAGTGCTTAGGAAACCGGTTTTTTAATCCCCGCTGCCTAAGGCTTTATATCACAAGTCGAGACGAATCGAGAAGTTCTCACAAAGACACTAATTTCCTCACGAGTCGAGACGAATCGAGCAGTTCTCGCAAGAATATCCTAACGTCACAGTTAAACTCTGCTCTTTACGACAGGGGTCCGTTAGGGTCTGTGGTACTTAGGCTTTTGTCCGTTGTACCGTCGCGTTGGCTGATGTATTCCTCGATAGGCAATCTTGCTGTTCGAGTAGCCTTGCGACTGTTGTGTCTCTGATCCCTTCGGGGGCTGGACAAGACGTCTTCAAGCAATCCTCCTAGGCAGTTTGACCGTCAGAAGAGCAAGTGTTAGGAATTTTGCCATGCCGCTTTTTACTTGAGGTTAGGCTCATTTTAGAGAGCCCCGATGAGTCATAACCACTCCGCGCTAGTGTGGGATGATCTCTGATAGTCTTTCAGGTTTTATATGAGTTGCCGTCAAGACCCTGAAGCTAGGAATTTGGCCTTCGCTTCATTTGCTGGCATTGCGTCTGCTGTATCGAGATGAATGTCGCGGTTGTCTCTAGGTTGTTGGTGAACCGTCGAGGTTTGGAACTAGAGATTTTGCCGTGGCTCCGTTGTTGTTGTCGTGTCTGAACCCTGCTGGAAGAAGAGCGCTGTGGTGATATCTCCTCTGCTGTATCGAGATGAATGTAGTGGTAGTGATCACTCTATGCTGGTGTGAGATGATCTCCGATGGTCTTTCCGGTTTTATATGAGTTACCGTCAAGACCCTGAAGCCAGGAATTTGGCCTTCGCTTCGTTTGCTTTGGTGTGTCCGAATCCTGTTGGAGAAAAGATACTGTAGTGACATTTCGTCTGTTGTGTCGAGACGAACGTCGAGGTGGTGATCGCTTCATGTTGGTGTAAGATGATCTCTGATAGTCTTTTAGGTTTTATATGAGTTGCCGTCAAGACTCTGAAGCTGGGAATTTGGCCTTTGCTTCGTTTGTTTTGTCATGTCCGAATCCTGTTGGAGGAAGGACACTGTTGTTGACATTGCGTCTGCTGTGACGAGACAAATGCTGAGGTGGAGCTGGGATTTTGCCGTCACTCCGCTTTACTGACCATAGGGTCTTTTGTTGACGTTGCATCTACATCCTGCTGGACTGCGAAGAAACACCGTTGTTGACATTGCGTATGCTGTAACGAGACGAATGCTGAGGTGGAGGTGGGATTTTGCCATCACTCCGCTTTGCTGACCATGGGGTCTTTTGTTGACGTTGCATCTGCATCCTGCTGGACTGCAAAGGAACGCCGTTGTTGACATTGCGTCTGCTGTAACGAGACGAATGCTGAGATGGAGTTGGGATTTTGCCGTCACTCCGCTTTGCTGACCATGGGGTCTTTTGTTGACGTTGCATCTGCATCCTGCTGGACTGCAAAGGAACGCCGTTGTTGACATTGCGTCTGCTGTAACGAGACGAATGCTGAGGTGGAGTTGGGATTTTGCCGTCACTCCGCTTTGCTGACTATGGGGTCTTTTGTTGACGTTGCATCTGCATTCTGCTGGACTGCAAAGAAACGCCGTTGTTGATATTGCGTCTGCTGTAACGAGACGAATGCTGAGGTGGAGCTAGGATTTTGCCGTCACTCCGCATTGTTTCGACAATGGGGTCTTTCGTTGACGTTGCATCTGCATTCTGCTGGACTGCGAAGGAACGCCGTTACTGATTCTTAGGCTGTAGATATTGCCGTTAAGATTTAGAACTAGGGACTATGCCGTGGCTCCGTTTCGTTGCGACTCTGAGATCGGTTGTTGACGTCATGTCTGCATCTGGTTGGAGTGAGGAGAAACGCCGTTGGTGATCTCTAAGTTGTCGATATCGACGTCGAGACCCTGAAGCTAGGGATCTTCTTTTGCTTCGTTTGTTGACATTGTGTCTGCAATATTGCGACAAATGTCGAGCTTGTCTCTAGGTTATCTATGAACCGTCGAGATTTGGATTCGCTTTCTGGTGGAGCCTGTTGGGAAGGTATGATTCCCTCTTTGTTTGTGCCCCTGGATTGTATACAGGGATCGATGTGATCTCACCTGTAGGGCGAAAGTTTCATTCATTTTTTTTATATTATTATTTTATTTCCATGATACTCTATCATTTCAGCTTTTATATCGCGATGGTCGTGATTGCCCAATCATTTCGGCTATTTTTCGCGGTGCCCAATCATTTCGGCTATTTTTCGCGGTTACTCGCTTCTTTTTATTGCGAGCTGCCCAATCATTTCGGCTGTTTTTTTTATTTTACTCGCTGCTTTTTATTGCGAGTTGCCCAATCATTTCGGCTGTTTTTGTATGCATACATTTTTACTTACTGATTTCGTTGCAAGTTGCCCCATCATTTCGGCTATTTCATATGCATTTTTGGCTCGCTGATTTTTTATCGCGAGTGTGGAACTTGGAATCTGGTGCCAATCTCAGCATCAGCATCGCTACAACTGGAATATTGCCAGGAGCGAATCATTATTTGCCATGAAAGGACTTGGAATTTGATACCGATTTAGGCATCAGCATCGCTACAACTGGGATATTACGAGGAGCGAATCATCATTTGCCTCTGTCGATCTTGAACAAAGGTGGCTTAGCAAATAGGGTTAGGATCCCGTCGACTAAGGCTTTTGACTTCATGAGCCGTAAGGGTCTCATAAAGAATTTTCTCCCTACGAGTTGTGAGGATCTCGTAGGTGCGTTTTCTCCTTAGGAATCGTGAGGATTCTTAAGTGTATGTTCTTTTATAAGCCGTAAGGATCTTACAAGAGTATTTTCTCCTTATAAGTCAAGAGGTCTTACAAGTGTTGTTTGCTGTACGAGCATATCCCTAATCACGGATGGGACTTTGTTAGGGAAATGTTTATTCGCGCCCATGGATTGTATACAAGGGTCAGTATTGAGCCACTTGTAGGGCAGTATTGGAGGTTGTGGGGGTTTCTTAAGAACAGGTTCATGTCTCTGTAACTTAAGACTTTCAAATCTTATGAGCCGTGAGGGTCGCATAAGAGAGTTCTCCTTACGAGTCGTGAGGATCCCGCAAGTGTAATTTCTCCTTAGGAATCGTGAGGATTCCTAAGTGTATCGCTCCCTTGTGAGTCGTAAGGATCTCACGCAGGTGGTTTCTCCTTACAAAGTCGAGAGGACCCTGTAAGTGTCTTTTAACGAGGTTGCGCCCTTTTGGGTTTTCACAAACACTCGCCGGTAGCCCTGCTGTTTTTACTCACGGAGCCCTTTCGGGTTTTCATCCGTGCCCATTTTGCTTATGGACATACCGTTTTCTTTTTTTTTTTGTTTATTCTCTTTTTTTTATCTAACGAGATTGCGCCCTCTCGGGTTTTCACAAGACTCGCCGTTAGCCCTGCTGTTTTTACTCACGGAGCCCTTTCGGGTTTTCATCCGTGCCCATTTTGCTTATGGACGTACCCTTTTTTTTATTTTTTATTTTTTTATTTTTTTTTACACCACGTCAGTCTGGGGATGCCGCTGGTTGGTAGTAGTTTAACGACATTTCGGTCATAAGCCTGAATGCGATTACGCAGCTAGATTTTGCCGCAAATCTTCGCATGTTTTTTGTCGGAGGTGGATTCCTTGAAGAGAGGGCTGAGGGTGATTTCCTCGTCAGAGTCGCTTCCAAAGGTGATAACTTGCGATCCCTTGGTGTCGGCTATGTGACAGTTGCCAGCAGCTCTTTCACGCTCATCTGTCGTGCTTTTCTGTTCCCGACGAGCCTTATGCTTCACTCATTGAACGTGTTGTCGATGGGCAACATATCCCTGCCACCAGTTTTTAAAGGCTATGCACTCCTCGGTAGAGTGTGCAATCCTCTGATAGTATAAACATAAGTTAGGATGTATATCCGCTTCATCAAGATGTATACCTCCAGGAGAATTTCCTTTGAAAGAGGGCAACTTCATTCCTATTGCCAGGGCCCTAGCGAATCATTTCCTTACTTTAAGCTTGCTTTTGTTGGCGATAGGGATGCTTTGCTCCGGTTGGGGCGCCTCGACCTTTTCATCCAGTCGTCGGCGTTTGGCATTTTCAAATATGGCCATCTCACGCTTCCGATCAGCTTTGATTTTAAGACGTGCTTCATTCAGGAATGCATCAACCACTTCGTCTGATGGTTCTAGAAGTTCAGGCTCCGGATTTGCCCCCGGTTTCCCTGCGTCAGGAGTTTCTTCACTGTCTATCGACGAGTGAAAGATCACATGGCAACTTGCTACGTAATCCTTAGATTCGTCTGACAATTCTTTTCCGGCATCTCCGTGGCCAAGGAATTCTTGGAGCGTGATTGGAGTCCGCGCCTTCTGGTTGTACTCTTCCAGCGCGTCAATCTGCTTTTGGAAGTCCATGCACTTGTCATCGGGTTTCACGGGCTTCTTGGATTTCTTCTTCTTTTTCGAAGATTTCGACGGCTGGGTATGCGAGCTTTGGCTATCACCACTAGATTTTGTAGTTGGGCGCGGTTTCAGCGTTCCCTCTACGACCTCGGGTTCCAATGGATTTTTCCACCTGATTGCCGGGCACGTTTGGAGATCCTTCAGCATTCTTTTAGTTTTAGCCGAAAGAGCGATCTCCCATGGAATATCTTTAATAAAAGAGCACGATGTCCCCGGCGTGTCCACCTTTTTAGGAGCATGAGGTTGTGGCGGGTTCACCTTCCAGTTTTCGGATAATGCGAGCTCGCCTTGTTGGTATTGGTCCTCAATCCAGCCTTTGAAAATGAAGCAATCTTCGATTGGATGGCTTACCGCTTGGTGGTAAGGGCAGTAATTAAGATCGTTGACATCGCCTGGCTGCAACGTACGTTTTGGATTCGGCAGATTGATGAGTCTATTGCGCAATGCCAGCTCGAATAGTCTCCTTGTTTTATTCTGAGGAAACGAGTAAGGACGTCCCAGTCTCTCCTCGAGGGATGGGCGTGGACGCATGTTGTTTTGGTGAACAACCGGCTTTGAGTTGCTCGGCTGTTGTTGAGTATTGGCGACGACGATCGCTTTCCCTTTTCCTTTCTCATTTCGAGAATCTGGCTTTGGAGGAGACGGTTTATGTCCCATCTGATTCATTTGGGCCAACTCGTCGATCAAGGCCTGGAAAGTAGTTGGCTTGAAGAACATCATGAATTGCGAGATGGTCGCTTGCGGATCAAGAGTGCCCACGAACATGCCTACCGCAGGTGCTTCTTCGATCCGCTGTTCGCATTTCGACCACAGATTCCGCCATCGTGCTGCGTATTGAACCCACATTTCACCTGACCTTACCCTGGCGTTGATCAGTGCTGTTATCGGGGTGCGTCCACTAGCACTCGCGAATCTTTGTGTAAACAATAGCTCCATCTCCGCAAATGTTTTGACAGAGTCGTTAGGTAGCTCCGAATACCATTCAAAGGCCATTTCTGCTAAGCTGACGACGAATTGGCGAAGTAACAGTTTGTCATCGCCTCCAGTGTTGCCGCATAAGGCCCTGAATTGAGCGACATGTTGATGTGGATTCCCTGTCCCCTTGTACACATGGAATTTAGGGATCGTATATCCCGGCAGGTAACTGATTTGGTCATACCAGCCCGGATAGGGTCGTCCGGTTCTAACAATTTGCCCAGCCGCTTCATTCGCCTGATGAACTCGTATCTGCTGAGCTATATAGTCGTCTAGTGTAGCTTTGGAAATGGTTTCCTCCTTGGCTGCTGAAAGGGCCGGAGGAGGATTAGATGTCTCCCCTCCGTCATCTCCAACAATGATTGGAGGGTCTTCAGCTGGAGGTTCCGGCTGTAACATCATCCCTACCATATCTTGGAAGAGGAGCGCCATTTGTTTTATGTTAGCCGCTTGCTCTGCGGCTTCTTTGTCCTTCTTTTCGAGGACTCTGCGTAAGAAGTCGGTATCAGTTTCTTGTTCGTGACGCTGCTCTGATGATGCCTTCGGGCTTTCTTTTGGCCCGGTGAGTGCGGCCATTTGCGTCAGCATTTCCTGAAGCTTCTGTTGCTGCTCCTGGGCTTTTGTCACGGATCGGGTGAGCAGTCGGTGACCCATCGAAGCGCGGATATCCTCTTTCCCGTATGCCATATAAACAGTATGCACCACCATGCCCCCAGACTTGGGGCGTTTAGATTCAGTGGTCTTGCGATTCGCCAAAGACACAGGGATCTTCTCCGACCTCCTTTTTTTATAGGCGGTCAAAGTTGAGGGGGCCGTTGTAGTGGGTACCCAAGTTGCTGTCGCTTTTTGTGGCTTGACAGAGTAGTCCTTCTCCTGCCAAACCTTCATCTTTTTCTGTCGACGGAGATAGTCTTGATCCATTACGGAGTCTTGGACTTGACGCCAGACCTTGTAAATTTCAGAGGACAGCCGTTGAGGGGGCTGCTCCAGCTTCACCTTTGGGGCATTATTCACAGGTGTAGGAGATCTTTTCAATACGGCAGTTGGCGAGTTTTTGCGCACCCTTCTTAGCGATTCAAAGCTATTCCCGGTCGGAACAGAAGCATTGATTTTCACCATCGGAGCTGGCGGAGTTATCTCAGAGGGGGAGTTGCCCCCAGCTTTCCTTACCCGGCGCCAGTGACGACGGCGAGCATGTCGCGCGATTGGAGTTGGTTTAGCCGTAGGGGTGACCTCCTCATGCCCCCTGTGTTTGTCAGAATTTGCTGGTATCAGCCTTTTAAAGACCGACGTCCGTTGAATGGGGACGGCCAACCTATCAAAAGCAGACTTCCGAGTAGAGGAAGCAACCTTGGTGATTTCGCCTGGAACGGGAGCAGAAATTGTAAGTCTTGTGAAGACTGACCCCTTGGCAGGAGAAACCGCCTTGACAATTTTGGGAGCAGGGATGGCTATCCGCTTCGGGATAACGCCTTCTGGTATTGCAGGCTTCTTCATAGGCCCGTTGGAGCTCTGGTCTAGTCTGTTAAAAACCGAGGCAGTGGAGTTGGGCGACTCGTTGAGAGGGGCTGCGACAGTTGTAAGCCGATCAAAGACCGACTTCTTTGGAGCTTCTTGCGACGTCATTGAGGCATTGAAGCTCATCGGTAGGAGCATGGTCCCGAAGAATAGTCCAGTGGTGGCTTGAGTTACCTGCTCCATTGGCATCTTGAAAATGGAGGCCGCCTGGGGCCCGTAAGTCACTCCTTCAACAAGGACGGAGTGAGAGTTGCAGTTGCAGGTAGTGTAGTTTGAAGCCACTGATCTTCTGTTTTCTGCATGGAGCAAGACACCAAATCTAATTACCTCAAATCCATAGGCAACCATAGCAAACCGCGATTCGTTCGCGAACACGACACACGAAGTGTGGAGTGGAAAGAGAAAGAGGTCCCACCGGGCGTGCCAGAATCTGTTCCCCTCAGAAAGACGGCGCGACAGGGACGTCTTGCCTGAGATTCGGGGCAGATGCTGATAGGTGCTGTCCGTCCACTTCTCCGAAGATGCCAAGTTGATTTATGGCACCGTATATCGAAGGTTTAAACGGATGCGGCCGATATAGCAGACTTCGTCAGATTCCCCCTCGTTCGAGGGTTTTTTGATTGTGGGGATGCTCTTCCCTGCAGGCGCAAGCCCCTGCAGTTAATTACGCTACCGCATCGCGGTAACAACTTTCTCCTTCTCCAGATGGTCACTTCGTGTCATGGGTGTTTTTTTTGCTTGTGGTTGCCCGTGGATTGTATACGGAGACTAATTTATGTTGTCGCCCGTAGGACGTGGATTAGTCCAAATCCGTATTTTCTTAGATTTGGGTTTGGGGTTTTGGTTTAAGGATACGTTAGCCATATTTGAGGCTAAGATCAACTTAAACGTTTGTTAAGGATACGTTAGTCTAATTTGAGACTAAGATCGGCTTAACGGGATCGTTTAGATCCGACAAAAGAGCATTTGTGGTCCATTGCCAGTTTAAGGACATGGTGGTCCATTGCCAGTTTAAGGACATGGTGGTCCATTGCCAGTTTAGGGACATGGTAGTCCATTGCCAGTTTAGGGACATGGTGGTCCATGGAATGTATGGCCGTCGGGACCCGTCACCTCTCTGAAGACGTTGAAGGATTACAACGACAAATATCAGAGGAGTTCAGAGATGTACCCTTGAACCATTGTTGGTCGGGAGATCTATAGTCCAATTTGGGACTAAAGTCAGTTTGAAGGTTTGTGAGCATATGGGCTCGGTTGATATGAATTGAACATTTTGTTGTTCTGGCTGTTTGATCCTTTATTTAGGGCTCAGCCCTTTTATAATGCATGGCATTGGGCTCTTTAATTAAATGCATGGCATTTATATTAGGCCTGTTAGACCTTTTAATTGGGCTCTGCCCTTTTTTAATAATACACAGCATTTATTGATCTGACAGTGCGCCACGTGGCCTGTCAGGCGCTTTGCGCCAATTAAGGAGCGCAATGCGCCAACGCATATGGAGGCGACACGTATCGCGCTCTGCTGAGCGCAAGTCTGTTAGCGCAGCGCGCTGCGCCAGTGCGCTGCGGACACGTGGCACGCTCTGGTGAGGTGCGCCAATCCAAGAGCGCAGCGCTCTGTTTTTAGGAGCGCAAGGCGCAGATTGACACGTGGCGCTCTTTGGTGACTTGCGCCAGTTCAAGAAGCGCAGCAGCGCAAATTAAGAGTGCAGGGCACTGTTCAATAGCGCAGAGCGCATCTTGATCAAATTTAGATCAAAGAAAAGAACCTTTTTAGTTCTAAAGAGGTTCTAACTCAAGTTTTCAAGAACCAATGGTTCATCAAAAGTCTGTGCCTTTATATAGATCAAAAGATCTAATAATGAAGTAAATTACTTCTTTTATCTTTTATGATTGGATCTTTTTTGATCTTTTTCTTTTTATTGAAGATCTTGATCTTGTTCTTAGATCATTGATCTTTTTAGAATAAATTCTTCTTTTTTCATAGGTTTACCTTTTTTTCTCTTTGAATTTTTCTCAAAGTTTTTAGAGGAGCTCTCTATATCTGAAACTTGGAGTTTAGGGGCCTTTATATAGGGCCAATTAGTTTGTTAGGTTAGTTACAGAGATTTTTCTCCGATTGATCTGGGGATATTTCCCCACCATTGGATCTTTGATCCTAAGGTCTCTGTTTTACAGAAGATAATCTTCTTGTTTTAATAAGATTAAAAAGATCTTTCTAGAATTTTAATTCTGATTAAATAATTCATTATTTAAGTTTTAGTGCTGGCACAGTTGGCGCAAGTGCACCTGCGCTTGACACATTTCGCGCAGCGCAGAGCGCAGCGCAACTACGCTGACACGTGTCGCGCAGCGCAGAGTGTAAGTTATCTGAAGCGTTGCTTCCTTTATTATTTGAAATTTTAAAACAGAGCCTTGCTCTGATTGGGGGAAACAAAAGCATTGCTTCATTTCCCGCCTTGGAATTTGAACAGAGCTTTGCTCTGATTGGGGGAAACACCGGGGTACCTCACCGGGCCCACCATGTATCTGCAGACGGCGTACCCCCCTCCTCGAATCGGGTATGTGTACACACGTGGCTAAAGAATCGAGAAAACTCATGGTGAACGCCACACATCATATCACGAGAAAACTGCACTTTGCATTTTTAAAATGATAATAAGTTTATAAATTTCCTTTGCGGTTTTCCCCAAATCCAAAAAATCTCACGAATACAGAAATCTCAAAATCATGAGCTAAATAACGAACAATGAATATCGACATAAAGCCCAACTGCAGTATATAATCAGAATGTATGTATGCAGATGCATTTGGCATCTAAGTAAGAAATACAATGTCTACACTAGCATACAAGATCATGAATGTCAAACAATAATATTTCTACAGACTATCAGATCATATAATGTAAAAACGATTACTACAGTGTGCGTGACATGGCAATTACCGATGATGATGTGTGTGAGCCGACAAGCAAATGTACGTGGAACATACGCATCATCGGTAATGGTGTAGGTGTCCTAGCAGACGGGATCATAACAGAAAGTAAACATCAAAGCAACAATACGGTATATCAACTATATACGAGCCATACCATTTATCGTGTTTAAACAGCACGAATCGTTGTTTTTAGAAAAGTAGGGACTACGGTGTTTTGAGAAAATAGATGTCTTTTGAAAATCCGTAGCGTCCCTCGTTTTATTCTTTGAAAAAGCCTATGATTCGTTGGTTTTGAAAATAGGTATGACTCGAGCCTAAGCTAATCTTTATCTATGCAACTAAAGACTAAACTAAGAACCTAGTCGAAGGTAAAAAGAAATCTATAATACCCCAAGCCGATATATCTAATAGTCGGCGATCCAGCCTCATATCATCACGTACGGTAATAATATATCGTACGACATCCTCGAGTCAAGAGAGCGGATCAATCAGCATATACGTCTCGTACGGTAAAATCCATCGTACGGCATCCTCCAAGTCGAGGGTACGGGTCACACACACACACACACAACTAAGGTACTCGCGTCAACGTCATATGTGGTAACAGACATATGTAAAATATATGCATGAATGTAAATGCATCAATGAATGTGTGCCCAGCAACGCCACTAAATCAAGATAAAACCTAAGTGCCCAATATCGACACTCAAAAACATCAAGGAAGTCGTGTCCATCTGTGAAAAAAGTATCCTCATATATGTCGAGCGTCGCATCCTCAGATCGGCCCTCAAATCTGTCAACATCACACAACTCCGGTCGGTATCCTCCGGATGACCGCCGGGTCAATAATAACCGGTAGGTAGTGCTCTCCTGCCGGGCTCATCGCCTTCTCAATACGATCCTTGTCCCGGGGTACCTCATCGGGCCCACCATGTATATGCAGACGGCGTACCCCCCTCCTCGAATCGGGTATGTGTACACACGTGGCTCAAGAACCGAGAAAACTCATGGTGGAGGCCACACATCATATCACAAGAAAACCGCACTTTGCATTTTTAAAATGATAATAATTTTATAAATTTTCTTTGCGTTTTTCCCCAAATCCAGAAAATCTCACGAATACAGAAATCTCAAAATCGTGAGCTAAATAACGAACAATGAATATCGACATAGAGCCCAACTGCAGTATATAATCAGAATGTATGTATGCGGATGCATTTGGCATCTAAGTAAGAAATGCAATGTCTACACTAGCATACAAGGCCATGAATGTCAAACAATAATATTTCTACAGACCATCAGATCATATAATGTAATAACGATTACTACAGTGTGCGTGACATGGCAATTACCGATGATGATGTGTGTGAGCCGGCAAGCAAATGTACGTGGAACATACGCATCATCAGTAATGGTGTATGTGTTCTAGCAGACGGGATCATAACAGAAAGTAAACAGCAAAGCAACAATACGGTATATCAATTATATACGAGCCATACCGCTTATCGTGTTTAAACAGCACGAATCGTTGTTTTTAGAAAAGTAGGGACTACGGTGTTTTGAGAAAATAGATGTCTTTTGAAAATCCGTAGCGTCCCTCGTTTTATTCTTTGAAAAAGCCTACGATTCGTCAGTTTTGAAAATAGGTATGACTCGAGCCTAAGCTAATCTTTATCTATGCAACTAAAGACTAAACTAAGAACCTAGTCGAAGGTAAAAAGAAATCTATAATACCCTGAGCCGATATATCTAATAGTCGGCGATCCAGCCTCATATCATCACGTACGGTAATAATACATCGTACGACATCCTCGAGTCAAGAAAGCGGATCAATCATCATATACGTCTCGTACGGTAAAATCCATCATAGGGCATCCTCCAAGTCGAGGGTACGGGTCACATACATATATATATATATATATATATATATCATTCGTACGGTATCAATCGTCGTACAATATCAATATCATAAATCAGTAGTACGGATCTAAGGTCTCGTACATTCTAATATCATCAAATCACATGTTATCGCATGTTTGAATACATATCGTCCAACGATCCTTTATTATATCATATCATATATGGTGTCTCGACTCATTCACATATAAAAATCTTACGGTATCATGCCCGATCATATCGATTCATATCCATAACATATACTATCCTCATCTCACGTGCGCGCGCGCGTGTGTGTGTATGTGAACAAATACACACACACATATATACGCATATACACACATCAAAGTATACCAAGTGTATGCATGTGTGTGTAACAACATATAACCTAGGGTTTACGACAAAGGTAAAAAGGCTAAGGGTATGGCTTCCTACAAGTACACATAAACTATCTTATGGTCTCCTAGGATTCTACTTGCTAAATGTCCGAAACTCACGTCAACACAAATATATATAATTATATAACCCTAAGCTTCGGTTGTGGGGGTGATATACGCCATCCACTCGACTTCCCCCGTAGATATACATCTACTCACATCGATCCTCGTTTGCCGAAGTCGATGACGCATTGCTCTTCTTAGTCGTCCCCAAGTCCACGCGAAGGTACCTACATATCACAACACATCGTATCACATCAAAATCTGATTCAAAAACCGACACGACACGCGAAGTGATCATAGGTTAGAACCTATAACCTACGCATGCAAAAGCAATCATAAAACCCTCGTCGTTGACTTACAAACGTCCAACGACCAAAACCACATTCAAATACCAAAAACCAAGTTTTAGAAATCGGAAAAGCATTGCCAAAACCAACTCAAAATGCTTCCAGATTTTTGCACAGATATATAGGGACAAAACTAACAATACAGGGGCTAAGTTATAAGGTGTGTGTGCTACAGGCCAAACCCCAACACAAATGCCCAAAACTTGGCCGACGAGAAGTGCTACAGTAACGGGTATCGCCGGCCCAATTTTGGTATCTTGGTCTCGTTCTTCTGTGGTGGTCTTCTAGTGGTCTGACTAGGTCAATGCAGTTGTTTGTTTTTCTTATAAAGACCCCAAGCTGCTCCAGAATTCATTTAAGCATAAAAAACAATGAAAACCGACACGGGAAAATTCTAAGTTCGTATATTGGTTTCTAGTTTCAGGTTTAGTCCAAAATAATAGCACTACAGGGGCTTGTGATCACAATTAAACCTCAATTTCACCTTCACAAGTCAAGATAAACCCTAACCCTCATCTTGGAATTTCAAACACCACAAATCCACATCGATTTGATTCTAAACTACTATAGGAGTTAAGGAAACTCAAATTCTAAACTAAGGGTGTAGAAAATACCTCATTTGGTAACTCAAGAATTTTCTTGAGTTGCACAAAGTCTTCAAAACCTCAACTTGATTGGTCCAAGATGTTTGTAAGGGGCTTGGGATCATTTTTTATGAAGGGAATGTGGTGTTTTTAAGGTGGTTTTAAGAATGGCCATGGGGAGGTAGAGAAGGTGAAGGAAGGAGGAGGAGATGAAGATGAAGAATGATAATAGCAAATGATGAGCCATGGCTAAACCCCCCCCTCTCTCGGACCCATACCTCTTTGTCTCCAAAATATCTCACAATATCTTTTTTTTTTCTTTTCTATTTCCTTTTCAAAACAAAACCTTAATAAAACCAATATAAGCATGGTTCATGAAAAAAAGAGTAACAAGTGTTTTGAAACATGACATGGTGCATATCATATGCATGATCAAATTTAATGCATAATTAGTAAATATTAATCAAGTTTAGCCATAAACTTGCATATAATTAATTGTATAAACATTTATAAAATGTCTAAATCACATAAATTATTTAATAATCAATATTTGATATAAATTTTCAAATATTTTCCAAATTATCGGTATATAATTATACCCTTTCACTTACAACCAAACTCCATACTTTTAAAATATTCATAATATTTATTATTTTAATTATTTAAATTCCCAAAATAATATTTTATTTTCTGAAATGTTATATATATATTGACTTGACTACATGACTATCCGTTTACATCCTTATCCTTTTACATGAACAATTTATACCATGGTCTCGGCAAGTCTTACATCTATAAAACAACACAATATACATTATGGGGTTTTTAAGAGGTAGACTGGTACGGAATGTATTAGAAGTGGAATGAGACGGTCACTATAATACACCTAACCTGAATATCCGTTATCGTTGTCACGTGGGTTTTGACGGGGCCTTGTACTCCATATGCCTTAGTCCACGGAATAAGTTGGACTCTCTCATATAAACTGATATATTATGTACCAAACTATAAACAACTACGTTGGTAATAATAAAAACAGATAAATTACCAGATCTATTCCTTTTACTTGATCTATCTCTCTTTTGGGACTTACCGAGCGATTGTTCGCTGACGACATTCCTTTCTCTTCTTTCTTTGGAATGTTGTCAGGAAGACCTAACTCTCAGGAGGTCGAGCCCAGCAAGGACGATTTGGAGCAGTTCATTGAGGACCCAGAGCTCTAGTCTACTTGTACATACTTTGACTTTCGGTTCATATGCCATTGTTTAAGTAGTGCTTTCCAGTATTGTATTTACTTTCCAGTTGCATTGTAAAAATGTTTAATTAGTCAAAAGTTACTATTTATTTATATCTCTTGTGTAACAACTTCAATTTTGTATACCAAAAATTTGCTTTAAAAATAGTGTACAATTGGAGTATTGTTGTTGCTGGAAACAACTTAAATATTTAATTCCTTACAATAATTACAAGAAGGAGCTTGTAGCTCATTGGTAATACCTTGCATTGCTGAACCAAGCCACCAGAGTTCGAATCCCATACCCCACATTATTTTTAATATGGATTTTTTAAAAACCTTTAGAATACCAAGAGTTTACACGTGCATATCTCACAAAAACCCCACTACACCCAAAGATGTAACACTTGCAGAGGGTAGATGAACCGTCGGGGGAGATCCAGGTCACCGGAATTGGTCGGGAATCGGCCAACTCGGCCTTGACTCGGCCGACTCAGTGATCCGACCGAGTCACGGCCGAGTCACCACCGATTCGGCCGATTCCGGCGAGGGTCACAACATAAAAGTTGTGTATTTTGGTATTTCCTACGCACCTGCAAAGTTTCAGCCTCATACCACTTCCAGAGCTCTTTAAAACCCCCAATTACTCCACTTTTAATACATTTTTATTACATTTTATCATATTTTTATTTTTAACTTTTCATCTACCCTAACCCTAGCCTAACCCTATAAATACCAACCCTACACACTACCCTCTCACCCCCCAAAATCTTGAGCCACTCTCTCAAAAGTTTCCACAAGAAGTGTTCTTCGAAATCGAGTTCCCGGCGAAGCTCTGACGGAATTCCGACGACGCGTTTTGGAGCAACCGGCGACGTAATCACCCCTCGGCCTTCCTCCCTAGTTCTCTTTACTCTTTAGAAGAGTTTAAACCTATAAGTCCCACCTCTTCTACCTTCCTTTTCTTTAATGTAAAAATATGAATTTCTGGAACCCGACGGAAATCGGACAAACCGATTTCCGATTCGATTTTTCTTTAAAATTCCACTTGTCACCTAATACATATTATCTACCCATATGCATGTTGACTATTAATCACCCTTAAACCAATTTAATCACACTTTTCCACATGAAATGATAAGTTCTTTACAAAACCGTATTTCTTTCATTAAAATACCATGAAGTTCATTTTTCTTAATGTAATCAAGTACCTCACTCCTAAACATGTTTATTGTGATAACTAAACTTGTTTCAATCAATTTGAATGAAATTTCACACATGAAATGATAACGTTTACGAATACCGTATTCTTGCACTTTAATACCTTTAGGTTTAACATAGCTTATTTCACCTTTAAACTTCACCAAAACCTAATATAAGTCACGGGGTAATGACATACCCTTACACACACTCAATATAACCCTAAATGATAAATATCAAAAATAAAGAATACGAAATTACAGGACTTTTCACTAAAATACCATAACCTTTATAACCTTTAGTTAAATCTTTAAATTGTAAACTTTTCTAAATAAAATCTTATATAAAATGAAAGCACGATTGGTCATGGATATCGATCGTTTATCTAAACTGTCTTGTGGGTCTAGGCAAGTGTGTCTAAGGCTAGTGGTTTTTAATTAGGCCCACGACTGTGGTTCCTTCCCACTTACCTGGCACTTATCTGGCCGCAATTGACGGTGAAGAGGCGATTTGAGGCTTCTAATGACTCATCGTTTAGACCCTAGAAATAGGCTAGTTGGCTTAGGAAACCCTAATAACTAAAATACGGAAACTATACTCTTTTGCAAATAAACACCTTATATTTATAAAACCGTTTTCCTAAATGAAAAGTATTTATAAAACCTAAGCAAAGTGCCGCTACAACCCATCTTTGGGGAACCTGTTAGGGATAGTACGGTTCATCGTGCACCCGCAGGCTAGTAGTGCAAGATTCAGACCTCCGCAAGGAGCATTCGGTCTCGAAAGGTTTAAAATACGATATTTAAGGAACGTGAGACTTTTTGTAAATAAAATATTCATATAAAAGAAAATTATTTATGTGTTTAATTATATATAATTATCATTTAAACACCTATTTTGTTATAATATAAAGTTTCCACTTTTTCCTAAAATTCAAGATTAAAAGTTACATTAAAATACCACGAATTTCAAATAAACAATTAATTCTTCTATTAGGATATATTCACTAGAATAATACAAATAAAATTCACATTCATTATAATAATAAAGATGATTATTAAATACTTGAGATATATTTTGAAAACTATACAAAAGTACTTTTTACATAAAAACCCCTCAAGTTTCATAAATTACAATAAGGCCCCTAACTAATATTGAACTTCAAATTATCTTTCTTTTAGTCTGACTCGGGTTGGAGTCTGACTAATTCTGACTTGAATATAATTCAAGTCAACCTATATTCAATCATATTCCAATACAAATTTGAATACAAGAATCCCTGAATCCAGTTAACAATATATTCATTTTGACTGAATCAAACCATGGATATTCATCCATTATCCTGATATTCCATTTTCCTGATTATACAGTTACAACATGTTTACTGATATCATGGTTTTGGTCAGTCATCCAGTTTACATATTCCAATACTACAACACTGTTAAAACACTACGGGGTTTAAAGGGGTAGATTGGTACGGAAGGTGTTAAAGGTGGCACGAGGTGGTCAGATTAAGACACCTAACATGAATACTATTGCTGTTGTACCGTGGCATAACGGTTCCTTGTACTCTCCATTTGCCCTGATCTCTAGCATATAGAGATCCCCCTCGTATACACTGGCATCCTTCTGTACCAAGCTACAAACAACGGCGTTAAACAATATTCCATAATATTCAACAACATAATACTTTAGAAAATACTGCTACTCTGCCATTCTCATTCTTCTTTTCTTTGGGACTTACCGAGCGACCTGTTCGCTGACGACATTCTATTTCTTTCTTCTTTGAATGTCGTCAGGTGCGTTGGACCAAGTTGAGACCGAGCTCACAAGTGAAGATTTGGAGCAGTTCCAAGAAGACCCAGAGCTCTAGATAATTGTACTTTGTTCTTTCCAGTATTTCCTTTTATTATTATGCCACTGTTTAGGCATTGCTTTTCCATTCCAGTTGTATTTTCATTTCATGCATTGTACAAATAATGATATTAATAAAAGTTGCTGTTATTTCAATATCATTTGTCTCTTGTGATTATTTTATATTGCTTAGTTACGCTTAGCGTATGTACTTCTGAGTACATACGTAGCGGGCCTCGTCACGTCCACTTCGCCGTACACTGGGAAGCGGGGCGTGACAGGTTTTGTTGGTGGCCCATGCAGGTCAAAGCTGTGTGAATCCCTGTCATGCAGTTCTGGTCTGCGTGAACAACCTAAGCAATATAACTCAAGAAACAGCAACTAAAACATTCTTTACAATTCATGTTCTTTGAATCTTACAAGTCTTTATTCCTTGAATCTTATCATTTCATGTATTTGAATCTGTCCTAATCCAAATTTTTTTTCAGGGTTATGGATTCCCCGAACAATTCCCCGAACAACACCAGCACCAACGCCAACAATACCCCTTCAGCACTACCTCTCACTCCAGTTGTTTCCGCACCATCCACTGAGCAAACCATGCTATTCGATGCTATCCGCAGTCTGCTAGAGGGATAGCAACAACTTCTGAGTCATCCTGAGGCAGATGCACCGGGAATAAAACAATTCAGAGCTTTGCACCCAAAGCAATTCTCGGGTAAAGGAAGCCCTCTCGAACCAGAAGAATGGGCACAAAGTATTGAAGACGATCTGGCAGCAGCTCAAGTGCCAGATAATGCTTGGGTCCGTGTAGCGAAGCTACAGCTCACGGATAACGCTCGTAATTGGTGGAAGGCGGAAGAAACCCGTCTGGCACAGCCGATTGAATGGAAAACATTTCGCGAGAAGTTTGACGCGAAATATTTCCCTGTGACCGCCAGGTTCGCTATGGAGCAGCAATTTATTCATCTACAGCAAGGATCAATGTGGGAGAAATCAGTAGATGAATATGATGCTGAGTTCACTATGTTGAGCCGATTCGCGGCACACCTGATACCGACGGACGAGATCAGAGCCCGTCGTTTTCAGCAAGGTTTGGACACTGAGATCAAGGCTGCTCTAGCCACCGGAAAGTTTTTGACTCATAAGGAAGCCCTTGAAGCTGCCCGCAGTTACGAGGCAGTGATAAAAGAGAGGGGAAGACCTCACTCTGTAGGAGTCAAGCGCCCTGCCAACCAGATGGCAGGTGGAGCCATGTCCAGACCACCCTTCGTGCCAAGGCGACCCGGAGTACCAACTCATCGTCCTAGCCCAGCCTTTTGCACCTACTGCAAGAGAAAGGGGCATATGATGAAGGATTGCCGTCGAGCCAACCGCCTTTGCTTGATCTGCGGTTCAGCCACTCATGATATTGGATCTTGTCCTCAAAGGCAGAACTCGGTTGCTGCATTCCGGCCAGCAAATACTTATCAGCAGCGACCAGCTCTTCCGGCACCTGCTACCAGACTTGCACTGCCTGCACCACCTAGGGGACCACAAGCTGCACCACCTCCTCGACAGTTCCATCAAGCACAAAGGAACGTTCAGAGGAATGCTCCTCAGGCCAGGAGGAATGTGCCGAAGCGCCAGGCGTTCATGATGTCTGTTGAAGAAGCTGAGGCCACTGGCCAAGTCATTACTGGTAAACCTACTTTCTCAAATTTATCTTTTAGTTTTGTTTACCTACACACTTTCCCTATACCTAAAACCTATCCCATATACCTTAGGTACAATCCTAGTAGCTTCACTACCTGCACTTGCACTGTTTGATACTGGGGCATCCCACTGCTTTATGTCGCAACGGTTTGTCCGAACCCATGCGATTCCAGTCTCACCGCTTGTATCCAGCTGGAACGTCAGTTCTGGAAATGGTGTTCTAAAGGCAACTATGGGATACAGCATGTGTCCAGTCATCGTCTGCAGTCGAGAGTTTTACGCCGACTTCAAAGTACTGGACATACCAAACTTCGATGTGGTTCTAGGAATGGACTGGCTTGGAACCTTTTATGCTACCATCGACTGTCGTCAAAGGAGGGTAGTATTTGAGATTCCAGATCATCCGGTCTTCTATTTCAAGAGTGGAGATCGTACACTAGAACCAAGAACTTACAAAGCAAAGCCAAGGGAAGCAGTAGTTGCAGCAGCTCATGCAGAAGAAGAAACAAGACCGGAGGTAGTTCGAGAGTTCGATGATGTATTCCCTGACGATATATCAGGTTTGCCTCCTGATCGAGCTCTTGAATTCAGTATTGACTTAGTACCAGGAGCACAACCAGTAATCAAAGCACCCTATAGACTAAGTCCGGAAGGATTGAAGGAAGTACGAACACAGTTGGACGAATTACTGGCGAAAGGATGGATTCGTCCCAGCACTTCAAGTTGGGGAGCACCTGTACTGTTGGTGAAGAAGAAGGAAGGTTCATACAGAATGTGCATCGACTATAGGGCCTTGAACGAAGTTACTATAAAGAACAAGTATCCACTCCCGCGCATCGATGATTTATTCGATCAGCTAAGTGGATCTTGTGTCTTCTCTAAACTAGATCTTCGTTCAGGATATCATCAAGTGAAGGTCAAGGAGGCTGATATTCACAAAACAGCTTTCAGAACTCGTTATGGACATTACGAATTTCTAGTAATGCCATTTGGAGTGACCAATGCACCAGCAATCTTCATGAACCTTATGAACCAAGTTTTCCGGGAGTATTTAGACAGGTTCGTTGTCATCTTCATCGACGACATCCTGGTATATTCTAAGAATCGGAAAGAGCATGCGGAGCACTTACGAATTGTCCTGGAAACACTTCGACAACATAAGCTTTATGCCAAGTACAGCAAGTGCGAGTTTTGGCTAAAACAAGTTGGTTTTCTTGGACACATCGTATCAGGAGAAGGGATTTCTGTGGATCCAGCAAAAGTTTCAGCAGTCAGCGAATGGCCTACACCAAAATCAGTGAAGGATATTCGGAGTTTTTTGGGTTTAGCTGGATATTACAGAAGATTCATTGAAGGCTTTTCGAAGATAGCAACACCCCTGACCAAGCTCACACGAAAAGATGAGGAATTTGTGTGGTCAGAAGCATGCGAGCAAGCTTTCGTAGAACTCAAGTCAAAACTGACATCTGCACCGATTCTCGTCATACCGGATCAATCTGGAGGATTCGAAGTGCATTGCGATGCATCCGGTAAGGGATTAGGATGTGTTCTACATCAGCACGGTAAGGTTGTGGCTTATGCTTCAAGACAACTGAAGACTCATGAGCGCAATTATCCGACGCATGATCTAGAGTTGGCAGCTGTTATTTTTGCTCTCAAGATTTGGCGCCACTACTTACTTGGTGAACGAGTGAACATCTACACAGATCACAAAAGTCTGAAGTATGTGTTTACTCAGAAGGAATTGAATATGCGGCAGAGAAGATGGTTAGAACTTATGGCGGACTTCGACATCAATTTGCAATATCATCCAGGAAAGGTGAACGTAGTACCTGATGCTCTTAGTCGCCAACCATTAGCAATGAATCTCACCGCACAGTGGAAGCTTCAGCAAGACCTACATCAGATGGAGATCGAACTAGTCATGCCAGGTGATGTTTCAAATTTGATGAATCTACAAGTTCAATCAACTATTGTCAATCAGATCAAAGCAGCTCAAGCCAGCGATGCTAAGTTGCAAAAGATCAGAGAACAAGTGGAGAATGGACTCAGAACAGATTTCATCATCCATGAAGACGGATCTTTGAGATACGGCAGCAGATTGTGTGTACCAAAAGGTCCTGTTCGGGAAGAGTTAATGAAAGAAGCTCACAGCTCTCCCTATTCAGTACATCTTGGAGGTACCAAAATGTACAAAGATCTACGTCAGAATTATTGGTGGCATGGAATGAAGCGTGAAGTAGCCAGGAGTGTCGCAAAATGTTTGGTGTGTCAGCAGGTAAAGGCTGAACATCATAGGACAGCTGGACTACTTCAACCGTTACCAATCCCAGAATGGAAGTGGCAGCACATCACGATGGACTTTGTAACTGCTCTTTCTCGCAGCACAAAGGGTAACGATGCGATTTGGGTCATTGTGGATCGACTCACAAAGTCGGCTCACTTCATCCCATTTCGAGTTGGCCAATCAACTGAGACATTAGCAAAGAAGTACATGGAGGTAATAATCTAATTTAGATTTAAAAACTCTTCATAATGTACTATCTCTGATACCCATGAACTCATACAGGAAATTGTGAGACTTCATGGAGTACCGGTCTGCATTGTCTCCGATCGTGATACCAGGTTCCGATCATAATTTTGGCAGAGTCTGCAAGCTAGCTTGGGAACAAGTCTGAACTTCAGCACGGCTTATCATCCACAAACAGATGGTCAGTCGGAACGAACTATTCAGATCTTGGAGGATATGCTCAGAGCATGTATGCTCGACTTCAAAGGATCGTGGGAAGATCACTTGCATCTTGTGGAGTTCGCGTACAACAACAGCTACCAAGCAAGTATAGGAATGGCACCTTTTGCAGCATTATATGGAAGGAAGTGTCGATCGCCATTAAGTTGGGACGACATCAGAGATAGGGAACTCCTTGGACCAGAGATGATAGTAGCGACCGTTGATGTGGTTCGTACTATCAGAGAAAGAATGCGCATAACCCAAGATAAACAGAAACATTGGGCTGATGCGAAGAGACGACACTTGGAGTTCCAGCCAGGAGATCATGTATTCTTGAAGATATCTCCGAACCGCGGAGTGATCAGATTTGGGAGACGGGGAAAGTTGAGTCCGAGATACATTGGACCGTTCGATATACTCGAACGAGTCGGTGAAGTGGCATACCGATTAGCGCTTCCACCTTCATTGGAAGGAGTGCATAACGTGTTCCACATATCTCAACTCAGAAGGTATGTGAGTGACCCCAGCCATGTACTTGATCATTCAGAGCTCACGATACAGCCCGATTTGTCTTGTGAGCAGCAACCTGTGGAGATCCTGGACAGGAAAGTGAAGACACTTCGGAACAAAGAAGTTAATTTGGTCCGGGTAATGTGGAGGAAAGACACTCCAGGAGAATCCACGTGGGAGAGGGAAGATGAGATGCGTGCAAGATATCCGCACATTTTTATAAACTAGTCCTCAAATAAAAGTTGTAAATTTCGAGGACGAAATTTTTGTAAGGAGGGTAGATTGTAACAACTCCAATTTTGTATACCAAAAATTTGCTTTAAAAATAGTGTACAATTGGAGTATTGTTGTTGCTGGAAACAACTTAAATATTTAATTCCTTACAATAATTACAAGAAAGAGCTTGTAGCTCATTGGTAACACCTTGCATTGCTGAACCAAGCCACCAGAGTTCGAATCCCATACCCCACATTATTTTTAATATGGATTTTTTAAAAACCTTTAGAATACCAAGAGTTTACACGTGCATATCTCACAAAAACCCCACTACACCCAAAGATGTAACACTTGCAGAGGGTAGATGAACCGTCGGGGGAGATCCAGGTCACCGGAATCGGTCGGGAATCGGCCAACTCGGCCTTGACTCGGCCGACTCAGTGATCCGACCGAGTCACGTCCGAGTCACCACCGATTCGGCCGATTCCGGCGAGGGTCACAACATGAAAGTTGTGTCTTTTGGTATTCCCTACGCACCTGCAAAGTTTCAGCCTCATACCACTTCCAGAGCTCTTTAAAACCCCCAATTACTCCACTTTTAATACATTTTTATTACATTTTATCATATTTTTATTTTTAACTTTTCATCTACCCTAACCCTAGCCTAACCCTATAAATACCAACCCTACACACTACCCTCTCACCCCCCAAAATCTTGAGCCACTCTCTCAAAAGTTTCCACAAGAAGTGTTCTTCGAAATCGAGTTCCCGGCGAAGCTCTGACGGAATTCCGACGACGCGTTTTGGAGCAACCGGCGACGTAATCATCCCTCGGCCTTCCTCCCTAGTTCTCTTTACTCTTTAGAAGAGTTTAAACCTGTAAGTCCCACCTCTTCTACCTTCCTTTTCTTTAATGTAAAAATATGAATTTCTGGAACCCGACGGAAATCGGACAAACCGATTTCCGATTCGATTTTTCTTTAAAATTCCACTTGTCACCTAATACATATTATCTACCCATATGCATGTTGACTATTAATCACCCTTAAACCAATTTAATCACACTTTTCCACATGAAATGATAAGTTCTTTACAAAACCGTATTTCTTTCATTAAAATACCATGAAGTTCATTTTTCTTAATGTAATCAAGTACCTCACTCCTAAACATGTTTATTGTGATAACTAAACTTGTTTCAATCAATTTGAATGAAATTTCACACATGAAATGATAACGTTTACGAATACCGTATTCTTGCACTTTAATACCTTTAGGTTTAACATAGCTTATTTCACCTTTAAACTTTACCAAAACCTAATATAAGTCACGGGGTAATGACATACCCTTACACACACTCAATATAACCCTAAATGATAAATATCAAAAATAAAGAATACGAAATTACAGGACTTTTCACTAAAATACCATAACCTTTATAACCTTTAGTTAAATCTTTAAATTGTAAACTTTTCTAAATAAAATCTTATATAAAATGAAAGCACGATTGGTCATGGACATCGATCGTTTATCTAAACTGTCTTGTGGGTCTAGGCAAGTGTGTCTAAGGCTAGTGGTTTTTAATTAGGCCCACGACTGTGGTTCCTTCCCACTTACCTGGCACTTATCTGGCCGCAATTGACGGTGAAGAGGCGATTTGAGGCTTCTAATGACTCATCGTTTAGACCCTAGAAATAGGCTAGTTGGCTTAGGAAACCCTAATAACTAAAATACGGAAACTATACTCTTTTGCAAATAAACACCTTATATTTATAAAACCGTTTTCCTAAATGAAAAGTATTTATAAAATCTAAGCAAAGTGCCGCTACAACCCATCTTTGGGGAACCTGTTAGGGATAGTACGGTTCATCGTGCACCCGCAGGCTAGTAGTACGAGATTCAGACCTCCGCAAGGAGCATTCGGTCTCGAAAGGTTTAAAATACGATATTTAAGGAACATGAGACTTTTTGTAAATAAAATATTCATATAAAAGAAAATTATTTATGTGTTTAATTATATATAATTATCATTTAAACACCTATTTTGTTATAATATAAAGTTTCCACTTTTTCCTAAAATTCAAGATTAAAAGTTACATTAAAATACCACGAATTTCAAATAAACAATTAATTCTTCTATTAGGATATATTCACTAGAATAACACAAATAAAATTCGCATTCATTATAATAATAAAGATGATTATTAAATACTTGAGGTATATTTTGAAAACTATATAAAAGTACTTTTTACATAAAACCCCCTCAAGTTTCATAAATTACAATAAGGCCCCTAACTAATATTGAACTTCAAATTATCTTTCTTTTAGTCTGACTCGGGTTGGAGTCTGACTAATTCTGACTTGAATATAATTCAAGTCAACCTATATTCAATCATATTCCAATACAAATTTGAATACAAGAATCCCTGAATCCAGTTAACAATATATTCATTTTGACTGAATCAAACCATGGATATTCATCCATTATCCTGATATTCCATTTTCCTGATTATACAGTTACAACATGTTTACTGATATCATGGTTTTGGTCAGTCATCCAGTTTACATATTCCAATACTACAACACTGTTAAAACACTACGGGGTTTAAAGGGGTAGATTGGTACGGAAGGTGTTAAAGGTGGCACGAGGTGGTCAGATTAAGACACCTAACATGAATACTATTGCTGTTGTACCGTGGCATAACGGTTCCTTGTACTCTCCATTTGCCCTGATCTCTAGCATATAGAGATCCCCCTCGTATACACTGGCATCCTTCTGTACCAAGCTACAAACAACGGCGTTAAACAATATTCCATAATATTCAACAACATAATACTTTAGAAAATACTGCTACTCTGCCATTCTCATTCTTCTTTTCTTTGGGACTTACCGAGCGACCTGTTCGCTGACGACATTCTATTTCTTTCTTCTTTGAATGTCGTCAGGTGCGTTGGACCAAGTTGAGACCGAGCCCACAAGTGAAGATTTGGAGCAGTTCCAAGAAGACCCAGAGCTCTAGATAATTGTACTTTGTTCTTTCCAGTATTTCCTTTTATTATTATGCCACTGTTTAGGCATTGCTTTTCCATTCCAGTTGTATTTTCATTTCATGCATTGTACAAAGAATGATATTAATAAAAGTTGCTGTTATTTCAATATCATTTGTCTCTTGTGATTATTTTATATTGCTTAGTTACGCTTAGCGTATGTACTTCTGAGTACATACGTAGCGGGCCTCGTCACGTCCACTTCGCCGTACACTGGGAAGCGGGGCGTGACATCTTATCTTTTCTTGTGTAGTTTTATTATATTGCTTATCTACGCTTAACGTGATTACTTCTAAGTAAATACGTCGCGGGCTAGTCGCGTCTCCTTACCCGTACACTGGGAAACGGGGCGTGACATACTGTAGTTTGTCTTTTGGTATTGCTTTCATGAGCCTATAAATTGAGAATTTGTGTAATACTTGTATGAGGTGAACAACAAGAAATGAAATAAACATCTATTTTCTCTATAATTTTCTTATCATAATTTTTTGTAAATTTCATAACAATTCCATACTTGTAATTACTGAATTTTTTTGAACTAATGGCATATTTGTAAATAGTGAGAAGTTGAGATGATGACAAACTTGCAAATAATGAAAAGTTGACATAAATTTGTCACGGACTACATAAAGTAGCCCCACTAAAACATTAGAATTTACACAAAAAAACAAATTTTTTGGAAACAAATCAAAAGGATTATTCTATTATTATGGGTATTTTAAGGATATCATCAAATCCCCACTTCTTATATAGCTTTCTATCAGTATAACGATAACGATTGCGTACCAGTCGATGTCCAGGGTCTGGACCTGGATTCGCCTTAAAACCTGGGTTAGGTATAGATGTCACATTTACTCGACTTATCTTGATCTCTTTAATGGCTTATTAAATGGTTCGACTATGCATCTTTTCAATTCGGACACGTATAAATCCGTATTATTAAAATTTTCTATTATTCCATATATAAATAAGCAATTTTTATAAATCATTACTTAGACTATTAACTAAAGAAGCAACCACTTATTGCCTCTCTTATTTGTTTTTATCTTGTTGGGTCCCGGTCCTTGCCCATGGAATAAAATACCACACGGAACAAAGTGCCAAGACAAAGGACGGGGGCCACCTCTTGAATCCGTGGGGACCTCCTCTTGCCTCCGTGGGACACACTGTAGAACAATAGGGAATTTTTGGAATACATTCCGAAAAAGGACGGATCTGTACTATAAATGGAATGATACCACTCTTTAATACAGATACACTTTTTTAGTGAACGGACACTACATGAGCTTGAGAACTCCGTAGTCAAGCGTGCTTGAGCCAGGGAAATTCTGGGATGAGTGACCTCCTGGGATGTGGCCTCTGGTTGGGTCCGGTTTGTTCTGAAGAACAAAATCGTCAGGTTTCGGCCACAACAAACAGTACCGTCTATGTTAGGGGTGAGTGGTGACATATTGTTCAGTCGAAAATATTGTGCATTTGATATGACATTTTCCTTACTATTTCTATATAATAAAAAGTGTTTATTATAAATATGACACATATGAGGGTTTATCTGTAAAAATACTATTTTCATATATTTATATATTATAATTAACATTATGAAGGAAAATGTAACCATATAATATTTATATAATATTTAGTCCATTTAAATATGCTTACCTTATCAAATATCTTTAACCAATTTTCTAAAACTATAATATCATGTCCAATGGTTAAGATAATATCTCAATAAAAACAAATTCTACTAACATTATTTATTGAGTTATTGTGCAGAAATTATATAGAGACTGAAATTAAGGAAATTCGAGTTGGCGAGATCAAATCTGTCGAAATATTCAAATAAATCGAAGAAAGATATTCTGACAGAAACTTAGAGAAGATTTTCATATTCCAGATATCAAAATAGTCTACAGGTGTCACCAGAAGAGACCACCGGAGAAATGACCCCAAGATCCCTCTACCCCACCGCGGATTCGCGGCCAAACCTACACAATGGCCGCGGTTCCGCCGCAATATTGAGGAGTTGGGATTTGGGATTTTTTGGGCAGGATCCTAACAACTAACCCTAATTCTGGGGATCTAGGAATTTCAACTTTTGTGACTATAAATAAAGACCGAGAGCCTCTTGGAAAAATTATCAAACCGACGCGATCACGAAGTCCACGACGGATCAAGAATCCTGGTTAATCATCGACAGTTCATCTACCTCCTTAAGAAGAGATCGAGAAGCAAACTAGGGTTTTGTAATCATTTTCTAAAAGAACAAAGTGTACTTGATCTTGTTGATTAATAAAGGTAGTTTTATTCTATTGCATTTTATTTTCTTCATAATTTTTATCTTTTCTTTTCCCAACATGCGTGAGTAATTCTCCGCTTGTTAGGGTTCGTAGGATTATGGTAGATTAATGGATGATGAAGATCCTTAAACTCTTTTTACGTCCTATAAAGTTTATAAATTTTATCAAAAGAATAGTTAATATCCTAATTGGGCGCGCTATCAATTCATTGATATTCACGACCATGATTAGAGATTAGATTAACAATTCTTTTGGTAAAGGCTAGACATGAACGGGGATCCATGTTAAGGTAGGGGTAAGAGTGGCAACCATTTTCCCTCCAGAAACCCTAATCTACATGCATCATTGTCGATCTAGTTTTAAATCTATTAAAGAATAAGAGGAGTAATCTTTAATTAATTATCCATGACTACTAAATCTTAACGAACCCTACAAGCCCCTTTCTAATATAAAACCTACATCCGTAGTTAATCTAGATCTATATCCTGCATCCGTGTTTGACGTGGATCTAGAATCTACAACCATTCTTCATTATTCTTTATTCTTCCTCCTTTCCTAATCTAAAGTAAGATTGAAAGATTCCACATATCTCTCAGGACGATCCGTACATATCTCGGTCTAGCTACACGCGACACCGTTATTGATTGTGGTTACAACACAACTTCACAAAAACATAACCAATCAAATGGCGCCGTTGCCGGGAATACGTGCGTAATTTTTTATTCTTACTATTTGTGTTGAATTCTTATTCGATATATATCATAAAAATAAACAAAACCGTAAATTATATATTTAATGATTATTGTGTGATTTTTGCGAGGGAATCTGGAGTCACTTTAGCAAGGAGATAAAAATTCAGAGACATTCATTAAGATCCAGATGACCAAGGGAGGCTACGTAGCAAAATCCTTCACGAGATCCCTCTTTTTGGCGGCGGAACCGCGGCAAATAGGTCCAATTAGCGGCGGAACCGCGGCGGAATTAGGGATTTAGGCTTCCAAATTTCTCTGGTATATTTCTCAATTCCTTCTCTCTCCTTTGGAATCCAATAAAATATCTTTTCTGCAGGATTCTTTGTAAAATATTGCCGCTCAAAAATCTTTTGCGAGTTTTGTTTTGCGATTTGTTTTTGCATATTTTAATACGGACTTTAAGGGGCAAAGACCAAATTCAGATTAGGTGGTGATTTCATTACCCTTCCTACAAATCCCAAAACGAGCATCTGCATCACCCTACATTAATTAAAAAATATCTAGACCAAGACTCTGAGGACTGTCGCGCTCAAATAAGACAGAGGAAGGTCGTGGGTAATCTATCGTTTATCCGCATTTCTTTTGTGGTGTCTAGGTAAGTGTGTCTAGGCAAGTGGTTACTTAATTAGGCCCGCTATATTCGGTGATTCGTATAGCGGATACTTCCCACTTACCTGGCACTTACCTGCCCACAAGAGTAATAAAGAGATGGTAGAGGATTGATCTTGCGGCTTGTCCTTTGGAAGTCTAGGAGCGGTCTAGTGCTTGACCTAGGCGACCTTAGTTTTCGGGTTTACTTGTGCATTTTGTGATTTGTCAAGTCAACCCTCAAGTCCCACTTTCAAAGCAAAACAATCCAACTAGAGCTTAAATCTTTCCACCCCTTCCTCTTTTCACCTTCTTATAATGGGAAACCCAAATAAAAGTACTCTTACCGAGTTTTACTATCCAGAACCAGATATTTCTTGTTATCGTAATCGCTTCGGTATACCATTCGACTCTACCATGTCTTTAAGAGATCGGATAGGGCAAACGGAAAGAAACAGTTGGCCACCTCACTCCAGGTCCTGTCAACCGCATCCAAATTCTACATCTTCTTATATTGATACACCGAGTGAAGGAACTCCTAAACGCGTGTCCATCGCTGAGCATATAGCGAGGGCTAACGGCCAAAGTTTCAATCCAGTCAAACCATTAGGACAACAAACACCACCACTTTCTAAAGAAGATTTTCATACCCGGTTTGTGGCGTATATGATGTCTGTTGAAAATCGCCAGCCAACCAACCAATATCAATATTCTTCTTATCACAATTTTGATCCTACTCCTGCCCAATTTTCACAACCATTCAATTCCTATCAATCCTACCCGACTTTTACATCTTCTCTAGACAGTCCTTCTAATCAGTCATTTGGGAGTTTTACTTATCCACAAGAATTTCCATCTTATGCTGAAACCCCTTACCGACCCATATCTAGTCTTGAACGGACTGTGAAAGAATATGTGGTAGCGTCGCGCCGCACCAGAGAGGAATTGAAATAGTGCATGACCATTCTCAATAAACAAAACTAACGAGCAACTAGTTTCAAACCAGCTCAAAAATTTCCAACGTATGATACGGCCATAGGACAAATTGAGAATTTGGGTAGTGAGAGAGAGCGGTACACCCTTCCAAATCAAACCTCCCCATCCCAAATTGAAATCCACAGCTCCAGTTTCACAGATCTATCGAGTACGCCAAATGATTCACTAATCGAAGATAGAATGTTTGATGAATTGTGTGACTTTGTAGTGTTTGATTTACCCGATTGTGAATGGTCCATTTCAAGTGAAGCCACACCCAACCCTTGTGATCTCTACACCTCTACTCTAGAACCACAATTGATTGAAAACCCAGCTTTTGATGAGGTGTCTGAGACTTGTAACCTTCACTTGATTGAGGATATTGACGTTGGGGATATATTGAATGATAAACCCAAAATTTTGGATGAGTTTTTCCCACCAATCCATCAAGTCATTTCACTCCCGTGTGGTCATCATCTCGAGCCTCTAACTATTCTTCCTGAACCTCATATGTGTCTTGAAATTGATGATAAATGTATAACCGAAAGGCAGAACGAAATTCGGTATTCATTTCCCACATCTGGTACAGCAATACTTGACACACCAATTTGTTTACCCATTTCACCTCCCACTTTTTCTGGTTCTTCTTCTAATCAACCTTTACTTTTAGCGAATGTTGATAAGTCACAATCCGATATTTCGAGTTCGATAATTCTAGAAAGACAACTTGATTTAGATACTTTTGGGAATGAGGAAGATGAGTTTTTCGAGTCTCCTACCTTTATAATTTTTGACAAATCAAGTGTGTTGAATTCTGGCGTGACACTTATTGACATTGGAACCTTTAATCGGACCATCGATGAAAGTTTCGAAGATATTTTCGCCGACGAACTCGCATTCCTAAACGACACAGATTTTATGATTAATCAACCTCCACTTGAAGAAGTTGGACCACCACCATTTTTTCTTATTCCATACGAGAATGTGCATATTCTTCCCATTCCTAATAATTCACATTCTCGTTTCCGTTCACCATTATAGTTTTGTCTCTATCAACCGAGACGTAAAACATACCACTTCCTATCTCCCCACTTCTTCAAATCTCTGATTTTCCACCAACCAGTGCATTACATCAATAATATTTTTGAATGGCTGGTGTTGACTTTTGGTCTTTATAAGGCTTTACTTTGACCAATAACTTTAACCCCCATAATTTTAAATGCTTAATATTATTTAACTCAAGTTTTGGGGGGGGATATTTTGGCTCTTGAAAATAAGTTTTTACAAAATTACGCGCCAAAAAATAAGTTTGGGGGAGAATTTCACTTTCATTATTTCTTGTCCCCTTTGATAACTTTTCCTCCCAAGTCTACGGGTTTTTTAGGCTTAACTGATAACATCAGTGAGGACACTACTGTAAACAGGTTTGGGGGAGGTTTGTGCTTATTTACGCATTAGTTTGCATTACACTTTGCATAAGCACAAAATTTTTTCTTTGATGATGTAAATTAGAAAGTGAAAATTTACATATGAAAGATAGGAATAGTTTAAGAAAAGCAAGAAAGTTAGATATTTTCTTAAACGAAACTAGTAATAAGTAGTTATGAGCCGTTGTCCCAAGGGTTGGTAAGATGAAGGAAATTACTAATCTGAGAATAAAAATAAGTCTGAAAAATAGTCCATATTCTTGAGGCCAAACATTTGAACGTTGATACCCTATTATACGCACTTACACACATCTTGAAACTTGGGATAGTAGAGCATACCTTGAAATGCTCTTGTCTAAAAGCCTTAATATGAAATAAAATATAAAAAAATATAAGTGGTGAAGAAAAAAAAATGAACACTGGTTTTGTAATTGCTTAGGGCAGTATAAAAAAAATATAGCGAGGGTTTTTATCACCTAGTGTTTTAGACCAACTGGTTTGGGAGCCACTGCTAAGGCTTAGGTGTTGCGAAACGAGGAATTACGCCTAAATGCGCAAGCACATTTTGTAATCAGTCGGTTAGTACCTCAAGAGGTATTAACGGTCGCATGAAGAATGTGTGGGCAATTTTATCAAAAATATTCACCAACTATAAAGTACTTTGGAAGATAGACAAGAGTATGATAGTTTGAATTGAATTCTCTAAGTGTAGGAATGTTTTTTACACACACGTAGGGGTATATGATCAATGTTTGGAAAAAAGATAGGGAGAAAGACTAAAGGCGATGTTTTATTGAGGGATGATGTGATTTCTAACATTTTTTCATGACCATTAAGATAGGGCTCATAACAACTGAAAAGCTGGTATAGTTGGAAACTCTTATTTTCAAGTTCTTTCTTTTATAATTCTTATTTTTATATGTAACTTTCACTATCTTTTTTTTATAGGATTTTATGGGTGTAATCCGCTGAAAACCCTCAGGAGATAACACTCCTCCTACTAGAGACACCTAGAGATTTAACGTTTTGTTGCACGTGTTCAGTGCAATCGTGTTGCCTACGAAAGTGTGTTGTTTAGGTTTTTCTTTTTTCCTTTTCTCTTTCTTTTGAATAACTAGTTTGCTCGGAACGATCAAAATTAAGTTTGGGGGTATTTGTTCAGTCGAAAATATTGTGCATTTGATATGACATTTTCCTTACTATTTCTTTATAATAAAAGGTGTTTATTATAAATATGACACATATGAGGGTTTATCTGTAAAAATACTATTTTCATATGTTTATATATTATAATTAACATTATGAAGGAAAATGTAAGCGTATAATATTTAGCCCATTTAAATATGCTTACCTTATCAAATATCTTTAACTAATTTTCTAAAACTATAATATCATGTCAAATGGTTAAAATAATATCTCAATAAAAACAAATTCTACTAACATTATTTATTGAGTTTTTGTGCAGAAATTATATCAGAACTGAAATTAAGGAAATTCAAGTTGGCAAGATCAAATCTGTCGAAATATTCATATAAATCGAAGAAAGATATTCTGGCAGAGACTTAGAGAAGATTTTCAGATTTCAGATATCAAAATAGTCTACAGGTGTCACCAGAAGAGGCCACCAGAGAAATGACCCCAAGATCCCTCTACCCCACCGCGGATACGCGGCCAAACCCACACATTGGCCGCGGTTCCGCCGCAATATTGAGGAGTTGGGATTTTTTGGGTAGGATCCTAACAACTAACCCTAATTCTGGAGATCTAGGGATTTCAACTTCTGTGACTGTAAATAAGGACCGAGAGCCTCTTGGAAAAATCATCAAACCGACGCGATCATGAACTCCACGACGGCTCAAGGATCCTGATTGATCATCGACAGTTCATCTACCTCCTTAAGTAGAGATCGAGAAGCAAACTAGGGTTTTGTAATCATTTTCTAAAGGAACAAAGTGTACTTGATCTTGTTGATTAATAAAGATAGTTTTATTTTATTGCATTTTATTTTCTTCATGATTTCTATCTTTTCTTTTCCCAACATGCGCGAGTGATTCTCCGCTTGTTAGGATTCGTAGGATTATGGTAGATTAATGGATGATGAAGATGCTTAAACTCTTTTTACGTCCTATAAAGTTTATAAACTTTATTAAAAGAATAGTTAACATCCTAATCGGGCGCGCAATCAATTCATTGATATTCACGAACACGATTAGAGATTAGATTAACAATTGTTTTCGTAAAGGCTAGACATGACCGGAGATCCATGTCAAGGTAGGGGTAAGAGTGGCAACCTATTTCCCTTCAGAAACCCTAATCTATATGCATCATTGTCGATCTAGTTTTAAATCTATTAAAGGATAAGAGGAGTAATCTTAAATTAATCATCCATGACTACTAAATCTTAACAAACTCTACAAGCCCCCCTTCTAATATAAAACCTGCATCCACAGTTAATCTAGATCTATATCCTGCATCCGTGTTTGACGTGGATCTAGAATCTATAATCATTCTTCATCATTCTTTATTCTTCCTCCTTTTCTAATCAACACGTCTAAAGTAAGATTGAAAGACTCCACATAATCCTGAGGACGACCCGTACTCATCTCGGTCTTGCTACACACGACACCGTTATTGATTGCGGTTACAACACAACTTCACAAAAACATCAACAATCACATATCTATTCGAGGGATGTCATTCTGCCTCTGTTATGTCTCTGTCCTTACAAGTCTCACTTTCTATGTCTCCTCCCTAACCCCACACGCATATCATCACTTGCCCTCGAGATCGAAAGATTTAATATTAAAAAAGATTGAAAGCTAAGGTCATGCTTTTCCATATTCATTTTGTAAAAAATAAAAGGCTAAATTGCAATAAATACATCTAACTTTTATTCTGGTAACGGTATATACAACTATTTTTCTTATACATTTTGCCCCCTCAATTTAAATTTATTCCTAAATCGCCTTTCGTTCGAATATTCAATTGAAATACTTAAATGAAATAAGTAAAAATTGAAATACACATTTTTCAGGAAATTAGAGGTAATCACCGTTGTTAGGATATAAGTTAGAGATATTTCTTCTAATTTAACCAAATTAAATAATAGATTAATAAGTCCGTGTAAACAGATTTCACCCGATTATTTATGCGGTTGGGTCCATTTTGTATAGATCAAGCGGTTGGAGCTGGATCAAATAGATTACAAGATTTTAATTAAATAAAAAGGTTCTTTCAAGTGCAATAAGCTCAACAAACAGTTGCCTTGGGCTCAAACCTCTCTGATTGGCTCAAAAAGGAAGTCGCGGATCGCGATCCGTGTGCTCCTCCTCCGCTTCATTTCAACCGTCCACTTCCACTCCAATCGCACGCTCCAAAATCAACGCGCGGACCAAAATTGTCCCAAATTTCAAATAGCCATCCCCCTCCTCTACATATACACCTCCTTCCTCCTCCACCAAATCCCACATCCAACCTCAAACCATCGAAATCCTAACCCTAATTCTCAAAACCCTAAACCCTAGCTTTCCCAATGGCGAGGACCAAGCAAACAGCCCGCAAGTCCACAGGCGGCAAAGCCCCAAGGAAGCAGCTCGCCACCAAGGCCGCACGCAAGTCCGCTCCCGCCACCGGCGGCGTCAAGAAGCCCCACCGCTTCCGCCCTGGAACCGTCGCCTTGAGAGAGATCCGCAAGTATCAGAAAAGCACCGAGCTTTTGATCCGCAAGCTGCCATTCCAGCGGTTGGTTCGTGAGATCGCTCAGGATTTCAAGACAGATCTGAGGTTTCAGAGCTCGGCGGTGGCCGCGCTTCAGGAGGCGGCTGAGTCATATCTTGTGGGGCTGTTCGAGGATACAAACCTTTGCGCGATTCATGCGAAGAGGGTGACGATCATGCCCAAGGATATTCAGCTCGCGAGAAGGATTCGTGGGGAGAGGGCTTGATTGGGGTCTTAATTTGTTGAAGTTTTAGATTAGTTTGTTATGGTGTTTTGTTGTTAGATATTTTGTACTAGTGCTGTGTTTAGATCCGGGGTCATGGTAAGCGATAATGTAATCTGGTTGATTTTTCGTGTGACCTTTTAATCGAAATTCTAATGAAGTTGTGATTTTATCTATGATGGATTGATTTGTGTACTTTTTTTCCCCTTTTGTTCTATGGGTTCATGTTGAAGTGTAATTTTCGTTAAAGGGTTATCTGTATTGATGCAAAATTCCAAATTTAGAATCATAGTTCATTGAGCAATAATTGGCAATAATGATTGAGTTTTTCGAACAGTGGTTCTCCATAACAAGGTTTTGTGCTGTTGCACTATATAAAGAAAAGTTATATATGAACTTTATTTTATGAACTGTGCTGTTAACTGACTTTAAATATGGGATTCAAATCTCCTTCGGTTCCTACTTAGCACTGGAGGGTCAGTAGTAATTGTGAACTAGTGGATTTGTGTGTAACGTGAACTGGATAACGCTGAGATGTTTCTTTCCGTTGATCTGCTGATGGCGGTGATAAGTGGTTGAGATTGGATTTGGAGGCAGATTTTTAAAGTGTTTGGATCTCAATGGATTTGAGATTGGTTGTTACCGAGCTATCTGCAAGGAAGTCTTGGGATGGTTGTAGTATTGTGGACTCACCAGCGTTAAAGTTAGAGAGAAAATCCGAGCAGAGTAACGCTTTAGTGGAGTAAAAAATGGCTTACTTGAACTGTCTAATTAAGGGGTTTATATAGTTGTGGCAGCACGTGTGGCAGGCGTGAGAATCACGCCGGCCGTTACACTTCCGATGTCACGCCCGCGTGATAAGCGGGATCTCCCATTAACGGTGAGACTGGCTCGTTAATGGAAGATCGTGGTGGCGTGAAACATGGGATGTGGCCGGCGGAGATCTCGCACATGGCGAGATTCGCGGGATGTCGGTTACGCCTGCAAGCGGTGCTGTTAGTCGGTCGATAAGACCGAGGAAGATGACCTCAGCGGGAGCTCGCGGAGGAGCGGGAGAGCCGAGCTATCTTGGTTCTGTTCGAGCCCGGAGGCAAGCTGAGAGGGCCGAGGAGGCTCGGGCCTGTGTTAGCTCGGAGACAAGCTGTGGGGTCGAGGAGGCCAATTATGCTGGGGGCTCGGAGGTGAGTCAGCGTTTGCTTGTAGGACAGGTACATGAGTGGTCTGGTCGGTCACTGTAGGTCCTTTCTTGTAAGCCCTTGACACGTCATCTGCTACGTGTCCTGATCTGGGAGATCACCGATATCGAGCATCATCATTAGCCCCCCACTCTTGTCCTGACCAGCTAATGGGTCAGGTCGAGAGTGGTTTGCCGGATCACCCGAGATGAGCCCCTTTCTGAAGATATCGTCGGGCATATATCTGGACAATTGGTTGTCTTTTCTGGATGAGGCCAGCGAATCGGGGCGAGATCCTTCGCATTAAAGAGGGTGCGCCGGATCATGTGCACTTTTGCTGAAGCAACAGACCACGTATCGGGTGCCGGTTTGCTGATATGACGTGCCGCAAGTTTTTGGCGTCCGTAGGACGTTGCCAATGCGCTTGCGACAGGTCGAGTGATCGTGGCCGTCGGAAGCAGTGAACCGTTTTGGCAGGAGCGGGTACGCTGACCCGTCGGAAGCAGTCGACCATTGCCGCTGGATAAGGACGCCAGTAGCATAAATAGGGAGGATGCCTGGTTCAGGATCTCTCTCTCTCTTCATATTTTTCTCATTCTGAGTATTATTTGCTCGGCGCTCTCCTTTTAGGTCGGATCTTGTGTTTCTCTTCTCGATGACTTCTTCCCATCAGGTTAGATGTCTTGTTTTGAGGAGTCTGTAGATGTCGTAGGGGTAGATTCTAGGGATTCTTCCCCTGGGTTGGAGCCTTCCCGGGAAGTTGGGGTCAGATCCTCTTTCTAGGGGCGCGCGTCTGGGGCGGTCCTCGGAGTGGTGGCAGCGGACGCTTCTGGTTGTCTCCGCTTGGGCTCGTTTCCATATTTCTTCTGGCTACACGCTACGATTGGCTGAAGAAGGAGAGATGGCAGATCAGGTGAGGGGTAGAGAGACCGCCTTATACCTGGAAGCCCTTTGGGCCGGAATGCGCCTGTCCTTCTCTCCCGAGGTTGTAGCTGCATTAAATTATTTTGGGTTAGCCCCGGGCCAGCTATTGCCGAACTCCTAAAGGATTCTCCTTGGGTTCCTGGTTCGACCGAAGCTGCAAATGATCCCCTTTAGTCTGTCCATCCTTGCCTCCTCTCTCGTTTACAAAAGTCATCCCGGAACTCGCGCGGGCGACCCGAGGTGGGTCTACCTCTCCTTTAGGAAGCAGCGGGGGAGCGTAGCCGGGTCATGAGTTGTTGTCTTGCCTTCTTCCATCCACGATTGGAAGAAGAAGTTTTTCTTCGTCGGGCCGCCAGAGGGTGAGGACTAGCCCGTATCCATCCAATGGTCTAGGGATAGGCGCTGGCAGGGAAATCCGTTCAATGACCCCGACGCGGCGAGAGTGGCGGCGTGGGAGCCTATTCCTCGGGCTGATGTGCTGCTTTCTGAGCGGGCCCTCAGTTGGGCAGGGCTCAGCCCCGCCCAGTTCGTAGGTAAGTTAGGAGCTTGTATTTGTTTTTACTTTGTTTGTGTCGCTGATTCCATTTTATCTTGTCTTGTGCAGAAACCATGGACGCGGGCCTCCTCCGAGCAGCCATGCGCAAGCCGAAGAAGGGATCGAAGGCTAGAGGGGCCAGCTCTTCTCGTCAGACGCCGGTCCCGGCTCCCCCAGCGGCCGTCCCATCCCAGCGCTCGAGTGCGTATCGCTCCCCGGAACCCGGCCAGGCGCCGAGCAGAAAAAGGGCCCGAGGAAAGGACGCCCAGGCTTTGGAGGTGGAGACGAGCTCACCGCCGTCGTCTCTCAAGAGGTTCCTCCGAATAGTTCCGCGGACCTCGGCCTCTCCGATCCTTGTGGATGAGGGGGAGCTCCGCTTTGAGGTGCCTTCGGGGCTCTCCGTCGCTGACAGCTTGCTGCACGACATGGAGAGGTCGGCCGGGGGCCGGGTCCTTGGGGGGACGTTGAAGGCGCAAATGGCGTCCATCGCCAAAGAGGTCGTTCAGGTTAGTGTTCGTACGTCGTCTCATCATTTGCGAGATTAGGTGCCCCTTTTTCTTTCTGACCCCCTCTCGATTTCTTCAGGTCCTCCAGCACGTCGCTATCGTCGCCCGGATGGAGGAGGAGGAGATAGCCTCGGCAATGCGAGCCGCGGGCGAGCTCTCCTCACAGGGGGAGAGCTCGAAGCGGGAGCTGGAGGCGGTGATGGCGAGGGTCGCTGCCCTTGAGGGCGAGGTGGCTGACGGGAGGCAGGAGGCGGAGGCCGCGACGCGGGAGGCGGCGGCAGCGAAGCAGGAGGTGGCAGCCGCGAAGCAGGAGGTGGCGGCTTCGAAGCAAGAGGTGGCCAAGTTCCGCGAGGCCGCCGAGGCCAAGCTTCAGGGCTCCGAGGTGCTCGTCGGCACTATAAAGAAGTCAATGAGCACCCTCCGAAAGGAGTTGGGGGCTGCGGTAGAGGTGGCGAAGATCTGACCTCAGGGCGGCAGAGGCGGTGGAGAACTTCCAGAAGTCGAAGCAGTTCTACACCGTCCTAGCCTCGGCCACCACCCTCATCTGACACGAGGCTCTTGATGCCGTCAAGGGCTGGGTGCCGGAGTTTGCTGATGAGGAGCTCCGAGCAGAATATCCCTACGGGGATGACGAGCAGGGGGATGCCCCCGGGAGCACTGCCGGGGATAGAACTCTCGGCGAGAGAGACGCCGAAGCTCCTGTGATGGACGCATCCCCAGTCGCGGTGGACGTCGAGCTCAACGGTATTGTGCCCGGCCCTGAGGCCTGAAGCCCCTCGTCTTCTCTTCGCCTTTTCTTTTGTTGCCTCGCTGTTTTGTGGTCCTCCGGGCATTTTGGTAAGGCTGGGGAGCCCATAATACCCTTGTAAAAGCTTTGACTTTTTGAATAAAGATTCTGTTTTTGCAGTAGTGTTTGTGCTCGTATTTCCTTTTGTTGGTAGACACTTGTATTTGCACAGTACTGCTTTTATGGTCGGCATGCTCTTCGTCTAGCGATTACTCGTCGACTTGAATCTTATCATTTGCCGAGTGTGCGAGGACCGGCGGGAAGACGGTATCTCCATGGCCCCGAAGTCGAAGTGGAGATCGCTCAAACGTTGATAGACTGGATGCCTCTTGTTGAGTTCATGTTCCTTAGGTGTTGGAGGGGCCGTAAGTGGCCTAATAAGGATGGTTCCGAGCAGGATAGCTGCCCGGAGTCTCTTGGCGAGGGCTTTGATCCCTGGTTTGTTGGGGTATGGAGCTATCAGCCAGGGATAACCGAGCAAGGGCGGGCCCGGTTGCCTCTTGCAAGGGCTTTGATCCTTAAGGACAGGCCGAGCAGGGTTACTGCCCGGTGCCTCTTGGCGAGGGCTTTGATCCCTGGCGTTGTGTGGTAGGGAAGCTACCAGCCAGGGATAGCCGAGCAGGGTAGCTGCAGGGCTGCCTCTTGGTGAGGGTTTTGATCCCTGGTTTGTTAGGGTAGGGACCTACCAGCCAGGGATAACCGAGCAAGGGCGGGCCCGGTTGCCTCTTTTCGAGGGCTTTTCATCCTTAACGCGGGAGGGGCCGTAAGTGGCCTACTAAGGATGGCCGAGCAGGGTTACTGCCCGGTGCCTCTTGGCGAGGTCTTTTTGTCCTTAAGGATGGCCGAGCAGGGTTGCTGCCCGGTGCCTCTTTGCGAGGGCTTTGATCTCTGGCGTTGTGAGGCAGGGAAGCTACTGGCCAGGGATAGCCTTGCAGGGTAGCCGCTCGGCTGCCTCTTGGTGAGGGCTTTGATCCCTGGCGTTGTGAGGTAGGGGAGCTACCGGCCAGGGATAGCCGAGCGGGGAAGCCGCTCAGCTGCCTCTTGGTGAGGGCTTTGACCCCTGGCTTAGTGAGGTAGGGGAGCTACCGGCCAGGGATAGCCGAGCGGGGAAGCCTCTCGGCTGCCTCTTGGTGAAGGCTTTGATCCTTAGCTGTTGGAGGGGCCGTAATTGGCCAACTAAGGATAGGGACGAGCAGGGTAGCTGCTCGGTGCCTCTTGGCAAGGGCTTTGATCCCTGGTTTATTGGCGTAGGGAGCTACCAAACAGGGATAACCGAGCAAGGGCGCACCCGGTTGCCTCTTGCAAGGGTTTGATCCTTAGCGCGGGAGGGGCCGTGAGTGGCCTATTAAGGATGGGGCCGAGCAGGGTAGCTGCTCGGTGCCTCTTGGCGAGGTCTTTGATCCTTAAGGACTGGCCGAGCAGGGTTACTGCCCGGTGCCTCTTGGCGATGGCTTTTATCCCTGGTTTGGTAGGTAGCTACCAGCCAGGGATAACCGAACAAGGGCGGGTCCGGTTGCCTCTGTGAGGACTTTGATCCCTGGTTTGTTGAGGTAGGGAGCTACCAGCCAGGGATAACCGAGCAAGGGCGGGTCGGTTGCCTCTTTCGAGGGCTTTTCATCCTTAGCGCGGGAGGGGCCGCAAGTAGCCTACTAAGGATGGCCGAGCAGGGTTGCTGCCCGGTGCCTCTTGGCGAGGGCTTTTTGTCTTTAAGGATGGCCGAACAGGGTTGCTGCCCGGTGCTTCTTGGCGAGGGCTTTGATCCTTGGCGTTGTGGGGTAGGGAAGCTACCAGCCAGGGATAGCCGAGCAGGGTAGCTATAGGGCTTCCTCTTCGTGGGGGCTTTTATCCCAGGCGTTGTGGGGTAGGGAAGCTACCAGTCAGGGATAGCCGAGCAGGGAGCTGCAGGGCTGCCTCTTCGTGAGGGCTTTTATCCCTGGCGTTGTGGGGTAGGGAAGCTACCGGCCAGTGATAGCCGAGCAGGGAGCTGCCGGGCTGCCTCTTCGTGCGGGCTTAGATCCCTGGCGTTGTGGGGTAGGCGAGCTACCGGCCAGGGATAGCCGAGCAGGGTAGCTGCCGGGCTGCCTCTTTGTGAGGGCTTAGATCCCTGGCGTTGTGGGGTAGGCGAGCTACCGGCCAGGGATAGCCGAGCAGGGTAGCTGTCGGGCTGCCTCTTCATGAGGGCTCCAATCCCTGGCGTTGTGGGGTAGGGAAGCTACCCGACAGTGATAGCCGAGCAGGGTAGCTGCTGGGCTGCCTCTTCGTGAGGGCCCCTTGGTGAGGGCTTCGGGAAGATGGACAGTCGCGATTGACACGTGCCACGAACGCGTGGAGGAGGCGAAACGCCAGAGCCGAGTCGTTTTGATTTCGCATCGAGCGACACAGTTGCGGGCGACCGTTGAACCCCGGGGGGCGTTTGGGGGCTATAAAACTAAGGGGGTGTTGTTTACTTACTCCTCAAACCCCAAACGTAAAAATGCAGGATTTCCCCTTCACTATCCCCGAAATCATAAGTTTCGAGGACGTGTATCTCTATGATCAGTACTGCACTGATGACACGGTACAGTTGGTGATAGGCCGGATCGAGAATCATTTCGGCCGATTGCTCCCCCGGTGCTCCTCCCTACTTCAGTTGTTGATGTACTCCATCTGGAGGGCATCGCCGGGGTTCTACAACCCCTTATCCGAGCAGCTGAAAGACGAGACCGTTGGCAAGCTGAGGTCTCTGAGGCGTTTCGGCCTGATCTCTGCGAGACGGCTAAATCGCTCGGAGGCGCTCATCCTTGAGTGCTTCCGCCTGAGGCTCGATGCCGACGCTAGCATGGGGCATCGAAGGGAGAGGTTAAACGCTGCGAGGGCTCGGCTGGCGGAAATATCATCAGAGTACCACTAACAATGCTCATTGTACCCCATTCCCCCGCTGTTGTAATATATATTTCTTTTTTGTACGTCTGAGGAGATTATAGTACCTCTTGAATGAATAAGATTCTTTTTTCTTTTCTGCAATGCTTTATTGATCCCTTTATTATATAAACAAAAGATCTCAGGAAAGATGTACATTGCCATGAAAAGAGAATACATGCTAGTATATGTTCTTATTCATGCAGCTCGAGCCCCTCGGATGTCTATTGGCATCTATGCCCGGCATAGGGTACCGAGCTTCATGGGTACCAGACATATTCTCCGCTGACACTACCATGATCTGGCCGATGGTCAGCTCGGCTGGACTAGTAGCACCGCCTGGAAGACGTTGAGCGGGGTGTATTCCTGAAATTTTGGGAGGTAGGGTTTTTGCCGCTCAGGTCCCCTTCTTTCTTCTCTTGCCCTCTTCTTTTGGTCGGTTTGCTCGGCCCGGGGGAGGTTTGCGTTCACCTCGGATTCGAGCTGGACCTCGCGCTCGGTCCAGGCCTTTACCTCGGCCATGGTCATAGGTTGCGCTAATGCAAAGGAGCGTAACCACTCCTTATGCTTAAGACCAGACCTTAGAGCCGTGATGACCGTCTCGTCCCGGTGCTCTGGGACCTCAAAAAGGGCGTTGTAGAAGCGGGCGACGTATGCTTTAAAAGTCCACTCCCAAGACAACATCAAACAATGGGATACACCAGAATTGAATAATACTAATGCAGGAAAACATGAACAAGTAGGATAACGAAATGACTTCATCCTAAGCCAAGATACTGAAGAAGATTAAGCACGGTAAACAGGATTCAAACTTGCAATAAAACATGAACTGGAAAGCAATAGAAGCAAGGCAATATGTCACGTCTCGAAATTTTGGAATATGACCGGCACTTAGACTACGAACGTCTCAAGGCGTACGTATTCTAAATAAGCCGAAAACCCAGAAATCCAAACCAAGAAGAGTAGTGGAGTGAAGGAAAACCATTTTTAAACCATCTAGTTTACAATATAATATACAACGCCTAAAGGCGAGGATCACAACAGAAAAGGAAATCCAACATCAAGAAATCCACAGAAATATAATGCGCGACTCTAAGGTCGAAAGAATAAACATCACTGGTCTCTATCTCAAATAAGTACATGTTTGGTTGATAGAACTTCTAGATACAACTGAAATATAATATACAATGTATAATGATGGGTACGATACAATAAACCCACCTACTAGCAAGTCACCCGAAAGAAGCAGTGCCCACAAAGCCGTAATGAAACCTGTACGGCAAACCTGCAAGAAACCGGGGCACAACGGGGGTGAGTTGCCAACTCGTGAATAGAAAAACATCTACGAATAGAAAATCGCATGTATGACGCAATCCTAGGTCATACGATCATAATATATAAAATCCTCAATATATATATAACCAGCAGCCTATAACAATGACAAGGGTAAATATTTAACCCAAGTGTAATCCCATATGCCCGTGTCAGTGCCTCAGGTAGCAATGTATCATATGGATGATGTATGAATGCATGAAACAGAATGCATATACTGAAGAAAACTGCTTTCATAAATTAGTGAGATTTCTGTATTTTTAAAATGAGGTATCATAATGAAATCAGCATAAAACAGTGCCTAGAATCGGCACAAAACATGAATCTCAATATCTCGATATCTCTGTATCACAATCTCTGTACCTCAATATCTCGAAATCTCATTATCTCAATCACAATATCTAGGGCGCCGTCAGTCCAGACCGGCCCCTACCATCCATCTCATGACCACGACGGTATCCTCCAGATATCCGACGCGTCGGGTAATATCACCGGTCGGTCGTGCTCCCCTGCACAGGCTCAACGTCATCAACACGATCTTCTTGCCCCGGGGTACCGCACCGGGCCCACCATGTACCCGAAACGGTTCATCCGCCTCCTCGAATCGGGTCTCGAAATCCATCAGCAAATTCATGGTGGACGACTCATACATCATGGGAAAACCGCATTTTTATTTAAAAAGAGAGAAAGCAGTTTATATATGTTTTGCAGTTTTCCTCCAAATCCAGAAAATATCATGGAAATCTGAATCATCAATAGCATGTAAACCATGAATATAAGCATGATAATCCATGAATGCAGCATATAATGAACAATAGTGTACATGAAGTGACAAGTAATAACTACAATGTCAAGCTGGCATATATGGCAAGTACACTAATATCATGTCACTACTAGCTAACAAGCTAAATCAAGCAATAATATTCTCTAAGTGTACGCGATATGGCAATTACCGATAAAGATGTGTGTGAGCCGGTAAATAAGTGTACGTGGTACATACGCATCATCGGTAATGGTGCTGGTGTCCTAACAGCAGGATATCAATAATGGAATATGAATCACAACAGTATGCGATGCAGAGAAACAATAATAATTTGCGGGAGCTAAATACTAAACACAATGATCGCTAAACTGCATCTAAAGTCATAAGAGTCATACAGCTATACCAACTATAGGGCTGAGCTAATAGGCTAACTGCAGGTAAAGGAAATCGCCTAACATCTGAGTCGATATATATATATGTACATATATACAGTCGATGATCCCACCTCAATCATATCACATCCGATATAATATCTATGATCAGACATCCCAAATCTAGAGTGCGGATCAAACATCAAAATATAGCTCGTACGTAAATCCGTCGTACGGCATCCTAAATCTGGTTACGGGTCAATATCACATTCGTCATATCATTCATCTCGTATTCTCTTTATCAAATATCATAATCTGGGTACTGACCTACGCCTAGTACCATGCTAATATCATCACTATAATCATGATTTGTCTACTGATCAACAGTCTCGTATGAATCGATATCATCAGCACATATCATTTCAAGGAGTATACATCGCCCAATGCGGCATATCATAAATATCTGGTCATATCAATCATGCCATACCTCGTAACGTAATCACATGTCGATCATTTTATATATATCACTATGCACATGGCATCATCATCCAAGACCCGCTATCATATCAGGACGTATCTCAAGTACGAATCCTGCCCTATCACCGATATCCTAATCTCAGATCAAATATCATTAACTCATCTCAATCACAAGTATCATCCTCAAATCCGTATATGAACACGTGGTCCCATACCCATGTGAACACATAACTATATAGAATCCCATATATGCACATATGAAATAAGGATGTATGCAAGTATGTATGTGTGTATGTGTATGTGTAGTGCAACCACTACCCTAGGGTTCGCAACACTAAACCAATCCAACGCACAAATATCCATCCTAAACATCATTATTAAACCCAAATAACATGTAATAATTGTTGGTGTGTATACGCATCCGTATACATCACCACGGACTGCGGGGGTGCTATACGCCATCTACCCGACTTCTCCCCGTAGATATAAATCTACTCACCTTGCTTATGTGTGCCGGTGCCAATGTCACCATTTGCATCTCCAACGCCTCGACGCCACGTGGGGTACGTACAAGGATATCACACGCTAAAACACATGAAAACCATGTCGGAAACCAAAATGGTACACGCTACGCTCATAGGTAAAAACCTATAGCCTCGCGTGCAAACACAGCCAATATCCCTCTGCCGTTGGCGTTCAAACGCCACCCGACAGAAACGAATCACCAAATACCAAAATCCATACGAAAACAAGTCGTAAATCATGCGCCAACTCAAGAAAATCAACCCAGATTCCATCCTGATTGGAATCAGACAAAACTAGACATACCCAGGGTCAAGTTTACAGGTAAAAGAGCCGTGCACCAAAAACGAGGCGATTCCCCCCTGCTCTGGCCGCAAATTGCGGCCAGGGGGATTAAATCTGCGGCCAGGGAAATGAGGTTGGGGCTAGGGTTTTGGGTGTTGGTTCCTATCTTCCTGCACATCCTACTGCCAAGTCAAAATTATTTTAGGAGGTCCGGATTGATAGCAGATTCCAGAAAGGCTTAAAAAGTTGACAAAACGCTAACCGACACTAAATCGAATAATCTGGTATCTTTGCTGGAATCTGGGGAAACTCTGGGATGAACTGGTCTCAACAGCACCAAGTCAAGCTATACTAACATTCAAAACCATCTCTTGGCCAAATCTCACTCAAAATCACTAAAACTAGCACTAAACCATCTAGCAAACACTAAATTTCAGATTTACGACCACAATCAAGCAAGAAAGGAGTTGGGTTGCAAGATTATACCTCAAGGAAATCCTAGGATGTAGGAGAAGAGAAGAAGGAGGAGGCGGGGGAGTGAGTTGCTGCTGCTGTGCTCCTGTAGCACTTGCTGATGTTGCTGTTGCAGCAGATGCTGAGTTGTTGGTATGTGTGTGTTGATGTTGTTGATATTGGGGGCTGTTGTTAGGATGGGTTTGGGCTGTTGATGCAGCTGCTGCTGGTGTTTTGAAGTGGTGTGATGTGTGAGAGTGAGAGGGAGAGATGTGAGAGATGAGAGCCAAAAGAGTTGATATAAGAGGGAGTGATATGAGTGAGAGGGGGGAGTGAAAGAACACAAGGGATTATGAAATGAGGTGGATCATGGCACACCCTAGCCACCTCCCTCTCTCTCCAAATTAATGCACAACCATTATGGTTCTCCCTCTCTCCTACTCAAGTCAACCCTAACCTTAACCAATTTTAAATAAAGCCACACCCTTAATTAAGCTTATCAACTTAACCAAATGGTTCAATCCACCATGGTCATCTAAGCATGGTTCAACCCTAGGCTACCGAGAATCCAAAACATGAAACAAGTGTGACAAGTGTGGAAAATGATATGTGCACATTTTTGCACAAAAGCCAAAAATCCAATTAGCGATTTTTAATCGCGCTTAACACTAAAATATCATAACTTAACCATAAAAACTTAAAAATGACATAATTCCACAAAATACCCTATTTTAGAATTTCCAAAATTTTCTCTGGAATTTTCCCCATTTATCGGTATTTAATTATACCGACTATTAAAATATTCATTAAAAATTAATATTAAATTATGAAAATTCCCAAAAATAATATTTTATTTTTTTGAAATGTTGCAGTCTTCCCCCTTTAAAGAAATTCGGTCCCCGAATTTAAATTTAAACCCCCAAATTCTAAAACATTTCAATAAAATGTCCAAGTCGACGGGGCTCCGAAATCATCAATACATAAAAGGCATCATAGCGCAATACATGCGCATGAGTAACGAGCAGATAACTCGAAGTCAAAACTCCGTCAAGCATCCCGCAATCCTCGGAGTCAAGGTGAAAACACAAATGCCAAATCCAACGCAAAACCGATATGCTATAAATCGGAACTATACATGTAAATATCAGATCTGTACATGTAAATATCTGAAGGAAATGCATGCCAAATTCTTTAAAGTCGATGTGCAATGCGCATAACATTGGACAGTGGCGGACGTCTTTATAAGAAAATAGCCATATACGTATATATCTTTTGTTTAGTATGCACGATCCGTCGTTTGAAAACAATTCAGAAGGGTTCTCTCGTTTTAAACGTTTCGTGTCACATATCGGACACGTATGTAAAATACTGAGACTATAGCTCGCTTTTTGGAATCCCTTTGAAATCGATCAATGCATGCAAAACACACTCAGGTACTGTCATCTGGCTAGTCCTGCTCAGTATGAAAACAAATCGTAATATCATAAAGATGTGCTGCTCCATAAGAAATCAGTCCCAAAAAGTGCATATGAAAACCCTGTGCGTCCGGTGCGCACGGAAATCAAAATCCATACATGTGCCAAGAAGGTGCACAAAACGACATCAAGGTGCAACGGGTGTGCACACAACATCGGTCCTAGGCGACGTGTGTGCCCGACAGTCCCGAGCCACATGGAGCCGTGCAAACAGGTTTTAGTTGGGTACAGTCCCGAGCCACATGGAGGCAGTGAGCGGATCGGCAGGGGTTTCGTCTCTCCCGGTATTGGGGGTGAGATCGCGCTGTGTCTAAGAGAGCCATTACACGAAGTCCTTGGCCAAGTCAGGAGATTTACTGGTAGGTATTCCAGTAGTATCTCAGGGTGTTCTGGGCTACACTCCGACACGACTTGTACCGCTTTTGGGGGTTTGACTTTCACCAACCCCCTAGGCCCGACATGCGATGCTCATAGACGAACGGACCGGACTCTACGGATATTGTCACTGACAGACTCAGTAGGGTGTCAGGATGAGTTCGCTCATCGACCTCCCTTTTGGTCAATACCTGGTAGCCCGTTATGTACGGCTAGTACCTCTGACGTGCTAGTGGTTAAATCCACAGCCAAAATATTGACGAGTCTTTAGAGTCCCCCACAAACAGTTTCTCAAGTTTCGGGCGAAACGTTGTAGAGTCCGTATGATATATGGCAGGGTTCGATCATATGCGTGCAGTAGTGCACGGATCATGATCGAGCGGATCATACTAGTGGGCTTTGGTTTAAACCGGATCCTAGTATTAGATTTGTTGGATTACTTTAGTCTCATCGCATTCGCATTCGGTCGGAATGCGGATGCAGGTATGTATATACAGGTGAGGGGTATTTTTGTGATCCGTCACGAGTTTACTTTAGATATTGCCGTATCTTTTTATTGTTGTAAACATTTGGGTTAATGTTTATAAATAGAAATTATGAGCTAGAAATCATCATGAGGTGCATTTATTGTGACACATGCAATCTAGTGACTCATGGTATCTTTTATTGTGCATATGTCACATTATGTGATGGATTTGTGAGTTGAAATGATGAGAGGAGAGAGAGGGGCAGCCATATGATGAGGTTAGCTCTTGTATTATTTTGATACTCACTCTCTCATTCTTCATCTCACACATAAGAAAAGAAAAGCCTCTCTTCTTCTTCCTCTAACTCACAATCTCCATTGATGGCTTCACCTTCAACCTCCATCTATACAATGGATGCAAGAGATAAAGTGATCACACACATTCTCTACATCACCTTGGACACGTCGGCTAGCGAACTTCGTGTCCGAGTTGCTTCGGACGAAGCGGGAGCCCGTTAAAAGACTCAAAGATGTGGTGCCCTTTCCGACGAGAAGACCGGAGATTGGAGATGCCGCGAGGAGCTTGGGATGGTGGCCAAAGACCGAAGGACACGGATCGATCGGTATAGCTTTCCAACCCTTTCTCTAGTTGCTAGTGATAGGTTAATGGTTCGATCCGGGATTAAAGTCTGCGATAGCGCCGGTTTCTAGTTTAGAAAAAGTTTTCGTTTCCGCATTTTGGTCTCGGACAGACGGCCGGGGCACTACCGTAGACTTACATGGTATCAGAGCCACGCCATTAACGTTTACTAGTTTGCTCTAACGTATTTAAAATATCGATCGAACGAAATTTCCAAAACCGCGATTCCAATTTTGCAGTTTCTGTCGATTTTTTTTTGCGCTCTAAATTTTTTTTTGGGTACGTCAGAAAATCAGGCTGGCTTTTCTAAGACCACTGCAGAAAATTTGTACGACGATTTCACTGTAGGGCCGCGGAACCACGGCATTACCCACGTTTTGGCCGCGGTTCCGCCGCACTACTGTAGCTTCAATGCACCAAATTCTCTACAGTGGTCCCTGACTTGGAATTGGGGTTTCTGGTATTTTTAGTTTTGGCCCAGATTATTTTGAGTGCTGGATTTGTGCTTGGGGCCCACTTCGGGAAATTTTGTCGATCGAAAATTTTAAATATGTTAGTTCACAGTATTTACATTATATTTGCAACCGTGAATGTCATTTGATCGGTAAATCCTGTCTAATTGCTATAGCCCTTTTAGACGGATTTGCGAACGTGACATTCACGTTGATGTTCTGTATTGTGCTGTGATGTTGCGGATTTGTCGTGGTGGATAGCCTGGTGCAATGGTAGTACAGTTTGGTTATATTTGTACATATAATATTGCGGGGCGAGCGTCCGACATGTGGACTGCCGTCACTGCCTGTTTGTATATTATTCTTTTGGGGCACGACTGGGCTGAGATCGATGTACCCGTTGTATATATTTTACTTTCTGTACTAGGATTACCCCAATGTGGGGTGCACGGATAGCCGGGTTCTAGAGGGCAACGAGCCTGCATCTCATGACTTTGAGACGGAGGGGGCTTTACTCTAGAATTGGCGGGCTATTCGCCGCAGGGGTACATGTTGACCCAAGGAGGGGTACTCAAGTTACCGGATTCCGTGAAGTGCTGGATGGTCCATTCACTTTGTTGTTGGGGGCTGCCTCGCTTCAGGTTTTGGCGGGTAACTTGCCGCGCCCGTAGGGGTCTAGGATTTCATTGCACAGGCTATCCACACGACCAGGGGAACGTCGGGTTTCAGTAGCGGCTCTATGAAACCCGGGGATCCCAGATTATCTGTATTGTTCTGTGATACTTATTACATTTCTGTGAAGTTGCATTTTTTCACGCCTTGAGCGATTATTATATAATTGATATATATACTAGTAGATGTTGTATATGTTTTACACCCGCGCTAGTCCAATCCTCGCTCTATCGTTAGTTAAGTAACCTAACGGGTGATGACGGGACCCAGTGGCGAATGTGGATGGCATATACGTACATCGTATTTTTGTTCTTTATTGGTGTGATCAATTGATGGGACTGCATTGATTCGGATCAATGCAAGTTAAACAAACCTGTTTGATGTTGTTGGAACAATTTTCAAAAATCTGTTATTGCAAGGACGTTCTCTTTTTTTTTTGCACAGTGGTATTCGGTTATGAATATCCAGCACCTCAGTCGACGAGGCAAGGGCCGGGATCCCTTCACCGGGAGTGACCCCTTGGACAGAAGTTTACGTCAGGGTAATAACTTCACTATAGTCGATTACTTTTTGCTTTGCATCGTGGTATTCAGTTGGAATATCCTGCACCTCATTCTACGGGGAAAGAGCCGAGATCCCTTCACCGGGAATGACCTCTTTAGCAAAGGTTTCGCCACTATATTTTTATAAAAAGCTATCCGGTTCCTTCAACGATATCGAGTTCATTACGTTAAAGGTTTTTCGCCAAAAACCATTCGTAGCCCTCCGTCATTTCAGACGGGTAGCACTTAGTATTCATGCTATGTTTGTTGGCCTTCGTCAAGGCATAGTGTATGGTAGCTGCTTGTTACCTTTCTGCTGCATAGATAGATGCGTTGGTTTGGGACAGTCGTACAGCCTTGTTGGCCTTCGTCAAGGGCTTGTACGGGTGGGTTCAAATTAACCTGGACAATAACGGGTAGAACTTGACATGTGACTTATGATTTGTTGACCTTCGTCAAGGTCATAAGAGCATGGGGTAAAAATCACATCGGGAGTTTCTAAAGAAACTGAAACTTGCCAGACATGGGCATACCTTCTGGAGTGTGATAACGTGAGTGGATTCCATCACGTTATCATGCGATGATAGTTGGATTCCGATTCCCACCGATGAGTTGGTTTACTCCTCGGGCGATCCCGACTAATTCTTCTTTCAGGTTTGGAGGAGAATTTGAGGTTACAGTGGGAGGTTTCCAGATTAGATAAATTGATAACCATTCCGATCTTGGTTAGAGTGCACGCAGAGTGTTTCTTTTCTCTCTCTTTTTGGCAGCGACCATGGCCCGACCCTAGACTATGACTCAGTGACCAAGTTAACCAAACCTTCTTAAAACACTGGCTTTTGGATTGTCAGAGTTGCATACCTCATTGCCACTCCTACTTTTACCCTTTTTCTCCAGAACACCCCGTATTACTACGAACATCCACTTCCATTGGATAAAACCATAGTATGGTTATATATGAACTCGAAGGAACTTGTTCCAGATTCGAGAATGGTTTCCGGTTTTGGAGAAAAAGAATAGGACTATTCAGTTGTCTTTTCCTTTAACCTTCTCTCAGATTGCGAGTGCTCCTTGGATATGGACAGTACACCTATTACGCTAATTGGATAGTCTTCTTCCAAACCATAGGCAGGTGTCGAACGGTAGGGAATGAAGAAAACCAATTAGCCTAACGATGGTGTACAGAAGGTAATAAGTTAAGACAAATAAAGGGATTAGAAAGAGGGCAAAGTAAATTGCGACTGCTATTCACGACCAAACCAAGTATTTCATCGCCACTCCTACTTCACCTTTGTATTTCTCCAGGACACTCCGTATCATTACGAAGATCCACAGTTATTTGGATACTCCATCGTATGGTTATATACGAACTCGAAGGGATTTGTTCCAGTTCGGGGATGGATTCTGGATCAGGAGAAATAGGAATAAGGTTTATTCAGTTGTCTTTTATCTTTACCTTCTCTCGCGTTGCGAGTGCTTCTAGGATTAGGACAGTGCACCTATTATGCTTATTGGATAGTCTTCTTCCAGACCATAGGCTGGTGCCGAACGGTAGGGAAAGAAGAAAACCATTTAGCCTAACGATGGTGTGCAGAAGGTAGCGACTAAAGAAAAATAAAGGGATTTGGAGAGATGGCAAAGAAATATACGGTTACGGTCATAAATCTGGATAATGGAAGAGGAATTACTAGGAATACCCGGATACCCATTCGAAACATTTACATGTTTCAGTTTCACTGTGCATTGTTAATAGAAAACCGATTTCCCAATTAGTCCTAGCTCCAGGGTATGTATTTACCAGTTTTGATTCTCACATCTGTATGGTTTTACAGATGATGAGTGGGAGTAAGTTATTGGGAATTAGGTGATCATCCTCATTATATCGGGATTCGTTGTAATTGGTGATATTTGAGGAAATCGCCTGGGCTGTTTGCCGGACGGCAAATATTTGGTTTTGAATATCCGTTGTTATGCACAAATTTCAAATTGATATATCTGTACGTTTATTTTTATAAAGTGAGATATAACTTTTTGAAATTATGTCCATGACATTTACCTATATCAGTGGATGGTTAGGTAAGGAGCATTAAACAGCGGTGTAATTCTTCATAACCATGGTACAGTTTTCAACCTACGACGCACAGGGTTTGAGTTATTCAACTCAGGAGACTTATACAAAGCATTGTATATTGTCCAGTGTCCCTTTAGGACAGAGGGGTTGGTCCTCGTACTATATTCTGTTTACTTGTGACTTCTCTAGTTCTTAGACATGTGTTTCATAGAAATGCAAGGTCTAAGTTTTGAGAAGTTATAGGTATAAGAGTAAAGTAGAGAACCAGGTGTTGCAAGTATCGGGATTCTTCAGGGTGACCGAAGATGTAGATACTTGTGTATGGTATTCAGTTGATAGTAACGGTTTTGAGAAACTTGTTTCTCTTTCAGGTTACTCATAATTGGATGCACTCCTAAGTTGAGTAATGCTGATCGGCCTCTCCCCATTTAGTTGACATGCACTGGAGACAGCTGCATGATTTGAATCTGGTTCCAATTAAATCAGTGCCTCTGTTTCTATATTGGATATAGAATAGTTCATATCTTAACATTGTTAAGATACGGAAGTTTTCCAGCTTATGCTTAAAACCAGACTCTGGATAACTCAAGGCACGTTTCTGTAATGGCTGTTTGTGGGTTGACCCGGGCTATGACGAGGGTTGACTTTCTACCATCTGGAAGATCAATGGTGATATTGTTCTTGACTCGCCACAGTTTTAACAAAAATGGATTTTTTCAGAAAACAGCAGTGTGAGTATGGTAGAACTGGAAGTGATTCCAGAACCGCAAACGATTACTGAAAATTTAATAAGAACCTAAAGATTCAATCTGGTTTGACATTCTATTGGCCACTCCACAGATAAGGTGGGTAACCTCAGACACTCGAGAGGTACTTCGGTATGCTCAAAGATAGTGACAGAAAGGGTCTTGTTTACCCAGACTTGACACTACTGTTGTTCCAGATTATGAGACCCGGCAGGAGGATGAATATAGCGTCGTTCTAAACTAGCTTTAGAGGTGTGCGTGTATATGACTCTGCCAGAGGGTTGTCGTAGTCAGTGGGAGCAGCGGAAGCATAGTGGACAAGTAGCTTATGTCTATTTATGGACTAAAGCAGATATAGCGGAGATAGATCATCTATTTCTAATGTGACAGACATAGGTTTGACTTCATCAGAATAGGAGATGGATCTGTTAAGAAAGTAGTAGGGTGTGATATCCTGGTATTTGGATGACATACACAGAGTAGGAAGTGAAATTCCTATACTACGATCGGTTATACTTTGGTTGTCACACAGTGGTTTCTCTACATAGGATATGGATATTATATCAGATATTCTGGTTACTAGATCTATGGTTTTAGATCTAGATTTGGGAAGTGTCCCAATCAGGGTACTTAGACAACATTCTAAAGGTATTTAGAATGGATGACTCCTGGCATGGTGGTGTACCTGTGGGTGATGGAGTCACCCTCTCTAAAGGTGTCTTACAGACTAAAGGGAAGAGGGATGTGCATGATTGGCAGATCACTTGCTTAGGCAATTGAGTCAATCATGAGATGTCAAGTACCGCACCAGATGTTTTTGCACGAGATGAAATAAGTTGATATTAATCCAATCCTGGAGAAACGATCGGAAGCAGTTTTAGAACATAAGTGGATGTTTTAGGGATCTGATAATAGCAGCCTCCTTCGGGAGACGGTTATCATTCCAGGCTTCCAAGGTGACCTGGATGACCGAGTGACTGTCAGAGTTATAGTTTTCCCTCTGACGAGGGGCGGTATTTTGGACAGGTGGTCCAAGCAGATACTGAGGGAGGCGTGGTGCAGGATACTGATTAAGTTCAGTTGTCGATACAGTCTAAGAAGTTTGGATTTGGAGTTCATTTATGAACTAGGTCCCATCAGATATCCAGACATATTTTAAGACAGGTATTGCTCTTTTCGGGAGATGGCTTTCTCCGCGAACTTGAGATTAAGAGAGACATAGAAAGAAACATCAGGACGGATCCACTCACTGAGGCTATTCCTCGAACGCAACAGTTTCGCAAACGGGCTTTGTAAGAATGATCAGTTGAGGAGTTGGGTGTTCGGTATCACACGGGCTGTGAGTATGCAACATCGCAATAATTAGCCTTGAGTGCAAGTGGGAGATTGTTGGATATAGTGCCCTCAAAGTCAATTATTGGATCGCAGGCACGTGCTTGCAATGATTGAGGGAGGACCTATACCGGTAGGACAGTCTTACTCGAGAGGATTGTATACTATCTGGTTTGTCTTTATCATCGTGTACATGCTTTAGGTGACATTGTAGTTCACTATTACACGTTGATAGAGAATAGTATGCTACCATGGTTTATCTTTATCATCGTGTACTGCTTTAGGTGACATTACAGGTCACTATTGCACGTTGATAGAGCCCATAAGATTCTTGCTTGACGGCCAGCCGTATGATGGCGATCATATACGTGGGAGCTGGGGTCTATAAGCACATCTTTAAAGTGGTCCATAGTCGTGGGAGTTTCGAGACTGGGCATCAATACTCCATTAGTAGACTAGTGTATACAGTCGAGACCCCGACGAGGGGCGGTGGCTGGTCTCACAAGCCATTGGTGCCAGTTGGATCACCTAAGATGTATACAGGTGCTCATTGGGTTATGAGTACACCAGACAGGACTCGCCGGGAACATGCTAGTTGGTATTATACCTGACGTTAGATAGCAGTTCCCTGGTGACATGTGTACAGGTTAGTGCATCGACCTGAGATCATCATTTGTCTCGTGTGAGTTCCCACTGTGCTTTGATTACTACCCTACCACGGCTCAAAGGAGTCGTGCAAACAGGTTTTAGTTGGGTACAGTCCCGAGCCACATGGAGGCAGTGAGCGAATCGGCAGGGGTTTCGTCTCTCCCGGTATTGGGGGTGAGATCGCGCTGTGTCTAGGAGAGCCATTACACGAAGTCCTTGGCCAAGGCAGAAGATTTACTGGTAGGTATTCCAGTAGTATCTCAGGGTGTTCTGGGCTACACTCCGACACGACTTGTACCGCTTTTGGGGGTCTGACTTTGACCAACCCCCTAGGCCCGACATGCGATGCTCATAGACGAACGGACCGGACTGTACGGATATTGTCACTGACAGGCTCAGTAGGGTGTCAGGATGAGTTCGCTTATCGACCTCCCTTTTGGTCAATACCTGGTAGCCCGTTATGTACGGCTAGTACCTCTGACGTGCTAGTGGTTAAATCCACAGCCAAAGTATTGACGAGTCTTTAGAGTCCCCCACAGACAGTTTCTCAAGTTTCGGGCGAAACGTTGTAGAGTCCGTATGATATATGGCAGGGTTCGATCATATGCGTGCAGTAGTGCATGGATCATGATCGGGCGGATCATACTAGTAGGCTTTGGTTTAAGCCGGATCCTAGTATTAGATTTGTTGGATTACTTTAGTCTCATCGCATTCGCATTCGGTCAGAATGCGGATGCAGATATGTTTATACAGGTGAGGGGTATCCTTGTGATCCGTCACGAGTTTACTTTAGATGTTGCCGCATCTTTTTATTGATGTAAACATTTGGGTTAATGTTTACAAATGGAAATTATGAGCTAAAAATCATCATGAGGTGCATTTATTGTGACGCATGCAATCTAGTGACTCATGGTCTCTTTTATTGTGCATATGTCACATTATGTGATGGATTTGTGAGTTGAAATGATGAGAGGAGAGAGAGGGGCAGACATATGATGAGGTTAGCTCTTGTATTATTTTGATACTCACTCTCTCATTCTTCATCTCACACATAAGAAAAGCCTCTCTTCTTCTTCTTCCTCTATCTCACAATCTCTATTGATGGCTTCACCTTCAACCTCCATCCATACAATGGATGCAAGAGACAAAGTGATCACACACATTCTCTACATCACCTTAGACACGTCGGCTAGCGAACTTCGTGTCCGAGTTGCTTCGAACGAAGCGGGAGCCCGTAAAAAGACTCGAAGATGTGGTGCCCTTTCCGACGAGAAGGCCGGAGATCGGAGATACCGCGAGGAGCTTGGGATGGTGGCCAAAGACCGAAGGACATGGATCGATCGGTATAGCTTTCCAACCCTTTCTCTAGTTGCTAGTGATAGGTTAATGGTTCGATCCGGGATTAAAGTCTGCGATAGAGCCGGTTTCTAGTTTAGAAAAAGTTTTCGTTTCCGCATTTTGGCCTCGGACAGACGGCTGGGGCGCTACCGTAGACATACACAGAATGCTCGGGTGATGGGTTGCGGGTGTTGTGGAGTGTGCAGGGTTTAAACAGAAGAAGAGAAGAAATGAAGGAGAAGAAGAGAAGGAAGATGAGGAGGAGTGGAGAATGGGGTGAGGTCGGGGTGGTGATCGGCTTGCGTTGAGGAGCCAGGGTTTCGGTTTGGTGTGCAGGGGGTTTCTGGGTTTGGAGGGGAAGGATAGGATAGGAAGGAGATAAGGTCGAGGAAGAAGATGATGATGAGGGTTGAGAAGCGAGGTCGGGGGAGGAGGAGGCAGAGGAGTAAGGGTTAGGGTTTGTGGGTTCTCGTAGCGAGAGGGAGCAGGGTTTAAATAAGGAAGAAGAAAAAGAAAGAGAGAAGGGAGGTGACCAGAAGCGGGGGCGGTGACGCGACTCGAGAAGCGAACAGTTTTCGCGAGAGGAGAGAGAGAGGGCTCGAGAAGAGAGAGAAAGGAAGAGAGTGAGTGTGTCCTATGTGTGTGTGTGTGTGAGAGAGAGAGAGAGAAAGAAGAGAAAGAGAAAGAGTGGGTTCAGCGAGAGAGAGAGAAAGAAAGAGCGAGAGAGGAGAGAAGAGAGAGAATGTCAGTGAGAGAGAGAGAGAGAGAGTGCTGTTAGCTGTTAGGAAAATTGTTTAGATTTTAATTTAGAAAAATCTGTTAGTTATTTAAATTTTAAACAGTGTTAATAATAATTAAAATATTGTATTAATAAAAATTTGATATTCTGGTAAATACAAATTTACTCCAAAATACGCCCAGGTCGGGTCTAAAATTCCAGTTTTAAAATATGAAAAATATACATGTCAACCAAAAATAAATTTGGATATCCGGGTAACGAAAATGCATACCCCTAAGAACGGATGCACGTACGTGCGCGTAGCCATCCAAACAAGTCCGTTTCACTGAACGGGACGAGAACAATATGCGCGGATGCTACGACAGGGTTAGGGGTATCATGCAGGCCATGCAATGTATTTTTAAAATATTTTATGTGACTTTTAAATGTTATATTAAAATATGCAGATACCAGATATAATGCCAGTATGCAGTATGTATAATATGAAAGTGCACAGATCCACGTAATAAGCCAGGATAAATCACAAACATGAATCAAGACTGGTTTCAAGCATGTGGGTCGGGTCGGATGCAAATACAGATGTCAAAATACTATTCGCACCCAAAACACAGTAAATCAAGAAACTACCATAAATAAAGAAATACTTGACTAGAACTGGTATAAATGAACTAGGGTGTTACATTATACCCAACTACAAAAAGAATTTCGTCCTCGAAATTCCCAAGACAAGAAAAGATAAACGATCAAGAATCTATAAGAATAGGTGTGGAAACTTCTGTCGAATCTCGTCTTCTCGTTCCCAAGTCGATTCTCCGTGCGAGCGATTTCCCCAAGAAACAAGTACGAGAGGGATAACCTTGTTCTTAAGGACCTTTTCTCTTTGATCAACAATCGACATCGATCATTCCTCAAAGGTCAAATACTCTCTTACAGTCAGCTCCGAATGATCCAGCGCGTGTGTTTTATCTCGAACATACTTACGGAGTTGAGATACATGAAACACGTCATGAAGATTCGCCAAAGATTGTGGTAAAGCTAATCGATAAGCCACTTCTCTAACACGCTCCAAAATCTCGAAAGGCCATACGAATCGAGAACTAAGCTTGCCTTGACTCCCAAAACGAATCACTCCTCTAGTCGGTGATATCTTCAAGAATACCAGATCACCAATAGCGAACTCTAGAGGTCTTCTCGATATGTCGGCCTAACTCTTCTGCCGATCTTGTGCTGCCTTCATATGATTCCGGATAGTGTTAACTTTTTCTACGGTTTGCACGATCAAATCCGGTCCCAACAATCTTCGTTCTCCAATACCGTCCCAACAAACAGGTGAGCGACACTTGCGACCATATAATGCTTCGAATGGAGCCATCTGAATAGTCGCCTGAAAGCTGTTATTGTATGAAAACTCCACCAAATGTAGATGATCCTCCCACGAACCCTTGAAGTCCAACATGCAAGCTCTCAAAATGTCTTCAAGAGTTTGGATCGTTCTCTCCGACTGGCCATCTATCTGGGGATGATAAGCTGTGCTAAACTTCAATCGAGCCCCCAAACTTTCCTGTAAGCTCCTCCAGAAGTGCGATAAGAATCGGGTATCACTATCGGAAAAAATGCTCACAGGTACTCCATGCAATCTCACAATCTCCTGCATATACCGTTCTGCTAGCGCTTCCGTTGACTGACCAACTCGAAATGGTAAGAAATGAGCTGCCTTAGTCAAACGATCAACAATCACCCAAACTGCATTGTTACCCTTTGGACTCCGCGGTAAAGCTGTCACGAAATCCATAGTTAGATGTTCCCACTTCCATTGAGGAATCAGAAGTGGTTGCAATAAACCAGCAACCCTTTGATGTTCAGCCTTAACTTGCTGACACACCAAGCACTTCGCTATAAAGCGAGCAATCTCCCTTTTCATGCCTTCCCACCAGAAATGCTGTCGTAGATCACGGTACATTTTCGTGCCTCCTGGATGTACGGAATACGCGGAACTGTACGCCTCCTTCATAACTTCTTCACGAATGTCTCCTTTTGGCACACACAAATGGCTACCATATCGTAACGAACCATCTTCATGAATCAACGAGTCCGTTCGAAGTCCCGCTTCTGTCTGTTCTTGAAACTTCTGCAATCTTGGATCGTGCGACTTCGTTGCTTTAATATTCTCGATCAACGACAACTGTACTTGCAGCTACATCAACTGTCCCGAAGAGTGCGGTAGCACAATCTCCAACTCGAATCTCCGAAAGTCTTCGATAAGCTCCTTCTGTGCAGTCAACATCCGAATTGCTGGCAACCGACTAAGTGCATCCAGCACTACATTAACTTTCCCCGGATGATACTTAAGATCAAGATCATAGTCAGCCATCAGCTCCAACCATGTACACTGCCTCATGTTGAGCTCTTTCTGCGTGAACACATACTTTAGGCTTTTGTGATCGGTGAATATTTCGACCCTTTCGCCCAATAAGTAGTGTCTCCAAATATTCAAACCGAAGATCACTGCTGCAAGCTCCAAATCATGAGTTGGGTAATTCTTATCATGGGTCTTCAATTGTCTTGATGCGTAAGCTATAACCTTTCCATGCTGCATCAAAACACATCCCGAACCTTTCCCAGATGCATCGCTATGAATCACCAATCTTCCGGAACCGTCTGGTACGGTCAAAACAGGAGCGGTTATCAACCTTTTCCTCAACGCCTCAAAAGCTGACGCACTTATCCGTCCATACAAACGGTACCTCCCTCCGTGTAAGCTTGGTCAAAGGCTCAGTTAAGCGAGCAAAATTCTCCACGAACCTTCTGTAATATCCGGCAAGTTCAAGAAAACTTCTGATCTCTGCTACGTTCTTCGGAATCGGCCAATCTTGAACTGCTGCAATCTTTTCAGGGTCAACGGCGATTCCATCTCCGGATACGACATGCCCCAAAAACTTCACTTCATCAAGCTAAAACTCGCACTTGCTCATTTTTGCATACAATATTTCTTGCCTCAATGTCTGCATTGCGATCTTCAAGTGTTCTGCATGCTCTTTTAGGCTCCTCGAGTACACCAGAATATCATTGATAAACACCACTATAAACTGGTCCAAGAACGGTGAAAAGATTCGGTTCATCAAGTCCATAAATATCTCCGGTGCATTCGTGACTCCGAATGGCATCACTAAATACTCGCAATGTCCAAACCGAGTTCGGAACGCAGTCTTGCAAATATCATCTGATTTAACTCGAACTTGATGATATCCGGACCACAAATCCAGCTTCGAGAATACCCTCGCGCCACTAAGCTGCTCGAATAATTCTCCAATGCGAGGGATCGGCTACTTATTCTTAATAGTCGCCCGGTTTAATTCTCGATAATCGATGCACATCCTCCTTGTGCCATATTTCTTCTTGACTAGAAGAACTGGAGCTCCCCAAGGTGAATAACTGCTGCGAATCTAACCCTTCTCAAGCAATTCGGTAACCTGCTTCTTCACTTCTTCCAACTCCACTGGTGTCATTGGATAGTACGCCTTTGAGATTGGCGCTGCTCCAGGAACAAGATCAATCGCGAACTCCACATCTCGTTTTGGCGGTAAACTCGAGATGTTCTCGAACACGTCCATGAACTCTCAAACTGCAGCTGGCGCTTCCTCCTTATCAACTTCCATCGACGAAAGAACACTGTTTGTCGGTCTAGCCCTAAACTCGACTGGCCCGACGGAACTGCTACCTCCAGCAAAAACAAATTCTAGATGTCCGGGAATCCGGAGAATCACTTTCTTTGCCCTACAATCAATGTGAGCGTGGAAGTGCCGAGAAAGTCCATTCCCAAGACAACATCAAACAATGGGATACACCAGAATTGAATAATACTAATGCAGGAAAACATGAACAAGTAGGATAACGAAATGACTTCATCCGAAGCCAAGATACTGAAGAAGATTAAGCACGGTACACAGGATTCAAGCTTGCGATAAAACATGAACTGGAAAGCAAGAGAAGCAAGGCAATATAACGACCATGAAATAAGGAAGTGAATCAAGACTAGGACTCCAAGTCACTTAAATAGAGTACCGCGTTGTAACCATGCTGCAGTTCATGGGTACAATCACATAACTCCGTCCAAGTCGCCCAAATCCTAGTTTCAGAATAGAAAGAAACAATAGAGAACCAAAAGGTTTTCAAGCAGAGATGCAAAGTTGTTTGCATATCGTCAAGACACAAGAGTCAAGAGAAGGATATGATTCAAGAATTACGATAACAATGTGGCAGGACATGTTCCTAATTACAGGTTTTCTGATTCGTGTATTAGGTCCAATACCCAACTACAAAAGAATCAAACCCGATCAACCTAAATCCTATGGCTCTGATACCAAACAAACCCTGTCACGCCCCGCTTCCCAGAGTGCGCTAAGATCGGCAAGTGACAGAGCCAACCATGCTACCTGTGGCTAGGAAACATCCCTCCACAGTCACATTACGGTTGTCTAGAGATATCAAGAACAGAAAAATAAAAATAAACTATCTAGTACATGTCCATATGCCAGAAAAAGAGTCAAGAAATAATATGCGGAAGCAATAAATCCAAGTAACAATAACAATCTAGAAAGTACGTCCCAAAATACGGGCTCACATCAGGAATGAAAGTACGAAATAAAACTAAACTGACTAGCTACTAACATGATCTTCACTGCTCGGCTTGTTGATCAAAATACTCCTGAACTGCCTGCGACAGAGATAGAGGATCTGGGCCATGCAAAACCCAGACGTCAGTGCGTCATGATATCAACCAATAATAAATGAACAGGATACACGAGATATGCTGGCATGAATCATAAATAGTAACAAGTCAACATGGATGTATAACAGTGAAGTGTATCAATATATGTGACGTGCAATGATCAATCTAAACTGTGCTACTGGGTTATCTATTCTAAAGTTTGTTTGAAATCAATTAATGTAATCCTCCATGTAACTCAAAGAATATGTCCCGTTATCCTCCGGGACCACGGATCAGGTAGTGGGAGTCATGAATGACTCTGTCCCGTTATCCCTCGGGACCACGGATCAAGTAAGAATCACGAATGATTCTGTCCCGTTATCCTCCGGGACCATGGATCAAGTAATACCCTTTTAAGCTACACTTCAGTTACACTTTTGATTTCCCCATACCCCCAAGGTTATGTGTTCAAGTCAGGTATTGATAAATCTGGAGCTAATACCAACACAGGATCAAGCAGATACAGGTTTGTCTAAATAGACAACAGGATATGTCCGCAGGGACAACAGGTCAAAATTGTCGGCATTAGTAACAAGATCAGGTATTAAGTCAAGCAGTGGTATATCAGGTCATGTCAGGTAGTGCACAGGTATCAAGCGGATGCTCATAATAAAACTGTCGTAAGTACGGATGCACGATAAAAGCATGGATGCACAAATATTTATCAGGGGTTACATCATGACTATTTAGGATGCACATTATCAAGCATGGGGTATTAATGTAATAATATTATGAATTAATACGACATGGCATGCAACTGGATATAAAGAATTAATGGTATGGGTACACAATAAAACATGGATGCATGAATAACTATCAGGGATTGCAACTATAGCTCCATTACTATGTAGGATGCACATTATCTAGCATGGGGTGTTAATATAACAGTAATATGAAATAACGTAACATAGAATGCAAATAGATATATAATTAATGGTATGGATGCACAAACATCGACCAGAGTTACATTTACAATCCCAAGACTAAGTGGGATGCACATTATTAAGCATGGGTGTTACTACAACAATAACATGAATTAATATGATCTATAGATGCAGCTATATATATTTTAAATGATATGGATGCATACGGGTATCCGAAAACTGTAAAATTGTAATATGGATGCACCAAGAAATAAACATGTAATATTATTTTTAATATGGATGCAATTATAATAATACAGCATGTAGCAAGATAAACTTGCCTCGATTGGATCACGCGACGGATGCGTACGGAATGTCCAACGTCGGTAAATCGTCGCAATGCACACACGGCACGCGGGACGAGTCCAGGCAAGGCAAGAGGGTAATCACGCAAGCAAGGGACGTTCACTGGATTGCCTGAATCGGCAGCGGCGACACGACTATGGCGGGTGATCACCGGAAAGGATAAAGAAATCAAGAAAAAAGAAGAAGAGGAAAGAGAAGAAAAGAAAAATTGCTCTGGAGTTGGTGCTGGGGTTTCTGTGCAGGGAGCAAGAGAGAGGTGAGGGCGACGACGGGGTCAACGGAGCTCCGGCGAAGGTGCAGGGTGCTCGGGTGATGGGTTGCGGGTGTTGTGGAGTGTGCAGGGTTTAAACAGAAGAAGAGAAGAAATGAAGGAGAAGAAAAGATGGAAGATGAGGAGGAGAGGAGAATGGGGTGAGGTCGGGGTGGTGATCGGCGGTGAGTTGAGTTGAGGAGCCAGGGTTTGGGTTTCTTGGTGTGCAGGGGGTTTCTGGGTTTGGAGGGGAAGGAGAGGAGAGGAAGGAGATGAGGTCGAGGAAGAAGATGATGATGAGGGTTGAGGAGCGAGGTCGAGGGAGGAGGAGGCAGAGGAGTAAGGGTTAGGGTTTATGGGTTCTCGTGGCGAGGGGTGCAGGGTTTAAATAAGGAAGAAGAAAAAGAAAAAGAGAAGGGAGGTGACCAGAACGCGGGGGCGGTGACGCGACTCGAGAAGCGAACAGTGTTCGCGAGAGGAGAGAGAAAGGAAGAGAGAGAGTGTCCTCTGTGTGTGTGTGAGAGAGAAAGAGAGAGTGGGGTCTGCGTGAGAGAGAGAGAAAGAGCGAGAGAGGAGAGAGAATGTCAGTGAGAGAGAGAGATAGTGCTGTTAGCTGTTAGGAAAACTGTTTAGATTTTAATTTAGAAAAATTTGTTAGTTATTTAAATTTTAAACAGTGTTAATAATAATTAAAATATTGTATTAATAAAAATTTGATATTCTAGTAAATACAAATTTACTCCAAAATACGCCCAGGTCGGATCTAAAATTCCAGTTTTAAAATATGAAAAATATACAAGTCGACCAAAACTAAATTTGGATATCCGGGTAACGAAAATGCATACCCCCAAGAACGGATGCACGTACGTGCGCGTAACCATCCAAACAAGTCCGTTTCACTGAACGGGACGAGAACAAGATGCGCGGATGCTACGACAGGGTTAGAGGTATCATGCAGGCCATGCAATGTATTTTTAAAATATTTTATGTGACTTTTAAATGTTATATTAAAATATGCAGATGCCAGATATAATGCCAGTATGCAGTATGTATAATATGAAAGTGCACGGATCCATGTAACAAGCCAGGATAAATCACAAATATGAATCAAGACTGGTTTCAAGCATGTGGGTCGGGTCGGATGCAAATACAGATCTCAAAATACTATTCGCACCCAAAACACAGTAAATCAAGAAACTGCCATAAATAAAGAAATACTTGACTAGAACTGGTATAAATGAATTAGGGTGTTACAACGTCTCCTTATCCCCGCTCTTGATCGTGAAGAGATGGTCGACTATGCGTTTCTGCCGCCTGTTCCCGACGAAGTGGCCGAGCAATTGTGTGGCCAGCTCGTCGAAGGTCAAGATTGAGCGCGGCTCGAGTCCTCGGAACCAGTCTCGCCCGGAGCGGATGAGAGTGGCCGGGAAAACTCGGCACTGGGCGGCATCGGAGTTGTCTTGGAAGCTCATTCCCGCGGTGAATGCATCCAAGTGGTCCTTCGGGTCAGATTTGCCGTCGAAAAGGGAGACCTTTGGGGGCTTGTTGCGGGAGGAGACGTGGACGACGAGCAACTCCTCGGTGAATGGTTTTGTGAACGAGTCAGCGGCGTACTTAGCCCCGTCGCTCGAACGGTGTCCATCTCGGTGCATACCCTCGATCTTCTTCTCGAAGGCGTTGAGTCGGTCGTTGTATCCCGACGACTCAGCGCATTCTGATCCCTGGCCTCTGCTGTTGGAGGCCTGCGTCTGGCCGTGGCTCCGGTTACTCTCAATGAGGTTCCTTAGATCCCCCGGCGAGGTGGCCCTCGAGCCGCTGCGGCGAGTTCCGTCCGCGCGACCCCATCGAGGGAGAGGGTGTCGGTCATGCCTGGTAACAGGCGAGCTGACAGACATCTCCTCGGGAGGGACATGCGCGCGGAGGATCTCGGGACGAGGTGCTCTGGCGACGGACCTCGGTGTCGAACTATGGGGTGCCCAGCGGGTCTCAGAACGTATAGGCCCGGAAGATCTGCGGCCGTGGGAGGTAGCGATGCGGTGGTCGGCGGTGCCGACGCGGACGGAGTCTTCTCTCCCCTTGTAGGGGTCCTGGTCCCGAAGCGGGGGATCGGCGACTTGGTGATTTTGCCCCGCCGTTTGGACGCGGATCAGCGCCTCCAGAACAGACGCGAGTCAGTCTATCCGGCCGGCGAGGGCGTTAATGGCATTCGGCGGAGGAGGTTCGTCCGCGCCTCCGTTGAGGGGGAGGCGGCGGCTGGTGCTTGGATCGTCGTGATGATCGCTCGCCATTGGATTGAGATCGGAAAGTAAACTTTTGTTTTTGTGGAATCAAGGTTTTCCCACAGACGGCGCCAGCTGACGCGACCTAGATCGCGCCGAGATATTACCTTCCGTTGATCTGCTGATGGCGGCGATGGGTAGCTGAGATTGGATCTGGAGACAGGCTCCTGAAGCGTGTGGATCTCAATGGGTTTGAGATTGGTTGTTGCCGAGCTACCTGCAAGGAAGTCCCGGGGTGGTTGTACCATCGAGGACCCTCCGACGGTCAAGTTAGAGAGGAAATCCGAGCAGAGTAACGGCTTAGTGGAGGAAAAAATGGCTTACTTGAACCGTCTGATGAAGGGGTTTATATAGCGGTGGCAGCAGGCGAGGCAGGCGCGAGAATCACGCCGACCGTTACGCTCCCGACGTCACGCCTGCGTGATGAGCGGGACCTCCCATTAACGGCGAGACTGGCTCGTTAATGGGGGATCGTGGTGGCATGGAACGTGGGATGTGGCCGGCGGAGATCTCACGCATAGCGAGATTCGCGGGATGGCGGTTACACCTGCAAGCGGTGCTGTTGGTCGGTCGATGAGACCGAAGAAGATGACCTCGGCGGGAGAGCTCGCGGAGGAGCGGAACAGCCGAGATATCTTGGTTCTGCTCGAGCCCGGAGGCGAGCTGAGAGGGCCGAGGAGGCTCGGGCCTGTGTTAGCTTGGAGACGAGCTATGGGGCCGAGGAGGCCAATTATGCTGGGGGCTCGGAGGTGAGCTAGCGTTTGCTTGTAGGACGGGCACAGGAGTGGTCTGGTCGGTCACTGTAGGTCCTTTCTTGTGAGCCCTGGAACACGTCATCTGCCACGTGTCCTGATCTGGGAGATCATCGATATCGAGCATCATCAGTATGGATGTGAACCATTGGATTTGTATGGATGGTTGGATGTCATTTTATTGAGGGCCCACCACTATCCTGAATTCAATAATAGCCCTCTCCATCCTCTTAAAGGCCCTTTTGGTTGAAGGATTTTCTAGAATTCATGAGTTTGGGATTAGACAATTCTAAGGTTCATAAATTTTGTGTTTGGTTGGTTTGGATTACAATATGGATTTGTATAGATTGTGTGATGGGACCCACAAAAAAGATGGATCCCAAAATCCTTCAAAAATGAAAGGATTCTTGAGAATTTCTCATTATTTGGTGGTCGTACTTTATTTATTAAAAAATTCTTCTTCTTTCTATTTCTCTTTTTAATTCTCAAATTCAAATCTCATTTACTTTTTTTTCAAATAAACAAGGATTATAAGAATTTACAAATTCAATATAAGAAATCCAATACCAACCAAACACAAAATTAGCTAATCCAGATATTTTCAATTGTACTATTTAGGAATCCAAATTTCACAATCCAACAACCAAACAGCCCCTTAGGAAATTTGGATTCCAAAATAGTACGGTTGAAATTTTTTAGATTCGGTAATGTGTTGTTTGGTTAGTATTGGATTCATAGTATTTGGTTTATAGATTCTTATAATCTTTATTTGGTTGATGAAAAATGTAGGATTTGGATTTGAGGATTTAAAAAAGATAGATAGAGAGTATTATTAAATAAATAAAATATCTGGGTTGCATCTCAAAATACAATAAATAGTTCCAAATTCTTACAAATTCTCCAATAGTTCCAAAATTCTTACAATTTCTCCAAAATTTTTATGATTGAAGGATGCTTGTTTTGTGGTGGGTCTTTCATAAAAATCAAAGGAATCATAGAAATCTAAATTGCACAACAGAAATACAAAATTATGGAATCCTCTTATTATTTTGGATTCTACGGTCCAATTCTTTCGTAATTCTCCAACCAAACAGACACAGCACAACGATGGGTTTCGGGCGGCTGACAATATGTTTCTCTCTCATCCTCTCGTCTCTCCTTGCCAATATTTAGAAGGAGAGGAGTGATTTGAAAATTATTCTCCCCATGATGTGTTTGGAAACCTCGTCCAATTCTATGATTGAAACTTTTCTGCCTCCTTTTCTTTCTTCTTCTTGTTTATTTATTTTTTGAATATCTTTTTGGGTCTCCTGCTAGAATTTTCCAGAATATCATCAATATATAGAGTTGATGATACATTAGTATTTTGTTAATCGGTTCGTGAACAAACCCAGCTGATTGGAGCCTGTAATAATTTGTAAGTGCTGATATAGCCTTGCTATTTTGATTGCTAAATTTCTTTTGGAGCCATGCGACATAAATTTTGAATTTTAGTAGGAAAGATCGAGATATTTAAGCATTGGACTAAATTTATTTATAATGAGGATAGAGGCGCCAGAGAGGATGGAGGGGCAGTGAAAGAGAAGAGAAGGTCGCGGCTCGCAGGAAGAAGACGATTGGAGCCACCGCCTTTGATTTCATGTACTTGTTGTTGAGTTGGGCTTTGATGGTGGGACCATCTATCTATACAATACCACGAACGGGTATCAAAAGTGGAATTTTGATATTTTCACTTTTATGGTCGCCCTCAGCTTAACAATTTTAGCATAAAATTTGGATTTTATAAATAAATTTGAGTTTTTGATAAAGTTGTGAAGGCAATAATGGAAAATCACTGAAATGACAAGACTTCAATTTAATTACACTTTTACCATATCTCAAGAATTATAATATTGCTATCAACTCAAAAACTTGCTTGGATTTCTACTAAAATATTATGAATTCTCAATATTTTTATAGATAAATGCCATAGATTTTTTATAAATAAATACCATGAACTCTGAATAGATACCATAAACTTCTCAATGCTTTTTAAATTGATATCATTGACTTTTTAATTTTAAATCAATGTCCTGACTTTTCAACATTTTTCACATAAACATCATGGGCTTTGCTTATTACAAATATATGGTAAGAATTTTTAATGTTTTCAAATAAGTATCATGGATTTTTTTATAAAATTAAAAATCATCATCTTTAAATATTTTGATAGATTCCATGGATTTCCTTTACTACAAATAAATATCACGAACTTTGTTTATTATAGAAAAACAATGAATTTTAGATAAATGCTAAGAACTCTGTTTTCTTTTAGCTAATAACTCAAAATCTCATGTAGATTTCCACTAAAATACCATGAATTCTTAATGTTTTTAGATAAATGTCATGTGACTTTTTATTACAAATAAATACCATGAACTTTAAATAGATACCGTGGACTTTTTTCATTGAATACCATGAACTTCTCAAAGTATTTTAAATAGATACTATGGGCTTTTTTTATATAAATTTCGAATAAGTATCATGAATTTCCGATATTTTTCATCTAAATACCATGAGATTTTCTTAATAAAAAATAGGAAGAACTTTTAATGTTTTTCATATAACTACCATGGGATTTTTTAACAAATTAAAAAATCATAAACTTTCAATATTTTCCAGATAAATACTATGGATTTTTTTATTAGAAATAAACATCACGGACTTTGTTCCTTACTAATAAAAAATACCCTAGACTTTCACGTCAATAATCATGAACCATATATAATTATCCTTTTATATAATCAACTTTTCATTGTATAATTTTTTATTGATATTCGTATATCATGTGTATCCTGCAGGGTTTAACCTAGTGGTATAAACTAAGATAATTCCATCTAGCCATCCATCATGATCCAATGGCTGATATTTAGTACTGGACACTCCGAGTAGATTTGAATCCCTTAAATATGTATGTTATTACTAAACTAAGCCTTATTCTTGATATTATAAGATTATTGAAATTACTTGTCGAAAGGTCATGTATCATCAGCGAGCAAGACATTTTTCAAAAACCAATCCTCTATCAGCAAATAGATGCATACTCCCATCATTCGCTAGTAAGCCATTTTTCAGAAACCAATCCTTTGTCATCAAATAGACGCATGCTCCTTAGAATAGACATTTATAAGGCTTGTTGAAATTGCGTCCCTGATGTCATGCATCATCAGCAGAAAAATGACATTTTTCAGTAGAAAGAATGTCATTTTTTCAGAATCCAATCGTTTAAATCAGAAATTAAGGCAGTGATAACAATAGACGAGTTTTAAGGTCCCGGTCTACTGAGACCCAAGAACATCTAATGTTTGATATACGGACAACACATTATTGGCAAATGTAAACAGGCATGCAAACACATGTTAATTATTCTTGATTATGTGAAATAAAATCACATCGCAAGCAAACTTCACTTCCACGACAGTTGATCTGCAAAATTTAGATTTTGAGACAACAATAAACAAACAAGCTTACAATTTTATCCTCCCATACTACAAAGTTCATACTTCATGAAGCCGCTTGAATTGCTGGTTTATCTTTTTGTTCGGGCACCAAAGGAATGGGTTTGGTTGGAGCAGGCAACCGACCAATGCCATCAACTCTATCTGCTTGCTTTGGTGGGGGCCGAGCTGGTTTTGGTAGCAGGCGCCGCTTCTTTGCAAACCACTCGGGTTTGATTAGTGCCCGAAGACCGAGTTTGTTGTAGAACACCTTTCTCACTGACCCACCTAAGGCTTCAACAGCTGCTTTCGCCCTCACTGTAACTCTAGACACCTGATGCATTTCAAAAGATAAAAATAAACCACCTTGCACCCTTGGTTTCATAATAGTTTTAGATTGTTAAACAATGATTTTTTAAATAGCTAGCAGCTAGAATCAAAATGTGGTCGCTATAATAGCCGTGGAATAATATAATAACTTTGATGGCAAATATAACCACGTTTGCGGTTCGAACTTGAAGCTGAATTCTAATTTATATATTAATGGATCCCTGTAATCATTTTTACCAGTGCAGGGAATGTGTTGCCTGGCCCCTCTCATAAAGAACATCAACCGCACGAACCTGAATATTGATCCTATTATATGTTTTGATTTCCATTTACAAGTATTCTGCAGTTACATAGTACTTAAGAAGCACTTCACTATAAATATCCTGTTGTGCCCAGATAATCTCACACGGCGAATAAGTAAACCACATTATCACTAGACATTTCTCATCCATCACTTTAAACTACTTTATATATGCAGTGTACTGTTATCCATCCCTCGCAGTTAGAAGAGATGAGTTGTAAACATTTTAACTGATTTAATTGAATACAGAAGGAAAAGGGTAAGCAAATAGATGACTATAATCAAAAGAAAATGTTTAATTGGATCCAAATGAAAAGATTGGTAATAAGAGTGTCCAAATTTGAAGTATATTATCTCAAGGAGCAGTAATAAGGCTTAAATGTTGTAGATGGTGTAAAATGTCTGGTGGAACATGAAAGATCAGTGATGCTGCATATACATTACAGGTTAATTTCAATAATTGTATGAAAACTCAAAAGAGAGGTAACTGGATGTTTAATTGCATCTTCAAGATGGGTAGGTCAATTACTACATTTGGATATCATCCAAATACTTTTCAAATATTATGGACGGTTCATTGTTAATAATATATAACATGCTATTTTGTGTTCTCTCTGCTTTTTAAGCACATGTAAAAAATAGCTTCTAAATGAACGCTCACCTCAAGATGAATTGGCCATTGTATGAGTTCAGCACCACGGCCCATCAGCCTAACGCCATCTTTTATTTGCTTCCCTACAGCACCTGTCTCCTATAATCACATAGTATTGAAATTAGCTAAACTGAATAGCATGATCTTAGAGTTTAGGAATTAGGATATACTGCTGATTGAGTACCTTGAGGATTTTCATTGTGATAAGCTCCGATGAGTCGATATGGCCTGCATTTATAAGTTTGGCGATTTTTCCTAGTCCAACAGGCTGGTTATAGAGAAATAAAATGAAATATCAATTCCAGCATAAACACAAGTAAAGATCAATTTCACTTGTCTACATAGATATGAATCAATGTAGAACCGAATCAAATACTAAAAAGTAACAGGTACAACTTTAGCTATAATGAACTATTGATAGGCTGGTTGATTATGTTGCAAAGGTTCATCATCGAGGTGATGCATCCGTTTCGGATTCATATCCCTATCAGATTTATTCAGATTCGTCAAGAATAGTCGACGAACTCTTTATGACACGTTATAAATTTAGTTTGTGTTCTAAATGTACAACACATGCATACTTACCTAAAATACTAACAATCTATTTGTTGTTTGTTGTGAAAATCAAATTCTTAGTTTAGATTTGCTAAAATTGTGTGTATGTGCGCACGCGTGTGTAGAAACAATAAAAACAGTGTGTATCCGCATCCGCATCCGAACATGCTGCTTAGATGATGTCAATAATACTACTTCCAAATGTATTGAACCATTACCCAGAGAACCAATTATCAATGTGAAGAGAAGAGGATGATTTATAGGTCATCAACATATATAAGTTGGGGGAACTCCCAGATAGGGACAGACATATTGACAAACATTAAATCCCGACTAACAAATGAGGAATGACTATGATAGTTTGTTAACGATAGGATTGATACCGGATGGGGAAAGATTGAGGTTTTGCCGAACCAGGACCAAAAACCTAGAATGCCATTTATTTGGAAACATGATTCTAGCATTCCAAATGTTATACTGCAGCAGGGAGAAGTTTTTAACGTGTTGCGCTAGCAAATAAAAGCATTTAATAACCAATACAAAATAACCATGGAGATTTGTTAATACTCAAACTAGTACCATCTCTGGGTAGGTTTCAGGTACTACTAAAGGAGTATGAAGAATCCATAAGGGCACTGGATTAAAACATTAGCCCCGTATATAAGGAGGCAGGCCCTGATGATGATGTCAAAGTGGCTAGAAATGCAATTGGCAATACGGGCGTGCACACATTTTCAAAGTGTGGATAAACCTTGGCATTTCCCACATTCCAGACTTGGAGATTATAAGACGATTAGAAGGTACAACAAGCATAGGAGTACAGTAAGGTGCTCAGAACAAACAATCATGGGGGATCAGGCTGAAAAATTGTGCAAATGACAAGCTATGGAACACAAATTTGATACAAGATGAGAAATGTGCGTTAAAACTAATTTTTATGGCTCTCATCATCCAATATTTTGGCATGCAGGACATTAATAATGAAGAAAAAGTTATTAGCTCTTTTGATAATTACAATGCTATTGACTGCTGATAGCTTAGAATTTGTTGAGTGGACTAGCGCCATTGCAGGTATGAACGGCAACATGCAGACATGCACAAGGGCCAATTTGCATGCCTGGAACTTTACTCGTATGATTGTGTGAATCAAAGGTGGGGTTTGCTTGTGCTTTCATTAATCATCAGAGATGCATCAACGAATTATTATTATATTGATGTTGATATACACATCCTGAATATTATTGGTGCATATTAAACACCAACTTAATTTGTGACTAGTTATTAGTTAACCCACAACATGCAGCCTCTGGGTAACCAACAATCCATTTCAGGATAATATAGACATTCAAAAGTTCATAAGGAAATTGAGTGATTTTTGTCCGCATATTCTACCGGTATTATCATTGGTGGTGTAGAATGTAGATGAAATCTAATCACCTTCACCATATATATATAAGGCTTTATCATCTAACATTTTTATACATGAGGGATACATTTTGAATGATGGTTATACGGAAGAGATTTAGTTTCTTAACCTTCTAAAAGAATAATGAGTCTGAGTTGACAGTCTATTTTGATAAATAGAGTATCAATTGGTGTGGCCAATAAAGAAGGTAAAAAAGAAAAGGCAAAGTAAACGGCAACCACCTCGTACCATTTCATTTGGCCCCTTCCCACCTCTTGTTATTTTTAAAAAAAAAATTATGTAGAAAGCTCAACTTTTGATACCTACTCAATGTATTCACTTTACTTTTCCCTTCACCTGTTATTATCTCTCCATCACTCTTCTTCTCTGTTTCTTTTCTTTCTCCATGCTGAAGTCCATTCTTCAAAAGATTGAAAGCTTGAAACCCCTAACCATCCAAAATGAATAATTCTGGTCCATTTTTCTTTGTCAAGTAATTGATTTCTTAGTGGAAACTTTGCCATTTGTGTTTTCAAATCATCCTCTTGAAACAAAAACATGCCCACTGCACCATTTTGATCGCATGTTGGAATCTTGCCAAATATTATACCCAGTGTTTTAGGTGAAGCGCCTTGGCGCCTTAGGCCACTGGACGAGGCAATTTGAGCCACTATCGCCTCAAGTGCCCAGGCACTCGCCTCAGACGTCCAAGACAAGACTCTGAAGCGAGTGTTTGAGTGATTTTTATTAAATATATAAAACTAAATTAAATTTCTTGTTATTTCACTCTTCCTTTTATTTGTGTATTCACTTTCTCTTTACTAATAGAGAAAGTCTTTTATGATATCAGAATCGAACCAAAAATGATAAAAAATACGTTTTAATTACAAATAAAAAAAATTCTTTTATTCATTTCTTTCACATTCCTTCCCTAATCCACAACCCGGCCTAGCAAAATCTTGTAGGCAGTTTAAATGTTTAATGTCTCATTTCACTTAGGCAGTCTCCTTTTTAGCGCCTCTCGCCCTAGGCAGTAGGCAAGCTTCGTCGCCATAACATCGCCTTTCGCTTTTAAAACACTGAATATATCTTGGGAGAAATGACCCATTTTTCCATGACACCCTAACTGTTCTTTAAGTCTACGGATACTGACATGACATTGGAAGCTTATGATACTGGAAGTATATCCAACCTAGTATTTGCTGATATTTATGTCAACAAATTATTACCATATTTGCAGAATACAAAGTGCTTACTTTACAGTTGAGCATTTGCTTACTTAACTCTAGCACCAAAAAATTATTGAGCTAGTATTTCGTTACATCCTTGAAGTATTGTCTAATAATTCATAGTTCATACACTTTGGTTATACAGAAAATTGCGTAATGTAAAAAGTAATTTGACCGTGGTGAAAATGAGTAATGATGTTTGTCAATAGAACATTAGCTGGTTGAACAATTGACTGAGCAGGAAAGTGCTCAATATCAAGTTTTATTGCTTGGCAATAGAACTTTTCTATTAACTATTATGTAGATTTCTCTTCAATCAGTAACTCCATGGAATATATCGTTTGTCAAGTTTTTACTCTATTTGTACATAGATCCTCAAAGGTTTTAAAGGATTAAGTAGTTGATCTATGTCTTCTACATATGACCGCTTCCATTATGAGGAAGAAACATTTTAAAGCTATTTGCCTTGAAAAAACTTCTCTCTCTACAACCATGCCAAGGCATTTACCTTTTATTTTGGGACAAATCAGGTTATGTAGTTCAATTACAAATAGATAATCGGACATCCTTTCCTCTTTTTTTATACCTTTGTTCTAAATAGACTTCAGCATGGAGAAGGATAGGAAATTGAGAAGAAGATAGATGGGGAGAGATGAGGAAAACCAACGGAAAAAGAACGTGAGTAGGTGTTCAAAGTCGATTTCTTAATTAACAAGATTAAAAAATGGCAAGAGTTGGGGAAGGGCTTAAACGAAAATGGAAGATGGTAGTTACAATTTAATTTCTTTCATCATTTTAGCTTCTACATTGGCCTCATTCAGCTAACAACCTATTGATCAAGATAGACTGACAGCTCATACCCATTATTCTCTACAGCGATAAGAAACTAATGATTTGTAAATTCCATTCACAGATATGAGTGTGCGGCATATAAGAGATCTTCAATGCCAAGGCCTTCCTTGAACATTGAAACTTAATCCACTAAAAATAAGTCATTTTTTCCGAAGCTCAAGCAATAAGTTTTCTCCGTAAAAACTTCCTAACAGATGAAAGGGAGTGATGATCTAAAGCTTGGAACTTTCTACATTTCAAAATTTGTTTCGCTACCTAGCCCTCATACCACCATCATCCACCAAGATAGCAAAGCTATAACCGTCGAATAAAGTGGCTCCTAGTTTTTGTAGCCAAACGGGATCAAAGACATCCATCACAGATTTCTACATAGTCCTTCGGACTATAAAGTGTGAATATGATGCCAATTAAGTCATGAATTCAAACTGCATTGGAGAACACTCCATTCCCTTAAAAATCATGAATATGATCACCTGAAACGTGAGGCTAAATCGATTCTTGAACCCTCGCTTGGGCAGTCGCCGCCTCAACGGGGTCTGCCCGCCTTCGAACCCGAACTTCATCGTTCCCCTCGCCTTCTGCCCCTTGTGCCCTCGTCCCGCGGTCTTCCCTTTCCCCGATCCAATCCCCCTCCCTTTCCTCGTCTTCTTCTTCCTCGCCCCTTTGTTGTCCCTCAGATCGTTCAACGCTAGCAGGCTCGTCGTCGAATAAGATGCTCTCCCCATCACCGTCGCGATGTGATGGGGTTTAAAGATGGAATTGGGGAGAAATGGAGGTTGGAGAGCTAGGGTTTTGGATGGTGGGAAGAGAGACGGGGCTAGGGTTTTGGTGATGGAGGAGTTGAGGAGGAGGGGGAGCTTGGAGAGGAGAGAGAGGCGCCGAGGCATCGTTGCCGGAAGCGAGCATTCGAAGTGGAGCAGGGTTTATTGTGAGGGTTTCGTTGATCCGGGTGCAGGTTGAGCTCAACCCTATGTTCGAAATTTGATGGAAGATGGTTGCGGGTAAATTGCAGAATACTACCTCCATTTTTCCCACATTGAAGGTGTTTTGATAAACTTACTAAAAAACTCCTTTTCTAATACAAAAACATTTCTTACAATCATAAAACGACGTGCCATGACTTTGTACGACTAATTGCAATCAAACAATTTGTAGCATTTTTTTAAATGTTCATCCTTAAATTCCTCTTTGAGTTTTATACTTTACCTTTTAATTTAACTGATTTCAAGAAGAAAAATTGAAAAAGACCGGATAGAAGCACTACGTTCCGCATAAGTGTTGCATGAATTTGCTAAAGATACCGCACAATTTCTATGAAATAGCAGTTTTTTTTAAAAATTAGCAAAACGGTGTTGGTTTGGAAGTACTTAGCAATATATTGTTAATGGGGTGATTAAGACGGTTTAACAGAATTTAACTAAAACCGTGTTTTAAAGTGACGGTTTTAAAGTGCGGTTTCGGTAAACTTTGAAGTCCTCAACACTTGGAAATTTAGCTTTAAACTAGTAAGTTTTCATTTTAAAACCACCATTTAAAACACGGTTTTAGTTAATAACTGCTAATTCGTCTTAATCATCCAAACAACAACATATTGCTAAATACTTATGTCTGATGTAATGCTGAATAGTGTAGGTTTAGAGATGGAAGGTTAGTCTTTGATGCTAATAAAAGTATATATAGTTGGAGAGTATTTGAGTAATTGTTTTAATTTTTTTGAGATCAATCCGGGAACAAACTTGCAACATCCAGTGCTGAAGAATAAATTAATACCAACTGTGCTAAACTCAATCATTTTGAGTGTAATTGTTGGGAGACATTATAATGCTAAGACCAAGGTGCGATTTAAAATAATATAGAATTTAGAGGAGAACATAAAACAGAGAAAAGAAAGGGCTAAATTGCAGGAAATACCAATAGCTTTATCAACCTATTCTTTGCCCCCATCGACTTTATTTATCCCCAATATCTTAAAAGACGTAAGAAGAAGCGGAGCAGTCAAAATGCCTGGCTGCTTAAGCGGCCGTGATGGAGATCGGAATCTCTCTCAGATGTTGTCATCCGTTAATCTAGCTGCCAGCAGTGATGAACGGTTGAGATTTTGTGTGAGGGCTGAGTGTATGGATCTCAATGGATTGTTGGTTGCCGTTGACGCCGAGCTACCTGCAAGAGAAGTCCCGAGATGGAAAACCACCGTAGGACCCTCCGTCGTCTGGAAGAGAGGGTTTATATAGCGGTCGCTTGGAGCAAACCGGCGCGAGATTCTCGCCGTCCATTACGCCCCTGCGTCACGTTCGCGTTGATGGCGGGGTACGTCCATTAATAGCGGAATGCGCTCATTAATGCAGAGATGCGCCTGCGTGGGATGCGGGACGTGGAGCGGCTGAGATTTCGTTTTGGCGAGATATACGAAGTCGTTACGGGGACGCTTGGGATCCGTGCTCTCGGTTGAATAGGGAAGCCGAGGAAGTTCAGCTCGGTGAATAACTTGGAGACGAGCGAGGAGGCCGAAGAAGCTCGGCTCTGTAACAGCTCGGAGACGAGCAAGGAGCCTGTGTAAGCTCGGTTGTTGGATTGCTCGGAGGTGAGCTGTTGGCTGGTTGCTAGGCGAATATGGAAGGTACTCCAGGAAGGTCTTCAAAAGGTCAAAAGCAATCTCGGAGACGGGGTGCCGAGAAATGCCCCAATGTGTCATACATATTCCAGCTCCCTAGCTCTTATGAATCTAACGGGTTTACGTGGATGACACGTCATCCGCTACGTGTCGTGATCTGCGGAATTCCCACTTATGAGCATCATTAGGCCGCTTCGGCTGCTCAAGAATAAGTAAGCTTTATTTTATTTAATTTTGTTATTTCTTGTTAAAAGTTTGTTAAACAAGGGTTCTAACAGAATTTTTTAACTATTTTTAAATACCCGAGCCACTCTTGATTGAGTTTGGAATTTAAAATCCATCTTATTCAGGCTTAGAATAGAGAAATCGAAATCCTAACTGCTCGAAACACAAAGCCGAAGCTGGAAATCGAAACAAAACTTAAAAACCTTAGCTGCTAAATCCTTTGCATCGAAGCCAAAAATAAATCCCCTCTAAACTCGAAGCCGAAGTCTCCAAGTTGAAAACCTTAGCTATTCGAAGTTGAACCCTTAAAGGCTCCAAGTTGAAGTCAAAGTGTCAGACTCGAAGTTGAAATCTCAAGGCTGAAGTCCCTAAAACCATAATTCGACGTCTTGGCTAGAGAGAAAAAGATAACAATATGTAAATCCCCAGTTTCCATGTATTTATTTTCCGTATTTTTCAGATTTTCCTAGAATTTTTACACAATTTAAAAATAATTTATTATTTTTATTTATTAAATTATTACATAAACTCTAAACCCAAATCCTAAACTACCCGACCCGACCCGACCTGTCACGCCCCGCTTCCCGGTATACGGTGAAGGGGACGCGACTGGTCCGCTACGTATTTACTCAGAAACAAATACGCTAAGCGTAACTAAGTAATATAAAAGAAAATATACACAAGAGACAAGGTATAATAAAAACAACTTCTTTATTTATTAACATTCTTTTGTACAATGCATGAAAAGGAAATACAACTGAAATGAAAGCAATGTCTAAACAATGGCATGACAGTAAATTAAAGGTACTGAATAGAAAATGTACAATGTCTAGAGCTCAGGGTCTTCACTGTACTGATCCAAGTCTTCTGCAGCTGGCTCGATCTCTGACAGGTCCAAATCACCTGACGACATTCAAAGAAGAAAGAAATAGAATGTCATCAGTGAACATGTCGCTCAGTAAGTCCCAAAGATAAGAGGAGAAATAGAATAGACAGAGAGTAAAAGAGAGAGAGAGTAGCTTTTACAGTTGTATTATATTGTTATATTGTTGTATTTGGTGTTAACGCTGTTGTTTGTACCTTGGTACAGAAGGATGCCAGTATATACGAGAGGAGTCTCACTTGCCCCGGAGACTAAGGTATCAGGAACTCAAGGAACCGTTGGGCCACGGTACAACAGCAACGGAATACAGGTTAGGTGTCTTAATCTTACCGTTTCATGCCACTTTTAACACCTTCCGTACCAATCTACCCCTTAAACCCCGTAGTGTTTTGATTGTATTGTTGTATTGTATTGTATACATTGTATAGTTAGATGACTGACTAAAACCATGATATCAGTAAACGGATGTAACTGTATAATCATGTAAATGGAATAACTGTAGAATCATGTAAATGGATGTATATTCATGGTTCGGTTCAGTCAAGTTGATAGATTGAATATATGGAATAATAGATTCATGGATTCATGTTGAATTGTAATCTTGTAAATTGTAGATTGTAGATTGTAGATTATACTTGAATCATATTCAAGTCAGATTATAATGAAACTCGTCTGAGTCAGATAATTAGAAAAGTAAATTGAAGTCCTGATTGTTTTGATGTTATCGGTAACCTTTCGTGTCTTTTTCAAAAACGATTACCGTTTTGATAACACCATTGTTAAGTTGTCTACCTTATATAGGCAAGCACCCACTTCTCCGGCTCCCTGAGGCTCAAGAGATTGGTCTCGCTTAAACCTATATTTACTAGGGTTCTTAGTGTAATTTATAGAACTTGAGAGGGTTTTATGTAAAAATACTTTTATATACTTTTCAAAATACTCCCCAAGTATTTATTAATCGTCTTTAGAGTTGTAATGAATGTGGATTTTATATTGTGATATTTCTAGTGAAAATATCCTAATTTCATAAATAAAGGCATTTATTTGTAATATTGATTTGTATGGAATTCATAGTATTTTAGTGTAAAATGATTCTTGTGACATTTTTAGAAAAAGTGTAATATTTATATCATAACAAAATAGGTATTTTAATGATAAATATACATATATTTATACAAAAATAATTTTAATATATATTTTATATTCTAAAAATCTCATTTTCTTAAGATGTCGTATTTTAAATCTTTCGAGACCGAATGCTCCTTGCGGAGGTCTGAATCTCGCACTACTAAGTCCGAGAATGTGCGATAATCCGCACCATCCCGAACGGGTTCCCCAAAATGGGTTGTAGCGACGCTTTGCAAAGATTTGTATAAATACTAGATCCTTTAGAAAACGGTTTTATTAAGTAAATGGTATTTATTTGTAAAGATATCAATTTCCGTATTCTATGTTCTAGGGTCTCCTAAATCAACTAAACTGGTCCTAACTGGTCCAAAGCGATAAGTTGTGAGATATCTCAAATTGCCTCTTCACCGCCAATTGTGGCCAGGTAAGTACAAGTGAAGAAAGGAGGGATCCGCTCACAAATCACCGTGAGACGGGCCTTTTAAAGTTACCTTTCTCACTTGCCTAACCTAGACACCACAAAGTCAGATTTAGATAAACGACTGAATGCCCACAACCTATCCTATTTTCATAAGAAGTGGTATTTATTTGTATAGATGTATCAATACTAAATCTTTTAGAAATGGTTTTATTAAGTAAAGGGTATTTAAATGAAAATGTTTGTTTTCCCGTATTCTAAGTTCTCGAGAGTATCGTGTTATGTTGCATATGAGTGTGTGAGAAGGTAGGTCGTTACCTCGTGATCTACTTAAAGGTATAGCAAGTTTAATGGAGTTAAATGTAGAATTGAAACAATGTGGTATTTAACTGAAAAATACGATAAAGTGAAATAGCCATCATTTTATGAAATGAAACTTGGTCAATTTGGTTGATTAGTGTTTAATAGTCAACATGAGAGAGTTTAAGCATAATTGTATTAACGAGAAGTGTAGTTTTTTAAGAAAACCGAATCGGAAATCGGATTTGTTCCGATTCCGTCGGGTTTTGTAAATCCGTATTTTGAGAATAGAAAGGAGAGGTAGAAAATGGGAATTACGGGTTTTGGAAAATAATGAGAGTGAGATAGAAGGAGAGGAATCACCGGCACGTCGCTTCGTCGCCGAGAGCTCCTAGAACGATCGCCGGGAATTTCGTCGTAGCTTCGCTTCGAGCTCGTTTTCAAAGTACACAAGTTTCTTGGAAATTTTATAGAGTTGGCTCAGAGTTTTGGAGTGAGAGGGTAGAGGGTAGGGTGGTATTTATAGGGTTAGGCTAGGGTTAGGGTAGATGAAGGGTTTTAAAATAAAAAAAATGTAAAAAATATATTAAATTTCATTAAAATATGGAGTAAATGGGGATTTCAAAGGTCTCTGGAACCGATCTGAGAAAATGAAATGTGCAGGGTGATAGGGGAGGTGAAGAGACACATTTCATCTGTTGACGACTCGGCCGACAGGCCAAGTCCGGCCGGCGGCACCGGCCCGAGTCGGTCAGTCCGCCGGCCGACTGGGCCGAGTCGGGGTCTTGGGGGTGCGGGGTCGCCGGGGGTAGCCACTGGTACTTTCAGGTTTTTAAGTGTAGTGGGAAAATCTGGAGTTATCTTGTGTGGACTGTTGGGCTTCTAAAGAATTTAAAACAAAATAAATATTAAAAATAATGTGGGGCATGAGATTTGAACTCTGGTGGCTTGGTTCAGCAGTGCAAGGTATTATCAATGAGCTACAAGCTCCTTCTTGTAATTAAATTGCTAATTAATTACTTAAGTCTTGTGCTCAGGCAATAAATACCCCTTTATGGATTTTGAAAAAAATATTGAAAAAAATTTGTATAGAAAAATTAGGGTTGTTACATGACCATACCCGACCCGAACCCTCACCCACTCCTCTTCTTCCTCCCTCGTTCCCTTTTCCTGCCTTTTCTCGCAACGGTTTCCTCGCTCGCCCACGAGACTTGTGCTTGCCCATGACGACCGTGCCCGCTCGCGTCGCCTCCAACGGCTCCTCCCCCCTAACGACCCCCCACGTCTCCCCGCTCCTCGCGCCCACGCTCGTGAGACTCGCACCCACGCCGCGACGACCGCACCCACCTCCTCACGACCGCACTCCTCTAACGTCTCTCCCTAACGGCCATGACTCCACTCGCCCAAAACCCACGACGATTTCGATCTCGTCTCTCTCTCTCTACTTCACCCTCTTTCCCTCGTCTCTCTCTGCTTCACTATCTCTCTCTCTCTTTCTCTCTCACCTCCTCGCTCTGCTCCGCCACGGCCACCCCAGCCGACCCCACTCCATCCTCGGAGCTCCCCCTCGCAGCTGTTTCCCCCAATCAGAGAAAAACTCTGTTCAAATTTTGAAATTTGAAATGAAGCAGCGCTTCATAATAGCGCCAGCGCTGAGAGTCAAAGACTCTGTTGCAGCGCTCACGTGCAACGCACGAGAGCGCTAGAGCTAGTAGCGTTGAGAGTCAAAGACTCTGTTGCAGCGCTCACGTGCAAAGCACGAGAGCGCCAGCGCTGGAACTAAATGTTCCCCACCGTTGGATCAAAAATCCAATAAAAATGATAAATCATCAATTGACCAGAATAAAATTCTGTTAAGGAAACATTCCTCAGAATCTTTTCAAACAGGAAAGATTGTGCTCTAAAAATCAGAGCACCGTTGGATCAATGATCCAATGGTGATTAAAAATCACCAACATACAGAACAAATTCTGTATGGGAAAAATTTCCCAATCTTGTTAAAAATAAGAAAATTGCCTTCTGTAAATCAGAAGCCCTTGGATCAAACATCCAACGGGGGAAACATCCCCAAATCAATTAGAGAAAAGATCTTTTCAATTGATTCAACAAATCAGCCTACCTTATATAAAGGCCCCAAGACTTCAAGTCTCAGAGAGAGGAACCTCCCCCCCCCCAAACTTTGAGAAAGTTCAGAGAGAAGAGCATGCTCTTGGCAGAAGAAGAATTTCTTCAAGGTAAAATAAAGAGATCAAAGCATATCATCAGAAAAAGAACCCAGTTCTTATGCTAGATCATAGATCTTTAAGACAAATTGTCTTTCACAAAAGAGATCATAACATCTCATTATAAAAAGGGGGAGAATAATTCAATTCTCTTAGGATCACAGATCCATAAAGGCAAAGCCTTTCACTAGGAACATAAGAGATTGAAATATCTCCTATAAAATAAGAACTCTGTTCTTAGATCCGTGAGACAAAGTCTCGTATAAGAGAAAATCTAATTCTCAGAGCGCAAAGCTGCCTAAAAAGAGTCTTAGCGTTCCAATTTAAAGAAACGCCTCAGCGCTCTAAATCCAGCGCACAACACTACAGAGCCTTAGTGCTCCAAATTTAAAGAAGCTCATCAGCGCTCCAAAGTCTGGCGCACAGCGCCAAGCGCGCCACGTGATCCTCACGTATGCGCTATTTCACAAGAAGCGCTCTGCGCTCATTGACTGGCGCACAGCGTCAAGCGCGCCACACGCTCCTTACGTGTGCGTTATTTCACAAGAAGCGCTCTGCGCTCATTGACTGGCGCTCAGCGCCAAGCGCGCCACGTGCTCCTCACGTGTGCGCTACTTCACCAGAAGCGCTCTGCGCTCATTGACTGACGCTCAGCGCCAAGCGCGCCACGTGCTCCTCACGTGTGCGCTGAGAAAACATAAATTGTTCTTTGAATAATAAAGACCAGAGCCATAATGAGTACTCAGCATTCAATAAAAGTCAAAAAGTTCTCAGAACCAATGCTCAACATTTGTTAAATGAAAAAGGACTAAGCCTAATTAAATGTCTAACATTTTAAATGAATGGGCTGAGCTCAAGTTGGCCACAGATCCCCAATTCAGATTAATTGAGCCCATATGCTCATAAATCTTTGATCTTAGTCCCAAATTGGACTACAGATCTCCCAACCAATATTGGTTCAAGGGTACATCTCTTCATACCACTGATACATGTCGTTGTAATCCCTCAACGTCTTTAGAGAGGTGGAGGGTCCCAATAACCAATAACTTTTGGTGCATCCCAAACGGTTAAACCAAAACCAGACTACGATGTCTTTAAACCAGACTATGATGTCTTTAAACCGGACTATGAGGTCCTTAAACTCATGGACTATTATGTCCTTAAAATTTACAGACTATGATGTCTTTAAACTGGACCGCAAAGTCGCTAAAATAGAACAATAGAGCCCAAATGCTCTTTTGTTGGATCTAAATGATCCTGTTAAGTAGATCTTAGTCTAAAATTAGACTAACGTATCCTTAACAAATGGTTAAGTTGATCTTAGTCTGAAATTAGACTAATGTATCCTTAACAAACGTTAAAGTTGATCTTAGTCTCAAATAAGATTAACAATCCTTAAACCCAACCCAAACCCAAATCTAAGAAAATTCGGATTTGGACTAATCCACGCCCTACGGGCGACAATATAAATTAGTTTCCGTATACAATCCACGGGCAACCAAAAATAAAACAAACATACACGACACGAAGTGACCATCTGGAGAAGGAGAAAGTTGTTACCGCGATACGGTAGCGTAATTAACTGCAGGGGCTTCCCCACAATCAAAAACCCTCAAATGAGGGGGAATCTGACGAAGTCTGCTATATCAGACGCATCCGTCTAAACCTCCGATACACGGTGCCATAAATCAACTTGGTATTTTCGGAGAGGTGGACGGATAAAACCAAATAGCATCTGCCCCCAAAATTCAGGTCAGACTTCCCAACGTCCCGGTCGCGTCTTTCGGCTGAGAACAGATTCTGGCACGCCCGGTTGGACCTTTTCCTCTTTCCACTCCACATTTCGTGTGTCGTGTTTTTCCACGATCAAATAATCACGGTATGTACGTTTATGGTTGCCCTTGGGTGATGGGATACTGAAGCCGGCGTTTCGTCTCTATGAAGAATGGCATTTGCTTCTACCCTGGCAACTCAGGCTCTGTCATATCTGGTGGGGTCAAGTGGGGGCTACTTGCAGGCTCAAATCTCTGCAATCCAGCTCTTCAAGAAATCAACGGGCTTATCTTTAGGCCGATGATCCCACCTCCCACCCTCGGTGCCTCAATGCCGATGGAGGAAGCCCAGAGTAAGTCTATTTTTCATAGGCGGGCTCCCCAAGCAGCAGCTTTGCTGACGGAATCAGTCCTCCAACAACTTGCACCTGCTAAGGACCAAGGTCGACGCAGGGGGCAGAATATTTAGGCTCTCAAAGGAAACATGGGGCATGCTCGGCAAAATCCTGGAGCTAATCAAATCCCGGCCGTAAGAAACGGTCGACGTCAATATCGGCATCATACAAAATGAGTTGGGGGCAGTTCTCCGCATGGTGCTGTTTCAACCCCAGTGGGGAATATTGTTGTTGCAACTGGGAACAGCTTTGTAGGGTGTTTTTCGTCACCCCATTGAGATGGGAATACGCGCGCGCTTCTCAGGCGTACTACAGCTTCCCCCTGCCTAGGGTAGGCCGGGGTTTAATGATTATGGGGATCCAAATCTCCGGCAGCCGCGGACTAAGCTGCCGTTAATTACGCCTCGCCTTTGGGGCGAGAGAACCTCTGATTAACGGGTTAAACTGGTCATGCGAACTCAATGTGCAGTGTGCGTGTGTTGTGTTTTGAAAGAGGGGTTTTGGATATATCGGGAGCCACGCAGAGTTTTTACGGGGGTCCCGCTACCCGGATAGCGGGCTGGGGGTCAAGGGGGCTAGCAGCCCCCTTGCGGGGTGCGGGGCAGCGCCCCGTTAGAAATTTTTTTCTAACAGGGACAGTGTCGTGGAGTATGTGTGTGTGTAAATATGTATACATATGTATAGATATATATATGTATGTATGTATGTATATATATATATATATATATATATATATATATAAAAGAAAGAGGGGGAAAAGGCATCCAAAGGATGCGTGGGGCCAGCGCCTTGAGCGCTGTGCGCTTAGGTGCTATGCGCTCAGGCGCAAGCGCGCCACGTGTCGGCACGTGGGCGTTTTGCGCATAAGCGCTGCGCGCAGGTGCGCAAGCGCGCGCGCGCCAAAGCGCTGCGCGCAGGTGCGCAAGCGCGCGCGCGCGCCACGTGTCGGCACGCGGGCTCTTTGCGCAAGAGCGCTGAGCGCAGGTGCGCAAGCGCGCGCGGGCCACGTGTCGGCAAGCGAGCGCTTTGCGCCCTTGCGCAAGCGCGCAGGTGCGCAAGCGTGCGCGCCACGTGTCGGCACGCGGGCGCTTGCGCTCCAGCGCCACGTGTCGGTACGTGGGCGCTTTGCGCATGAGCGCTGCGCGCCGGCGAGGATAAGAGGCTTTTAGGCTCGAAAAAAGATTTCTCAAAAGAGAAATCAGAGAGGAGTTGGACTCCTGAATATGTTTTGGGGTTAATGGAAGGGGTTCTTCTTCCTCCTCCTGTTGTTTGCTGGATCTTGAAGATCAAGGGATGTGAAATGTCAAAATCTCTCCTTTTTAAGATCTGATGACAGATCCAAGTTCCCCTTTGTGGGTTTTGTGGTGAAAAAATAATTTGTTTTATAAAAAGAAGAGTAAAACTCTTGATTTAATTCAAGAGAAAGAAGAAGGTTTTGGAACCTTGAAGAAGAAGAATAGATCTCAGATCTGAAAATTTTTTGGAGAGAGAAAAAGTTCTTTTTTTATTCATCATCATTTTGCCTTATATAGGCTTACATATTTACATATAGCCCCTTGGGCTTTACAAAAATGGCATTTTAGCCATCCCATGGCTCATGTGCCATTTCTTTTTTGCACATAAGCCATGGGCTTACAAAATATTGGCTTTATGCCCACTTTGCATACATTCATGCATAAATAATTACATAAAAATTATTTATTACATGATTTTGTTGTTGGCATGGGGAGGCTGGCTGCGGGCTCGACTTGGGCATGGGCCCGCTTGACCTGGGCTTGGGCCCACCTAGCTTGGGGGTTGACCTTGACTTTGACTCGGTCAACAGGGGTGTAGATTTTTACCCCAACAAATTGCCCCCCATCAATAAATGCACACAGCATATGTGGATCGTGTGCATGAAATTGATGGATCTTCTTTCACGCGGAGGCGACTTGCTTTGGTTCCCGCTTTTTGGGATGCACTGCCCTTTTTACGACGTGGACGGTCGACGCTTAATGCGTCTTCGAGACGGAGTGTCCATGGTAGACGTTTCCCTGGCCCGGAGCGATCTGGTTCCTGCTTTGTAAGAAGCCTGCACTGCCCTTTTTGCGACATGGACGGCCGACGTTCTGATCCGGAGCGATTTGGGTTCCCAATTTGCGGGAGCCTGCACTGCCCTTTTTGCGACATAGACGGTCGACGCTCTATTACGAAGCGATTTGGGTTCCCAATTTGCGGGAGCCTACACTGCCCTTTTTGCGACATAGACGGTCGACGCTCTGTTATGAAGCGATTTGGGTTCCCAATTTGCGGGAGCCTACACTGCCCTTTTTGCGACATAGACGGTCGACACTCTGATCCGGAGCGATTTGGGTTCCCAATTTGCGGGAGCGTGCACTGCCCTTTTTGCGACATAGACGGTCGACGCTCTGTTACGAAGCGATTTGGGTTCCCAATTTGCGGGAGCCTACACTGCCCTTTTTGCGACATAGACGGTCGATGCTCTGTTACGAAGCGATTTGGGTTCCCAATTTGCGGGAGCCTACACTGCCCTTTTTGCGACATAGACGGTCGACGCTCTGTTATGAAGCGATTTGGTAGACGTGCCCCCGGCACGGAGTGTCGCTGATCGACTTTTCCCAGGCGCGGAGTGTCGGGTTGACTTTTCCTCGGCACGGAGTGTCGCTGATCGACTTTTCCCCGGTGCGGAGTGTCGCGGGTTGACTTTTCCTCGGCACGGAGTGTCGCTGATCGACTTTTCCCCGGTACGGAGTGTCGCGGGCTGACTTTTCCCCGGCACGGAGTGTCGCTGATCGACTTTTCCCCGGCGCAGAGTGTCAGTGGTTGACTTTTCCCCGGCACGGAGTGTCGCTGATCGACTTTTCCCCGGCGCGGAGTGTCGCTGATCGACTTTTCCCCGGCGCAGAGTGTCAGTGGTTTGATTCCGAGGCGGAGCATAATTCCGGCAGGGAAGGCGGAGCATAATTCCGGCTGGTTGACTTTTCCCCGGCACGGAGTGTCGCTGATCGACTTTTCCCCGGCGCGGAGTGTCGGGTTGACTTTTCCCCGGCACGGAGTGTCGCTGATCGACTTTTCCCCGGCGCGGAGTGTCGGGTTGACTTTTCCCCGGCACGGAGTGTCGCTGATCGACTTTTCCCCGGCGCGGAGTGTCGGGTTGACTTTTCCCCGGCACGGAGTGTCGCTGATCGACTTTTCCCCGGCGCGGAGTGTCGGTGGTTGACTTTTCCCCGGCACGGAGTGTCGCTGATCGACTTTTCCCCGGCACGGAGTGTCGGTGGTTGACTTTTCCCCGGCACGGAGTGTCGCTGATGGACTTTTCCCCGGCGCGGAGTGTCGGGTTGACTTTTCCCCGGCACGGAGTGTCCCTGATGGACTTTTTCCCGGCGCGAAGTGTCGTGGGTTGACTTTTCCCCGGCATGGAGTGTCGCTGATCGACTTTTCCCCGGCGCGAAGTGTCGTGGGTTGACTTTTCCCCGGCACGGAGTGTCGCTGATCGACTTTTCCCCGGCGCGGAGTGTCGGGTTGACTTTTCCCCGGCACGGAGTGTCGCTGATCGACTTTTCCCCGGCGCAGAGTGTCGGTGGTTGACTTTTCCCCGGCACGGAGTGTCGCTGATCGACTTTTCCCCGGCGCGGAGTGTCGGGTTGACTTTTCCCCGGCACGGAGTGTCGCTGATCGACTTTTCCCCGGCGCGGAGTGTTGCGTTGACTTTTCCGAGGCGGAGCATAATTCCGGCAGGAAAGGTAGATATCCCGAAGCGAAGCATGATTTCGATACGGGGTAAATTCTGGGACGAAACATGATTCCGCCATAGAGGTTGTTGGTTTGATTTGATTTGGGTTGACATCAGCATCGCTACAATGGAATATAATACCAGGAGCGAATCATCATCTGTCTTGAGAGGATTTGGGGATTTTTTTTTTGTCGGCATCTGCATTGCTGCACTGGAATAATGCCAGGAGCAACTCATCATTTGCCCCGAGAGGATTTGGGAATGGTTTTTTGTCGGCATCTGCATTGCTGCACTGGAATGATACCAGGAGCAACTCATCATTTGCCCCGAGAGGATTTGGGAATGGGTTTTTTGTTTGGCATCTGCATTGCTGCACTGGAATGATGCCAGGAGCAACTCATCATTTGCCCCGAGAGGATTTGGGGATTTTTTTTTTGTCGGCATCTGCATTGCTGCACTGGAATGATGCCAGGAGCAACTCATCATTTGACCCGGGAGGATTTGGATTTGGTTTTTGCTTGGCATCAGTATCGCTACACTGGAATATGGCACCAGGAGCGAATCATCATTTGCTCTTTTCTTATCAGGAAGCGATGGCTTAGGAGACAGGTTTTAGGTCCCTATCACCTAAGACTTTCAATTTTGTGAGCCGTGAGGATCTCACAAAGCATTTTCTCCCCACGGGTCGTAAGGATCCCGTAGGTGTATTTTCTCCTTAGGAGTCGTGGGGACTCCTAAGTGTGTTGCTCCTTTGTGAGTCGTAGGGATCTCACGCGGGAATTTCTCCTCACAAAGTCGAGAGGACTTTGCGAGTGCATTTCATTTTTTTTTTTTACGAGTTTGCGCCCTTTTGGGTTTTCACAAACTCGCCGGTAGTCCTGCTGTTTTTACTCACGGAGCCCTTTCGGGTTTTCATCCGTGCCCATTTTGCTTGTGGACATACCCTTTTTTTTTTAGAGATCGGGATTGTTTTACGCCCGTGGATTGTATACGGTTTTGCAGGATGTATGATCCAGACCGTAGGGTCGGAAAAATTTCGGGACTTTGTTGGTGTCTGCATCGCTGCACTGGAATGTGGTACCAGGAGCGACTCACCATTCGCCACTTGGGGATTGGGATTTGAAATTTGGCTGGCGTCTGTATCGCTGCACTGGAATATGGTACCAGGAGCGACTCATCATTCGCCTTTTAGGGTATGGGGAGCGATGGCTTAGGAGACAGGTTTGGATCCCTTTCACCTAAGACTTTTCAATTTTATAGGCCGTGAGGGTCCCATAAAAGCATTTTCTCCCTACGAGTCGTAAGGATCCCGCAGGTGTATTTTCTCCTTAAGAGTCGTGAGGACTCCTAAGTGTGTTTTTCCTTGGTGAGTCGTAAGGATCTCACGAAGGTTTGTTCTCCTCATGCATCGTGAGGACACATGAGTGGGTCTTTCCAATGAAGCATAATTCCAAAGGCGGAGACCAGCCGCGTAACTGGTGGTTGCGGTGGTGCATGGGTATGCTGAGAATTATTTGAGCCCGTGGATTGTATACGGTAGTCAATTTGGGGACTGGCCGTAGGGCTGAAAGAATTTTGGGAAATTGGATTTTTGTTTGGCGTCTGCATTGCTGCACTGGAATAATGCCAGGAGCAACTCATCATCCGCCCTTGTTTTTTCCCTTTTTTTTTGTTTTTTTTTTGTTTTTTTTTTATTTTACCGCGATTGCTCTATCATTTCAGCTTTTCTTATCGCGAAGGTCGCGATTGCCCTATCATTTCGGCTATTTATTCGCGGTTGCCCCATCATTTCGGCTTTATTTTCATTTTTATTTTTACTCGCTAATTTTTATTGCGAGTTGCCCCATCATTTCGGCTTTATTTTCATTTTTATTTTTACTCGCTGATTTTTATTGCGAGTTGCCCCATCATTTCGGCTTTTCTTTATTTTTCTTTTATTTACACATTTTTTTATTTACATTTTTTTTACATTCCCAGTTTAACGACTTAGAGGTCGATTGTTCCCAGTTTAATGACGTGGTGGTCGACTGTTCCCAGTTTAATGACGTGGTGGTCAGCGGGTGTTCCCAGTTTAACGACGTGGTGGTCCTCTTTGCCTATCCCAGCTCCTTGAACTTTGATCTTGGCGGAGCTGTGTTGATGACCTAGCTCTGTGGCTTGCCGATACATCCGAGAATTGTGAGGTTTTTCCCAGCTTATATTGGTCCTCTGCCCAATCTTTGAAAATATAGCAGTCTTCGATGGTATGACCCACCACTCTATGATATGGGCAGTATATGGGATTGCCGGTCATGTTCATTTCCTATGGCCTCTTTGGAACAGGTAGTTGCAGACCGTTGTTCAAGGCGTCCATGAATATTTTGCGGACTTCATCCCTCCTGAAGGAGTATACCTTCTTTGTTCTCTCCATTGGCGTAGGTGCCTTTACTGATGCTGGTCCTCGAGGCCGATCGGTCTTTGGTTCGCCTTTTTCAGATGATGGCACATGCCTGGGAGGATTAGGTTCCCGAAAGGCTTCGGTCTCCACTTGCATGAAATCGGTGATCGTAGCTTGACTGTTTGCTAACACGCCTTTAGACAGTTCTATCTCTCCCATCTTGTATTGCCTTTCGACCCAATCTTTGAAGACGAAGCAGTCCTCAATGGCATGACCTATCACCCTGTGATAGGGGCAATATTCTGGGTCGTCGGTCATATTCGCTTCTTGCGGTCTCTTTGATTCCGGCAGTTGTAGACCGTTCCTTAGGGCGTCCCTGAATATCTTGCGGACATTTTCCCTCTTGAAGGAATAGACCTTTTCCAGCTTCTCTTTCAGAGGCGATTCCCCCCCGGCGTATGTATCGGAGGGACTGGAGGCTGATTGCGGCCGTTGCTCGCGAAGGCGCTCCGCTTTTAGGTTTAAAGGGACATCAGTTGGCTGCTCCCGGGTACCAATCCCTGGCTCATGAGCCAAAATTTGATTCTGCTGTAATTGCAACCGGGTGACTTGGGTCGCGAGATCTGCCACGACGTTTGCCAGCTCGTCGACTTTGGAATAGACCTCGGCCATCTTCTCATCCCTGTCCTGAAATTGCCTTTGAAGCCATTGGAATAATGCTTGCTCTGTAGTTCCGGTTATGACAACCGGGTAATCTTTATTGCCTGAGCTCCATTCCGTAGGAACCACGGGCTCCTCTGGCTTATCGGCCTGAGTGGGCTCTTCATCATTTAGATCGAGCCGATGCTGGGTAGCGTCAACCGTATCATCACCATGGCTGTGAAGAAGAAGAGGGTTCGTTTCTTCATATCCGGCCGTGTAAACGGTGTGGATAACACATTCAGCCGTTCTTTCACCACTGGCAGCTGGTTTCGCGGAGCGGTCCGGGCTTTGGAAATTCATAAATTTTAACATGGCCAGAGCCCTAGTCCTTTTGTTGGCTCTATATCTGAGCCGCTTCTGCCTCAGCTTCTCTGCCTTAAGCGCTTGGCAGGCTTCTGCTCTTCGGGAAGCCGCCATAGGCCGAGTGATGGGGATGCTTGAGAAGATACCCGATCGAGCAGTTGTCAAGGGCACCGCCAGAGCTTGCTCGAGAGGCCTTGTTGCTTTGTCGGTGTTGATGGCCTTGCCCCCAGCTGGGGTCAAGGAAAGTCGTTCAGACACCGACTTGCGTTTGGGTTGGGGCGCCCTTAAGATCACCACATTTGGTCTCTTGCCTTTCGGGACTGGTTTGTCTGCCACCGGGGCTTGAGGAGCTGGGATGGCGCCAACTAGCATGAACATGATAGAGCCGAATGGTAGCAGCGGCTCCTCCCATTGTCGCCCAAGACTGGCCGGAAGGATCGTCCTGGAGTCTATCTTCATCGTGTATGAGATGGGAGCCGTGTTGAGAGCTGAGCAGGTTTTTGGAAACATCGTTGAGAAGTGATTGCTTGAGAACCTGCATGAAAGAGCATTATTTTAGTATAAATACAGATATGTATATTGATTGAGTTCGCATGAACGCTTAACCCAAAATATGGGAGGAGAGATTGGTCCCACCGGGCGTGCCAGAATCTGTAGGGTGTTTTTCGTCACCCTATTGAGATGGGAATACGCGCGCGCTTGTCAGGCGTACTACAGATTCCCCCTGCCTAGGGTAGGCCGGGGTTTAATGATTGTGGGGATCCAAATCTCCGGCAGCCGCGGACTAAGCTGCCGTTAATTACGCCTCACCTTTGGGGCGAGAGAACCTCCGATTAACGGGTTAAACTGGTCATGCGAACTCAATGTGCAGTGTGCGTGTGTTGTGTTTTGAAAGAGGGGTTTTGGATATATCGGGAGCCACGCAGAGTTTTTACGGGGTCCCACTACCCGGATAGCTGGCTGGGGGTCAAGGGAGCTAGCAGCCCCCTTGCGGGGTGCGGGGCAGCGCCCCGTTAGAAATTTTTTTCTAACAGGGACAGTGTCGTGGAGTATGTGTGTGTGTAAATATGTATACATATGTATAGATATATGTATGTATGTATGTATGTATGTATGTATGTATATATATATATATATATATATATATATATATATAAAAGAAAGAGGGGGAAAAGGCATCCAAAGGATGCGTGGGGCCAGCGCCTTGAGCGCTGTGCGCTTAGGTGCTGTGCGCTCAGGCGCAAACGCGCCACGTGTCGGCACATGGGCGCTTTGCGCAAGAGCGCAAGCGCAGGTGCGCAAGCGCGCGCGCGCCACGTGTCGGCACGCGGGCGCTTTGCGCACTTGCGCAAGCGCGCAGGTGCGCAAGCGCGCGCGCCACGTGTCGGCACGCGGGCGCTTTGCGCACTTGCGCAAGCGCGCAGGTGCGCAAGCGCGCGCGCCACGTGTCGGCACGCGGGCGCTTGCGCTCCACCGCCACGTGTCGGCACGTGGGCGCTTTGCGCATGAGCGCTGCGCGCCGGCGAGGATAAGAGGCTTTTAGCCTCGAAAAAAGATTTCTCAAAAGAGAAATCAGAGAGGAGTTGGACTCCTGAATGTGTTTTGGGGTTAATGGAAGGGGTTCTTCTTCTTCTTCCTGTTGTTTGCTGGATCTTGAAGATCAAGGGATGTGAAATGTTAAAATCTCTCCTTTTTAAGATCTGATGACAGATCCAAGTTCCCCTTTGTGGGTTTTGTGGTGAAAAAATAATTTGTTTTATAAAAAGAAGAGTAAAACTCTTGATTTAATTCAAGAGAAAGAAGAAGGTTTTGGAACCTTGAAGAAGAAGAATAGATCTCAGATCTGAAAATTTTTTGGAGAGAGAAAAAGTTCTTTTTTTATTCATCATCATTTTGCCTTATATAGGCTTACATATTTACATATAGCCCCTTGGGCTTTACAAAAATGGCATTTTAGCCATCCCATGGCTCATGTGCCATTTCTTTTTTGCACATAAGCCATGGGCTTACAAAATATTGGCTTTATGCCCACTTTGCATACATTCATGCATAAATAATTACATAAAAATTATTTATTACATGATTTTGTTGTTGGCATGGGGAGGCTGGCTGCGGGCTCGACTTGGGCATGGGCCCGCTTGACCTGGGCTTGGGCCCACCTAGCTTGGGGGTTGACCTTGACTTTGACTCGGTCAACAGGGGTGTAGATTTTTACCCCAACAAGCTTCAAACTGTTGCGAAGGGTCAGACAAAATTCTCCTACCGCAATATTGAAGAAGTCTCCGCAGCCCATGGAGATCCCACGAGAGAAGAAACCAGTTCGCTCCCTGAAACAACTTTCCTCATCTATATATAAGGTGTGGAAGCAGGTGAAGGGGACTCACCCCAAGACGGATCCTGATACAACGGTTCCTCCCAAAACCAAAGCGGCTTTTTACAACAAGAGGCCCAATAAAGCTCAAGTACCTGAAGCAAACTCCAAAGGCCAAAAACTCCAAACACCCCAAGTCTGGGGGCATGGTAGTTCACATAGTCTATGTGGTGAATTCCAAAGACGAAGTTCGAGCTTCTACTAACCACCGACCTCAAACTCGGTCCTTAACAAAAGTTCAACTGCAACGTGAAAAGCTGCAGGAAATGCTCGCTCAGGCAGCAGCAAACGCTAATCCATCGCCTAAGAAAAGTCCCGAGAACGCACCCGAAGAAAGAATAGAGAAGGAGTCGGATATTGATTTCCTAAAGAGTGCTCTGAAAAAGAGAGCTGAAGAAGCGGCAGAAATGTCCACTAAAATGAACCAGATAGCCCTTCTGATTCAGAATATGGCTGGAATGATGGTTCAATCGGAACTACCGGCAGATGAACTGCCGGTAGTCGATCTTAAAAATAAGGATGACATTTTAAATCCTCTGCAAAGCTCATCAATGGCTGAGGAGGAAATGATTCCTAAAAGCAAAGCTGAACGAATATATCGCTCAGCAAATTGAAGCTCACTACGCCAGTGAAGCCGCAAATAGATCAATCAAGATTGGTCGACCGTATCCGACATGGCACAATCAAATACAATACCCGCCAGAGTACACACTTCCAACGTTCCACATGCACAAAGGAACTGGGAATCCTCGCCAGCACATTGCGTGATTTAAATCCATGTGCGGAGATACTGGAGGAAACTGATATACTTCTCCTCTGACAGTTCATCGGCTGTTTGGCAGGCATTGCCTTCGAATGGTATGCGGAACTCCCGAATGACTCCATGAATACCTTCGACGAAATAGAGATGCCCTCTTGTCAGAGATTCGCTAGTGTGAATAAACGCACTACCGTGACGACACTGGTCAATGAAAGGGTTAGACCGAATGAGACTTGGGTTCAATGTGTTATCCGATGGCGAAATCTCTGGTCAAATACAAGCAACGCATCGATGAAGTTGCAGCCATGGGAATGCTCATAGCCATCCTTGACCCAAATTCAAAGGCGTCCTCGTATATGACCCTCTTCAAGCCGACAGCCTTCCAAGGGCTAATGGATAAAATGACTCAATTGGATCAGCTGAGTCAAGACCCTTCATCATCTGATGAAGATGAATGAAAAGCGAAGGTAAGATGGTATTTGTCGCCGACGCTCAACAAAAAAAAATGGACGACTTTGAAGCAACCTATCACCATAATAGCGACGGCGTCGGTACTCGCTCCCCCCGAGGTATACACATGGGGCATATTTCTCACTGGAGAAAGAATCTCTACGTAAGATGGTCATTTCTTTTCAAAAAATAGAAAGGATATCAAGGGGCTTGCAAACGAGTTCTGCAGTCAAGTGGAATATCCCACTTAAACCCAAACAAACGGTACGTCCACAAGCAAAACGGGCACGGATGAAAACCCGAAAGGGCTCCGTGAGTAAAAACAGCAGGGTTACCGGCGAGTTTGTGAAAACCCAAAAGGGCACAGACTCGTAAAAAAAAGGGTACGTCCACAAGCAAAATGGGCACAGATGAAAATCCGAAAGGGCTCCTTGAGTAAAAACAGCAGGACTACCGGCAAGTTTGTGAAAACCCGAAAGGGTGCTATCTCGTTAAAAGACACTTGCAAGGTCCTCTCGACCCTGTAAGGAGAAAATACCTGCGTGAGATCCTTACGACTCACAAGGGAGCAACACACTTAGAAATCCCCACGATTCCTAAGAAGAAAACACACTTACGAGATCCTCACGACCCGTAAGGAGAATTCTCCTTTGAGACCCCCACGGCTCATAGGATTCAAAAGCCTTAAGCTACAGGGATCTGAACATGTTCTTAAGCCGTCATACACTCCGATTTTGCCCTACAAGCGGTTCAATATTGACCCTTGTATACAATCCACGGGCACAAATAAACATTTCCCTAACAAAGTCCCACCAGCGACTAGGGATATGCCCACATGGTGAACGACCCTTGTAAGTCCTCTCGACTTATAAGGAGAAAACACTCTTGTAAGATCCTTACGACTTATAAGAGAATATACACTTAAGAATCCTCACGATTTTTAAGCAGAAAGCGCACTTACGAGATCCTCACGACTCGTAGGGAGAAAAACCTTTATGAGACCCTTACGGCTCATGAAGTTAAAAGCCTTAGTCGACAGGATCCTAACCCTGATTGCTAAGCCACCTTTGTTCGAACCGACAAAGGCAAATGATGATTCGCTCCTGACAATATCTCAGTTGTAGCAATACTGATGCCTAAATCGATATCAAATCCCATGTCCTTTCACGGCAAATGATGATTCGCTCCTGGTAATATTCCAGCCGTAGCGATGCTGATGCTAAGATTGGCATCAGATTTCAAGTTCCACACTCGCGATAAAAAATCAGCGAGCCAAAAATGCATATGAAATAGCCGAAATGATAGGGCAACTTGCAACAAAATCAGCAAGTAAAAATATATGCATACAAAATAGCCGAAATGTTTGGGCAACTCGCAATAAAAAACAACGAGTAAAAATAAAAAATAGCCGAAATGATTGGGCACCGCGAAAAATAACCTAAATAATTAGGCAATCGCGACTTTCGCGATATAAAAAGCTGAAATGATAGAGCATCGCGGAATGAAATTAAAAAAATGAAATTTCTGCCCTACAGGCGAGTCCATACTGACCCCTGTATACAATCCATGGGCATAAACGAAAAGGGAACAACATGTCCCCACCAGATCCTGTCAAAAACGAAGGTCAGATCTCAACAGCAACATCTGCATCCCAGAAGACCAACAACAGCATTCCTCCTCATTCCAGCAGGATTCAGACGTGAGAATCAATCTCGGAGCCACGATAGAGTCCTTAGTTCCAAGTATCGACGGCTACATCTACAGCCTGGAGACCCAAAACAGCGTTCCTTTTCATTCCAGCAGGATTCAGACGCGACAATCAACCTCGGAGCCATGGCAGAGCCCCTAGTTCCTAATCTCGACGGTTCACAGACAACTAGAGACCACCTCGACATTCGTCTCGTTACAGTAGACGCAACGTCATCCAATGACTCTGTCACGAAAATACGTCAGCAAATGACCCCGTCGCGGAAACACGTCAGCAAATGACCCCGTCGCAAAAATACGTCAGCAAATGACCCCGTCGCGGAAACACGTCATCCAATAACCCCATCTCGGAAATACGTCATCAAATGACCCCGTCACGGAAACACGTCAGCCAATGACCCCGTCTCGGAAATATGTCATCAAATGACCCCTTCGTGGAAACACGTTAGCCAATGGCCCCGTCTCGGAAACACGTCATCCAATGACCCCGTCGCGGAAACACGTCAGCAAATGATCCCGTCGCGGAAATACATCATCAAATGATCCCGTCGTGGAAATACGTCAGCAAATGACCCCATCAGCAAATGACCCCGTCGCGGAAATACATCATCAAATGACCCCATCACGGAAACACGTCAGCCAATGACCCCGTCTCGGAAATACGTCATCAAATGACTTCATCGCGGAAACACGTCAGCCAATGACCCCGTCTCAGAAATATGCCATCCAATGACCCCGTCGCAGAAACACGTCAGCAAATGACCCTGTCGCGGAAATACGTCATCAAATGACCCCGTCGCGGAAATACGACATCCAATGACCTCGTCTCGGAAATACGTCAGCAAATGACCCGTCGCGGAAATACGTCAGCAAATGACCCCGTCGCGGAAATACATCATCCAATGACCCCGTCTCGGAAATACGTCAGCAAATGACCCCGTCGCGGAAATACGTCATCCAATGACCCCGTCTCGGAAATACGTCAGCAAATGACCCCGTCGCGGAAACACGTCAGCAAATGACCCCGTCGCGGAAACACGTCAGCAAATGACCCCGTCGCGGAAATACGTCGGCAAATGACCCCGTCTTGGAAATACGTCGGCAAATGACCCCGTCGCGGAAATACGTCATCCAATGACCCCGTCTCGGAAATACGTCAGCAAATGACCCCGTCGTGGAAATACGTCATCCAATGACCCCGTCGCGGAAATACGTCATCAAATGACCCCGTCTCGGAAATACGTCAGTAAATGACCCCGTTTCGGAAATACGTCATCCAATGACCCCGTCACGGAAATACGTCAATCCTGACCCCGTATGGCTAAAGTCAATCCTGTCCCCATATGGCCAAAGTCAAACCTCGACCTCCCCTATCGAAGCAATGCTTTGATTCAGGAGCAGGTCAGCTCATCAATCACTTACGAGTCCTCTCGACTTGTAAGGAAGAAAATTCTCTTGTGAGATCCTTACGACTCTCAAGAGAAAACTCACTTAGGAATCCTCACGATTCCTGAAGAGAAAATACACCTACGAGATCCTCTCGACTTGTAGGGAGAAAAACCTTTATGAGACCCTTACGGCTCATAAAGTTGAAAAGTCTTAGGCGACAGATCTGAACCTGTTTCCTAAGCCATCGCTACCCTGTAAAGAGTCCAAGATGGACAGCTACCTACTATTTACATGCCACACTCGCTAAAATTACATGGTAACAACACAGCAAAGAGAAGAAAGCAACAGTGGGAGATAAAAAAATGTATATCTTTTATTCATGAATTCAATTAAGTACATGACGAATCATATAAAAGAATAAAAAATGGATACATGTTATTCGAGGATTACAAATGTTTAATTGATACAAAGGTAATTACTGAGAAGGAGGCGTTTTCAATAGGTCAGCCAGTTGCTCGCGCACTCCTCTCAGCTCCTTTTCGCGACCGCCGTGGCCAGCTCTGCTTCAACTTAGGCCCGTTGCTGCAGACAGGATGAAAGTTTCTCATCAATTTCCTGCTGAGCAGCCTCCTGACTCTGCGCAACCTGCTCACTAAGATCAAGCTTCTTCCTCAGCACCAGCCCGTCAGAGATACATCGTTGAAGGTTTTCAAAGATGGAGTTCAGCTGGGCAGCATTCGCTGCGACCTCAGCACGCAGCTGGACAGATTCAGCGGAAGTCGCCTCACGTTCCTTTCGCTTAAGGGTCGCATCTCATTCGAAATGGTGAAGAAACGGAACGCTCTGCTTAACCCATACAGCTCGCTAGGAGTTCGAAGCCAACACCTCCGGAGTAGGACACCTAAGCTCAAGCTCATGTAGGCAGGCCTCAATCTTTCTGCAGTGGTTAACCCAAGACTCAACGACGCCTTCGCTATGGAAGTTTATGAGCGTCGCCAGCATGGGATTAACCTCGGCAGCAAAATCCGTAGCAAATGCATGGACCTCCGCGTTAAGCTCCTCGATGTACTCACTTTACATGCGCAAGCTGGTCACAACGCCCTTGGAAGATGGACTTCTGGAAAAGGGCCCTGCCGGTATTAAGATGCGAGACTCGAAGGGAGCTGGAGTCGGCGCGATTGCTGCAAAACAAATCATAGTCAGATATTGGCTTAAGAGACAATGAAGATGCAAGAGCGATGAAGGCTACTATACCGGCTACGGCAGGTAGCAGACCTGGAAGTACTGGTGGCGCGGCAATTCTCTTGTCCCTTCCTTCAATTTGTAGTGCTGTAATCAATTTAAAGTTAACAACAGCAGGGTCACCCATTAAAGAACAGAAAAGACGTCGGTTAGAAAAGATACTCACCGGCACCAGCAGTCAGACTAACTTCCGATTGAAAGGAGAAGTGCGGGTTCAACACTTGATACAGATGATCGAAGAGAACTCCTACAAGGTTGTGACGATGTATGGTCAGTACAAGGAAGATGACATCCACAATTTAAATTAGAAAAATCGCAAACCCATACCTTCCAGTATTTGAGAGAACACGAGAGAAGACGAAGGGTCGGCGACCGTCAGAGCAGCAACCGGTGACACTTCTTTGGGTGGCATGACCTTAATGCTCACCACACCTGCATTAGAAACAAAAAAAATGCCGTTAATAGGGGTTGAAAGGGATTGTGGAACAAAAAGAAAACAATGACCCAAAATCTACCTGATGAGTCACCAATCGAAACCACGACAAGAGCATCACTAGGCGCAGCGACTGCTTCGCTCTCCTCCATTGGAAGGGTTTCGCCGCCCGTAGGTTCATCCCCAGATTCTACGAGAGCCGTTGTGACACTCGCGGAAAGAGTGGCAGTTGGGGCAGTCCCGGACTACTGAGAAAGAGTGGCCACTTCGGGCTCGGTGATTGCCATCATCTCACCTACCACCTCCTCACCAGGACTTGGCCCTGCAGGGTATGATATATGAGAATCTGAAGATCAAGCTCTAATAAAAGGACCCAGTGTTACGTTATCTTGGGACGACTTTTCAATTGACTCCCGAGCCGCGCGTACCGCCTGTCTAAGAGCGGTAGACAGGGCGGCCGGAGCACCCTCTGGAGAAATAGGGACAGGGAAAGCAGTGCTCGAGCCTGCACCTACAGCCAGAGCGACATTGCGTTCTTTCGCTGCACGCCTTTTGCGCTTCCTTTCAGCCTGAGCCGCGAGAGCTGACCTCCTCAGGACTTCCGATAAAGGTAGACCATCATCTGAACCAAGTTCTGCCTCCGGCGCCGTTACGACGTCCATCATCGGCTGCTTCTGTGAGACCCCTGGTGGCGACTTAGGGATAGCCGTGGCTGCAATGGCCGACGCTAATGATGCCGCTGCATCACCACTCGTGATTGGCACTGCACTTGGGATAACCTGAGTCGAGGTAGTCCCTGCAATAAGATGAAAAAGAAGAGTTAGTTTACCCATAAAAAAAGGGAATGAAGGCATAGTGAGCCGAAATGTACCAATACCCAAAGAAGCGCGAAGCCTCTCTTCCTCTTCAAAAGTCTTGAGGGAAGCTGCGAGAGCCTCTTCAGTGGAGATACCTGTTGAAGAAGAAAACGTCAGTCAAAGGATGATAATTAAAACAACCGCGGAAAAATACGACTGAGGTCTACCTGGCTGTGCGAGGGCGATCATTCTTGCTTTGTTGCGAGCTAATTGCTTGGAAGTTGCGAGGGCAGCCTCCAGATCGGTGTCATCCAGCGCCATAAATAAGCCCTCGTTAGTCCCGTACTCACTTAGGCCCTCGCTGTAAGGAGCATGGGACTCCTGGCAAAATACAACGTCTGCAGAAAGTATCAATTTCTTTTTCTTCTGCGACTTAACTCCGGCAACAGATAACACGAGTTTACGCTTGATGGGCAATTTGGGGTGACGAGTCCCGATCTTAGTACCTACGCTAGACTCGGGAGACGCCACAACCGCCGCTTCTACAGGCACGCGGGGTAGGGACAGCTCAGGCATAACACGTGGTACCACAGCCACAGCGACTTCTCTCAAGGGAGGATGGATGATGGTCCGTCGCTTCAGAGGAACGTTTGGATTACTTGCTGGGGCGGTGCCCTTGCGATCAAGTAATAATTGTTTTTCTTCTCTAATAACGGCGCCCATTGAATGCTGTTATCACACTCCTTATACGTTCAGGGCTTTTGGAACGCAACTTGGCTCACTAATAAAGAAATTGGAGCCGGTGTTCAGCCGCATAAAATGGTGCATTGCGCTCTTGATACCCTCTTCAGTAGCAGCTGGCTCAGCTAAGAAGGCCTTAAGCGGGACGCCTTGATTATAGATTAATTGTTGGGCAAAACGATGCGGGTTGTACCTCATGAATAACGCCGAATCATTCTGCCTAAACACGAGAAAGCCCGGCCTGATGGAGTATAAATGAAGGATCTCTCGAGTTTTCAAGATAGAGGCCCCGTCTTTAAAAATGCCCCGTAATGGCTGCACCGTTTTTGTGGATTCTTTACTGATGGCTAAAACCTTATCGGTAAAGATTATGCCATCTCCAACCATGCACGGACGAAGGAGCAGACCCCTGGCTTCCCGCTGTGTCGGATTTACAATGGATGCGTCAACTAACCGTATGATCCGAGGGAAGTTATACTTGTCGTAGAAGCAAGGCCTTTTATGAGCGCCAAAAGCGCCGAGTACATGTAGCTCGATCTATGACATAAAATAATGCATCGAGAAGTTCACGTGTTGCACCCCTGGTTCAGTAGTGTCTGCCGCCAAGCTGAGGCCGTGATACAAATGGGATAACCCAGTAACCCCAACGACCACTTATATTCCAATAACCATTCGATGAGCTGGATAAAAAAACGGACGGCCTCATATGGCGAGGGTGCATTAGAAGCACAAACCATCTTAGCCATAGCCCGAGGAACCCCAAAAAGAACGCTTCTTCGTCGACCCCAGGAGCTGAAAGCTCCGCGAAAGAGACGACCGGGGTGTTAGGGAGAAAGAAACTCCTCTGATCCGCCTCCGCTGCCGGCTGGTTGTCCAAACCAAAACCAAAAGGATCATCGAGTTTGGCAAATTTCGTGGTTTCCTTCGATAGGACTTCTGAGCGGAGAAAACGGGCAATGAAATCTGTGAAATTAACCCTACGGCTTCCGGATTCGAGAAAAAGGCTCTCATAGATATTCAACACCTTAATTAAACTGGGGAATTGATGTTGAATGGCGTTCTCCGGGGTAAAGCCTGTCTTCACTGACTTGGCAGCAAAGACGTACTCATCTGGAGGAAGCAACTCCTCGTAGTGTTCTCCCCTAACCGGTAAGCCAGAAACCTCTGCAAACTCCTCTAAAGAGATGGAGACTTCTCGATCCAATATAAGGAAGGTGTGGGTCGGAATATTCTATTGCTCCAGAAAAGCCTTGACCCACCAGGCAGGAGGCGTAGAATATTGAAAGAGAGAAGCGTAAATCGCGGGATACAACCCGAGCTTCAGTAGATGTGACTTCTTGGCTGACAAAATATAGCGGGCCCATTGCAAATACCCAGCTGGATGATAAGGAGTTAGGCCTATCATATATGGTTGTCCCCAAGGGCACGACTCGCCTTGACAGATACGTCGCCTCAAGGTATCCAAAGCCATTGGAGGCTGTACGGGTATTGCAGCCATAGAGGGCTGAAGGAGACCCTCTGAAGTCCAGTTTATCTCTTCCAGTATAGTTCACCGGGGGTGGGTCAGCGTAGTGGATCGCCGAAATGGGCTCTGAAGGTGCTGTGCAAGAGAAGCTCCGTCGACCTCTGATAATTTGACTATACCATGTTCCCCACAAATGAAGGTCCTTTTGTTCTGGATCATGATCTTTGATCAGTGCAAACACCTCCCTATCAACAGGCGCTTCAGGGAATCCGCTTTCTGAACGGACAAACGGGAAAGAAATGTTGAAAGAAATAGTACCTACGCGGAAAAAAAATTGCAGCCGTCAATACTACAGTTTAAGTTCTATCACTAGGTACTTTAAATTTGTACCACACTGCAATGCAGTGGAAAGGGACCGGGGGGACCCACATAATCTGGATGACGGCTCATCATTAATAAAACAGTCTCATCATTTGATGAGACTGTCATTAAATGAGAAAATCCTAAAAGGATTCTCATTTAATGAGGGCCCTCGGGCCAAGGAATAAATCTCCCATTGAGAGCAGCGCTCTACAACAGATATGACATCTGTCATAATTAATGATGAAGGGAATAAAATTCCCCCCAAAAATTCTAAAGAGCAATGCTCTGTGAAGAAGATGGAATATTCCATCAAAAACCCTAAAAGCAAAGCTTTTATTAAGTTAAAAACTTCAAGATCTTCAAGATCTGTGAACAAAACTCTAAGAGTTCTTGATGAACAATGTTCCAGTTCATGGGTTAAAATCACCCTAAAAAAGATTATATCTTGAAAATCCATGATCTAAAAGATAAGCATGGCTCTGGGTAAAAACCCTAAAACTTTTAGATCTATGATCTAAAGATGAGCATGGCTCAGTTAATGGGTAAAACCCTAAAAATATATTTTTAAGATCTATGATATGAGAAGAGCAAAGCTCTGTTAATAAATTTAAATCTTACCAAAATTGGGCAGAGTTTTGACTCTTAAGAAATTTCTTAAAACAGAGAGCTTGGTTCTGAAGGAGAATTAAATTCTTAAGAATAAGAAAACGAGAAGGAAGATGAACAAACAGGCATCTCAAGGGCTAAAGGTCCTATTTATAGTCACCAAGAGCCGTTTCAACTTCCAAAGTTGATCAAAGGGCGCAGATGCTGCCCCGCTGCACTCACGTATGAGCCACGTGAGCGCAACTGTGGGGGGGCATTTGTTTCCCCCAATCAGAGCAAAGCTCTGTTCAAATTTTGAAATTTGAAATGAAGCAACGCTTCATAATAGCGCCAGCGCTGAGAGTCAAAAACTCTGTTGCAGCGCTCACGTGCAAAGCACGGGAGCGCTAGCAGCGCTAAGAGTCAAAGACTCTGTTGCAGCGCTCACGTGCAAAATACGATAGCGCTAGCGCTGGCAGTGCCAGCACTGAGAGTCAAAGACTCTGTTGCAGCGCTCACGTGCAAAGCACGAGAGCGCTAGCGCTGGAACTAAATGTTCCTCATCGTTGGATCAAAGATCCAATGAAGATGATAAATCATCAATTGACCAGAATAAAATTCTTTTAAAGAAACATTCCTTAAAATCTTTCCAAACAGGAAAGATTGTGCTCTGAAAATCAGAGCACCGTTGGATCAATGATCCAATGGTGACTAAAAATCACCAAAATACAGAATAAATTCTGTATGGAGAAAATTTCCCAATCTTGTTAAAAACAAGAAGATTGCCTTCTGTAAATCAGAAGCCCTTGGATCAAAGATCCAATGAGGGAAACATCCCCAAATCAATTAGAGAAAAGATCTCTTCAACCGATTCAACAAATCAGCCTACCCTATATAAAGGCCCCAAGACTTCAAGTCTCAGAGAGAGGACCCCCCTCCAAACTTTGAGAAAGTTCAGAGAGAAGAGCAAGCTCTTGGCAGAAGAAGAATTTCTTCAAGCAAAAATAAAGAGATCAAAGTATCTCATCAGAAAAAGAACCCAGTTCTTATGCTAGATCATAGATCTTTAAGACAAATTGTCTTTCACAAAAGAGATCATAACATCTCATTATAAAAAGGGGGGAGAATAATTCAATTCTCTTAGGATCACAGATCCATAAAGGCAAAGCCTTTCAACAAGAACATAAGAGATTGAAACATCTCCTATAAAATAAGAACTTTGTTCTTAGATCCATGAGACAAAGTCTCGTATAAGAGAAAATTTAATTCTCAGAGCGCAAAACTGCGTAAAAAGAGCCTTAGCGTTCCAATTTAAAGAAGCGCCTCAGCGCTCTAAATCTAGCGCACAGCGCTGCAGAGCCTTAGCGCTCCAAGTTTAAAGAAGCACCTCAGCGCTCCAAAGTCTGGCGCACAGCGCCAAGTGCGCCACATGCTCCTCACGTGTCCGCTATTTCACAAGAAGCGCTCTGCGCTCATTGACTGACGCACAACGCCAAGCGCACAACGCGCTTCTCACATGTGCGCTATTTCACAAGAAGCGCTCTACACTCATTGACTGGCGCTCAGCGCCAAGCGCGCCACGTGCTCCTCACGTGTGTACAACTTCACTAAAAGCGCTCTGCGCTCATTGACTGGCGCACAGCGCCAAGCGCGCCACGTGCTCCTCACGTGTGTGCTGGGAGAAGATAAATTGTTCTTTAAATAATAAAGCCCAGAGCCATAATGAGTGCTCAGCATTCAATAAAAGACAAAAAGTTGTCAGAACCATTGCTCAGCATTTGTTAAATGAAAAAGGACCGAGCCTAATTAAATGTCTAACATTTTAAATGAATGGGCTGAGCCCAAGTTGGCCACAAATCCCCAATTCAGATTAATTGAGCCCATATGCTCATAAATCTTTGATCTTAGTCCCAAATTGGACTACAGATCTCCCAACCAATATTGGTTCAAGGGTACATCTCTTCATACCTCTGATACATGTCGTTGTAATCCTTCAACGTCTTTAGAGAGGTGGAGGGTCCCAATACCAATAACTTTTGGTGCATCCCCAAACGGTTAAACCAAAACCAGACTACGATGTCTTTAAACCGGACTATGAGGTCCTTAAACTCATGGACTATGATGTCCTTAAACTTTACAGACTATGATATCTTTAAACTGGACCGCAAAGTCCCTATACTAGAACAATAGAGCCCAAATGCTCTTTTGTTGGATCTAAATGATCCTGTTAAGTAGATCTTAGTCTAAAATTAGACTAACGTATCATTAACAAATGGTTAAGTTGATCTTAGTCTGAAATTAGACTAACGTATCTTTATCGAACGTTTAAGTTGATTTTAGTCTCAAATGAGATTAACGATCCTTAAACCCAACCCAAACCCAAATCTAAGAAAATACGGATTTGGGCTAATCCACGCCCTACGTGCGACAACATAAATTAGTTTCCGTATACAATCCATGGGCAACCAAAAATAAAACAAACATACACGATACGAAGTGACCATCTGGAGAAGGAGAATGTTGTTACCGCGATGCGGTAGCGTAATTAACTGCAGGGGCTTGCGCCTGTAGGGAAGAGCGTCCCCATAATCAAAAACCCCTCAAATGAGAGGGAATCTGATGAAGTCTGCTACATCGGCCGCATCCGTCTAAACCTCCGATACACGGTGCCATAAATCAAATTGGTATTTTCGGAGAGGTGGACGGATAAAACCAAATAGCATCTGCCCCTAAAATTCAGGCCAGATGTCCCAACATTCCGGTCGCGTATTTCGACGGAGAACAGCAGCCGACAACCCCCCAGCTCCTTCTCTTTCAACTCGAGCGCACCGCCACCGCGAACCCACCGACGACCCGCCAAGCCCTGCGCCCATCGTCGCAGCCACCACCAGCTCCACCTCGCCGACGAGCTCGACCTCCGTCTCCTCCTTTTCTCCCCTTCCTCTACGACCGAGCTCCTCCCCTGCACACCATCTCCAAGCTCTAGGCCCCGAGATCCCTGCAGCGACCCTCATCGCTCACTTCGATGCCGCAGCCGCTTTCCCATCGCCGGGACCATCGTCGCCACGACCTCATCGCCTTCGACTCGTCACCAGCAACTTCCCCAACCCTTGTCTCCAAGCCAAGCTCCGCAGTGTGTAACCGAGCTTAAGTGGTTGTCGCGCCACACCGTGCTCGTTCCCGTGCTATGCCGTGCCAAGCCCCGTGCCACATCATACCCACTCCCCACGCCACACACGTCATGCCATGCCGTGCCAGCCCCGTGCTGCATCGTACCAGCCCTCATGTCACTCCGTACCCCGATCTAGTGCACGCACCGTGCAAACTCCCGTACCAGCATCGCATTCGGTACCGTGTCGCGCCGTGCTATGCACCGAGCCAGGACCACGCCCACTACCATGTCACGCCCGCATCGTCACCTTGCCCAGTACCGGATCTCTATGCATCGCGCTCGCGCCACGTGCCGTGTCCAGCATCGTCTCGTCTCGTGTGTCGAGACAAATTCCGCAAGTGGTGTCGCTTATATATTAGAGACCGAAGGCAAGTGAAAACCCGATCACTTTCTTTACATGCTAGTATTGTTAAATGGATCAATAGGTTTTAATCGTAAGGATATTATTGCACACGTATCTACATCGTTTAATAACCGTACACTAGTTAAGTGTTCGGCACAAAAATCTAAACTACAACAGATCTTTTTATGGTGTAACTTGTGATAGTTCGATTCCTTTACTGTTTTTGAATATCGTGTAGAAATTTGGGTGCAAAATATCGTGTTTTTAATCATGTAAAGTCGCCCCTAAAAGGCGACACAAAATCTGAATTTTACCGCGCATGTTACTTCGTTAAAATCATTGTAAATTCAGTACAGTTTGGAACGTAACGTTCTATGGCTCATATCGAAGACGACTCGATAAAAGAAACCATTCATAGTTTAATTCTCGACGTTTATAGATTTCTGTAAAGATATTTAGCTGCGAATGCGGCACTGGACTGCAGTCCGGGGCAACATTTCGCTTGGATACCTGATTTTGAACACTTGTACACCCCTGCTTTAAACTGAAAATGCACGGATCCCCATATGGTTGCGTAGATAATTTAGTTAGATAACACATTAATCTGATCCCGTGCTGTTTCACCATTGTTTGATATTAAATTTGTATTTTAGAGTGTCGCTGTGTTCTGCAGTTTCTGCAGTAACGTTTCTTACATCGTCACAGTAAACATGGCATAACTTCTAATACAGAAATTATATTGATAATCCGTTTGATGTGTTGGAAACTTAACAAATAGAACTAGATTTTATTCAACTGGGCCAACACCTGAATTCGAACATAATCACTGGTAAAACGCGTGTGAAGTTGGGTTTCTAGTTCTAAAATTGGAATTCCAGCAATCGATCGCTGCCTTAAAATGATGATATTTCCCTAACCGGAATCCCGTTTGACATGAAATTGATTTTACTGTTTATATAATCAAGTGTGATTTGTACTCCTTTTATATTATTTTGGTCGATTCTATACGTGTGATTTATCGTAAATTTTGCAAGTTATATGGCATTGGTTGTCATAAAATAGTGAATACCTGTTCAGTGCATTTCTGCCTATTTTCGTGCTTGATTTATGCCTACTGTATAGTGATCGTTCACATTGAGACCTAACGACTATTTTGCATTGTCGATATATATTAGTGTTAGTGATTGTGTTGTGACAAATACGACAGTGATATTGATGAGAGGAAAAGTGATTGAAAGTGACAGCGATACGTATTTGTTCACAACCTATCTAATACCTGAATGCATACTATAACCTGGGGAATGGGGAAATCAAGGTGGAATTAAACTCGTATTTAGCGAGGTACAGTGGTTTAGAGGATGATCATTCGCTATTGTCATGCCCTGCTTCTCAGAGTGCGCTAAGATCGGCACGTGACTGAGCCAACCATGCTACCTGTGGTTAGGAAATATCCCTCCACAGTCACATTACGGCTGTCTATAAGATATCAAGAACAGGAAAATAAAATAAACTATCTAGTACATGTCCATATGCCAGAATAAACGAGTCAAGAAATAATATGTGGAAGCAATAAATCCAAATAACAATAACATCTGGAAAGTACGTCTCAAATACGGGCTCACATCAGGAAATGAAAATGCTGGAAGAAAACTAAACTAATCTAAATACTAACAGAATCCTCACTGCTCGGCCTGTCGGCTGAAGTACTCCTAATCGGCCTGCGACAAAGGTAAAGGATCTGGGCCATGCAAAACCCAGCCGTCAGTGCGTCATAATATCAACAATAATATAATCAGGAGGTAACAAGATATGTAGGCATGAGTATGAACAGTAAATAAGGTATAGCAGTACATGAATAAGGAACAATGAAGGGTATAAGCGCATGTGACGTGCGGTGAGTAATCTGAACTAAGCTACTGGGTTAACTACTCTCAAGTCTGTGAAATCAATTTAATGAATCGTCGATGTAACTCAATAGTATCCCGTGCATACCCGGGACCACGGTCCAGACTCTCGGGGCTGAATCCGAGACGTGCCGCTAAGCACAAACAGGAAACATGTAGAGATGAATGATGTCAGCAACATCATCCCGGGACTGGCCTACCCCCCAAAACTAATCAGTATAAGCGTCGAACTGTTGAGTTACAAGTCAGGTTTCATCATTGATTTCCCCTTACACCCAAGTTATGTGTACAAGTCAGGTATTGATAAATCTGGAGCTAACGCCAACACAGGATCAAGCATGTACAGGTTTGCCTATACAGACAACAGGATATGTCCATCGGGACAACATGTCAGGATTGTCGGCATTAGAAACAGAATCAGGAAACATATCAAGTAGTGATATATTAGGTCATGTCAGGTAGTGTACATGTATCAAGTGGGTGCCCAACAGTAAAATGTAGCAAGTATCGAATCACGGTAAATGTACGGATGTACGGTAGAAGCATGGATGCACCATATCTATCAGGGGTTATATCATGACTATGTAGGGTGCACATTATCAAGCATGGGGTGTTAATGTAACAATAATATGAATTAATATAATATGGCATGCAACTGGATATGCAGAATTAATGGTATATATACACAACAAACATGGATGCTCAAATATCTATCAGGGGTTACATTTACAGCTCCAAGACTATGTGGGATGCACATTATCAAGTATGGGGTACTAATGTAACAGTAATATGAATTAATGTGATTTGTAGATGCAGCTACATATATAATAAATGATATGGATGCATACGGGTATCCGAAAACAGTAAACTTTAATATGGATGTATAATGCAATCAACATGTGATATTTTTATTCAAATGGATGCAAAATAAGATACATAGCATGTAGCAAGATGAACTTGCATGCGACTAGATATGTAAATAACGGTATGGATGCACACGGGTATCCTGGAAACAGTAAAATGGTAATGTGGGATGCATAACTAAACAATATGTAATGTTATTATTTATATGGGTGCAAGATATAGTAGTGTAGCATGTAGCAAGATAAACTTGCCTGCTCGGATCTCACGATGGGTGCGTACGGCACGTCCGACATCGGGTAAACGTCGCAACGCGCACACGGCACGCGGGATGGGTCCAGGCAAGGCAAGAGGATAACCACACAGGTAGGGGACGTCCACTGGATTACTCGGATCGTCGGCAGTGACACGACTCCGGCGATCACCGAAAAAGCGAAATCAAGAAAAGCATGAAGAGAAGAACAAGAAGAAGAGAAGAAGAAGAGGGTGTGGTATAGGGTTGTGGTGTTTGGTGCTCTGGCTTGGAGTCAGAGACGAGGAGGCGAGGGGGTGCCGACGAGGTTGTGGGTTTTCCGATGATGGGGGTGTGCAGGGGTCTCGCCGAGTTGCGGTTGTTGGGGTCAGGTTCCTGTGCAGGGAGTGAGTCGGGGTTTGCAGGTGTTGTCGGGGATGCTCGGGAGAGGAGAATGGGGGTGAGATCGGGGTGGTGATCGGCGGTGAGTTGCAGGCGTAGGTTAGGGTGTCGGATGATGGGTTGTGTTGGGGTTGGGGAGAGGGGAGAGGAAGAGGGATGTGATTGTGGTGGAGGATGACGAGGAGGTGGTGAGGGGATGTAGGCGAAGGTGGTGACGGCAAGGGGACGAAGGCGAAGGTTGTAGCTGGGTTTGGCATGGTTGCTCGGGTGTTGTAACACCCGAGCCCAATGCTACTGGTTTCTGTTGTCGTGTTGGCGTATAGTATTTATTTCATTAATCCTATCTTGACTGTTGTGACTTATTGTAATTTTACCCCGACAATTCATTTCTGCACATAACAATTTAAGGCATCTAAAATAAAATTAAAAATATTTGTCATGGCATGCTTGACACCCCTAACCCTATTGTAGCGTTCGTGCATCGTGTTCTCGTCCCGTTTAGTGATACGGGCGAGTTTGGACGGCTACGCGCACGCACGTGTGTCCGTCTTGGGGGTATGCTTTTTGATTGTAAAACACTTCATTTTAAATTTTGGATCCCGCCTAAAATTTTCTTATTTCAATTTAAAATTTTTGGACCCGACCCGGACGCAATTTGGAAATATTTTACTTTGCGCCAAATCCCAATTTCTAATATATATTAAACCGTCAAATATTTTTAACCATATAATATTTCTTAATATTTCTAAATCTTTCAAATCCTTTATCCCAACCAATCAGCTTCCTTTCATTCTGTGGGCCCCACTTCCCTATCTCTCTCCTCTCTCTCCCCGTCTCTCTCTCTCTCTCTCCCCGTCTCTCTCTATCTCTCTATCTCTCCTCTCTCTCTCCCCGTCTCTCTCTATCTCTCTCTCTCCTTATATCTCTCTCTCTCTCCTCTATATTTTAAACTTCCCTCCTCTTCTTTTCTTTTCACCAGCGAACCCAACCCCACGTAAACCCTAGTCGCCTTGCCCCTCACCGCCGCAGCCCCAATGTCGACACCACCATCACCGGCCTCCTCGCCTCCTCGTCCTCGTCATCTCCTCACCCTCATCACCTTCTCTCCCATCTCCTTCCTTCCGAGCCTGCACACCCCCCCGACCAGGCCCGTGCACCCCCTGCACACAGTTGCACCGCCGGAAGTCGCCGCCGGTGACCTCATCCCCGTGTCCCCGGTCTTCGTGCGCACCCAGTAAGCCCACCTCTCCTTCCTTCTCCTTCTTCCATTCATTTTCTGTCTTTGTCAAGTTCTTTAACCGCCGGTGGCCTCTGCAGATATCTCGCCGGAGTTTCGTCGACGCCGTCGATCCTCACGATCCCTCTACAGACCATTGTAAGCCTTCCTTTCTCCATCCTCCTTCCCTTCTTCTTTATTTTCTTTTCTTTTCTTGTTGCAATTCTTGACGTTCACTGTTTTTGTATCTCGCCGGATTCCGGCCGTGACGACGACGTGTCCCGACGATCCAGCGAGGTACTTTGATCTGTGTGGTTCCACTGTTCATCGTTTGGGTTCATTCCGTGAACCGTGCGCCCGTCGCGAATTTCCCCGCCGACATTTTTACGTTCCGTATTCCCGGTTCGTGACCCGTCGAGGCAAGTACCCCTTGCTACATGCTAAACAATATTTACTTACACATTACCGCCGAAGCGAGACATGGAGTTCGCAATTGATCTTATTCCTGGTGCAGCGCCAGTATCCAAAGCGTATTATCCAATGGCACCAGTAGAATTGGAAGAAGTCAAGAAACAGGTTGCTGAATTACTTGAGAAGGGTTGGATTCGAAGCAGTAACTCGCCTTGGGGAGCTCCAGTTCTTCTAGTAAAGAAGAAGGATGGCACAAGAAGGATGTGCATCGACTATCGAGAATTAAACTGGGTGACTATTAAGAACAAGTACCAAATCCCTCGCATTGGCGAACTCTTCGAGCAGCTTAGTGGCGCGAGGATATTCTCGAAGCTGGATTTGCGATCCGGATATCATCAGGTCCGAGTGAAAGCAGAAGATATTTGCAAGACGGCGTTCCGAACTCGGTATGGACATTACGAATACCTAGTGATGCCCTTCGGAGTAACAAATGCGCCGGCAGTATTCATGGACTTGATGAACCGAATCTTTTCACCATTCTTGGACCAGTTTATTGTGGTATTCATTGATGATATCCTGGTTTACTCGAAGAGTTTTGAAGAGCATACTGAGCATTTGAAGATCGCACTGCAAACGTTTATGCAAGAGAAGTTATATGCGAAGATGAGTAAGTGCGAGTTTTGGCTGGAGGAAGTAAAGTTTTTGGGGCATGTTGTGTCTGGCAATAGAATCGCCGTCGATCCCGAAAAGATTGCAGCAGTACGAGATTGGCCGATTCCAAAGAATGTTGCGGAGATAAGAAGCTTTCTTGGACTCGCCGGATATTACAGAAGATTTGTGGAGAACTTTGCTCGTCTGGCGGAGCCGTTAACCAAGCTTACGCGCAAAGAGGTACCTTTTGTATGGACGGACAAATGTGCGTTGGCTTTTGAGACGTTGAAGCAGAAATTGATAACCGCCCCTATTCTGACTGTGTCAGACGATTCCGGAGGACTGGTGATTCACAGCGACGCATCTGGGAAAGGATTGGGATGTGTTTTGATGCAGCATGGGAAGGTTGTAGCATACGCATCGAGACAGTTGAAGACCCATGAGAAGAATTACCCAACTCATGACTTGGAACTTGCGGCTGTGATTTTCGCTTTGAAGATTTGGAGACACTACCTTTTGGGCGAAAGGGTCGAAGTTTTTACTGATCATAAGAGCTTGAAGTATGTGTTCACACAGAAGGAGCTTAATATGAGGCAGCGTAGATGGTTGGAGCTGATGGCTGACTACGATCTTGATCTTAAGTACCATCTGGGGAAGGTTAATGTCGTGCCGGATGCGCTTAGTCGGTTACCAGCAATTCAGGTGTTAACTACGCAGAAGGAAATCATTGAAGATTTTCGAAGATTTGACTTGGAGGTTTTGCTACCGCATTCTACGGGACAGTTAATGCAGCTGCAAGTACATTCATCGTTGATCGAGAATATTAAAGCAGCACAATCGCAGGATCCTAGACTGCAAAAGTTTCGAGGACAGGTTGAAGCCGGACTACGAACGGATTTATTGATCCACGAAGATGGTTCGTTGAGGTATGGTAGCCGTTTGTGTGTGCTAAAGGGGGATATTCGTGAAGAGCTTATGAAGGAGGCACACAGTTCAGCTTATTCTGTACATCCAGGAGGCACAAAGATGTACCGAGATATTCGACAGCATTTCTGGTGGGAAGGCATGAAACGGGAGATTGCTCGCTTTGTGGCAAAGTGCTTGGTGTCAGCAAGTTAGGGCTGAACATCAAAGGGTTGCGGGTTTATTGCAACCACTTCCGATTCCTCAGTGGAAGTGGGAACATATAACCATGAATTTCGTGACGGCTTTACCGCGGAGTCCAAAAGGCAACAATGCTGTATGGGTGATTGTTGATCGTTTGACCAGGGCAGCTCACTTCATTCCTTTTCGGGTTGGTCAATCAACAAAGACTTTGGCGGAGCGGTACATGCAGGAGATTGTAAGATTGCATGGAGTACCGGTGAGCATTTTGTCCGATCGGGACACTCGGTTCTTATCACACTTTTGGTGGAGTCTACAGAAAAGTTTGGGGACTCGATTGAAGTTTAGCACAGCTTATCATCCTCAAACTGATGGTCAGTCCGAGAGAACAATCCAAACTCTTGAAGATATGTTGAGAGCATGCATGTGGACTTCAAGGGTTTTTGGGAGGATCATCTATGTTTGGTGGAGTTTTCTTACAACAACAGTTTTCAGTCAACTATCCAGATGGCTCTATTTGAAGCTTTGTATGGTCGTAAATGCCGTTCACCTGTTTGTTGGGACGATGTCGGTGAACGAAGATTATTGGGATCGGATTTGGTTGTGCAGACAGTTGAGAAGGTTAACACTATCAGAAATCATATGAAGGCAGCACAAGACCGACAGAAGAATTGGGCAGACACGTCAAGAAGACCTCTAGAGTTCGCCGTTGGTGATTTAGTATTCTTGAAGATATCACCAACTAGAGGGGTGATTCATTTTGGAAGTCGAGGAAAGCTTAGTCCTCGATTCGTTGGACCCTTCGAGATCTTGGAGCGTGTTGGTGAGGTAGCGTATCGTTTGGCGTTACCGCAGTCCTTGGCGAATGTGCACGATGTGTTTCACGTATCTCAACTCCGTAAGTATGTTCGTAATGAAACGCATGTATTGGATCATTCGGAGTTAACAGTACGAGAGACTTGACTTTTGAGGAGCGACCGATTGAAATTGTGAATCGAAGGGAAAAGGTTCTTAAGAACAAGGTGATCCCTCTTGTGCTTGTTTCTTGGGGTAATCGCTCGCATGGAGAGTCCACTTGGGAACGAGAAGATGAAATCCGACAGAAGTTTCCTCATCTTTTCTTGTAGTTTTTTTTTCTTTTCTGTCATCTATCTTTGTATTCTTGGAATTTCGAGGACGAAATTCTTTTTGTAGTTGGGTATAATGTAACACCCGAGCCCAATGCTACTGGTTTCTGTTGTCGTGTTGGCGTATGGTATTTATTTCATTAATCCTATCTTGACTGTTGTGACTTATTGTAATTTTACCCCGACAATTCATTTCTGGACACAACAATTTAAGGCATCTAAAATAAAATTAAAAATATTCGTCATGGCATGCTTGACACCCCTAACCCTGTTGAGCGTCCGTGTATCGTGTTCTCGTCCCGTTCAGTGAAACAGGCGAGTTTGGACGGCTACGCGCACGTACGTGTGTCCGTCTTGGGGGTATGTTTTTTTATTGTAAAACACTTCATTTTAAATTTTGGATCCCGCCTAAAATTTTCTTATTTCAATTTCAAATTTTTGGACCTGACCCAGGCGCAATTTGGAAATATTTTACTTTGCGCCAAATCCCAATTTCTAATATATATTAAACCGTCAAATATTTTTAACTATATAATATTTCTTAATATTTCTAAATCTTTCAAATCCTTTATCCCAACCAACCAGCTTCCTTTCATTCCGTAGGCCCCACTTCCCTATCTCTCTCCTCTCTCCCTCCCCGTCTCTCTCTCTATCTATCTCTCCCCATCTCTCTCTCTCTCTATCTCTCTCCTCTCTCTCTCGCTTTTTCCTCTCGCTCTCCCCTCTATATTTTAAACTTCCCTCCTCTTCTTTTCTTTTCACCAGCGAACCCAACCCCACGTAAACCTTAGCCGCCTTTCCCCTCGCCGCCGCAGCCCCAACGCCGACACCACCATCACCGGCCTCCTCGCCTCCTCGTCCTCGTCATCTTCTCACCCTCATCACCTTCTCTCCCATCTCCTTCCTTCCGAGCCTGCACACTCCCCCGACCAGGCCCGTGCACCCCCTGCACACAGTTGCACCGCCGGGAGTCGCCGCCGGTGACCTCGTCCCCGTGTCCCCGGTCTTCGTGCGCACCCAGTAAGCCCACCTCTCCTTCCTTCTCCTTCTTCCCTTCATTTTCTGTCTGTGTCAAGTTCTTTAACCGCCGGTGGCCTCTGCAGATATCTCGCCGGAGTTTCGTCGACGCCGTCGATCCTCACGACCCCTCTACAGACCATTGTAAGCCTTCCCTTCTCCATCCTCCTTCCCTTCTTCTTTATTTTCTTTTCTTTTCTTGTTGCAATTCTTGACGTTCACTGTTTTTGTATCTCGCCGGATTCTGTCCGTACCGACGACGTGTCCCGACGATCCAACGAGGTACTCTGATCTGTGTGGTTCCACTGTTCGTCGTTTGGGTTCATTCCGTAAACCGTGCGCCCGTCGCGAGTTTCCCCGCCGACATTTTTACGTTCCGTATTCCCGGTTCGCGACCCGTCGAAGCAAGTACCCCTTGCTACATGCTAAACAATATTTACTTCCACATTAATGACACCCTAAACCTGTAGTTTTAACTTTAGTACGATCATTTCCCATTTTCGTGTTCAATACTGTTATATATCATTTTATCTTTCAAACTTAGAACCTACCTTTTGCAATTACGGTATTGAACCTAATAACCACATTTATATGTTTTAATTTCACTTTCACCAATGACGTAGCCTATGGCACTTTATCTATCGTTTTACTTCATTCGGACTCGTGTACATTTAACCTGCATAAACTGTGATTTAATCCATGGAACCTATATATATATATATATATATATATATATATATATATATATATATATATATATCGTTGCATCCATAAAATTCTTAAACTGGTTAATATGATTTAACGGCCCAAAATTGTCATATTGTATTCTTATAATGTTGATAACACCCCGGACACACAATTGTTAACTGTGCTGCTAATTAATCGATGCTTCTTTATTGTTTAATTCGTTGCTTAAATCTATGTTGTTGATGACCATGTTTGATTATGTAACTGAGTATGAGCACACCCATGATATCGTTTACATCTTGACCTGACTTGCTACATACATATTGATTGACCCGACATGGTACCGTATACTGCTTGACTCGACCTGATGTACCATGACCTGACCCGTTACCTGATCTTGTGTCTAATGCCAACAAACCTGACATGTAGTCCTCACGGACCGTTCCTGTTGTCTATCCAGACAAAGCTGCTCTTACCCGATCCTGTGTTGGCATTATCCTTGATTACGTAATACTTGACATATACATATAACTTGGGGGTATGGGGAAATCAAAGGTGAAACCTGACTTGTAACTCAACAGTTCGCTATTTGTTCTGATCAGTTTTGGAGGCTAGGCCAGCCTTGGAATGATGATGCTGACATCATTCATCTGTACACATTCCTGTTTGGTGCCTAGCGGCATGTCTCGGTTTCAGCCCGAGAATCTGGGGCCGTGGTCCCGGGTATGTACGGGATACTATTGAGTTACATCGATGATTCATCAATTTGGTTTCAAAGACTTTAGAACAGAAAACCTGATAGAACGGTTAGTTTACCCACTGCACACTACCCTGCACTGCTCTGATTTATATTATTGTTACCCTTACTTTATTCATGTTTATATTCGCATTGCCTGTTTATTACGTTATTACTTGATGACTTGACGCGCTGACGTCTGGGTTTTGCATGGCCCAGATTCTGTACCGCTGTCGCAGTCCGAGCAGGAGTACTTCAGCCGACAGGCTGAGCTGTGAGTGTCAGTAGTTGTTAGTTTTCTTTCCTGCATTTATTTCCTGATGTGAGCCCGCATTATGGGACATACATTCCAGTTATTTTGTATTGGATCTTTCGCTTCTGCATTTTATTATTCTTGATTCATGTTATCTTGGATTATGGACATGTTTAGATAGTTTTATTTTGTTCTTGATATCTCTACAGCCGTAATGTGACTGTGGATGGATACTTCCTACCCACAGGTAGCATGGTTGGCTATGTCACGTGCCCATTTTAGCGTACTCTGGGAAGCGGGGCGTGACAGGTGTTTCTTGGGTCGTCGGGTATGGGTTGCGGGGGTTGTGAGCTCGGGAAAGGAGAGTTGAGGAGGTGGAGAAGGTGGTGATGAGGCGAGGTCTGGGTGGTGATCGGTAGTGATGAGCGCGATACGAGGGCAGGGGCTAGGGTTCGCGAGGTGGTGGGAGAAAGAAGATGAAAGGAGAAAGAAGGGAGGTGGGTGTAGTGATTGGGAGGTGACGGGATCCACGAAGGAACAATATTTGCGAGAAGAGTGAGAAAGAGGAAGAGAGAGAGAGAAAGAGAGAGAGAGATTTTCTTTAAAACTTGAAAAAATATTTTTCGTTACTGAATTTTTAAGTATAACAGTTTAATAAAATATTATATTAATAAAATATTTGATATTTTGGTTAATACAAAAATAGTCCAAAACACGCCCGGGTCGGGTCTAAAAATCCAGTTTTAAAATACGGAAAATATACGTGTCGACCAACATTAAAACATGATATCCGGGTCATGAAAAGGTATACCCCCAAGAAAGAATGCACGCATGTGCACGTAGCCATCCAAATAGGTCCGTTATACTGAACGGGACGAGAACAAGGTGCGCGGATGCTATGACAGAGTCAGAGGTATGATGCAGGCCATGCTAGATATTTTTAAAATATTTTATTTGACTTTAAATGTTATATTTAGAAAAAAAATGCAGATGCCGGATATAATACCAGTATGCAGTATATAAAAAAAATGAAGTGCATGGATCCACATAATAAGCCAGGATAAATCATAAATAGGAATCAAGACGGGTTTCCAGCAAGCGGGTCGGGTCGGATGCAAATACAGATGTCAAATATACTATTCGCACCCAAAACACAATAAATCAGGAAAATACCACAAATAAAGAAATACTCAAAATAGAACTGGTATAAATGAACTAGGGTGCTACAGTTATTAATGACACACACACACACACACACACACACAAACATTAGTTCGTGGGCATAGCGGCACGGCTGACATGGTTATGTCCCGGGCACAGCGAACCGTAGTCTCGGGCATGCACAAGATCCTTGTTAAACACGAGCATCCTTTCCACCAATTGATTTCATTGACTTAGTAACTGATAAGTAGTGACATACACTCTGCCTAGTTTACTGACACGATAGTTATACCACACTGTTCATATGTACGATATTCTTCGATTTCATGTTCTGCATTCTGTTACATTTTTGTGTTTAATAACATTGCACACCATTGTATAATTATTGCTATATGTATCGTCCTGACAACCTGAGTGTGCATACTCCGAGGATGAAGTGGACCCAGCCCAGAAGCAGGACCTGTCATTCGAGATCGTAGAGGTCTAGACTGCATCATCAACACTGTTTCTTTGCTCCCAGCACTTTGTTTTGTTGGTTAGTTATTTTATTCTACAAAAATAAATGTATCCCGAACTCTTTTATTTGCAATGTAATAAAACTGTGAACTGTGATTTTCCTTTACTCAAGTACTGTTTTCTGACTACCATGTAATGCTAGAGCCGAAGTGTGACTACGGCGGGATTATTCCCTGACCATAGGAGCATGGCTGGCCTAGTCACCCCTCGTATCCCGTATTTTGGGAAGCGGGACGTGGCATTGTTTTGTTGGTATCAGAGCGTCGGGTTTTGGACGAAATTACAGTTCCGTCGAGAGACCTCTAGATTGAGTTACACCCTTAGCGTATGCCTTATTACATTTCTTTCTCACCATCTAATCATCGTTGAATCATTGTGTAGCCTTGCTTGAATCTGATTTCTCTTGATCTTTTCAGAGACATGGACTCCTCGGGCAACTCCTCCGGTGTTGGGCCCCACAATCGTACCGAGAAGATCCTTAGCACGCTGACAACCCTGGCCCAAGCTCAAGAAAGAAAGACCGATCTTCTAGACGAGGGATTGAAAGCGGTACAAGAGACCGCTATTACCATCCTAGAGAGATCTACGGCTGTTCCCGCCGCCCCCGAGGGTGCGCTCGTACCGACTACGTAGGCTAGAGTTGGTACCGTTTCAGACTTCAGGAGGCTTCATCTAGCAGTGTTCACGGGATCAGCAAGTCCACTTGAGGCCGAGCAATGTCTCATCAACGTAGAGAACCTCCTGGCAGCCGCTCTAATTCCTGACGACGACAGAATGAATGTGGTGAAGATTCAGCTAGAAGACGAAGCCCGCACGTGGTGGTCCATAGAGGAGAGCCGGCTAGAGAAACCTGTTGGATGGGACAGTTCTCCGCGTGCTTCCTGGATCACTACTTTCCGGCTACTGCCAAGGCCGAGATGGAGGAGAAATTCATTCTGTTGAAGCGGAATGGGTGCTCAGTGGATGTCTATGCCGCGAAGTTCAATCGGCTGAGTCGCTTCGCACCGTACATGGTAGCCATCGAAGCCGCAAGGGCAAGACGGTTCCATCAAGGGCTCGATATTGAACTGCAACAACTTATCGCGTCTCTCGATCTACCCACCTTTGCTCAAGTGCTGAACGCTGCCCGAGTGCAGGAAAGATTGGCGGAGAAGGCCAAGGGTCAACGATCGATGGACAGGAGACCCTACGTGGTTCCAGCACGGCCTACCATCTCCCCTCATGGAGCAATCCCAGTTCACAGCCGGGTGTCACACAGATGAAGCGCACCTTCTCACCTCAACAGCCGCAACGGAAGGCGCTGTTTTGCGATTATTGCCAGAGGCTAGGACACATGCAGAGAGATTGCCGCAGAGCTAAGGGGCAGTGTCTGATTTGCGAATCCAGCGAACATAGGGTCAGCGGGTGTCCCTAGAGATCTGAGCTACAAGGAGGGTTCAAGAAACAACAACCGTTGTATGGCGCTTCAGCTCAGAGGGGTCCACCTCGGGTGTCCTAACAGCGGTCTTTCGATGAGAGGCAGACTGGTACAAGTCGGAATCAGAGATGGGCTTTCACCCTGTATGCCGAGCAGGCAGAGGCTTCTGGAGATGTGGTTACAGGTACCACCCTTGTTTATTCTGTACCAGCTAGAATTCTTTTTGATTCGGGTGCTTCGCATTGTTTCATTTCTACGCGGTTTGTTAACACACACACTATACATCACAAGCTGTTGACCAAATATTGGGAGATACATACAGGTAAAGGTATTATTGTGTCCAACCAAGAGTGTAGATTATGTCCGGTGGTAGTATGCGGCAGGGAATTCTATGCGAATTTCTTTTTAATCGGGACAGACAGCTATGACGTGATTCTCGGCATGGATTGGATGAGCACCTTCCATGCGATCATCGATTGCCAAGATAGGAAAGTGATCTTCCGCATCCCCGGCCACCCTGAATTTGTTTTCGAAGGCGGAAGCGAGTCTTTGGAGCAGCCAAGTTTAGAGCCAAGCCAAAAGCGTTGACAGCTATGGAGATTGATGAGAGTCAAGCCCCAGAGATCGTTTGGGATTTTCTTGATGTGTTCCCTGAAGATTTACCAGGTCTACCACCTCCCCGCGTCTTGGGATTCTCTATAGACTTGATTTCAGGGATGGCGCCAGTTTCCAAAGCTCCTTACAGGATGGCGCCAGTTGTATTTGCAGAACTAAAGAAGCAGATAGAAGATCTTTTGAACAAGAGATTTATCCGTCCAAGTGTTTCCCCTTGGGGTGCTCCTGTGCTATTGGTGAAGAAGAAAGACAGTTCCTTACGCATGTGCATCGACTACCAGGAGTTGAACCGAGTGACCATGAGGAACAAGTATCCCATTCCCCGCATCGACGACTTGTTTGACCAGCTTGGTGGTGCTCGAGTATTCTCCAAATTAGACCTTCGGTCAGGATACCACCAAATCAGGGTCAAGGCAGAGGACGTATGCAAGATGGCTTTCCGAACCCGATATGGCCACTATGAATTTCTTGTGATGCCATTCGGTGTTACTAATGCACCGGCCATATTTATGGATCTGATGAACAGGGTTTTCTCTAAGTACTTGGATCAGTTTGTCGTCGTATTCATCGATGACATTCTAGTCTATTCCAGAAGTTGAGAGGAGCACGCCGAGCATCTACGAATTGTATTGCAGGTTCTGCGGGAGGAGAAGCTCTATGCAAAGCTAAGCAAGTGCGAGTTTTGGCTCGACAAGGTCCAATTTTTGGGGCGTGTCTTTTATAGTGACGGCATTTCAGTGGATCCGATGAAGATCGAATCTATCAAGGACTGGCCGACACCGAAATCAGTTGCTGAAATAAGAAGCTTCTTGGGTTTGGCTGGGTACTATCGACGGTTTGTCCAAGATTTCGCCAGAGTAGTGGAACCCTTGACGAAGCTCACACGAAAATAGGTTCCGTATGTTTGGTCGGAGGAATGCACCCAGGCGTTCGAGCTGTTGAAACTAAAGTTGACCACGGCCCCGATCTTGACCGTGCCAGACAGCTCAGGTAGCATGGTTGTCTACAGTGATGCATCGGGAAAAGGTTTGGGTTGTGTACTGATGTAACATGGTCGGGTGGTGGCTTACGCCTCTCATCAGCTGAAAACTCATGAGAAAAACTACCCCACGCATGACCTGGAGTTGGTGGCCGTTGTGTTCGCCTTGAAGATATGGAGGCACTACTTGCTAGGCAAAAGAGTGGAAGTGTACACAGATCATAAGAGCTTGAAATACGTGTTCACTCAGAAGGAGCTGAATATGAGTAGCGCAAATGGTTGGAGTTGATTGCAGACTACGATATTGATCTGCAGTATCACCCGGGGAAGGTGAACGTCGTTCCTGATGCGCTCAGTCGCAGGCCGTCAGCTGCGTTGTTGACTTGTCAGAAGGGGATTCTTGATGACCTTCAGAGACTCGAGTTGGAGGTAGTTACTCCAGGTGTGCCCAGACAGCTCTGGCAGTTGCAAGTTCAATCGTCGCTCGTAGATCGCATCAAGGCTGCACAGGTTGGAGACCCTCAGTTGCAGAAATTCAGGGGCTTAGTCGAGGCTGGTTTGAGGACAGATTTACGGATTCACGAAGATGGCTCTCTGAGATTTGACAGTCGACTGTGTGTTCCAAAGGGGGTATTCGAGATGAAGTCCTAACTGAAGCGCACAGTTCCGCCTACTCGGTGCACCCGGATGGCACCAAGATGTACAGAGACCTGGGGCAGAACTTTTGGTGGAACGGAATGAAAAAGGAGATTGCTAGCTTTGTCTCCAAGTGTTTGGTATGCCAACAAGTGAAAGCCGAACATCCGAGAATCGCGGGGTTGTTGCAGCCGCTTCCAGTACCATAGTGGAAATGGGAGCACATCACCATGGATTTTATGATGGCACTACCTCGAAGTCCAAGGGGAAACAATGCCGTCTGGGTTATTTTCGATCGTCTTACGAAGGTAACACATTCTTACCTTTCCGAGTCGGACAATCGATGGATTTGCTAGCGGAAAAGTATATGCAACAGATTGTGAGACTGCACGGGGTGCCCGTTAGTATCGTGTCCGATCGAGACACCAGATTCATTTCCCATTTCTGGAAGAGACTGCAGGAGAGTTTAGGCACGCGTCTCAAATTCAGCACGGCCTATCATCCACAGACGGATGGTCAATCCAAGCATACTATCCAGACGCTCGAGAATATGTTAAGGGCATGCATGCTTGACTTTCAGGGTTCTTGGGAGGATCACCTCCATCTGGTAGAGTTTTCATATAACAACTGCTACCAAGCTAGCATCCAGATGGCACCGTTCGAGGATCTATATGGACGGAAGTGTCGATCCCCTCTGTGTTGGGATGACATGGGTGAACGAAGGTTGTTGGGCCCTGAGTTGATAGTACAGACAGAGAGCAAAGTTCAGATGATCAAGCAACGGATCAAGACGGCTCAGGACCGACAGAAGAGTTGGGCATATGCCGGCAGAAGATCGTTGGAGTTTGGTATTGGTGACCACGTGTTTCTAAAGATATCACCCACTCGGAGAGTGATCAGGTTTGGTAGTCGCGGGAAACTCATTCCCCGATTCATCGGACCTTTTGAGATGCTAGAGTGAGTAGGAGAGGTGGCTTATCGACTAGTCTTGCCTCCATCGCTAGCTGGTGTGCACAATACTTTCCATGTTTCTCAGTTGAGGGGCTATGTTCAGGATGACAGCCATATCCTGGATCATTCGGAGTAAACATTGGGCACTGATCTGTCTTACGAGGAGCAGCCTACCACCATTCTCGATTGTCGGGAAAAGTGCTGAAGAACAAAGTCATTCCCCTGGTTCGAGTTTCTTAGGGCGGTCGTTCTCCAGGAGAGTCTACCTCGGAACACGAGGAGGACATCCGTGCACGTTTTCCGCATTTGTTTGTGTAGTGTTTTTGTTCCGTTGTTTTCGTTTTTAATTTTGAGGACGAAATTTTTGTAAGGAGGGTATGATGTAAATCCCCAGTTTCCGTATATTTATTTTTCCATATTTTTTTCAGATTTTCCTAGAATTTTTACACATTTTAAAAGTATTTTATTATTTTTATTTATTAAATTATTACCTAAACTCTAAACCCAAATCCTAAACTACCCGACCCGACCTAACCATACCTGACCCGAACCCTCACCCACTCCTCTTCTTCTTCCATCGTTCCTTTTTCCCGCGTTTTTCTCGCAACGTCTCCCTCGCTCACCCGCGAGACTCACGCTCGCCCGGGACGACCACGCCCACTCGCATTACACCCAACGGCTCCTCCCCCCAACGGCTCTCCCCCACGTCTCCCCGCTCCTCGCGCCCACGCCCGTGAGACTCGCACCCACGCCGCGACGGCCGCATCCACCTCCCTACGACCCGCACTCCTCCAACGTCTCTCCCCAACGGCCAAGACTCCACTCGCCCAAAACCCACGATGATTTCGATCTCGTCTCTCTCTCTCTACTTCACCCTCTTTCCCTCGTCTCTTATTCAGTCGATAAAACTGCACATTTGTAGTACATTTTTCCTACCATTTTTATAAAAAAAAAAAGGACTATATTATAATATATTATACATATGAGGGTTTATGTGTAAAAACATTATTTTCCATGTGTTAATATATTTAATTATCATTTGGTGAGAAAATGTATGCAAATAATATTATTGGTCTAATCCTAGTAGAACAAAATCTACTAAAATCTTATTTGAGTTGTTGTGCAGAATATTTCCAAGTTGTTATGAAGGATTTAACAAACAAATCAATTTGTTGAAGAAAACTTGCCAAATTAAGAAGCAAACTTGGAGACCAAGTCTGGAAGCAACCGAGAGAATATTTCTGAAATATGAAGATGCCTAGGATTGCCAAATGTCACCAGATGAAAGCACAAGAAAAATCATCAATTAATCTTGTCCCTTGAGCGCGGATCCGCGGCCAAACCCACCCTGGGGCCGCGGATCCGCCGCAATCTTATGGAATTGGAGTGCAAGATTTTGGGGCATTATTCTCTGCTGAATTTTACCAACTTCTCAACAAAAAGATTCTGGGTTTTCACTATATAAAGGCACCGAGGGCCTCTTGGAAAAAGCTATCAAGCCGAAGAGATCACGAAGCTCCCGACGCTCACGCATCCAGGCTGATCATCGACTGTTCGACTACCTCCTTAGGAAAGATCGAGAAGCAAATCAAGTTTTGTAATCATTTTCTATGGAATAAAAAGTGTAGTTTGAAGGAGTTGATTAATAAAGGTATTTAGTTTTATTTAATTGTTTTTTGCATTATGTTTTCCCTCTCTTTCTTTTCATCTTCTTCTCCCAACATGCGCGAGTAATTCTCCGCTTGTTAGGGTTCGTAGGATTAGGGTAGGTTAATGGGGGATGAAAATAATTAAACCCTTTTTAAGTCCTATAAAGTTTAGGAACTTTATCAAAATAATCATTAACATCCTAATCGGGCGCGCTAGCAATTCCTTGCTAGTTCCGACCGCGATTAGAGATTAGATTAATGATTGTTTTGGTAAAGGCTAGATATGAACGGAGTTCCGTGTCGAGATAAGGGTTACGAGTGGGATTCCTTTTCCCTCCAGAAACCCTAATCTACACGCATCACCGTCGTTCTAGTTCTAAATCTATTAATGGATAAAAAGGGTAACTTTTAATTAATCTTCCATAACTACTAAATCCTAACGAACCCTACAAGCCCTATTATTATATTATTTAAATCTCCAAAATAATCTAGATCTATATTTAACATTCTTGTTTAAAGTAGATCTAGAAACTTTTCATAAAATTCTTTATTCCTCCTCTCTTTCTCAACACATCTAAAGTAAAAATAAAAGGTTCCACGTTTCCCAGAGGACGACCCGTACTCATCTCGGTCTAGCTACGCGCGACACCGTTATTGATTGCGGTTAACTACAAACACAAATTTTCACATCAATCAAATGGCGCCGTTGCCGGGGATACGTGCGTAATTTTTTATTTTTACTATTTGTGTTGAATTCTTAGACGAGCTATATCATTATTAAAACAAAACTGCAAATTGCATATTTAACGATTTGTGCGTGAATTTTGCAAGGAGATCTGGAGTTACAGAATTGAGGAAAACAGAAGACAGAGGCATTCATTGAGATCCAGAGGAGCACAGAGGGCTTGAGAAAAAATTTCAGCAATTGTTCCTTCCACCTTGCGGCGGAACCGCGGCAAAAGTACCATTACCGCGGCGGAAACGCGGCTGCTTAGGAGAATTAGGGCTTCAATCTTCTCTGGTATTTTCTTTCAACTCCTCCTCTCTCCTCTCAAATCCAATAAAATCCATCTTCTGCAGGATTCTTTGCAAAATTGCGCCGCTCAAAAATCTTTTTGCAAAAGTTTTGTGATTGGTTTTGTTTTGCATATTTAATACGGATTTTAAGAGGCAAAGACCAAATCAAGATTAGGTGGGGATTTCATCACCCTTCCTAAGCCCCACAAATCACAAACCGAGCATATAGAACAACCCTTCATTAATTTAAAAAATATCTAGATCAGACTCTAAGGACTGTCGAGCTCAATAGGAAAAAGACTAGTATAGGTATCGGCCGTTTATCCTAACTGACATTGCGGTGTCTAGGCTAGTGGTTTTTAATTAGGCCCACTGTAGTGGTGGTTCCTTCCCACTTACCTGGCCGTACTTGTCCGTGAAGAGGCGGTTTGAGGTCCTATTTCTAGCCTTAGTTAGGAGCTGTCTAGAGACTGACCTAGGTAACCTTAGTTCTAGGGTTGCTTGTGCATCTTAGGGTGATTTGTCTTGAGTCCCACTTTTTCAAAACAAGCCAATTTTAAATCACACACACGCTGCCACTTGCACTAAACCCGCTTAGTGCATGCTCGGCTGGACACGGGATCCTAGTGCCCGTCTTGTCCGCGTTCCTGTTATCGACGCCGAAGTCGGTACTTCTTCATCTTCTTTTCCCCCACCACACACCACCTCAACCGAGATGGACGGCACTCCATCAGAGTATAACACCACGCTGCCACCGCCCGCAGGTGCGCAGAATCCACCGCGCATCTCTCTCCAAGAGAGATGCTATCCTATTCGTGGTCCCCTTCCTACTTGTCTATCTCTTCCACCACTTAACGGGGATAATTTCGAAATCAAACCCTACTACATCAATCTGCTGCCCAAATTTCACGGGCTTGAGTCGGAAGACGCGTACGTTTTCATCACCAAATTCGAAAACGTATGCGCAATGATGGGTACTTCACAATTGACTTTAGATGCTATGCGCTTACGTCTTCTCCCATTCACACTGTGCGACTTGGCAGAAAAATGGCTTTATAATACTGCCGCACACTCTATCGCTAATTGGGATGAATTCGTCGTAGCATTTCTTAAGAAGTTTTACCCAAATCATAAGACTGCACATGTTAGGAGCGAGATCAATCAGTTCACCCAGCTTCCCAATGAACCATTTTGGAAGTGCTTTGAACGTTTCAAAGATCTGCTTTTCCAATGCCCCCATCACGGGATACAAAGATGGGATTTATGTCGGATTATATATGAGGGCATTAATCCAGCGACAAAGCAGATGCTTGAAACAATGTGTCAATGCAATTTCATGTCTAAAGATGACGGTGAAGCATGGAAATATCTGGAAGATCTCGCTGAACACACGTTGCAGTGGGAAAGCGTAAGACCACCTTCAACTAAGGGAGGTATTCACCAGCTCGATATTTCCATCGCAGTAAAAGCCGAAATGGCAGCGATGCAGAAGAAACTCGATGCTATGGAGAACAAATTTTCATCATTCTCCCTAAATCAGGTCACGCTTCCTAAGACCGTCTGTGGTTGCTGTTCGGATCCTTCACACTTAACGGAAGAATGTCCTATGAATGCATCGTTTCAAGCAAATGCTGCCTTTCAGCAGCGACCTAGAAACGACCCTTATTCTTCCACATATAATCAAGGATGGAGGAATCATCCTAACTTTGCTTGGAATCAAAACCAACAAAGTAATTTTCAAAGACCTCCTCCACAGCAATCACAAACGCAGAATCAGCCACCCTTTCAGTCACAGAATTTCCAAAATCCGGCCAACATTTCTACACCGCAAATGGACGGTACTGACAACTCACTTGCACAAACATTGGAGATGTTCATGAAACAATCCATGCAAAATTCGGCTGAGATAAGGTCTTCTATTGATACCCTAACGAAAAACTCCTCCTCCCATGGTGAGAGTATTAAATCAATAGAAAACCAAATCGCACAGTTAAACGCCGCAATAAGTGCAAGAGAGAAAGGGAAACTCCCATCTCAACCCCTACCTAATCCTGGCCATTCACAAAGTCATAATGTGAATGCCGTCACTACGTTGAGATCGGGGAGAGTGCTGAATAACCGAGTGGGTGAGCAAATTGATGATAGTGACACATTTGATACCCCTTCTTCTTCTTCTTCCCCTAATTCATCTAGTCTCCCACCTTCGTCCGAGCCTATTTTCCGTTTTCCCCAAGGCTCAAACATTTCACCAAATCTATCTAAGTCGATTCCCACTCCAATTTTGGGATCGAATCTGTCACCACAGTCTTCTCCACAAACGTTGGACCCAAAACTTATTGATCAAGCTCCATTTCCAAACCGATTAAGGGCCAACCGACCTAACCCGCAAATGGAGAAGATTGTGGAAATGTTTAAGCAAGTTAGCGTGAATATTCCTCTCCTAGATGCTATTCAACAAGTCCCATCTTATGCAAGAATCCTTAAAGACTTGTGCACTAGGAAGAGAAAAACTCAAGTGCCTAAAAAGGTTTTCATGACGAGTAATGTTAGCACAGCTTTTACCCAACAAATACCAAAGAAACGTAAGGACCCCGGCTGTCCTACAATCTCTATTTCTATTGGGGGTAAAAATATAAATCGTGCTTTACTCGATCTAGGCGCTAGCGTCAACTTGCTTCCTTATTCAGTATACGAGCAGTTAGGAATTGGAGAGTTAAAACCCGCCCATTGTACTCTCCAAATGGCTGATCGATCTATCACCAAACCTCGGGGCGAACTAGAGGATGTGTTAATTAAAGTTGGGGAATTCATATTTCCCGTGGACTTTATTGTTTTAGATACACAACCTGTGGCAAACCCACGCAATCAAATCCCGGTGATACTTGGTCGACCCTTCCTAGCAACTTCTAACGCTGTGATTAATTGTCGTAACGGTTCTATGAACTTATCCTTCGGGAAAATGACAATTGAGCTTAATATTTACAAGCTAGGAAGTCAGCCATCAGAACCTTCTGCTCATTTGCTGGATGTTTGTTCCATCCACGAGATAGCTCCCGAAAGCTGCTTGGATGAGGAACTTTGCTTTGATGTTCTCGACAACACTAATGAGACATCGTTTGATCTTGCACCACTTCACAGTGAGGATATGTTCAATGAGTCCGACCTTGAGATTGAACCCGTTGACTCGTTGCAAAAGTCAGCAGCACTTTCCGAGTCAATATCTTATGCAAGTTTTGAACCTCTTAAGGAGTCCGAATATCATTCCGTTACCCCTCCCTCTATTGTCTCTCCGCCAATTCTAGATCTCAAACCGCTACCTTCTCATCTTAAATATGCATATTTAGGAGAGAATGAGACTTTGCCAGTGATTATTTCCGCTTCTCTAGCCTTAGAGCAAGAGAATGCACTTTTGGCAGTGTTGAGATCGAATCGGGAAGCATTTGGTTGGACAATGGCCGACATCAAAGGGATTAGTCCCTTAATTGTTGAACATCACATACATCTGATGGATGAAGCCAAACCAACCCGAGACCCACAAAGACGGTTAAATCCCGTTATGAAGGAGGCGGTAAAGAAAGAAATCGTCAAGTGCCTTGATAGTGGAATAATTTACCCCATATCTGATAGTCAATGGGTAAGTCCAATTCATGTGGTCCCTAAAAAGTCTGGCATCACGGTCATCACTAACGAGGCTAACGAGTTAATCCAAACACGCACCCAAACTGGGTGGCGCGTATGTATCGATTACAGGAAACTCAATGCCGCGACGAGGAAAGATCACTTCCCTCTACCTTTCATTGACCAGATGTTAGAACGATTAGCGGGACACGAATACTATTGTTTCTTGGACGGATACTCTGGTTACAACCAGGTCCCCATCGCCGAAAAGGATCAAGATAAAACCACTTTTACTTGTCCTTTCGGAACTTTTGCTTATAGACGCATGCCCTTTGGGTTATGCAACGCTCCCGCTACATTTCAGCGGTGCATGATGGGGATATTTTCAGATATGGTGAAAAATTTTCTAGAAATTTTTATTGACGATTTCTCCATTTTTGGTGACTCCTTTGAGGACTGCCTTCGTAATCTTGACGCTGTTCTTACCCGCTGTAAGGATAAGAACTTGACTTTGAATTGGGAAAAATGCCATTTTATGGTTCAAGAAGGTATTGTACTTGGACATATAATTTCACATAAAGGCATTGAGGTCGACAGAGCTAAAATTGATGTCATTCAAAACCTCCCTCGTCCCAATTGCGTCAAAGATATACGATCCTTCCTCGGTCATGCAGGATTTTATAGGAGATTTATTAAGGACTTTAGCAAAATTGCTAGACCCTTAACCCTTCTATTGGCCAAGGACACTACTTTTCACTTCAATTCGGATTGTGAGGCTGCTTTTGAATCACTTAAAGAATCACTCACTACAGCCCCCGTTCTATCATCTTCGGATTGGAACCACCCGTTTGAGCTTATGTGTGACGCATCAGATTTTGCTATTGGTGCTGTCTTGGGACAGCATATTGATAAGATGCCACATGTAATTTACTATGCAAGTAGGACCTTGAATGATGCACAAATAAATTACACAACTACCGAGAAAGAACTCTTGGCAGTTGTATTTGCATTAGAGAAGTTCAGGCCCTACTTAATTGGCTCGCCTATTGTGGTTTACACTGATCACTCCGCCCTACGACATCTTTTAACGAAGAAGGATGCAAAGGCCAGGCTAATACGTTGGATCCTATTGTTACAAGAATTTGATCTTGTTATCAAAGACAAGAGTGGATGTGAAAACGTAGTAGCAGACCATCTTTCACGCATCACTTCTTCGCCAACTGTGACCGTGCCGATAAATGACTCATTTCCCGACGAACAGCTCTTGAATGTATCCTACGAACCTTGGTTCGTGGATATCGTGAATTATCTTGCGACAGGACTTATACCTAGCGATTGGTCGAAACAAGACAAACTTCGGTTTTTATCCCAAGTAAAATATTTTTACTGGGATGAACCATATCTATTCAAGTATTGTTCCGATCAAATCATTCGCAGGTGTGTCCCTAACGATGAATTCAAGAGCGTGTTATCATTTTGTCATGATCAGGCATGCGGCGGTCACTTTGGACCTCGAAAAACGGCGGAGAAAGTTTTGCAATGTGGCTTTTATTGGCCAACATTATTTAAAGATGCATTTGAACATTGCAAAACTTGTCCGCGATGTCAGCATTTGGGTCGGATTTCACGAAGGAACGAGATGCCGCTCCAACCTATATTGGTTGTGGAAATATTTGATGTTTGGGGTATTGATTTTATGGGCCCTTTTCCCAACTCCTTTGGGAATTTATATATCTTGTTAGCAGTTGATTATGTCTCGAAGTGGGTGGAAACTGTACCGTGTCGCACTAATGACAACAAAGTTGTCATTAAGTTCCTTAAAGAAAACATCTTCTCGCGATTCGGACACCCTCGCGCTATCATTAGCGACAACGGGACACATTTCTGCAATAGGTCTTTCGAGGCCTTGATGCGGAAATATTCAATCACTCACAAGCTTTCTACGCCCTATCACCCCCAAACAAGCGGGCAGGCTGAGATCTCAAATAGGCAGATCAAACAGATATTGGAGAAGACGGTTTCCAAAAACCGTAAGGATTGGTCAACCAAATTGACGGATGCTCTTTGGGCATTCCGCACCGCTTATAAGACCGATCTTGGTATGTCTCCATACCGCCTTGTGTTTGGGAAGGCATGCCACCTCCCTGTCGAGATTGAACATAAGGCAATGTGGGCTATTAAAGAGCTTAATTTTGATCTTGATCTTGCAGGCAGCTATCGGAAGCTGCAATTGAATGAGCTAAGCGAACTCCGCGATGAAGCTTACGATAATGCGGTGATAGTAAAGAATAGGACTAAAGTGTTCCACGATAAAAATCTTTCTAGAAAAACCTTCACATCGGGGCAACAAGTCCTTCTTTACGATTCCCGTCTCCATCTTCATCCGGGTAAGCTTAAATCTCGTTGGAAAGGACCTTTTGTGGTACGGTATGTACACCCGCACGGGGTAGTTGAAGTCGAAAATTTGAAAAACGGTTCGATTTTTAAAGTGAATGGGCATAGATTAAAACCGTATTTTTCTGCTGACCCCGCGGAGGAGCTCCTGTTTTTACAGGAGCCGCTTTATCAAAACTAAATTTCCTCCGCCTCACCTCCATGTTTTGGTAACTTTCACATTTTAAGAATGGAGGTGAGTAAAAAAATGATTTGATTGAATATCTGTGCGTGTCAAAGAATAAGTTTGGGGGAATTTTTCATTTAACTCTCATTTTACCTCTTATATCTCTCCCTTAGTATACAGGTCCATATTCTCAAAAGGCTACATCAGTGAGGACACTGCTGAAAACAGGTTTGGGGGGAGGTTTGTATTCACTAAATTATCTTTGACACTGGGCATTAAATTTTTTTTTATAACAAATGAATAGAAAGTGAAACATTACATCCAAAAGATAGGAATAGTTTTAGAAAACTAAGAAAATTAGAAGTTTTCTTATACGAACTAGTAATAAGTAGTTATGAGCTGTTGTCCCAAGGGTTAGTAAAATGAAGGAAGTCACTAATCTGAGGATAAAAATAAGTCTGAAAAATAATTTCTATTCTGGAAGCCAAACATTTGAATGTTGATACCCTACTATATGCACTTACACACGTCTTGAAACTCGGGATAGTAGAGGATACCTTGAAATACTCTTTTCTAAAAGCCAAAGTATGAAGGAAATGATGAAGAAAATATAAAATGGTGAAAGAAAAAAAAAATGATGAACACTGGTTTTGTATCGCCAAGGTAGCAATAAAAAAATATAGCGAGGGTGCCTCTTCACCTAGTGCCCTAAGGCCAACTGGTCTGGGAGTCACTGCTAAGCCTTAGGTGGTGCAAGACAAGGAAAATATTATCACCAAATCTGCAAGCACATGAGTAATCGGTCGGTTAGTACCTCAAGAAGTATTAACGGTCGCATGAAAATGTGTAAGCAATTCTAAGTATTCATCAAAGTAAAATGTACTAAGGTAGATGGACAAGAGTATGATAGCTTGAATTGAATTCTCTGAGTGTAGGGATGTTCTTTACACACACGTGGGGTTATATGATCAATGTTTGGATAAAAGGTAGGAATGAAGAATAAAGACGATGTTTTATTGAGAGATGATGTGATTTCTAACATTTTTTCATGACTATTAAGATAGGGCTCATGACAACTGAAAAGCTAGTATAGTTGGAAACTCTTCTTTTCAAAGTATTTCTTTTATGGTTCTTATCTTTATATGTAAATTTCACCATCTTTCTTTTGTTATAGGATTTTGTGGGTGTAATCCGCTGAAAACCCTCAGGAGACAACACTCCTCCTACTAGGAACACCTAGAGGTTTAACGGCTTGTTGCACGTGCTCAGTGCAATCGTGTCTGCCTACGAAAGTGTGCTTAGTTTTCTCCTTTCTTTTCTCCTCTTAAAAATAAATTAGTTTGCTCGGGACGATCAAAGATAAGTTTGGGGGTATTTGTTCAGTCGATAAAACTGCACATTTGTAGTACATTTTTCCTACCATTTTTATAAAAAAAAGGACTATATTATAATATATTATACATATGAGGGTTTATGTGTAAAAACATTATTTTCCATGTGTTAATATATTTAATTATCATTTGGTAGGAAAATGTATGCAAATAATATTATTGGTCTAATCCTAGTAGAACAAAGTCTACTAAAATCTTATTTGAGTTGTTGTGCAGAATATTTCCAAGTTGTTATGAAGGATTTAACAAACAAATCAATTTGTTGAAGAAAACTTGCCAAATTAAGAAGCAAACTTGGAGACCAAGTCTGGAAGCAACCGAGAGAATATTTCTGAAATATGAAGATGCCTAGGATTGCCAAATGTCACCAGATGAAAGCACAAGAAAAATCATCAATTAATCTTGTCCCTTGAGCGCGGATCCGCGGCCAAACCCACCCTGGGGCCGCGGATCCGCCGCAATCTTATGGAATTGGAGTGCAAGATTTTGGGGCATTATTCTCTGCTGAATTTTACCAACTTCTCAACAAAAAGATTCTGGGTTTTCACTATATAAAGGCACCGAGGGCCTCTTGGAAAAAGCTATCAAGCCGAAGAGATCACGAAGCTCCCGACGCTCACGCATCCAGGCTGATCATCGACTGTTCGACTACCTCCTTAGGAAAGATCGAGAAGCAAATCAAGTTTTGTAATCATTTTCTATGGAATAAAAAGTGTAGTTTGAAGGAGTTGATTAATAAAGGTATTTAGTTTTATTTAATTGTTTTTTGCATTATGTTTTCCCTCTCTTTCTTTTCATCTTCTTCTCCCAACATGCGCGAGTAATTCTCCGCTTGTTAGGGTTCGTAGGATTAGGGTAGGTTAATGGGGGATGAAAATAATTAAACCCTTTTTAAGTCCTATAAAGTTTAGGAACTTTATCAAAATAATCATTAACATCCTAATCGGGCGCGCTAGCAATTCCTTGCTAGTTCCGACCGCGATTAGAGATTAGATTAATGATTGTTTTGGTAAAGGCTAGATATGAACGGAGTTCCGTGTCGAGATAAGGGTTACGAGTGGGATTCCTTTTCCCTCCAGAAACCCTAATCTACACGCATCACCGTTGTTCTAGTTCTAAATCTATTAATGGATAAAAAGGGTAACTTTTAATTAATCTTCCATAACTACTAAATCCTAACGAACCCTACAAGCCCTATTATTATATTATTTAAATCTCCAAAATAATCTAGATCTATATTTAACATTCTTGTTTAAAGTAGATCTAGAAACTTTTCATAAAATTCTTTATTCCTCCTCTCTTTCTCAACACATCTAAAGTAAAAATAAAAGGTTCCACGTTTCCCAGAGGACGACCCGTACTCATCTCGGTCTAGCTACGCGCGACACCGTTATTGATTGCGGTTAACTACAACACAAATTTTCACATCAATCATCTCTCTTTGCTTCACACTCTCTCTCTCGCTTTCGCTCTCGCTCCCTCACCTCCTCGCTCTGCTCCGCCACGGCCACCTCAGCCGACCCCACTCCATCTTCGGAGTTCCCCCTCGCAGCCGACAACCCCCAGCTCCTCCTCCTTCAACTCGAGCGCACTGCCATCAAGAACCTACCGACGACCCGTCGAACCCTGCGCCCATCGCCGCAGCCACCACCAGCTCTACCTCGCCGATGAGCTCGACCTCCGTCTCCTCCTTTCCTCCCCTTCCTCAACGACCGAGCTCCTTCCCTGCACACCATCTCCAAGCTCCAGGCCCCGAGATCCCTGCAGCGACCCTCATCGATCACTTCGACGTCACAGCCGTTGTCCCATCGCCGGGACCATCGTCGCCATGACCTCATCGCCTTCGACCCGTCACCAGCAACTTCCCCGACCCATCATCTCCAAGCCAAGATCTGCAGTGTGTAGCCGAACTCAAGCGGTTGTCGTGCCACGCCGTGCCCGTTCCCACGCCATGCCGTGCCAAGCCCCGTGCCACATCGTACCCACTCACCACGCCACACATGTCATGCCATGCCGTGCCAGCCCCATGCCGCGTCGTGCCAGCCTCTGTGTCACTCCGTACCCCTATCCAGTGCACGCACCGTGCCCACTCCCGTACCAGCATCGCGTTCGGTACCGTGTCACGCCGTGCCACACACCGAGCCAAGACCACGCCCACTACCGTGTCACACCCGTATCGTCACCGTGCCAAGTACCGGATCTCCACGCATCGCGCTCGCGCCACGCGCCGTGTCCAGTATCGCCTCGTCTCGTGTGTCGAGACGAATTCCGCAAGTGGTGTCACTTCTATATCAGTGACCGAAGGAAAGTGAAAACCCAATCACTTGCTTTACATGCTAGTATTGTTAAATGGATCGATAGGTTTTAAACGTAAGGATATTATTGCATACGTATCCACATCGTTTAATAACCGTACACTAGTTAAGTGCTCGACACAAAAATCTAAACTAAAACAGATCTTGTTATGGCGGAACTTGTGATAGTTCGATTCCTTTACTGTTTGCAAATATCTTGTATAAATTTGGATGCAAAATATCGTGTTTTTAATCATGTAAATTCGCCCCTAAATGGTGACACAAAATCTGAATTTTACCGCGCATGTTACTTCGTTAAAATCATTGTAAATTCAATACAGCTTGGAACGTAACGTTCTATGACTTATATCGAAGACGACTTGATAACCAAAAACCATCCATAGTTTAATTCTCAACATTTATAGATTTCTGTAACGATATTTGGCTGCGAATGCGGCACTGGACTGCAGTCCGGGGCAGCATTTCGCTTGGGTACCTGATTTTGAACACCTGTACACCCCTGCTTTAAACTGAAAATGTGCGGAGACCCATATGGTCGCGTAGATAATTTAGTTAGGTAACACATTAATCTGGTCCCGTGCTGTTTCACCATTTTTTGATATTAAATTTGTATTTTAGAGTGTCGCTGTGTTCTGCAGTTTCTGCAGTAACGTTTCTTACACCATCACAGTAAACAAGACATAACTTCTAATACAGAAATTCTATTGACAATCCGTTTGATGCGTTAGAAACTTAACAGATAGAACTAGATTTTATTCAACTGTGCCAACACCTGAATCCGAACATAATCACTGGTAAAACGCATATGAAGTTGGGTTTCCAGTTTTGAAATTGGAATTCCAGCAATCGATCGCTGTCTTAAAATGATGATATTTCCCTAACCGGAATCTCCTTTGACATGAAATTAATTTTACTGTTTAGATAATCAAGTGTGATTTGTACTCCTTTTATATTATTTTGGTTGATTCTATACGTATGATTTATCGTAAATTTTGCAAGTTATATGGCATTGGTTGTCATAAAATAGTGAATACCTGTTCAGTGCATTTCTGCCTATTTTCGTGCTTGATTTATACCTACTGTATAGTGATCGTTCACATTGAGACCTAACGACTGTTTTGCATTGTTGATATATATTAGTGTTAGCGATTATGTTGTGGCAAATACGACAGTAATATTGATAAGTGTAGAAGTAATTGAAAGTGACAGCGATAAATATTTGTTCACAACCTATCTAATACCTGAATTGTCACGACCCAAGGTTTGGATGTGACCGGCACTTAGATTGTATAATATATAAAAATATCTACACAACCCGAGTAAGCCAAACTCCAAGATCAAAACTCTTTTTGCGGAATTTTAGAAAAAATTTAGTTTTAAGTAAAAATCACAGTTTTAAGTATTTAATTTGGTTGCATCCCTAGTTGGGATCAACAATGCCAACAGCGGAAATCATTATACAATTATATACGACATCAATAAGAATCTCAGATATAAATAAAAGAAATATCATTTGACATAACTAAACGATCTCATCTGTCAAGATAATATACATACAACCGCATCTCGTTCTAAGTCATAATACAGGGTCTGATGGAGATATTCTAGATTCAATATACAATACCAAAAAAAAGAGGTTACTACATAGGTACTGTGGCACAACGGGGGTCTGGATAATATACATACAACCGCATCTCGTTCTGTCTGCTGCTACACGTCCACTCGACTCCTGCAAGGAACTGTGGCACAACGGGGGTGAGTTGCCAACTCAGTGAATAAAACTGACATATAACGGCTGATAATGTAAATATGACGAAATAGGACTAATATCAACATTGATGAATGTGATGCATAATAACAGGTGGAAGCATGAATATGTACTACTCAATGTATAAATCAAAACTGAAATCTCATCAATTATTTTCCAAATAAGGTTCATTTTCTTGTCGTGTCCAACATCGACACAAATCTTCGGTGTTTCATCAGGCATCGTTCCCCACACGATCCTGTCAATCAAATAACACCGGTCGACAGATATCCGCCGTATTTACCACTGATTCCGGTATCGAGTATCCTCGTTAGGCTCCGCGCCTATAATGCGGCTCTCCTGCCCCTCGGTCTCGACCGGGTCCACCATGAATCCGGCTGTATAGCTACCCCACCCAGCCCGGATATACGTAAGAAATTCCGCAACCGTATAGCTACCCCACCCGGTTCGGAACAAAACCAAATCAAAAAACGACATTTCATGGTGGACATGTCACATCAATCATGAAAATCATTGAATCCTTTCAATAGTGTATAAAACTCAAAACCAAAATCAGTAGTAATCCAATGCATCTTATATCAGAACTATAAATACTTGGAGATAAAACATGATAACATTTATGGAAGATAACTACCATTCTTGATGTTTAAGGTATGATGGGAATCATATTTAGTATAATAAGTACTAAGTGTATATGTGACATGTTAATATCGACGAGGTGTAGTGTAACATGTAGATATGTGCATGTGCAGCATGACTTATCGATAATTTGTGCAGTGTTCTAACAATTGTTAACATGATAATATTTATATATATGAATGCGTACGATCAAAATTTATAAACGAAGGAACGATTCTAATTTAAACTTAAACCACGGGCGTATTACACCATCCATACAAAATTCCCCGGTAGATATTTAGTCTACTCACCGGAATACGTCGAATCAATTCAGATCACCAATCCTTTCCCTTTTCTTGCGGCCTCCGAAGTTTCCGTATTTGAATATAATATTGAAATTAACTTGTATAAGAAACGGCTAACTCCGATACGGCAAAACATGAAAACACAAGTGTTAAGTATTAACTATACCATGTACGACTATTCTAAACTATCTAACACTTATACCAACTGAGATTTAACCCCTCGCTGTTCGTAACAGAAAACAGAATCGAGTTACGAAACGACCGTGTCGTGTTTTAAACGTTTTAATCCCATTTCTGATATTAACTCCCAGATTTTATATACTGTTAAATTAACTTAAATAAACAATACCAAAATATCCCAACACCTATACAGAGACCTACCCTAAAACCCAAAACACCTAACCCTATCAAAAATCCGGCGACGCCGGATCTACCCCAATCTTCGCCGGCCAAAATCCGAGCAGGGAGGTTCGTACTCCTAGGGTTTATTCTAGGTCCAGTTTATAAGATTTAGGCACTGTTTTGTTAAGTTGATTTCCATCTAAACTATAGCAGATTAACACAAAGCTAAATTTTACCTAAAATACGATATTATCGATATTCGATTTCTAAAATTTTACCATTACAGAACTAAAATCTACTGAGTTAAGAATTATACCTACTGAGGATGGTTGAAAGGTTTTCTCCAAGATACCCAAGTCCTTAGCTTCTAACTTGATGGTGAAAATTCTTAGCCTAGTTCTTCTCTTCATTTCTCTTTTGCTTTATTTTTTCTTTGTGTGTTATGTTTTCTTTCTTTCCTTTGAAATTTTCTGATTTTAATTTTGTAAAAATGATCTGAACACAGGATATTGGGTAAAAGGAATGAGTGAGGTGTAGGAGGAGGTGTCACCAAACAAAGGTGTGGTTGTTTCATGCAAGGTGGAGGTATTGTGCATGAAGTGTGCATGCAAGAAGGATGTGTCCATACCTTATCACTCCAATTTGTGTTGTTTTTGTGATAATTTCAGAACTAAAACATTATCTAACCCCTTTTTCACTTACACCCTCAACATTTCCAAGTTTGCACAATTTCCTAAACTTTACACAAAAACCCTTCACTACCTATGTTATTATATAACACCATTCTTATTAAAATGAAGCTAAATTTCACACTAAAACCCTTGTAATTTATTAATGTTGCACACTAAAATTTCAATTTAATTTGTTTCACATACTACTTATAAAAATATCCTATTTTGTTTTAATAATTTTTTTTAATTAACATTTTATTATATAATTAATTAATTTTATTTATTTCTAAATTTTCAAAATGTTACTATATTCTCCCCTTAAGAAAATTCGGTCCCCGAATTTAAAACTTAACTATACATACCTTCAAAACGATGTGGAAATTTCTTTCGCATCGCATCCTCGGTCTCCCAAGTGATCTCCTCTCGATTCGTTCCTCGCCATAGAACCTTTATAGATGGAAGTACCATTGATCTCAGTTTCTTTGCCTGCCGGTCTAGAATAACTACTGGCTGCACTGTGTAGGATAAATCCGGCTCAAGCTGTAAGGTCTGATGCTGAATCGCGTGAGAAGGATCGTGAAGATACTTACGAAGCATAGACACGTGAAACACCAGATGCACATCGGGAAAACTAGGTGGAAGTGCTAAACGATAAGCCACAGCACCCACTCTCTCCAGAATCTCGTAGGGTCCGACATATCTGGGGCTGAGCTTCCCCCTTTTTCCCGAAACGCATCACACCCTTTATCGGAGATACACGAAGGAACACATGATCACCCACATCAAACTCGAGTTTACGACGGTGTCGATTGACATATGATTTCTGTCTGCACTGTGCCGCTCTCACTCGGTCCCGTATCAACTGGATCTTTTCTGTAGTCTCCTGTACTATCTGCGGTCCTAACACGCCACTCTAGCTGAGTTCTGTCCAGCAAATGGGTGATCGACAGTTCCTCTTATACAAAGCTTCAAAAGGGTGCCATCTGGATCGTCTCCTGAAAACTGTTGTTGTATGAGAATTCTATCAAAGGTAAGTGACGATCCCAACTACCACCGAAATCAAAGCTGCAAGCTCGAAGCATATCCTCTAGAGTCTGAATGGTCCGCTCTGACTGACCATCTGTCTGTGGGTGAAAAGCTGTACTAAAACTTAATCGTGTACCAAGAACTTCTTGAAGTTTCTGCCACAGCCTGCTGGTAAACTGTGTACCCCTATCGGACACTATGCACATATCAGAACCCCATGTAATCGTACCATCTCATCGATATAAATCTGAGCATACTATGCAAACCCATACGTTGTTTTCGCCGGAAGAAAGTGAGCTGCCTCTGTCAATCTATCTATAATCACCCAGATGGAATCATACCCTCTGCTAGTCCTGGGTAAACCCACAATCAAATCCATGGAAGTCTGCTCCCATTTCCACTCAGGAATGGGCAAGGGCTCCAACTCTCCTGCCGGCCTTTGGTGCTCTGCCTTGACTTGCTGACAAGTCAAGCATCTCGAAACAAACTCTGTGAAATCCCTCTTCATTCCTTCCCACCAATAAACATCCTTCAAGTCATGATATATCTTGGTGGAACCAGAATGAATACTATATGCTGAGCGATGGACCTCCTCTAAGATCTCACGTCTCAGTCCCTCCGAATCTGGCACACAAAGACGAGTCCCGAAACATAATACTCCACGGTCATCTATCACAAACTCAGACTTCCTGACTTGCCTAACCTAATCCATGATCTCCGACATACGAGTATCTACGGGCTGTGTCTCTCGAATACGATCCAATAACTGAGGAAGGGTGCGAACATGTACTAACTGTCCTCCTGTCGATGTGAACTCAAACTGTACACGGTTGTCACATAGAATATGCCAGTCTGCAGAAGACTATCTCTGCAAGGTGCGCAAATGAGATAAGCTACCTCCAGGCCTCTGACTCAAAGCATCTGCTACAACATTTGCTTTGCCTGGATGATACAAGATCTCACAATCGCAATCCTTCACGAGTTCGATCCATCGACGCTGCCTTAGATTCAGATCCCTTTGCTGAAAAATATACTTCAAGCTGTTATGATCTGTGAAAATCTGGCATGACTCTCCATACAAGTAATGCCTCCAAATCTTCAGTGCGAAAACTACAGCAGCCATCTCCAAATCATGAGTGGGGTAGTTCTGCTCGTGCATCTTCAACTGCCAAGAAGCATAAGCTACAACTCTGCCGTGTTGTACCAACACACAGCCTAAACCCACTCGAGAAGTATCACAATACACAACAAAACCGCCTGACCCAGAAGGTAAAGATAAGACCGGTGCAGTCGTCAAGCGAGTCTTCAACTGCTGGAAACTCTGCTTACATGCATCTGTCCAAAGAAATGGAACTTCCTTTCTAGTCAATCCGGTCAACGGTGCAGCGATCCGAGAAAAATCTTGCACAAAGCGTCGATAATAACCGGCCAGACCCAAGAAACTACGAACCTCTGTGACTGACATAGGTCTAGGCCAGTGCTGTACTGCTTCGATCTTCTTTGGGTCCACACGTATACCATTTCTCGTAACTACGTGACCCAAGAAATCCACACTATCCAGCCAGAAAGCACACTTGGAGAATTTAGCGAACAACTGATGCTCCTTCAAGGTCTGCAAGATGATACGCAATGCTGCTCGTGCTCCTCCTAGCTTCGGGAATAAACAAGAATATCATCAATGAATACAATAATAAGCTGATCAAGGAATGGCCTGAAAATATTGTTCATCATATCCATAAAAGCTGTTGGGGCATTGGTGAGTCCGAACGACATCACCAGAAACTCGTAATGCCCATACCGTGTGCGAAAAGCAGTTTTCGGAATATCATACTTCCGAACTCTCAACTGGTGATACCCCGACCGCAAATCAATATTCGAGAAGTAACCAGCCCCCTGTAGCCGATCGAACAAGTCATCTATACGAGGCAGCGGATACCTAATTCGCACAGTAACTCGATTCAGCTGCCTGTAGTCTATGCACAGTCTCATGCTACCATCCTTCTTCTTAACAGACAAGATAAGAGCTCCCCACGGTGATACACTTGGACGAACAAGCCCTCTATCGAACAACTCTTGCAACTGGCTTTTGAGTTCCTTCAACTCCGTCGGGGCCATCCGGTAAGGTGGTATAGAAATAGGCCCCGCACCCGGAATCAAGTCAATGCAAAATTCGATATCGCGATCGGGCGGTAATCCTGGTAATTCAGCAGGAAACACATCCGGAAATTCTCGTGCGATTGGAACCTGGTCCAACGGGATTTCAACGGCTCTTACATCTCCAACAACACTAAGAACTCATGATAACCCTTCTTCAATAGACGTCCCGCCCAAAGAGCAGAAATCATGTTGGCCAGAGTTATATTACAGTCTTCCTGCACAACAGAGATCGGTTCACCTGGAAAATGGAATCTGACCGTTTCCCCCCAACAAGCTATACAACATGACAAGCGGCCAACCAATCCGTATCAAGAAGTATATCAAAATCTAACATATCTAGGAGAAACAATTATACTAATAAATCCCTAACACCGATACGTACTGAACAAGACCTGATTACGGGTCTAGCTACAAAAGAATCTCCTATGGGAGTAATCACAACTAGCGGTAACTCTAACAACGACAACTCTCTCCTCAGAGAAAGTGCAAAGTGTACAGATATATAAGAATGCATAGAACCGGGTCTAAATAAAATATGTGCATTTAAGGAACATACGGAATGAATACCTGTCATGACTGCATTGGATGCCTGGGCATCCTGTGGAGTCAAAGTAAAGATCCGAGCCTGGCCCCTACCAGCATCCTGACGTCCTTCCGTAGAGTCTACAATTCCTAGCGAAATGCCCTGGACTTCCACAACTAAAACAGGTAGATAGGGGCTTCTGCTCATCGGGGTACAAACTGAACATCTGGCCTTGAGTCCGACCTCGACCAAAACTGCGGCCTGGAATATATCTGCCTCGACCTCTTCGTCCTCTCGAATTACGACCGTCATGACCACGGCCTCTATGGGCGTTGATCTGGCGTGGAACAACAACAGGTGTAGGAGGTAATGTGCTCGGAGGAGGTGGTGAAGATGGTGATGTCACATGTGAGACCGAAGCCTCACCCTGTCGCATCACGGGACAATTCCGAATGAAGTGATACGGACACCCACACCTGAAACATCTTTGCACGGGCTGCTGAACATATGGGTATAAGTAACATAAATGGTCCATAAAGAATCCGCCACGACCTCTACGAACATGTCTAGGAGCTAATGTATTAGTACGAATTCGCCTTGGTCTCTGAACAACCGTACGTGGAGTAATGGCCGATCTCCGTGCTTGACTAATCTCTATCAAGGACCCGATCATTTGGCGCATCTCCTGAACACTTGCCTCCATCCTAGCTACACAATCAATAGAGGGTGGACCAATCTGTTCCTGAAAGATAGGCGCACTGCCTCGGTCTGTCCTCGTCTCAGACGAGCCCGCTCCAATCTCGTCTCTAACAGCGGCCCCCTGAGTCCTCGTAGTCATTGATGACATAGTGGCTAGAGTAATTGATAAGGACAGTGTAATTGAATCACAGGATACATGGAATCAAGAAAGGAAGTGCGAACAAATATGTCCTAAGGTCACTTTGGCTGAGTAACGTAGCGTAAATATGCCGCGGAACATATATACGGTACTCTACTCATCCTAAATCACCTACTCCATCAACCAAAGGTCATCCTACGTAATGAAATTAAAGCCTACTATATTCAATTCACTACTCGGTTCCGTAAGGTTAATCCTAAGCTCTGATACCAACTTTGTCACGACCCAAGATTTGGATGTGACCGGCACTTAGATTGTATAATATATAAAGATATCTACATAACCCGAGTAAGCCAAACACCAAGATCAAAACTCTTTTTGCGGAATTTTAGAAAAAAATTAGTTTTTAAGTAAAAATCACAGTTTTAAGTATTTAATTTGGTTGCATCCCTAGTTGGGATCAACAATGCCAACAGCGGAAATCATTATACAATTATACACGACATCAATAAGAATCTCAGACATAAGTAAAAGAAATATCATTTGATATAACTAAACGATCTCATCTGTCAAGATAATATACATACAACCACATCTCGTTCTAAGTCATAATACAGGGTCTGATGGAGATATTCTAGATTCAATATACAATACAAAAAAAAGAGGTTACTACATAGGTAACCCACCTAACAAAAAGAGCGATAAACTAATAAGTGGATCTGTCTGCTGCTACACGTCCACTCGACTCCTGCAAGGAACTGTGGCACAACGGGAGTGAGTTGCCAACTCAGTGAATAAAACTGACATATAACGGCTGATAATGTAAATATGATGAATTAGAACTAATATCAACACTGATGAATGTGATGCATAATAACAGGTGGAAGCATGAATATGTACTACTCAATGTATAAATCAAAACTGAAATCTCATCAATTATTTTCCAAATAAGGTTCATTTTCTTCCCGTGTCCAATATCGACACAAATCTTCGGTGTTTCATCAGGCATCATTCCCCGAACGATCCTGTCAATCAAATAACACCGGTCGGTATCACACAGATATCCCCCGTGTTTACCACTGACTCCGGTATTGAGTATTCTCATTAGGCTCCCCGCCTATAAAGCGGCTCTCCTTGTAGGGTTAGCTTAGCACCTTGTGAAGGTTTTGGCAAGCATCAATCATGCTACTTTAAATTTTTTGGGGTGCTAAACAAACCCTAACCAAGATCTTAACTTGAGGCTTAGGGTTATACATGAAATGTAAACTCTTTACATCTAAGTGAACAAGGAATACAACCTTTGTAGACTGGTCCTTCACTTCAATAGCTCCGTGTAGTAGTCCCTTCGCTGCGATCACGAACTTCCGGACTCTAGAGAGGCTCCCATGAAGAAACGAACAAGCTTGCTTCGAAGTCTTCGAGGCCGAAGATGATCTACGTCGAGGAGACACTAGCTCATGCTATCTCTTCACTAATTGTGTAAATTAGTGAAGCAAACACCCTAAACTAAATGACTAATAGTAGAGGATGATAAAGTAGGAATATTGCTCACTTTAGATTTGGTTTTCTCACAATCTATCATCACTTTGTTAAAAGCTAGAAAGCTTAAAATGAGGAAGAAGAAGATGAAACTCAAGTGATGAAAGATTGAATCATTAAGGTTTAAAATGCAACCATAGGTGAGTATATCATATATCTAACCCTTGTAGAGAGTTAACCATTATGTATGGTTAATGGTTGAGTTGATAAATATCTTAAGGAAAACAAAAGAGTGGACTAAGTCAATGGTTATCTTAAAGCTTCTCCAAGCTTCCAACCATCAAAATATCTCCACTAATTTGTAATTACTTAAGAATAAATATTAACCCTAACATGGTGTTAGTCTCATACATGTTGCATGTGTAACCTAGCATGACATAATAATATATATCATATATATATTATATGCTAAAAAAATACAATTAATATATATCACATATATATCAATGTATCAAAAAGTGAGAAAAGAAATCTTAAGTGAGCTAATATTACTCAATGTAATTTAATATATCAAATATATAATTATACATTAAATTATTAAATCAACTCTTGATTTAATAATCCGGCTATATCACATATACCCGACCGATATCACATATCGCGAGAATAGAATGCGGTATCACATGCTCGCATTAATCTCGATCCCGTACATATCACATATGTGCTCCTACTCCATTTCGCATGAACCAGGAAATCTCTGTGTACGACTCTAAAGGCTTGTCAATACGCCGGCAGTAGGTGATGATCATATCAAACACCCACAAGCCGCAAGCGGTCTGCTAAACGTAACGGCCACCCGGGTATTGAGCGATCAGAAGATCAACAAGCAAGTCTGATATAACTCCTGCGAATCCAATCAGTAACACTACCGTACCGTCCGGTCTCTTCGTATGATATGTTGCATATCAACAGCCTGGGGGTGGTATAACGTCAGACCCTAATAGCCCGATAAGTCATGCCGATGCAAGGTCCATAATGGTTCGAGAATCTACTGATAACACTTATCAGTAAATCTCAGCAACCCTGCCCAGGGATTTCCTGTTATGGCCAATCGAGCACAGCGTAACATCAACCCTAAATACCAGGAGAGACGAAACCCCTCCTATCGCTCATTGCCTCCATGTGATTCGGGACTGTAACCAAAAGCCACCGTTTTGCACGATCTCTTGACCGTGATAAGGTGAAAATCAAAGCACAGTGGGAATCACACAAGACTCTATGACGATCTCAGGTCTACAGACTAACCTGTACCAGTGTCACCAGAGAACTGCTATCCGATGATAGATATAATACCATCTAGGAGTTCTCGGTGAGTCCGTCCAGTGTACTCAGTCTCTACTGAGCACCCGTATACCTTCTCTGATGTCAAACACCAATGGATATGGGATCATCCATCGTCCATCTATATGGGTCGAGAAACTATACGCTAGTCTACTCTGGAGTATCGATGCCCTGTCTCGATACTCCCACGACTAGGAACATTTGAAGGATGTACTTATCGACTCCCCTGTCCCCACTAGTATGATCTGCATCATAATCCTGATAGTCAAGAAATCATCCTAAGGGCTTTATCAATATGTGATCACAAAATAATATTTGTTTACATATTAAGATAAAGTGTAACCAGATAGCATACTATTATGTCGAGCAAGAAAGTCCTTCATATATATGTCCACGCATCTACTACAATATACATCGCATGTACAGTAATGGCCTCTAGGGCATACATATAACTAACACTTCTGCCCCTTGGTCTCGACCGGGTCCACCATGAATCCGGCTGTATAGCTACCCCACTCAGCCCGGATATACGTAATAAATTCCGCAACCTTATAGCCACCCCACCCGGTTCGGAACAAAACCAAATCAAAAAACGGCATTTCATGGTGGACACGTGTCACGCCCCGCTTCCCAGAGTACACAAGATTGGGCACGTGACATAGCCAACCATGCTACCTGTGGGTAGGAAGTATCCATCCACAGTCATATTACGGCTGTAGAGATATCAAGAACAAGATAAAACTATCTAAAAACATGTCCACAATCCAAACTGGCAAGAGTCAATGATAAATAAATGCAGAAGCAAATGATCCAATACAATAACGGAAAAGTATGTCCCATAATGCGGGCTCACATCTGGAAATAAAATGCAGGAAATAAAACTAACCACTACAGAACTCACAACCCAGCCTGCTGGCTGAAGTACTCCTGCTCGGACAGCGACAGTGGTAAAGAATCTGGGCCATGCAAAACCCAGACGTCAGCGCGTCAAGTCAACAAGTAATATAATAGGAACAGTGTAACAGGCAATGCAAAATAAACATGAATAAAACGAGAGCAGCAAATAATGTGAATCAAGCAGTGCAGGATAGTGTGCAGTGGGTAACTAAACTGTTCTATCAGGTTTTCTATTCTAAAGTCTTTGAAATCAATTTGAGTAATCCTCCATGTAACTCAAAGGATATGTCCCGTTACCCCCCGGGACCACGGATCAGGAATAGGTGAACCAATAGTGGTTCTGTCCCGTTGCCCCCCGGGACCACGGATCAGGAAAATGTAAGAGTCACGAATGGCTCTGTCCCGTTACCCCCCGGGACCACGGATCAAGTAATACCCTTTTAAGTTACACTTTAGTTTACACTTTTGATTTCCCCATACCCCCAAGTTATATGTGTCAGGTCAGGTATTCAGTAGTCAAGAACTAATACCAACACAAGATCAGGTAACAGTAGGTTAGTCTGGATAGACAACAAGATTGGTCCATGAGGACTCCATGTCAGGTTTGTTGGCATTAGGCATGAGATCAGGTAACAGGTCAGGTCATGGTACATCAGGTCAAGTCAACAGTAAACGGTACCATGTCAGGTGTATCTATATATATCATGTGTAACAAAGTCAAGTCAAGATGTAACAATATTGTGGGTGTGCTCACAACAGATATATAATCGAACAGGGGATTAACAGCAGGAAAATAAGCAATAAATTAAACAACAATAAGCAAATCATTCAATCACAATAGTGCATTAATATAGTGCAGCCGTTTTATTATATTAACAGGTTTTGAGCATCCTTAGCGGTGCAACAGTTTAAATGATGATGCAATACAGTTATATCAAGCCTTTGAAATACGAATATCCAAATGTAATAGAACTACATGGGAAAGTGCTACAATCTATTAAACGGTAAAATGTGATTAACAGGTAAACTTGGTTCTTAGGTTAAAAGTGGCAAATTGTAATTTCTATATTAACTGTAAAATGATATATGCCATATTGCAACCAAATGAGAAAATAACCATACCTAGTTAAGTTTTGCAGGTTTAATGAGTCAAACATATATAATTGTATAGTATAGCATGTAGCAAGTGATACTTGCCTCGACGGAACGACGAACACGAAAACGGAACGTAACGTCGGCGGAAAAACACGCGACGGACGCACGGTTCACGGATTGAACCCCAAACAACGAACAATGGGACCACGCGGACCGGGGTACCTTGCTGGAACGTCGGATCACGTCGTCGGCATCGCCGGATTCCGGCGAGAAAGAGAACAGTGAAACATCAAGTTGTGCAAACAAGAATGCAAAGGAACCAGAGAAAAAGAAAGGAGGAAAAGGAGTAGAAGGCTTACAGGGGTTGCAGAGGTCGTGACAGCGATGGGGTCGACGGCGGTGGGGCACCGGCGAGGAGGTTGCAGGCGACGGCTAGGGCTGCGGGTATGGAAACGGGGAAGAAAGTGGAGATGGAGAGGGGCTAGTCGGGTCTGGTGCGCGCAGGTGAAGAGGAGGTGCCGACGGTGGCGCTGGTGACGACGACGAGGGTCGCCGACGATGTCTCCGGCCAAACAGAGAAGGCACGGGGGTTGCTGCGGGGTCTCTGTTGCGGCGCCGAGCACACGGGGGGAAGGAGGTGCAGTGGCTGCGACGAGGGCGAAGAGGCGAGGGTGATGGTGGTGGCGGCGTCGGCGTCGGCGTTGGGGCTGCGGCGGCGACGGGCACGGTGGCTAGGGCTAGGGTTGATGGGTTCTCGTGTTCATTCTGGAAAAATTTATGGGAAAGGATAATATATATAGGGGATAGAGAGAGAGAGAGAGATAGGGAAATTAGAGAGAGAGAGGGATACGTTAGAGAGAGGGAAAGAGAAAGAGAGAGATTGGAGGGGCCCACGGGGGTTAAGAGCCCCGTGATTGGCCAGGGAGATTTTAAATAGTTAAAAAGATTTAATAATAAGATTTAAGAATCAAAGAATAACTAACAGTGATATTGTAAAACGAATATTATAAGGTTTCGAATATTTTATTAAATTGGGATTTTGGCGCTAAATGAAACATTTTTAAATCGCGTCCGGGTTGAGTCCAAATATTTGAAATTTAAATAATAGGATTTTAAGCGGGTTCCAAATTTTAAAATGAAATGTCTTATGATTAAAAAGCATACCCCCAAGTCGGACACCTGTACGCGCGCGTAGTCGTCCAAACTCGCCCGTTTCACTGAACGGGACGAGAACTCGATACACGGACGCTACCACGCAGCTAGGGGCGACGAGTAGGCCAAGATAGATATTTTTAATTTTATTTTAGGTGCTAAAATTTGTTATATGCAGAAATGACTTAGCCAGATAAAATTTTACAGTAAGTCCCAAACAAGCAAGATAAATGAAATAAGTAATATCTAATGCTCAACCAGTAACAGAAAATAGTAGTATTGGGCTCGGGTGTTACAACACGTCACATCAATCATGAAAATCATTGAATCCTTTCAATAGTGTATAAAACTCAAAACCAAAATCAGTAGTAATCCAATACATCTTATATCAGAACTACAAATACTTAGAGATAAAACATGATAACATTTATGGAAGATAACTACCATTCTTGATGTTTAAATGGGAATCATATTTAGTATAATAAATACTATGTGTATATGTGACATGTTAATATCGACGAGGTGTAGTGTAACATGCAGATATGTGCATGTGCAGCATGACCCATCGATAATTTGTGCAGTGTTCTAACAATTGTTAACATGATAATATTTATATATATGAATGCGTACGATCAAACTTTATAAACGAAGGAACGATTGTAATTTAAACTTAAACCACGGACGTATCATGCCATCCATACAAAATCCCCCGGTAGATATTTAGTCTACTCATCGGAATACGTCGAATCAATTCAGATCACCGATCCTTTCCCTTTCCTTACGGCCTCCGAAGTTTCCGTATTTGAATCTAATATTGAAATTAACTTGTATAAGAAACGGCTAACTCCGATACGTCAAAACATGAAAACACAAATGTTAAGTATTAACTATACCATGTACGACTATTCTAAACTATCTAACAGTTATACCAACTGAGATTTAACCCCTCGCTGTTCGTAACAGAAAACAGAATCGAGTTACGAAACGACCGTGTCGTGTTTTAAACGTTTTAACCGCATTTCAGATATTAACTCCCAGATTTTATATACTGTTAAATTAATTTAAATAAACAATCCCAAAATATCCCAACACCTATACAGAGACTTACCCTAAAACCCAAAACACCTAACCCTATCAAAAATCCGGCGACGCCGGATCTACCCCAATCCTCGCCGGCCAAAATCCGAGCAGGGAGGTTCGTACTCCTAGGGTTTATTCTAGGTCCAGTTTATAAGATTTAGGCACTGTTTGGTTTAGTTGATTTCCATTTAAACTATAGCAGATTAACACAGAGCTAAATTTTACCTAAAATACGATATTATCGATATTCGATTTCTAAAATTTTACCATTACAAAACTAAAATCTACTGAGTTAAGAATTATACCTACTGAGAATGGTTGAAAGGTTTTCTCCAAGATACCCAAGTCCTTAGCTCCTACCTTGATGGTAAAAATCCTTAGCCTAGTTCTTCTGTTCACTTCTTCTTTCCTTTATTTTTTCTTTGTGTGTTATGTTTTCTTTCTTTCCATTAAAAATTTTCTGATTTTAATTTGGTAAAAATGATCTGAACACAGGATATAGGGTAAAAGGAATGATTGAGGTGTAGGAGGAGGTGTCACCAAACAAGGGTGTGGTTGTTTCATGTAAGGTGGAGGTGTTGTGCATGAAGTGTGCATGCAAGAAGGATGTGTCCATACTTTATCACTCCAATTTGTGTTGTTTTTGTGATAATTTCAGAACTAAAAGATTATCTAATTACCCCCTTTTCACTTACACCCTCAACATTTCCAAATTGCACAATTTTCTAAACTTTACACAAAACCCTTCACTACCTATGTTATTATATAACACCATTCTTATTAAAATGAAGCTAAATTTCACACTAAAACCCTTGTAATTTATTAATGTTACACACTAAAATTTCAATTTAATTTGTTTCACATACTACTTATGAAAATGTCCTATTTGTTTTAATAATTTTTTTAATTAACATTTTATTATTTAATTAATTAATTATATTTATTTCTAAATTTTCAAAATCTTACATGAATGCATACTATAACCTGGGGAATGGGGAAATCAAAGTGGAATTAAACTCGTATTTAGCAAGGTACAGTGGTTTAGAGGATGATCATTCGCTGTTACACACACACATACATACATTAGGTCGTGGGCCTAGCGGCACGGCTGACATGGTTATGTTCCGGACACAGCGGACCGTAGTCTTAGGCATGCACGAGACCCTTGTTAAACACGAGCACCCTTTCCACCAATTGATTTCATTAACTTAGTGACCGATAAGTAGTGACATACACTATGCCTAGTTTACCGACACGATAGTTATACCACACTGTTCATATGTACAATATTATTTGATTTCATGTTCTGCATTCTATTACACTTTTGTGTTTAATAACATTGCACACCATTGTATAATTATTGCTATATGTGTCGTCCTGACGGCCTGAGTGTGCATGCTTAGAGGACGAAGCGGACCCGGCTCAGGAGCATGACCTGTCATTCGAGATTGCAGAGGTCTAGACTGCATCATCAACGCTGTTTCTTTTGCTCCCAGCACTTTGTTTTGTTGGTTAGTTATTTTATGCTGCAAAAATAAATGTATCCCGAACTCTTCTATTTGCAATGTAATAAAGTTGTGAACTATGATTTTCCTTTACTCAAGTACCGTTTTACTGATTACCATGTAATGCTAGAAGCCGAAGTGTGACTACGGCGGGATTATTCGCTGACCGTAGGAGCATGACTGATCTAGCCATCCCTCGTATCCCGTATTTTGGAAAGCGGGACGTGACACAATATGGAAAGAATTAGGAATTTAAGGTTATCTTAAATGTGATTATCGTATGAATTGAGATACATACTCATAATATTTTATGAAGATGCCTACATTAACAAACAGAGGGTAATAATAAAAATACTAAAATCATACCTATAAACTTTTAAATGCATCCAATATGATGGTTACTCGATTAATGGCAGGGTATAACACCCCCGATTAAGCGGTAAAAGAATGAATTGCTTCGCCGTTTAAGCGACCGCTTTTTAAAACACCGTTTATTTCCATAATGCTACTCATTAATATTTATTAAAATTTTGTTTCCTCGCTTGAAGTTGATTGAGGGCAAATTGCAAGTTTCAGAAAGCCAAGAGTATTTTATGTCGAGTCAAATAAGGTATCTTGTGCAATTTAGCCAAGAAAGAACCCAATTGCTTAAAAATAAAGCTAGAGCTAAACTATCTTGAAGACAAAATTTCTTTTTCTTAAATCGAAACCGGTTTCTTTTTCCATAGACTTCCGCTATCCCATTCCAAGATTCCATCTTCTCACTTTCCTCTCTGCGCGGAGAAACAGAGAAATCGACCCCCAACACACAAAATCTCTCTCTCTCTCTCTCTCTCTCTCTCTCTGGGTTTGGATCTAAGAATCTCCGATCCAAAAGCAAAGCAAAGAAGGGGGATGAAGATCACCGCTCTCCTCGTCCTCAAAACCTCCGGCGCCGGCGACTCCTCGTCCTCGGGATCCTCGGATCCACTGATACTCGCCAACGCCACCGACGTGAGCCACTTTGGCTTCTTCCAGAGGCCCGCGGCCAAGGAATTCATCGTCTTCGTTGGCCGCACCGTCGCCAAGAGGACGCCGCCTGGTCAACGCCAATCCGTTCAACACGAAGGTATCTCCTCGATCCCTCGTCTTTTTACCGATTCTAAGATTCAACCGTTAGGTATTTTGGTGTCTGTTAATAACTAGAATTGTAGAATCTGAGATCTGATATAGAAATTGAATTGATAATAAGCTGATGCTGCTGTTGGTTGATATTGTGATTCTAAATAGACTTATTCGTTACTTGATTGTGAGTGTGATGTATGAAAAATGGATGATCTATCTTCTTTGTTCGATCTTTGGATGCTAGATTAAGTTTCATTACTTAGTTTTGACAGGGGAGCAGAAGAGAGGATTGCCAGAAGGGCTTAGGTCAACTTGTGATTCGAAGCTCTTGAACAATCACTTGCTAATCCTAAGCTTGATGATCCTAAACAGTTATCTAAAAATAAATAAATAAATAAAATTCTCACGGTGTCTGAATACTGAAAATGCATTATATCTTTGTTATTTTGAAGCTAGTTTGTCAACTAGGAGAGATGGAGTAGGTCAGCCAGCATTAGTATGGGTAACCGGGGAACATTTTAGAGCCAAGCTTTAGGTTGCCGATTTCAATTCCTACTATTCGCCTGTGTCATTTATCATCGTTCTTCAAGAGAGAATCTTTTGCAAGTCACCACACCCCTCTGCTTCTCGAAACTTATGCCCCCTGGCTGTACTGTTTGGTCCATGTGAGACCCATCCCCTCCTTTAAATTGCCCCTCTGACTGTAAACTGGTTGCAGGCCTTGAACCAGTGACTATGTCATCGCTTGGGAGTTGCATGGAAATTATGTCATTCCTTCTTCCTTGTAAACACAAAGCTTTTATTAATATATTTTCTCTGTTTGTCATGTATGTGCCAAGTGTAGAGAGCATCACTCCCTGTTGCAGTTACTGTTAACATAAAAATAGAGAACAGACATACTTTGGCAACTGATGAAGTTCTGTAGTTATCTTTGTTTCTTGTAGATCCTTGTCATGACTACCCAAAATTTCCGTGTTAGGACCTTGACCTTCATGGAAATGTTTCCTGTTTTCTGATGTTATTTTTAACCTTGCTGTTTATCTCCTCTGAGTTGTTTTCTTGATAATGGTGGAAATATCAAAATCATGCGATTTCTTTCATAGTTATCTCTTCCATCAATCTTTACTTACTAGAAAAAGTATCATATGTTGAAAAAATATACCAAGATGTATGCATACTTCAAGTATGTTAGCCTGATATATTTGAATATAACGAAGACACGTTATATTTGGCATGATTTACCTCAGTCACGTCTATATGCATTCCTCAGTATGTTTCCATGACAATCTGATGAAAGGTTACTCGAGTAGATAACAGTAGTATAGAAATGTCATTCCCAGCGTAAGTTGACAAGATTGCTCGACTATTATGCAAATTAGCTCTATGGACTTTGAACGCGACTTTCCGTTTTATCTTTGCATGACATTACTTGGCATGTTTAACATTCATTTCTATTGTGCCTGTCTTTAGCTTGGCACATATCCAATTCTAGGTTATTTTTAAATTGTCTTCTCTTATAGAATACAAGGTGCACTCGTACAATCGAAATGGTCTTTGCACATTGGCATTCATGGATGATCATTATCCTGTTCGAAGTGCATTTTCTCTTCTAAACAAGGTATGTACATTACTTTATTATATCTCACAAAAGTTTATGGAAACCGGGAGAAAGTAGATAAAGTTTGGGTTCTGTTGCATATTTTATGTATTTTCAAATCAAGTCTGCTGAGATGTTATTTTTGATGCTGTTTCTTTAATACGTTCATGAGGTTACATGGTTGAGAAAGAAGAAATTGAAGAAGAGTTTTATTTTTATTTTTAGAAGAGAAAAGGGTTTTACCTCAAGGTGGCTCGAAATTTAGGGTTTCGAGAAAAAATCCCGTCATCTGTTATCCGCGTGTGCAAGCGAAGCTTCCATATGCAGGTATCCAAATCTACCTCGTGTTTGCCAGACATGTCAATAGCATCAACACTTAATACTTCACAAGGCAATGAAGGAAAGCTCATATTTATATGAATAAGAAGAGTTTTTCCTTGTTTAAGATCTAATGACATCTGGTGGACAATATAAGTCATGATATAATATTTCAGCTCGTGCACAAACAAGGTAGCCATTATGGCAAGGCCAATGATGTAAACAAGAGCGCCGGATTTAGTTTTCTTCAGCAGGTGCTCTTCTGCTTGGGGTAATGCATCAAAGTTCTTCAAAGCTTGCAGCTTGATACCCATCTTGAATCTACGATCGGAGAAATCGAGGTCCCCTCGCTTCGATTCGCCAGCGACAACGGCGGCTCCGTTGATGGTGATGGTGAAGACGGCGAGGCTTCGAGATTTGCGAGGACTTAGAGACGAGGGTTGCGAGGGAGGCGATTGATGGGAATTCGTTTTTTAAGAAGAGGATTTCGGTTTTGGAGTTTTATAGAGACGCGGAGGAGGGTAGTGCTTTGATACCATGTTAAGATACATAAGTATTAGAGGAGCGGAAAATAATGTAGAAACTATATCGTGGAAGATAGAAGAGGAACAATTGTTTTATTGATAAAAGAGAAAACTATAATGATATGATATACGAGGAGAACAACTCTACCTCTCTATTTATAAAAAACTCTTAAGGTTTAATACTTAAACACCAAGTAATCCTAACTTAACTCCTAAGTAAATCATAATCTAATTAAATCTAAATCTTACCAATCCCTTACACATATCAAATCATATCTCTCATAAATATATATCTTATTTTTAACACTCCCCCTCAAGCTTAAGCTGAAGGGTACATATGATATGCTCGCAGCTTATTACAAAGCCGATTCCTCACTTTAAAAATAAAACTTTTAACTTAAGCGAATCTTCTTATGTCTTCTGTGTTGTCTTGAAATTTGACTTTCATGTTGTCTTAAAATCTTTCTTCAGTAATTCATCTTGAAAACTTACAATTTGATTTGAGCTGAGATAATCTTCTATGAAGAGTTTTGAATGAAAACTTGTGGTTTTCGTGAACTGTCGTCAATAGCTTCTTCAAACACTTTCATAGGTGTGTCACATCACATACTTTCGTGAACCGTTGTTACTAACTCCTTCGAACAGCCAGTTTAACGATTTAGAGGTCAACAGCTAGTTTAACGACTTAGAGGTCAACAGCTAGTTTAACGACTTAGAGGTCAATACCGCAAGTTTAATGACTTTGAGGTTAATATATCAAGGAGCTTCAACCAACAAGTTCTTCAAACAACTTCAACATCTTCAAACAAACATTTTCAATCTTAACTTCCAACAAATTCAACGAACCAACAAACTTCAAATCTCAACCTCATCTTCAATGGGTACTTTATCAATATACCCTATATCTTCCCCACACGTGGATCTTTGAAAGAAAATCCACGTGAAAAAAACCTTATTATCACAACGAATAATCAGCACGAAAGAAAAACAATAAACTTCATCAACTTCATCCTTTATCTTCACATTTCCCCCCCCTTTTTTTCAACTTCACCATTTTCTTTTAAAAGAGAAGGGTTTTAACTATATTTTTTTCCTTTTTCCTTCAACTTCACCAACGGAATTTTTTCCTTCAACCTCACCGTTTTATTTTTTTATTTTTATTTTTATATACATTTTCACGAATGAGGGGGAGGGGGCAATTATATATATTATTTATGAGTGTACACGGGCTTTTGATATAAGTGGATTTCAACAATAAGACTCAAGCCTTGTTGAGGTTTGACCCATCTTATATCTTATACCCATGTATTTTTCATAGTTTTTTTTAATATGGGACTATTTTAATCCACACATCTCAACACCCCTTTTTACGTGTAACCATCACTTTTTTTTGGTGTAGAGTTTGGTGTAGAGCTAGGTCTCTTAGAGGCAATTTTTTTATGCATGTAGATTGTTTCGCTCAGAGGTATTGTTGAGGTCCCGATCGATCAAGGCTCTGTTTCTCTCAGAGGTATTATTGAGGTCCCGATCGATCTGGGCTCTGCTACCATATTAGATTTTTTAATATATATTTTCAAGAATGAGGGGGGTGATTATATATATTATTTATGAGTGTACACGGGCTTTTGATATAAGTGGGTTCCAACAATAAGATTCAAGACTTGTTGAGGTTTGGCCCATCTTATCTCTTATACCCATGTATCTCTCATAGTTTTTCCAATGTGAGACTATTTTAATCCACACATCTCAACAAAGTCCATTGCCAATCAAAAGAGTTTTGTTATTGAAAAAGGAAACTTTTGCTCGAAAAGCTCTGATGAAAATCTTGTGAACTTTATGACCAGCAAACATTCTAATCCAAATCCTCAAACCTGGTCCAGTATATCTGGCTACAGAAAGCATGTATAAGAGTGCTAGCCACAAAACCTAGCAGGATAGTCAGCATGTTGGATTTGGATATGACAAGATTCTAAAACATCTGCTTGCAATCCATCATATTCACTTCAGAATCCATATCTTGATCAAAACCTAAAAGGATGATGCATAATGCAGACCTATATTCAAACCCTTCTATGAATTTAATATTGACCAATACAAGCTTTATTGGATTAAATTATGCTTATATGCAATTGACAATTGTGAAGTTCATTTCTCTCCCTGAGTACACAGTTTTCATTATCAAGTACCATACATGTTTTCTTGCTCATACTTGTAACTATTTTTTGCCTTATCTTGTTTATATACGACGTATATAGTAACCATATACTTGACTAACACATTCAACTTTGTTACAACCAATGGGTGGGACCGTGGGTGAGTTGATCGGGCATGCAAATGTGACAAGGAGATGACAACGTTCAAGGCCTGGAATCAACACAAGGAGAATGAGATCAAGTGAACAACCCTATTTAGGGGAGGGAGTGGGTCTTATTTGGGTCCTACCATATAACTAGAAAAGCCAACTTTTTTTAATAGAGATTACAGACTACCGACTTTTGTTAGAAGCAATACGTATTGGTAATGTTTACATGCCCATATGTCCTTTTTTCTTCCGATCTTGCCTAATGATGATTACATGGTTTGACTTGAGTAGGCAAGTGATGAATATGGTTATTTGGATTTGGATATGTAAGGATATATGTTGTGTATGCCGACCCCTACTGATTTCCTATTGATCCGGCGTTGTCATGAAGTTGTTAAGATTCAGAGTTATCTGTAAGGCAAGGGAACAGACTTCTGGAGCTAAAGCACCATATGTCTATCAAGGCTCTGTATGCGCAAGCATACATTAGGCAAACATCTGACCCCATCAGTTCAGACGTCTGCGAGCACTATGCCTTTTTGAAGACGTGAAGGCCAGACGTCTGAACAAAGATCAGACGTCTGGATTTACTCTGTAGATTCGAAAACACTTAGGCAGACGTCTGTGCATTCCTTCAGCATATGTGCATTCCTTCAGCAGACATCTTCCGTGTTCTGGGCCGGATGTTTTTCTTAGTTAAGAAATTAGTTATTTGGGAATATCTTTTGTATGTTATTTATATGATAGCATGTTTTAGCCCTAGATCTGATAGCTTTGTGGTATTTGTGAGAACCCATTATTATTTTGAGAGAGCTAAGGTTATTGAAGGGATTTGTATTCTCCATCGGTTTGTACTCCGAGATTGATTATTAATAAACGTTCGCATTCGCCTAGTTGTAAGTTCTCGTATTTTCTATTTTGCCTGTGGCTTTGCTACTTTTCTATATTGATTATTTTGTCCTCGTGATCGTCTTGTCGCAACAAACTGGCATCGGAGCCTTTTGTTGTTTGGGATCTTTTGGATTGATCCATTAGGTCTTCAATATTGCGATCTAGGTCAACGGTGGATAACGACAACTACGTCCTCTTTCCCACTTTCTTAGATCGTGATTTTGAAGTTTAGGGTTAGCACACCGTGTTTTGATTTTGATCTTATATCTATCTCCGACAATCATGAAGTTCGATATTGAGAAGTTTGATGGAAATATGCGTTTCAGTTTATGGCAAGTCCGTATGGTTGCCGTTTTGACTCAACAATTTAAAGAAGGCGATTCTAGGAAAGGATAGAAAGCCTTCCATTATGACGGAGGAAACTTGGGAGGAGATGGATAGGAAGGCCCTCATGGCTATCCATTTATGTTTCATAAACGAGTTCTACAAAAAGTTTTGGTGGAGACGACGACGACTGATTTGTGGAAGAATTGGAGGAGTTATATTTGAGGAAATCTCTTACGAATCGACTACTGTTGAAGCAATGTCTTTACACTCTTCATATGTCAGAAGGCACTCTAATGAAATCTCATGTCGGTGAGTTTAATTCAATCATTACAGATTTAGGTAAGATTGATATTAAGATTGATGATGAAGATCAGGCTCTTCTCTTATTGTGTTCGTTGCCATCCTCATATAAGCACTTTCGTGACACTATGATTTATCGACGAGATACGATCTCAATCAAGGATGCCAAAGAGAACTTGATGAACAAAGAGAAGATCGACAAGGAGTTAGACTTCTACCGAAGCGGATGGTTCGTCGTCTAGCATATTTGTTCGAGAGCGTCCGGAGAAGAATGATCCGAAGCAAATAGAAAGAAGTCGAGGTCGAAATCTAAGACTAAGAACGGGACATGGAATTATTGTAAGAAGAAAGGGCACTTCAAGGTCGATTGCTTTAAATTGCAGAATAAGCTAAAGCAGGAAGACAAATCGAAGGAGTCTTCGGCTGAGGCGGGTACAACGGAAGGAGAAGGAGATCTTGTGGTCCTCGACACCACATATCGATTTAAGGATGAGTGGATTATGGATTTAGGTTGTTCCTACCATATATGTCCCAATAGAGATTTGTTTACCACCTATGAGTCCGTTGATAGTGGAGTGGTTTTGATGGACAACAATAGTTCGTGTCAAGCTATTGGAAAAGGGACAATCCAAATCAAGACGTTTGACGGTGTTGTGAGGACATTGACGGAAGTCAGGCACGCACCTGATTTGAAGAAGAATCCCCTCTCTTCAGGTGCACTCGACGACAAGGGTTACAAGTTTTCCGCTGAAGGTATAGTTTGAAGGTAACCATAGGCGTTCTCGTTGTGATGAAGGACTTGAAGAAAGGGTCTTTATATTCATTGCAGGGTTCGACGACTTTCAGATTGGCGGCTATTTCATCATTCAAATTTATGACGGATTCAGGAACAACTAGATTGTGGCACATGAGGCTCGAGCATATGAGTGAGGTATGGTCGAGTTGTCGAAACATGGTCTACTTAGTGGGAAGAGTACGACGAAACTGAAGTTTTGTGAACATTGCGTCTTTAGGAAGCAAAAACATGTTAGCTTCAGTTCAGCGATGCATAACACGAAAAGCACTCTAGATTATATTCATTCGGATTTTTGGGATCCTCTCCGGTTGCTTCTAAAGGAAGCGGTGCCAAGTATCTGCTTACCTTCATTGATGATTTTTCGAGAAAGGTTTGGGTCTACTTCTTGAAGCACAAAAGTGATGTGTTTATTACGTTCAAACAATGGAAGACATTGCTTGAGAAGCAAACAGAGAAGCAGATCAAGAGAATGAGGACATACAACGTGTTAGAGTTTTGCGGTGAAGATTTCAATGATTTCTGTAGAAATGAAGGGATAGTTCGGTGTCATACCGTTGTCTATATACCACAACAGAATAGAGTCGCGGAGCGGATGAATCGAACTCTTTTGGAGAAAGCACGGTGTATGTTGTCTAATGCATAACTCGGTAAAGAGTTTTGGGCAGAAGCGGTAAACACGGCATGCTATTTTGTGAATCGATTATCTCGACGCTAGGTAGTAAGACACCGGAGCAGGTATGGTCAGGAAAGCATACCGATTATTCAACACTAAAGGTATTTGGTTGCCCTGCTTATGCACATTGCCGTGAAGGCAAGTTGGATCCTCGAACGAAGAAGTGCATATTTCTTGGTTATACTACCGGCGTTAAAGGTTATAAATTGTGGTGTTCGGATCCTAAGTCGCCAAAATTTATGATTAGTAGAGATGTGATTTTTGATGAATCTGCTATGTTGAACCCGAATAATAAAGAATCTCCAGTTGTAAACGATTCAAGTAAGGACTAGCCGAGAGTTGATATTGAGGTCGGTGAAAGTTCGGATTCGCTGGTGAACTCCTTCACCATTGTCTGAAGAAACTCATGATGAGCAGTTGCTTGCTCGTGACCGACAAAGAAGGGACATTAGACCGTCACAAAAATTTAACTATGATGATCTAGTGGTGTATGTGCTGTTTGTTGCAGAGACAATTGATAGTAGCGAACCGGCGAACTATAAAGAAACCATTTCATCCGATGAGTTGCTCGTTGGTTAGTCACTATGAATGAAGAGATTGAGTTTCTTCACAAGAACCTGATTTGGAAGCTCATGAAACCTGAAGGAGGAAAGAAAGAAGTTGCCAGCAAGCGGGTTTTCAAGAAGAAAGAAGATGACCAAGGGGCGCTGGATACAAGATATTGGGCACGGTTGGTAGCTAAACGCTATTCGCAGGTTCGAGGAGTTGATTTCAATAAGGTATTTTCTCTTGTTAAACATTTATACGTGTCTTGCTCGGTTTGGTAGCAATATAAGATTTGGAAGTCGATCAGCTCGATGTGAAGATATCATTCTTGCATGGTGATTTGGTAGAGAAGATCTACATGTAACAACCTGAGGGTTTTGAAATTGAAAGCAAAGGCCACATTTGTTTGCTAGAGATATCTCTCTACGGTTTGAAGCAGTCACCTAGACGTTAGTATAAGAAGTTTGACTCTTTCATGATATATATTGGGTTTATGAGAAGTGAGAACGACAGTTGTGTTTATTGTAAGAACCTTATCGATGGTTCTTTCATATACTTGCTATTTTATGTTGATATGTTGATAACAACAAGGTATATGGTTGATATTCAGAATTTGAAGGAACAGTTGAAAGACAAGTTTGAGACCAAGGATTTGGGAGTAGCCAAGAAAATACTTAGTATGGAGATAAAGCGCGATCGCAAAGGAAGAAAGATTTATTTGTCTCAACAACGATATGTTGAGAAAGTTTTGGAGCGTTTCGGCATTGCAGACACTAAATCTATAAGTACTCTGTTGGCAGCTCGTTCTAAACTTTTAGCTCGTTCATCACCGCAAACAGATGATGAGATTAAGTATATGTCGAATATTCCATATGCGAATGCGGTGGATAGTATTATGTATGCCATGGTTTGTACACGACCCGTCATTTCACATGCTGTTAGTGTTGTTAGTCGTTATATGGCATCTCCAGGTAAAGGCCATTGGCAAGCCGTGAAATGGATTTTACGATACCCACGAGGTACGTCTGACGCGGGGTTGGTGTTTGTGAGGAACAACGATAATTTGGTTGGATTCAACGATTCCGATTATACTGATAATCTTGACAGCGCAGATCGATCACCAGTGATGTATTTTCCTTGAGAGGATATGCCATCAGTTGGTGTGCTTCGTTACAGCCTACGATTGCGTTGTCTACAAGAGAGGCGGAGTGTATGACCGTTGTTGCGGCCGTTAAGGAAACAATCTGGTTGAAAGGACTAGTTTTGGAACTTGGTATTCAAAAAGATACCATAATAGTCTACTGTGATAGCCAAACCGCGATTCACTTGACGAAAAATCAGATGCATCATGAGAGGACGAAGCACATTAAAGCGAGGTACTGGTTCGTGCAAGAAGTTTTTGAGAAAGAAGAGATTATTGTTAAGAAGGTTGGTACATCGGATAATCCGGCCGACATGTTGACGAAGTCTCTTTCAATTGTGAAGTTTGAGCATTGATTGAACTTTATTGGAGTGCGTCACACTCATTTGAGTCTTGAGGGGTTTTGTGGTGAAGGTGGAACTGTTATTAACTTTGGTGGACGAGTTTGTGGAATGTGAGGTAAGGTGGAGATTTGTTGTATGCCTCACATTCGATCCCTACTGATTTTCTATTGATTCGGAGTTATCACGATTCAGAGTTATTTGTAAGGCAAGGGAACAGACGTCTGGAGCTAAAGCTTCAGACGTCTGTCAAGGCTCTGTATGCGCAAGCATACATTGGGCAAAGGTCTGATCCCATCAGTTCAGACGTCTGCGAGCATTCTGCCCTTTTGAAGACGTAAAGGCTAGACATCTTACTCTGTGGATTCGAAGACACCTGGGCAAACGTCTGTGCATTCCTTCTGCAGATGTCTTCTGTGTTCCGGGCCGGATGTTTTCCTTAGGAAATTAGTTAATTAGGAATATCTTTTGTATGTTATTTATATGATAGTATGTTTTAACCCTAGATCTGATAGCTTTGTGGTATTTGTGAGATCCCATTGTTATTTTGAGAGAGCTAGGGTTATTGAAGGGATTTGTATTCTCCATCGGTTTGTATTCCTCCGAATTTAATTATTAATAAAGTTACGCCTTCGCTATTTGTAAGTTCTCGTATTTTCTATTTTGCATGTGGCTTTGCTACTTCTCTATATCGATTGTTTTGTTTTCGTGATCAACTTGTGCAACAATATATAAATATATATTTTGAAGTAGGCTTGTCATAATAAAACTCCCAAGAGGTTTGGGGGTTTGGCAGATAACTACCAAAATGTTTGAATCTCAAGAAAATACCATGACTAACGGCTCCATGTCAGCACTAATGGCGCCATGTCACCACTACGTCATTTAAGTTATCACGTCATTAAAAAAATCAAAACACCCCTCTTCTTCATCCTTCATCTACTCTAATGCTAACCCTTCACTCCTCACCCCTCTACCTGCCGCCCCCGCCGCTACTCCACCACCGTCGCCCTCACATCTTTGGCCTCCACCAACACACTCTTCCTCCTCCCCTAAAAGACCCAACCCCACCACCTTCTCCCTCATCCACATATTCTCTCATCTCCGCCCGCCCCCTAAGTCTGCCCTAAACTCCCTCCGCCTCCACCTCGCCGCACCTCCCTCCTCACTAATTAAACCCTCACCTCTTGGCTCCCTCTATCTCTTCCTCCCTCCTCCGCCCCATATCAGCCTGCAATTCCGCCCACACCATGCATCGTTGCTGCTCCGCTCTCCTCTCTCTCCATCTTCTTCCTTTCTTCAACCCTAACCCTATAAATCCCAACCCTAACTCAACACCTCTTCTGGTTGCTGCTGTCGGCACTAGGTAACCTTGTTAATAAAATAATTAGCAATTACTAAATTAAATTAATTGCAATTAACTTAACTGAGTTAGCTTTATTATAATTGGGTTAATGGTCTCGGGGGCACTTTTAGTCATGGTGGTTCTTGGGAGATTACAAATTTTTTGGTAGTTTTCTACCGAACGCCCAAACCTTTTGGGAGGTTCTTAATGATAAAACCTTTGAACTATTATGAAGCACAACTATTTCTAGGATCAGTACCAGACCAAGTAACATATTTAGTCTAAATTTTAGTGTTATGATTCCATATTTTGTCTGGGTATCAGACAACATTGCCTCATTGCCACCCTGTCAGAATTTTGATATTCTGGATTTTTCTGTCTTTATTAAATTAGTTCAGATGTGCGTGCTGCTGTGAAGTGGAGGTGGTGTATGTTATCTTTTTTTTATATTATTAATTCCATGCATCGCTGATGTAAACTTATATACTCTGCAGGTACTAGATGAATACCAGAAGGCTTTTGGGGAATCTTGGAGAACGGTAAAAGCAGATTCTACTCAACCGTGGCAGTATTTGAATGAGGCTTTGACAAAATTTCAGGTTTACTCATATTCTTAATGTTAGCTGTCAAATTTTATAAATGAGAAAGTGAGATGTTATCATTTCAGTATTCACTTTATCAAGGAAGTTCTCTCTCTTTAGGTCTTGGTAAGAAAGTGGGGTGGGGAAAAATACATATGAGAAAAAAAATAGAAAGTACTTTCCACTTGCTTATTTAGACATCCAAACAAATGAAATTGAGAAAGTGCCACTTTCTCACTTTCCATTATACTTTCCCCCAACCAAACATGCTGGGCCCATGATGAATAACTAAAATATAATTTTTACATAAAGCTTCATATGCTGTTGCTGTAATCTCGTACTACCATTTTCAAAGCTTGTGTCCATCTTATTCAGTGCCCAATGCACCGTTTAACTTCTCGACTCCTCATTTTTTGAAGAATCAATAGAAATTCAAGCCAGAACCCAACACGGTACTCCACATCGTCGAAGTAGTTTTCGAACCTGAGTAACGAACCTAAGTGTTTCTTGTTGATATAAATTTTTAATCCGGTTTACAGTAGCACTAGCTAGTCCTTTGCTTATATTTTTATGGTTTTTATATTTTAGAATTATGTTAAAGAAAGGAATTGCATTTTTATGGTTCTAATATTTTAGATTTTTTTTCATGAACTAGAAACTGATTGGAGAGTTGACCTTCTTTCTCCCTCCTTGTGGTTTATCATCTGTTAGGATCCTGCAGAGGCTGACAAGTTGATGAAAATTCAGAGGGACTTGGATGAAACCAAGATTATCCTGGTAAGTATGTGTCTGCGGCTTGCCTATATGCATGGTATGATTAAGCTTGTAAATGATCCCTACACTTCTAGCATTACACATGGCACCTTTTGCCTCATCAAGCATATAAAAATTATAAACTCTATAATTGAGGGAATTGGAATAACCATTTTTAGTTGTTGAACTTTGTAGAGTACAAGGTAATTAGAAATTATAGAAGTTGGAACTACAAGTAGTTTGAAGCTCCAAGGTAAATAGAACTGAGGAGTAAGCGCAGGTTTATAATTTCTTCCTCTATCTTCATTTTTTAAAAATTTATTTGAAAACATGAAATAGAATGGAGTCAGTTTGTTTCAGACCGAAATCAACTAGGATCCAGTTTTGACAGCAACAACCAAAATTTGGCTGCCTAGGCTGATCATGTATAAGACAGCGAATTCCCATGAATATTGCGTAAGCCAGAATATTAATTTATGGTTTGCAGAATCTTTAGTTACCTTTAAGATGATTAGAATAGAACTTGGGAAGTTACCGTTGTTTCTTCTATGGTATAATGTACTTGTTACTTAAGATGATTAGAATAGAACTTGGGAAGTTACCGTTGTTTCTTCTATGGTATAATGTACTTGTTACAGAAGCGAACAAAATTGCAGTAAGATCAGATGTCGCATTCCTTCTCTGATAATGATATCTTTATATTGCAGCAAGTTACAGCTTTTGATGATTGGCATCTGACATCTTTTCTCTTAAATAATGCAGCATAAAACCATTGATAGCGTGCTTGCTTGAGGGGAGAAGTTGGATAGCTTAGTAGAGAAAAGCTCAGATCTTAGTGCAGCCTCTCAAGTAAGTAAAAACATGCAATTGTAGGCTTCAGCTCTCATGCCTTGCAGTCCATTCTGCATTTGAAATCACATGCTCATCTTCTTATACATTGTCTTTGAATTGATCGTGCCATTTGTTATTAAATGCAATTGGCCTGGTTTAGGTGAACTCATGCTTACGTTCATGAAGGTTTAAAATTAAACTGTAGCCTAAATGGAAAAAAAAAGCCTAGTGATGCAAATTGCAGTGGCTTAGATTGTGCAAGATCCGAATGGTATGCTCTTATGCAAAACATGAACTTATTTGAAATGCCTCTTCTTTATCAACAGATGTTCTACAAGCAGGCGAAGAAAACCAATTCGTGTTGTACCATACTGTAAAAAACTGCTGCAAACTTCAGGATTCTCGTGTGATCTGCGAGCAAGATTGAAGTGGGTAAATTTTATCGAGAAGTGACAATTGAATTCTGCGTGCAAGCTTATAATTCTCTCTGGGTTATTCATTTTAAAAATTAACTTGTAAGACATGGAAGGTTACGACTCCCTCAGCTGACCTCACCTTTGGAGGGAATAAATTGTGATCCTGCAAATTGTGTATGCTGATATATATACCGTTATATTTATTTATTATATATAAGATTTCGGTTTGGTTGGAGCTTATGAATTGCTTGTTTCTCTTTTTCAAGCTGTTAAATTCCTTTGTTTGCTGTTTGTGATCTGCATCAACATGTAAAAACCCTTTCTTCACATCAAATCCTTCTAATAAATAGCATTTTTCAAGAGTTATCTTGTAATGTGGTGGGATATGTTATTAATTTAGGTCAGTTTGTTTGATATAAAATCCCATGAAAATACCCGAAGTAGGCCGATTTTTAAGTGTCCGGTTCGATGGAAGAAGAGTTTGAAAGTTACTTCTAAAAGAAGACTAAAAGATGATGTAGATCATAAAGCATGTCTACTTTCAAATTTTGCTTCGCTTCATTTTGGTTTAAATCGAATTGATGTGGAAATGAATGAGAAATCGATGATCTGTCATTTTTGTTTGATCTTTTGATGCTAAATTGACTTCGGTACTTGTTTTTGAGAGGGGTGGGGAAGAGAACACTGCCAAAAGAGCACAAGCCAACTTGTGAATTGATTGAAAGTCCTCGATTGATCACTTGCCAAGTGTAGAGAACAAGGTTGAGGTTACTGTTAACATTAAAATAGAGAACATCAGAATCTAGCTATCTACGTTATCTATATAAAAACCATAATATTCGCCTAAACGTTCGCGCTCTTTAGCTGGACGCATGCGCGGAAAATTGTCTCCAGGCCCCCACAACTTCCTCTCCTGCTTAAGTTTGCAAGGAAAATTAGATTTAGCCCCCCAACTGAATCTTTTTGGCAGTTTCTGAAAAAAACAACAACATAAAAGTACATTTCCAACACCTTGCTTCCATAGGAATGTGCTGAAAATAAACACACATTATACTGGAAATTTGTGAAGGGGAAGCAAAAAAAAGGAGGAAAGTTCATGCAAGATTTTTGGTTTTGTTTCAAGAATTTTGTTAAGGTACCCATTCAATCATATAATTTCTTTTACCTTTTTTTTAATAATGTGAACTTCCATTTCTGAAACAAATTCAAGTTCCTTTGCAATTTTTCTCCCTTTTTTCTCTGTGGTCTTCCATTTCAAGGCCTATTTTATTGCTTTCACATTTGTCCCCTCTTTTTTAAGTTGCTTTTAATTACAGATTCCTTTTTTTTTTGGTTATTTTTAAATGCTATCGGTGTATTGATCTAGGTTTCGATCTTGGATCGGTTATTATTTTCATCTTCTGTTTGTTTGAAGGTCTCATTGAACTCTTTTAAGTTTAGCAAGATACACACACATAGAAGTATCAATGTTTCTTATTTCACAGCTTTAGGTGTAAAGGCCTAATAATAAAAGGTATGTTTTTTTTTATTCATCTTCAAAATGTTTGTGAAATTTATGAGATGAATAGTCGTTAATTTGGAAAATAAATTAAGGGCTTATTTACTTTAAACTCTCAACAGGGTTCAGTCATTTTGGTTTTGTTTCAAGAATTTTGTTAAGGTACCCATTCAATCATATAATTTCTTTTACCTTTTTTTTAATAATGTGAACTTCCATTTCTGAAACAAATTCAAGTTCCTTTGCAATTTTTCTCCCTTTTTTCTCTGTGGTCTTCCATTTCAAGGCCTATTTTATTGCTTTCACATTTGTCCCCTCTTTTTTAAGTTGCTTTTAATTACAGATTCCTTTTTTTTTTGGTTATTTTTAAATGCTATCGGTGTATTGATCTAGGTTTCGATCTTGGATCGGTTATTATTTTCATCTTCTGTTTGTTTGAAGGTCTCATTGAACTCTTTTAAGTTTAGCAAGATACACACACATAGAAGTATCAATGTTTCTTATTTCACAGCTTTAGGTGTAAAGGCCTAATAATAAAAGGTATGTTTTTTTTTATTCATCTTCAAAATGTTTGTGAAATTTATGAGATGAATAGTCGTTAATTTGGAAAATAAATTAAGAGCTTATTTACTTTAAACTCTCAACAGGGTTCAGTCATTTTAACAAAACTTTCATTACTTTTGAAATGATCAAGAGACTACCAAACCTAATGGTGACATGTCAGCACCGTCTGTGCCATATCAGCAATTTTAAAAAAAACCCCTCTCAAACCCCCCTCATCTCACCCTAAACCTAATTTCCAAATAAAATAAAAAACCTAACCCTCTTATTCCCCACCACCACGGCAACCCGCCGGTGTTGCCACCGGTACCCACAACCCCTACTCCCCAACTCTCTGCCTTATCATCCTCAGCATCATCTTTTTCTTTCTCTTCTTCTTCTTCCCGTTAATCTTCTCGCCGATGCCATCCCTCCATCCTGCCGATCTTCTCGCCGACGCCACCCCTCCCCCCTCCCCCCCAAAAAATATCAGCATCCTCTTCTTCTTCTTCTTCTTCTTCTCCGATCTCCTCACCGGCATCGTTCCTTCCCCTAAGCCCGCATCGTCCCTTTTGTCCCCCAGCCGGGCGCCGTCTGTCACATCCCGCTTCTCAAAATATAGAATACTAGGGGTGATTAGACCAGCCATACTTCTATGGTCAGGAAATAATTCCGCCGTAGTCACACTTCGGCTTCTAGCATTACATGGTAGTCAATAATCATTACTCGAGTAAAAGAAAATCACAGTTCATAACTTTATTACATCGCAATTTAAAAGAGTTCGAGGTACATTTATTTTACAGAATAAAAAACTAACCAATAAAACAAGTGCTGAAATCAAAGGTAATAGCGCTGGTGATGCAGTCTAGATCTCCGCGATCTCGAAGGATAGATCCTGCTCCTGAGCTGTATCCACTTCGTTCTCCGAGCATGCACACTCAGGTCGTCAGGACGACACATATAGCAATTAATATATATATATATATATATATATATATATATATGAGAATAATGGAGAAAAGAGTCCATAGGAGGAAATTTCCTCCTATGGCGTGGGAAAAATACAACCTCCACCAATTTTTTCGACGATCGGTCCCCATCATCTTCATCGTTATCATCTAAGATGTGGGTACACCAAATTTCATGTGATTCTACAACTTTTTCACCGTTGATTTAGCAATGTAAAAAGTTCTATTGTCGGTAAACCGTTAATTTTGAACCCACTAAATCAACGGTGAAAAAGTTGTGGAATCACATGAAATTTGGTGTATGCACATCTTAGATGATAACGATGATAATGATGGGTGCCGATCGTCGGAAAAAATGGTGGAGGTTGTATTTTTTCCACGCCATAGGAGGAAATCCCCTCCTATGGCCCCTTTCCTCCATATATATATATATATATATATATATATATATATATAAATAATGAGCATGCAATATTATTAAGTATGAGGAGTACAATGAATTGCAGAACATGAGTAAAATAAACATTGTCTGAATATGAAAGATGCCATGTAAGTATCATGTCAATAAACTGGCAATGCGTATGTCACTACTTATTGGTCACTAAGTAAATGAAATCAATTGTGGAAAGGATGCTCGTGTTTAACAAGGGTCTCGTGCATGCCCGAGACTACAGTCCACTGTGCTCAGGACATAATCCTGTCAGCCGTGCTGCTAGACCCACGACCTAATATATATATATATATATATATATATATATATATATATCACTGATAGCGAATGATCATCCTCTAAATCACTGTACCTCGTTAAATACGAGTTCAATTCCACTTTGATTTTCCCATTCCCCAGGTAATAATATGCATTCATGTATTAGATAGGTTGTGAACAAATACGTATGGCTGCCACTTTCAATCACTTTTCCACCTGTCACTATCACTGTCGTATTTGCAACAACGCAATCACTAACACTACTATATCGACAATGCAATTCGGTCGCTAGGTTTCAATGTGAATGATCACTAAGCAGCAGATATAAAGCAAACACGAAAATATATCGACAATGCAATTCGGTCGCTAGGTTTCAATGTGAATGATCACTAAGCAGCAGGTATAAAGCAAATACGAAAATATGTAGAAACGCACTGAACAGGTATTCACTATTTCAATAACGACCAATGCCATATAATTTGTAAAATTTACGATAAATCACACTTATAGAATCGACCAAAATAATATAAAAGGCGTACGAAGTACACTTGATTATATAACCAATAAAATTAATTTCAGGTCAATCGGGGTTCAGCTTTGGGAATTATGATCATTTTAAGGCAGCGATCGATTTCTGGAATTCCAGTTTCAGAACTGAAAGCCAAACTTCGCGCGTATTTTACCAGTGATTATGTTCAGATTCAGGTATTGCCATAGTTGAATAAAATCTAATTCTGTTAGTTAAGTTTCCAACGCATCAAATGGATTATCAATCGTACCTCTATATTAGAAGTTATGTTCAGTTTAATGTGACGGTGTAAGGAATATTACTGCAGAAACTGCAGAACATAGCGACACTCTAAAATACAATTTAAATATCAAACGACGGTGAAAATCCACGGGACAGATTCATGTGTTAGCTAATTAAGTTATCTACGCGACCATATAAGCCTCCGTGCATTTTAAGTTTTATGCAGGTACGTACAGGTGCTTAATTCAGGTTTCCCCCCGTAGATTGCTGCCCCGGACTGCAGTCCAGAGTTGCATCCCCGGTAAATTCTCGTTGCCGTAATCTATTGATATCGAAATATAAACTAAATATGGTTTTATATTATCGAGTCGTCTTCGATATGAGCCGTAGAACGTTACGTTCCAACCAGTATAATTTTACAATGATTTTAGTGGGTTAACCTGCGCGGTAAACTTTAGTTTTTGCGTCGTCTTTAGGGGCGATGTTACAGAATTATAAGCACGATACATTTAACGCAAATCCTTACACTACGTTCATCAATCAGTAAGGGATTCGCCGATCATAAATTCCGGTAATTTAAGATAGGGTTTTCATTCAGATATCACGTCGAACACATAAGTTATGTACGATTATCAGTTAAAACATCGGTTCCGGTTAATTGATCAAGCTAGTTGTTATTCGGTGAAATTGTAAATGATGTTGATACGGGTCAGTAAACTCCTAGTCGGGTTCCATTCAATATAATCAACTAAGAGGGTTCGTTACAAAATAATCGACTTATAATTTTATCGATGTATACGCATATATGGGCACATACACCGCATTATGTAACCTCGTTTGTTACCAATTCAAAAATATTAATTAGCATGCATAAACAAGTGATTAGCATTCACTTGCCTCAGATAAATGCGACGACAATAATCCCGGCAGCGACGACGGTGAAAGGCACGCGTAAGGGCACTGCATGGCATGAGCAGCGGCGACGGCAGCGAGCTTGGATGTCGGCTAGAGGCAGTGGGTGCAGGGGCTCAGTGTTGGGGTGCTAGGAGCTTGCAGCTTGGAGGTGGCAAGCTCCGACGATGGTGAGACGAGGATGAGGGCTCGGTGTCATCGATGGGGTTGCCGGCGATGAGGTGGTCGGGGCTTGTCGGCGAGGCGCAGGGGCGCAGCCTGCAGTGGCACGGGTGATGAGGTGGCGATGCTCTGGCCCGGCATCGACAGCGAGGGGATCTTGGAGCTTGGGTGTGCAGTGGCTTGGGGATGGTGAGCCGGGGAGTAGCTCATAGATGGTCGGCGAGATGGAGCGGGAGGAGGAAGTCGATGGCTGCGGGTTGCTGGGCGAGGCGACTACGGTCGGTGTTGATGGAGTCGGGGTTGAAGATGGGGTCGGTGCTCAGGTGAGTGTGCAGGCGAGGGTGCTGGGTTAGGGTGCTGAGGAAGGGGAGGAAAGGAGGAGATGGGGGCAGTGTTGTTGGTGAAGGAGTTGGTCGGCGGTCGGAGCTTATGGATGGAGAGCTCGGTGTTGGAGTAGAGTGAGAGGGAGAATAACGCGGGGGAGGAACGAGGGGAGAGTGAAGTAGAGAGGGTTCGTCGGGGTTTTTGGCTGTTGGGTTAGCATAGCACCTTGTGAAGGTTTTGGCAAGTATCAATCATGCTACTTTAAAATTTTTGGGGTGCTAAACAAACCCTAAGTAAGATCTTAACTAGAGAATTAGAATTAACATGCATGTAAACAACTTTACATCTAAGAGAGAGGGATTACAACCTTTGTAGTCCGTTTCTTCGCTTCATAAGCTCCGAGTAGTAGTCCTTTCGCCGCGATCCATGAACTTCCGGACTCTAGAGAGGCTCCACAAGTCGAATGATCCATGCTTACTAGAAGTCTTCCTTTTCGAAGATGATCTACCTTGAAGAATCTCAAACTCAAGCTCCCACTTCTCTAATCAAGTATTAGTGAAGTGAACACCCTAATCTAAGTGGCTAGAATAGATGAGGATGATGAAGTAGGAATTTTGCTCTCTTTTGTTTTCAATTTTTCACTTTAAATTATCACAACACAAAAAGCTAGAAAGCTTTTCCAAGGAGGAAGAAGAAGAAGAAAGCTTTTGTGATGAATAATCAATTATTGTTTTGAGTACATTTACAACCATGAGTTAATAAAATGAAGGCTTTAACTCATGTAGAGAATAAACTAGAGTTAAGGGTTTGGGTTGAATATCAAAGCAAAATGACAAAAAGAAAGCTTCATGAAACTTCATGAAAAAGCTAACCCAAAAGCTACCCAAATCCAAACCCTAATTTTGTTTGAACTTAACAATCATGTTGCATTTATAACCCTAACTTGTTACAATATTATATATCACATATACAATATATTTTTTAACAAAAGAAAATAATACAATTAACATATATCGCATATACATCAATGTATTAACCAGTGAGAAAATAAATCAATAAAGCGAGCTTATATTAGTTAACGTAATGTAATATATTACATATATAATTATACATTAAATTATTGAATCAACTCTTGATTCGACAATCCGGCTATATTGCATATAACCGACTAATATAACATGTACCAATTCATCGAATCAACACTTGATCCGATGACCCGGCTATATCACATATACCCGGACAATATCTCATATGGCGAGAATATAATACGGTATTTCATATCGTATTATTCTCGGTCTCGCACATATCACATATGTGCTCCTACTCCGTTTTGCCTGAGCCAGGAAACTTCTGTGTAGGACTCTAAAGAATCGTCAATACGCCGGCAGTAGGTGATGATCATATCAAACACCCACAAACTGCAAGCGGTCAGCTAAACGTAACAGCCACCCGTGTATTGAGCAATCAGAAGATCAACAAACAAGCCTGTACATTCTCCTGTGAATCCAATCAGTAAACACTACCGTACAGTCCGGTCTCTTCGTCTGATATGCTGTATATCTAGTCTAGGGGTGGTAAACGTCAGACCCTAGTAACCGATAAGTCGTGTTGATGTAAGGCTCATAACGGGTCGAGAAACTACTGATAACTCTTACCAGTAAATCTCCATATCAGCCCTGGCCAGGGACTTCCAGTTATAGCCAATCGAACACAGCACAACATCAACTCCCTATACCGGGAGAGACGAAACCCTTCCTATTGCTCATTGCCTCCATGTGATTCGGGACTGTACCCAAAAGCCACCGTTTTGCACGCCCTTTTGGACATGGTAAGGTGGAAATCAAAGCACAGTGGGAATCACACAAGACTCTATGACGATCTCGGGTCTACAGACTAACTTGTATCAGTATCACCGGAGAACTGCTATCTGACGATAGGTATAATACCATCCAGGAGTTCTCGGCGAGTCCTTTCAGTGTACCCAGTCTCCACTGAGCACCCGTACACTATCTTTGATGTCCAACACCAATGGATATGGGATCATCCATCACCCATCATATGGGTCAAGATGCGTATACGCTAGTCTACTCTGGAGTATCGATGCCCTGTCTCGATACAACCTCGACTAGGAACAGTTATGGGATATACTCATAGACTACCCTGGCCCCACTAGTATGATCTGTATCATAGTCCTAGTAGTCGAGTACATATCCTTTGGGCTTTATCAACATGTGATCACAAAACAGTATTTGTTAACACGTTAAGATAAAGTGAAACCAGATAGCATACTATCATACCAAGCAAGAAAGTCCTCTCTATATATATCCAAGATCCATTATAATATACATCATATGTACAACAATGGCCTCTAGGGCATATACATAACTAACAATCTCCCACTTGTACTAAGGCCAGCTGTTGTAGTATCTCATACCCAACATCCCGAAGAGTCTCTCAAATTGTATCTGAGGAATGGCTTTTGTGAGTGGATCCGCAGTGTTGTCCTTCGTATCAACTCTCCTGACCTCGATCTCGCGGCGATCAATTATCTCCCGGATCAGGTGATACCGCCTCAGAATATGTCTGGACTTCTGATGAGACCTGGGTTCCTTGGCCAAAGCCACAGCTCCATTATTATCACAATACAGAGGTATTGGATGCTCAATGGACGGAACCACACCAATTTCAGTGATGAATTTCTTTATCCAGACAACCTCTTTGGCAGCATCGTTGGCAACGATGTATTCAGCCTCCATCGTCGAGTCAGCCACGGTTTCCTGTTTAGAACTCTTCCAACAAACCGCCCCTCCATTTAGGGTAAAGACAAATCCCGAGTGCGACTTAGAGTCGTCCTTATCACTCTGGAAGCTCGAATCGGTAAAGGACTCCACCTGGAGTTCTCCATTACCATACACCAAGAACATCTCTTTAATCCTTCTCAAGTACTTGAGAATGTTCTTCACAGCTGTCCAGTGATTCTCTTCAGGATCTGCTTGATACCTACTCACTACCTTAGTGAGTATGCTCTATCGGGTCTGGTACATAGCATCGCGTACATGATAGAGCCTACTGCCGAAGCGTAGGGTATCCCTTGCATGCGAGCTTTTTCCAAATCAGTCTTGGGAGACATCTCTTTGGAGAGAGTGAGCCCAAAGATTGTGGGTTGGTTCCCACGCTTGGATTCTTCCATACTAAACCTCTTTAGTATGGTATCAATGTACCTGGATTGGGACAATCCCAGTATCCGTCTAGATCTATCTCTATAGATCTTAATTCCCAAAATGCAGGAGGCATCACCTGGATCTTTCATTGAGAATCTTTGTGATAAGAAGAGCTTGACCGAATGCAGCATATGAATATCATTTCCTATTAAGAGTATGTCATCCACGTAGAATACGAGGAAGACAACCTTACTCTCTGCCACCTTCTTGTATATACAAGGTTCATCTATGTTTTTGATGAAGTCAAACTCTTTGACTACCACATCAAAATAGATGTTCCAACTCCGTGATGCCTGTTTTAACCCATAGATGGATTTAAGTAGCTTGCACACCTTCCCGCTGCTCCCACTGTCTACGAAGCCCTCTGGCTGAGTCATGTTCACGCACTCCTCTAAATCACCATTTAGAAAGGCGGTCTTAACATCCATTTGCCAGATTTCGTAGTCATAGTATGCAGCAATGGCAAGTAAGATCCGGATGGACTTAAGTATAGCTACTGGAGAAAAGGTTTCGTCATAATCCACGCCTGGTCGTTGACGAAAACCCTTTGCAACAAGTCTAGCTTTGAAAGTCTCAACTTTTCCATCTACACCAAGTTTCTTCTTAAAGATCCATTTGCTCCTAATGGGTTTTACCCCTTCAGGAGCAATTCCCAAAGTCCATACTTTGTTGGTGTACATGGATTCTATCTCAGATCGCATTGCATCCAGCCATTTCACAGAGTCACCACTCGTGATGGCCTGAACGAAACTAGTCGGGTCATCATCTTCCATGACGCAATCCTCGCTTCCACCATCAATGAGAAAACCATAGTATCTCTCAGGTGGATGAGGAACCCTTCTAGATCGACGGAGAGGCCGGGGTTCGTCGGGGACTACTGAATCCTCTGGTTCCACCAAATTTTCTGTCGTAGTTTGTGTTGCTGGAACTTCTTCCAGTTCTACCTCCTTACCATTAATTTCCTTTGTAAGAAATTCCTTTTCTAAAAAGGTAGCATGTCGAGAAATAAACACCTTTTGTTCCTCAGTGTGGTAGAAGATATACCCTTGTGAGTTCTTGGGATATCCTACAAACTTGCACAGGACAGATCTTGCCTCGAGTTTGTCCGGATTGTGCCTTTTGACATAGGCTGGACAACCCCATATCATAACATACTTAAGAGATGGTCTCTTTCCCTTCCATATCTCATATGGAGTGGTAGGCACTGATTTGGTAGGAACCATATTCAATAGGTGTATGACTGTCTCAAGCGCATACCCCCAGAAGGAAATAGGCAACTCAGCATTACTCATCATAGAGCGCACCAAATCTAATAGGGTGCGATTCCTCCGCTTCGATATACCGTTGTGCTGTGGTGTATATGGAGGAGTAAGCTGAGAGAGAATCCCATTCTCTTTTAGATAATCGAGGAACTCATTGCTCAAGTATTCTCCTCCTCGATCAGATCGAAGGATTTTAATACTTCTACCCGTTTGGTTCTCTACTTCGTTCTTATATTCTCTGAATTTTTCAAAAGCTTCATGTTCCCCTCCGAAAGACGGCGCACAGAACTGCGATGTCCTGACGCTGAGATTCGGGGCAGATACTATTTGGTTTTATCCGTCCACCTCTCCGAAGATGCCAAGTTGATTTATGGCACCGTGTATCGGAGGTTTAGACGGATGCGGCCGATGTAGCAGACTTCGTCAGATTCCCCCTCGCTTAAGGGGTTTTTGATTGTGGGGATGCTCTTCCCTGCAGGCGCAAGCCCCTGCAGTTAATTACGCTACCGCATCGCGGTAACAACTTTCTCCTTCTTCAGAATTTCACTTCGTGTCGTGTGTGTTTGTTTTGTTTGTGGTTGCCCGTGGATTGTATACGGAGACTGAGTAATGCCGTCGCCCGTAGGACGTGGATTAGTCCAAATCCGTATTTACTTAGATTTGGGTTTGGTGTTCTTAGTTTAAGGATGCATTAGTCGCGTTGCGGCTAAGATAAACTTAAACGTTTGTTAAGGATACGATAGTCCTGTTTGAGACTAAGATCAACTTAACGTGATAATCCATTTAATATATGGCCGTCGGGACTCGTCACCTCTCTGATGTCGTTGAAGGATTGCAACGATAAGTGTCAGAGGAGTTCGGAGATGTACCCTTGAACCAAAGTCGATTTGGAGTTTTATAATCCATTTGAATGTTTAAGGATACGTTAGCCGTGTTTGGGGGCTAAGATCAACTTAAACAGAATCGTTTAGATCCGGAAAAAAGAGCATTTGGAGGCTCTATTGTTCCAGTTTAGGAACGTGGTGGTCCATGTTCCAGTTTAGGGACGTGGTGGTCCGACATTAGTTTAAGGACGTTCCGGTCCAACATTAGTTTAAGGACGTTCCGGTCCACGAGTTTAAAGACCCCACAGTCCGTATTGATGTGTGGTCGTCGGGACCCGTCACCTCTCTGACGTCGTTGAAGGATTACAACGATGGGTGTCAGAGGAGCTCGGAGATGTACCCTCGAACCGGATATAAATTGATTTAAGGGAGCAATCTCACTCAGTCAGTTTAATTTGAGGACTTACGGCCATGATTGGGCTAAGTCCAGTTGAAAAGTATTCAACGCCTTTTATTTGTTTTTGGTTTGTTAGACCTGTGTTAGGGCTTGGCCCATTTTTAAATAATGCATTGCATTATTTTCTATTCTTTTGTTTGGGCTCTGCCTATAAAAGATGCAGAGCATCAATTTATTTTGGGCTCTGCAAGGCGTCTGCATAGCATTTTTATTATTTAGTTTGGGCTTTGCCCATTTATAAATGATGCAGAGTATCAATTTAATTAGGCCTGTTTGGTTTTTTAATTGGGCCTGGCCCTTCAGAAAATGCATTGCATTTTCAGGCGCTTTGCGCCAATCAGAGAGCGCAAGCGCTTGTGATGACGACACGTGTCATGCAAGCACAGTGCGCTGCGCTAGTGCGCTGCGCTTGCGCTGCTGACACGTGGCGCACCTTGGTAAGTTGCGCCAATTACAGAGAGCAAAGCTCTATCTCAAAGCTCATAGCGCAAGTGATTCAGATGCCGACACGTGGCGCTTTCCCAAGAGCGCAACAGCGCAGTTTGGAAGTGCAGAGCACTAAGAATCTTTTAGATTCAAGAACAGAAGTGCAAAGCACTATTTGATTTCTTGATCTAATTTAGATCAAAGAAAAATAAGTTTTTCTTTTTATTTCAAAAACCAGAGGTTCATAAAAGTGCAAAGCACTATTTTTTTTATTTTTGTTGTTTTTTTGTTTTAAAGAACCAGTAGTTCATAAGAAGTGCAAAGCACTGTTTATTATGTGAAGATCATTGATCTGGTTTTTAGATCAATGATTTATTAAAAGAGATTTCTTCTCTCTCGTGAAGGTTTTTACCTTTTTCTTTGGAATTTTCTCAGAGTTCTCTCTTTGTTTGAAACTCTTGACTTTTTTCAAGAAAAATGTTGATGCCTTTGAATTGAGATTTGGGGTCCTTTTTATAGTGCCCATAAATTAGTTAAATTTGTTAAAGAGATTTTTCTCTGAGTGATTTGGGGAATTTTCCCCACCGTTGGATCTTTAATCCAAGGGCTTCTGTTTTACAGAAGAAAATCTTCTTGTTTTAACAAGAACAGAAAAATTTCTTTAAAATCTTTATTCTGTTTTGGCGCAAATGCTCCAGCGCGTGACACGTGTCGCGCAGCGCACAGCGCAGCGCAACTGCGCTAGCGCATCTGCGCTGACACGTGTCGCGCAGCGCAGTGCTTGCGCAACTGAAGCGTTGTGACACGTGTCGCGCAGCGCACAGCGCAGCGCAACTGCGCTAGCGCATCTGCGCTGACACGTGTCGCGCAGCGCAGTGCTTGCGCAACTGAAGCGTTGCTTCCTTTAATTTTGCTTAAAATAGAGCTTTGCTCTGATTGGGCGCGCCTTCTTGGGCGCTGCGCTGACGTATCAGCGCCTGACATGTGGCGCGTTGCGCCCGAGATTTGAAGCGTTGCTTCAAAATTTTGAATTTTGAATTTCAACAGAGATTTGCTCTGATTGGGGGAAACAAATGTTCCCCCAACGTTGCGCTCACGTGGCGCACACGTGAGTGCAGCGGTGGCAAACTCCTGATCGTTGGATCAAGTGGTGAGCTGAAGGGGCGCAAGCGCCTTATAAATAGGACCTCTGGCCCTTAGAAAAATCTCACCATTTTCTAGATTTTGATTTCCAGAGCTTTGCTCTTTCTTAGAACTCCAGAGCTTTGCTCTCGTTTCCAGAACTTTAGAGCTTTGCTCTCATTTTCCAAGTTAGAAAACTTTAGGTAAAATTAATCTTAAGTTAAATTATTTTAAATTAATTTTAATTAACCAATAGAGCTTTACTCTCACAGATCTTCTGATCTAAAGAAATCCCCTTTGGGGTTTCATCAACAGAGCTTTGCTCTCATGAATCCATAGATCTACAGAGATCTTGTTCATGGGTTTTAACCCATGAACAGAGCTTTGCTCATGGATCCATAAATAGCTCTTTTAGATTTGAAAAATGAAGAATCTTTTTATAAGTTTTTCATGAATCTTTCAAGATTCCAAAATTTTTAATTCTTTTAAGTGTAATTTTTTTTCTGATGGACCTTTTCCATTATTACCAGAGAGCCATGCTCCTTTAAGGAATTTTATTCCTTTGAGACCAGAATTTGACAAATGTCATTCTGTGACAGAGCTTTGCTCTGAAAGAGGAGATTTTCTCCTTGTCTCTAGGGATTCCCTACTGATGATAATATTCTCTTGGGGATCTTTTCTGTAACTGACAGTCTCACCCAATGATGGGGCTGTCTTATTAAAAGAGGCATTTTCACCCAGATTTTGTGGGTCCCCATTTGGTCCCCTACCCGCTGCACTGCTGTGTGGTGTAATTAATTAGTTTTTAATCCAATTAATTTTTAAATTCGTTTAATTGAAGATTTTTTAAACGCCAAGCGTTGGGATTGTAGCACTGACGGCTATTTTGTTCTTTTGCAGCGATCATGTCTCTAGACACTTCATTCCCGTTCGTCCGCTTGGAGGAGGGATTTCTCGAGGCGCCCTTGGACCGTGAAGTCTTGGCCATGATTAAGGAGCACGACCCGGAATACAAAAGTCTCCGCCTTTAGGGGTCGTGGTACAATCAGATCATCATGGGCCGACGGAGCTTCACATGCGCGGTGCCGTCAGAACCCATCACGGCGATTCACTATGCTACCCCACCCTCGGTGCAGTATGCCGTGGAGATGGCGGATTGGACATCGAAGGGTTTTCTTCATCCGGCTATAGATGCCATCTCGGTCCAGCATCCTATGGTCTTGGATATCCTAGGACGCCGTATCTGTCAGGGCGAGGCGAGACCCTGGGGGCAATCATATAACATTGGTCTGATTCCCCGCCACCCGATTGGCTATCTGCCATGGGCCCGGTACATCCTGTCGACGAAAAAGTCGCAGTTGATAAGGTTAGGACTGTACACCGCAGTGTACGTCTCTCTATTTCAATATCCCACGCTCCCGACCTGGTGGTTTAAGGCTTTCTTGGAGCAATGGAACATTCCTACCCACACTTTCCTTGCCATGGATCGGGAAGTGTCCATCTCTTTGGAGGAGTTCACGGAGGTATCCGGTCTACCAGTCATGGGAGAACATTATGAGGAGCTACTCCCGACAGATGTGTACGTCTTTGGTGCTAGGCCGATGGTAAGGGGGGTCACACTGGAGAATGCCGTTCAACATCAATTCCCAAGCTTGATTAAGGTGTTGAACATCTATGAATCTCTTTTTATCGAACATGGGAGTCGGGGGGTTAACTTTGAAGATTTCATCGCTCGGTTCCTTCGCCCAAGCGTCCTCTCATCAGAGGCTGCCAAGTTTGCCACTCTGGATGACCCTTTCGGTCTAGGTGTGGACAACCTACCGGAGAAGGATATAGATCAAAATGGTTTTTTTCTTCCGAACTTCCCTACCATGTAGTTTGCAGAAATTGCGGCCCCTAGAATGGATGATGAGGCCTTTTCTTAGGATTTCTTGGACTGTGGCTGAGCTGGTTTGCGATCCCAATGCACTCTCATCGTATACGGCCCTCTGTTTTTTACCGAGCCCACCGGATGGCCATCGGGGTAAAGGTGGCTGTGGGGATCGCCGTCTTGGCGCACTTATACCATGGCCTCAGTCGAGCAGCGAATGCTAATGAGCCCGGGGTACTGCACGTGGTCTTCCCGATGCATTACTTTGCATCGTGGCTCGAGCTACACACGGCGGGTGTCTTCGACATGCATAAAAGGCCCTCGTTCTTTGACAAGTGCGGTTTTCCTCGCATTATACAGCTGATCGGCGCATCAATTTTAACCCCATCACCGCGGAACGCCAGGGGCTTACTCCTTCGCCCTCATACCGTTGGAGCCGGGATGTCCTTTGTCGATAAGGTATTGACCATTGGAAAGGTGTCTACCGTTGTGACGCGGCCATTACAAGATGTCTTTAAGGATGGAGCCTCAGTTTTGACGGCTCGAGAGACCCTTCACTTATATTCCATTAGACTGGGTTTCCTAGTTTTTAGGCAGAATGGTGTGGCAATTTTTATGAGGTACAACCCGCATCGTTTTGCTCAACAACTGGGCTACGATCAAGGGGTCCTCTTGGAAGCCTTCTTGCTGGAACCCACTGCCACTGAAGAAGGGATGGAGAACGCACTGCACCATTTCATGCGTCTGAATACGAGCTCTCATTTTTTTATCAATGCGCCGGCTTACGCTCCGAAACTCCTCAATGTGTACAAAGACTGGTACAATCATGCAACATGAACAGTTATAAAGGAGGAAAGGCGATTGTTAGTCGATCGTAAGGGTGCGCCTCCAGGTACCGATCGCAACGCTCCTTTGGTTCCTAGGACTCCAGTAGTCGCTCCTCTAAAAGAGGTTAGAATTGGGCCACCGCGTGCGCAAAGTCCTCCACGTGGCTTGTCGCTCCCTGATGTCACAGATGCACCTGCAGCGCCCTGTGCTCCAGTGGAGACAGTGGTTGTATCCTCGCCGGAGTCTGGCGTGGGTGCGGACATTGGGACCCGCCGTCCCAAGGTGGCTGCTAAGCGGAAATCGATCCCACGTGAGCCTAGGGTCGGGGGACAGAAGAAAAAGAAGTCGCTCTTTACTGCGGACGTCGCGTTTGGTCAGGAACCCCACGCTCCCTATGCCGAGGGCCTGAGTGAATACGGAACTAACGAGGGATTAATCATGCCGCCGCCGGACGACACAGACTTGGAAGCCGCTCTCGAAACTTCAGCGTGGTTGGCAAAGCGTGACGCGTGGTTGGCTAAGCTTGCGCAATCAGGTAACTACTAGTCGCATTTTCTTTATTGCATCATATTTTTTTATTGCCTTTGACTAACGTTTTCCTTTCTTTTCTTCCAACAGGCATCACTGATGAGGAAGCCGTTGCCACTTCACTCAAGACATTCCAGGAGGAAGAACGCCTTAGAGCGTCTTTAGGCCTCAGTAAGTCTCTATTCATCAAGTTTTCATTTCTCTTGTGTTATGGTCGATCTAACTTTCCCTTTTTATCACAGGAACCTCGATGCCGCTCCCGCCAAGTGATGCAGATGTTCCGTCAGTTGCCGATGTTCCTGTTAGTGTTTATGCCCTAGAAGGCCATTACTGTATCATACTAGTTTGTATATTACTTAATGGAAGCTTGGGATATTCACATGTATATAACAGTCTTGCTAAACATGGTAGTATGCTACTTGGTTTTTCTATCTTAATATGTGAGTATACGTATTGATAGAGCTCTTAGGATCTTGCTTGACTACCAGCGTTGTGATGGCAGTCACACTAGTGGGGGCTGGGTAGTCTACAAGCACATCTTTATTCAGGTCCCTAGTCGTTGGATTATCGAGACAGGGCATCGATACTCCGGAGTAGACTAGTGTGTACGCTTCTTATCCCAGTTGGGGAGATGGTCTGTCCCACAGCCGTCAGTACGTCGTACTGGAGATAGTATGCAGGTGCTCGTTAGGTTACGGGTACACCGGACAGGACTCACAGGGAACTGTTGGTTGGTTTTATACCAGTCGTCAGTGAACAGTTCCCAGGTGACATGAGTACAGCATAGTCCGCAGACTTGACACTGCTACTTCGCCTCGAGTGTGTCCCACTGTTCTTAGATTGCTACCCTACCACGGCTCAAAGGAGTCGTGCAAACAGGTAGCAGTTGGGTGCAGTCCCGAGCACTTGGAGGCAGTGGCGGTTAGACAGGATTCGTCTCTCCCGGTATTGGGGGTTGATATCGCGCTGTGTCAGAGAGCCATTACGCAAAGTCCCTGGCCAGGGCAAGCGAGATTTGCTGGTAGGTTCCAGTAGTTTCTCAGGGTGTAATGGGCTTCGCTCCGACACGACTTATACCGCTATTAGGGGACTGACGCTTGCCGCCCCCCTAGGCCCGATATGCGATAGTCTTAGACGAACGGACCGGACTGTACGGAGATTGTCACATCAGACTCAGTAGGAGTTCGGATGGGTTTCCTCATCGGCCTTCTTATCGACATCTACCTGGGGACCGTTACGTACAGCTAGTGCCGCTTGCGGTCTGTGGTTAAACCCACTGCCAGCGTAGTAGTCGAGTCTCTAGATTCCCACACAGAGAGTTTCCCTACTCCAGGCGAAACGATATAGAGACCGTATGGTTTTACGACAAGGGTTCGGACGCATACGTGTGTTTACGCACGTACGACTTTCGGACAGTTTTTACCAGTCGGCTTTGGTTTAAGCCAGTTACTGGTATCCGGTTATTGGATTTATACAGTCTAAAGTTTTTCCGTATTTTTGCGGAAAGGAGGGGCATTCTCGTAATTGCGCGAGAAGCTTCTAGAAGATGGTGACTAAGGAGGTTTAGGTGGCATATACAATGAATGTGATTAATGAGTCATATGGATGATTCATCCATGTCATTAATGCATCATAAATGCTTAATGACTCATGGATGTGAATCATCACTAGATATTATCAAGCATGGTTGTTAAATGCTTTATTTTCTTTTCTTGATAAAATAAAATGCTTGATATATATTATGATAACTCATTATTCTCACTTCATTATTATCTTCATCTTCTCTCTCCTCAAGCTCTCCCTCTTCAAACCCTAATCCTCCCCTCTCATGTGTTGAGTACAAGGATTAGTTAGATTAATTAAACCATAACCCCCACTCTATATCACCTAGCTTCTTTGATTAGCACTTAAAGAAGGTTAGTTGCCTCAAGTTTAGAGGCTAAGCTTGGAGTAAAGCTCTCGGGTGGATCGTCAACTACTTCGAGAAGGCCGAGGAGGAGGTGGAGTTCGTAAAGACGAAGGACACGGTTCTTTAGGTATAATCCCTTTACATAGTAGTTGTTAACAACTATGTTTGATGTTAGTTATCGTTTAGCTTCGATTCATGCGGTTAGTCGATGTTTAAGCAAAGAACAAGATCGTTTTTCATATTTCCGCCTCCCCGCAAAGCGTGGGGTGTTGTACATCGACTTACAGTGGTATCAGAGCCTCGCTAAACAATAAATAACTTACTTGCAAATTTGTATGAATTTCGAACGGAAAAAACGAAACCGGAAAACCCCGAAATCACAAGTTTCTGTCGAATTTTAAATGAAGTCCTAAAATTTTTCAGGGAGGTTCAGAAAGCTTAAAAAGACAGTAGAAGAACACCCAAGAAATTTGGGCCCCTGAATCGCCTAAAGCGCCGCGGAACCGCGGCGGACCGCACCGATCCGCCGCGCTTCCGCCGCCGAGTTGGCGATTCAGGAACCCAAATTTTCTGTGTTGCTTCTCTGTGATATTTGGTATTTTCTGGAATATTTTATTTTTGCTCAGGTTTCAGATTTACAGAGAAGTATTGGAGCAAAATTAAAAGTGTTTAATCGGTCGAAATTATACAGTATTTGCTTGTTGGATTATATCTGTGTTTGTATAATGTGTTCGTAAACCTCCCCTAACTGCTAGTATGTCGGTTGGCAGGGGGTTGCACATTTCTGTAATGGATTTTATCTGTTTGTGAATATGAACTGTGTTGGACTGTTGTGATGTATAGCCGGGGTTATGTGATGGGTTATTATTTAATTCATTTGATGTAAATGTAATTTGTTGTAATATTATTTTGCGGGGCACATCCAGGTTGCGGTTGTAGCCACCGTTGTATTATTTCATTTTACTGTTTTTGCTCCTAGGACAGACCCAAGGTAGGGTGCACAAACTGCCGGGCGGGTAGTTTGCCGTACCCGTTGGGGTCTTGGGTGGGGTAATGGCTATTCATCACAACTGTGTAATCCGTCTTTTGTTGCAGGCTCAAAACAAACACGGATTGCTTGCAAATCCAATAAAGTTCATCTGTGATCTGGAATGCCTATTATTGCGTCTGACGAATGTACAATATCTATATATGATAGCTATTTAGACGTCACTTATGTTTTACACCCGCGCTAGCCCAGCCCCCGCTCTGTCGTTAGTTAAGTAACCTAACGGGTGATGACGGGACCCCGTGGCGAATGCGGATGGCATAAGAGGACGTTGTATTTTCGTTGTTTTCTGCAATGATAGGTTAATGATGGGACGCATTATCTATAATGCAAAGAAAAACAAACCAAAGTTTAAATCGTTGGAACAATTTAAAAGAAACCACTCGGTTAATTTTAAAACAGATATTTTTTAAATGCGGAGCTTTAACCACTCCTTTTAAAAGCTATCAGGTTCCTTCGGTTATATCAAGTTCACTACGTTCACGGTTTCGCCAAAACCAGTCGTAGCCCTCCGTCATTTCTTATGGATAGTCAGTAGTATTCAAGCTATGTTTGTTGGCTTTCGTCAAGGCATAGTGTTTGGTAGCTACTGGGTATTCATTTGTTGCATAGATAGATGTGTTGGTTTGGGACAATCGCATTACCTTGTTGGCTTACGTCAAGGGTATATACGGATGGGTTCAAATTAACAAGATAATGATGGGCAGAACTTGACATGTGACTTATGATTTGTTGGCTTACGTCAAGGTCATAAGAGCATGGGGCAAAAACCTATATCGGGAATTTCTAAAGAAACTGAAATTTGCAAAGAGATGCATACCATTTGGAGTTTGATGAATGTTGGTAGGATTCCTTCAACATTATCATACGATGATATTTGGATCCCGATCCTACTGTGAGTATATGCTACTTATCAGGATATTCGACACTTAACGATCAATGCTATAAACCAAGTGGGTGTCCAGAAAAGTGTCAGCGGGGTTACGCCCCCAGAGAAAAGAGGTTATTTAATTAAGGAACTTCGCGAAAGCGTTGGAAAACCTCCCTCGAAGTATCGACACTGGCCTGGCTGAACGGTTAAGCAAGTATTGTACGGTGAGAATAGTCCTGGCTAATTCTTCTTTTATGGTTTGAGGAAGGATTCGAGAAACAGTGGGAGCCATCCAGTTTAGATAAACTAAAAACCACTCTAAACTTGCAAGAGCATCATGCTAAAGAGTTTTCTTCTCTCTCTCCTAATTGCAGCGACTCTGAAAATGACTGGACTTAAGTTACTTTTAGAGAAAAATATACCGACAGGGCCAAACTATAAAGATTGGCCGCGGAATGTCAAAATGGCTTTGACCTATGACAAATTAGGGTACGTCCTCACCGCTACGGCACCTGCTGTCCCTGGTCCCAAATCCAGCAATGCGGATAAGGAAATCCGCAAAACCTGGGATTTAGATTGCACGAAAGCCAAGTGCATCGTGCTTGCCTCAATGAACAATCATCAGAGGAGGCACGAGGATATGAACCTAGATGGCATATTTCTCCATACAAAGGAACTTTATGGAGAGCAATCTCGTATAGCAAGATACGAGACCTCTAAGAACTTGTTTCGAGCGAGGTTGGCTGTCGGGTCATCGGTAGGAGAACATGTCCTAAAGATGATCGGCTATATTGAAGAGCTCGCAGACCTTGGGACGACTTTGGATAATGAGCTCTATACAGACCTTATTCTTCAGTCCCTTCCTCCCACCTACGCCCAGTTTATCCTAAACTTCAACCTTCAAAGAAAAGAAGTTGAACTTCCGGAACTCCTGAACATGTTAAGGAGTGCAGAGGGCACCTTGCAGAAAGCAAGGGAAACACCCGCTATGTTTGTTAGCGGTGCATCTTCTTCCGGGTCCAAGGCTAGGGCCAAAGGAAGGAAGAAGAAGGCCGCCACCAAACCTAGAGGAGGTGTTAGTAAGGTGGGAGGGAAGGGAAAGAAAAAGTTTGCGGTACCGGTAGCTGGCCAGGATGAATGCTTCCATTGTCACAAGAAAGGGCACTGGAAGAAGGATTGCAAGGCGTGGAACGCCAAGAACCAGGAACCGAAGCAAGCTGTGGCTTCGACTTCAGGTGTGTTTGTAATTGAGAATTGTCTGTCGATCAACTCTACTTCCTGGGTATTGGATACCGGATCAGGATCTTATATTTGCAATTCATTGCAGGCACTGAGAAACCGTAGAGTGCTGAAGGAAGGTGATATGACCCTAAAGGTTGCTAACGGAGCTAGCGTGGGAGCTGCGTCCGTCGGGGATTATCACCTAGGATTGTCGAGTGGACACATTTTGGTTTTACATAACTGTTATTTTGTACCAAGCTTAACGTGTAATATCATATCAGTTTCCTTGTTATCAAATAAAGGTTATGATTTCACGTTTGTAAGAGATGTTGTTAACATCCACCTTAATCATGGTTTGATTGGGTCCGGTACCTTAAATAACGGTATATATGTTTTAAACCAACTCCAAATTTTCAATGTCCAGAACACACTAAAAAGAAAGTCTCCAGATTTAAATAAAGCTTTCTTATGGCATTGTAGACTGGGTCACATCAATGAGAGAAGGTTGACTAAGTTGCTTAGAGAAGGATATTTGGACTCGTTCGAATATCAAACTTATGACACTTGTCAATCTTGTCTCAAAGGAAAGATGACAAAGACTCCATTTACTGGACATGGAGTAAGAGCGAGTGAGCTCTTAGGACTCATACACAGCGATGTATACGGTCCAATGTCTACACATGCAAGAGGTGGTTTTTCCTATTTCATTACTTTCACGGATGATTAATCAAGGTACGGATTCATTTATCTGATGAAACATAAATCCGAGGCTTTTGAGAAATTCCAAGAGTATAAGAATGAAGTAGAAAACCAAACCGGCAAAAGTATCAAGACACTTAGATCTGATCGAGATGGTGAATACTTGAGTGCCGAGTTCCTAGGTTACCTAAAAGAGAAAGGAATTCTCTCTCAGCTTACTCCTCCATACACTCCACAGCATAATGGTGTATCGGAGAGACGGAATCGAACCCTATTGGATATGGTACGATCCATGATGAGTAATGCTGAGTTACCACGATCTTTCTGGGGTTATGCGCTAGAATCAGCGGCATATTTTTTGAACAGAGTTCCAACCAAAACTGTGCCTACCACACCATATCAGATGTGGAGTGGGAAGAAACCCTATCTTCAGTACCTGAAGACATGGGGATGTCCAGCTTTTGTAAAAAAGCAGCATCCGGACAAGCTCGAGGCACGCTCAGTAGAATGCAAGTTTGTAGGATATCCAAAGAACTCTATGGGATATTGTTTCTATTACGCAGAGGAACAAAAGGTTTTTGTTTCTCGTCATGCCCGCTTCTTAGAAACTGAATTTTTAGAAAATCAGAAGAGTGGGAGCGAAATAGAACTGGAAGAAATTCCAGAACCACAAGCTGCTACTGAAAGTTTGGTAGAACCAGAAGTTCAAAAAGAACAGGACATTCCCGCACCCCTCCGCAGGAGTAGTAGGCCGTTTCATCCGCCTAAGAGATACTACGGTTTTCTCATAGATGGGGATAGAGAGGATTGCATTATAGATGATGATGAACCTACTGACTTTCAGCAGGCCATCCAGAGCGGCGACTCGGTACGATGGCTAGATGCAATGCGGACCGAAATGGAGTCCATGTACACCAACAAAGTATGGACTTTGGACTTTGCTCCAGATGGGGTAAAACCCATAGGATGCAAATGGATCTTCAAGAAAAAGATTGGTGTAGATGGACAGGTGGAAACCTATAAGGCTAGACTTGTTGCAAAGGGTTTTCGTCAAAGACCTGGTTTGGACTATGACGAAACTTTTTCTCCAGTGGCTATGCTCAAATCCATTCGGGTCCTTCTTGCTATTGCTGCCTTCCATGATTATGAAATCTGGCAGATGGACGTAAAGACGGCTTTTCTGAATGGAAATTTAGAAGAGTGCGTCTATATGGATCAGCCAGAGGGTTTCAATCAGAGTGGGAGCAGCGGGAAAGTATGCAAGCTGCTTAAGTCCATTTATGGACTAAAGCAGGCATCGCGGAGTTGGAACATCTGTTTTGATGAGACAGTCAAAGAATATGACTTTATCAAAAATCCAGATGAACCGTGCATATATAGTAAAGTTGTAGCCAGAAGTGTCGTATTCCTCGTCTTGTACGTGGATGACATTCTATTAATAGGAAATGACATTCCTATGCTACAATCTGTCAAAGGATTCTTGTCACACAGGTTCTCCATGAAAGACCTGGGTGATGCCTCTTACATTCTGGGGATCCGGATCTATCGTGATAGATCCAAGAGGATGTTGGGACTTTCGCAGTCCAGGTATATCGACACTGTACTGAAAAGATTCAGTATGGAAGATTCTAAGCGCGGTAATCTACCGGCTTGTCACGGAATCACCCTCTCCAAAGAGATGTCTCCCAAGACTGATTTGGAAAGGGAACGCATGTCTATTATACCCTACGCTTCTGCGGTAGGCTCTATAATGTATGCGATGTTGTGCACCAGACCAGATGTAGCTTACGCACTAAGCGTGGTAAGCCGGTATCAGTCAGACCCAGGGGAGAAGCACTGGATAGCAGTAAAGAACATTCTCAAGTACCTGAGAAGGACTAAGGAGATGTTCTTGGTTTACGGCGGAAAAGACCTCAGGTTAGAGGCCTTTGCTGATTCCAGCTTTCAGAGTGATAAGGACGATTCCAAGTCCGTGTCGGGTTATGTCTTTACCCTCAATGGAGGGGCGGTGTGCTGGAAGAGCTCCAAGCAAGACACCGTTGCTGACTCAACGATGGAAGCGGAGTATATAGCTGCTTGCGATGCCGCAAAAGAAGCAGTCTGGATGAAGAAGTTCCTAACAGAACTTCAGGTGGTTCCTACCATAGTTGATCCAATACCTCTGTATTGCGACAACAACGGAGCTATAGCTTTAGCGAAGGAACCAAGGTCCCATCAGAAGTCCAGACACATCTTAAGGCGGTATCACCTGATCAGGGAGATCATTGATCGTCGGGAGATCGAGGTTCGGAGAGTTGCTTCTGAAGAGAACATTGCCGATCCATTCACAAAGGCCCTACCTCAGATTCAGTTCGAGAGGCTACTCGAGATCATCGGTCTTCGATACGCCAGTACATGGCCCTAGTGCAAGTGGGAGATTGTTAGTGTTTATGCCCTAGAAGGCCATTACTGTATCATACTAGTTTGTATATTACTTAATGGAAGCTTGGGATATTCATATGTATATAACAGTCTTGCTAAACATGGTAGTATGCTACTTGGTTTTTCTATCTTAATATGTGAGTATACGTATTGATAGAGCTCTTAGGATCTTGCTTGACTACCAGCGTTGTGATGGCAGTCACACTAGTGGGGGCTGGGTAGTCTACAAGCACATCCTTATTCAGATCCCTAGTCGTTGGATTATCGAGAGAGGGCATCGATACTCCGGAGTAGACTAGTGTGTACGCTTCTCATCCCAGTTGGGGAGATGGTCTGTCCCACAGCCGTCAGTACGTCGTACTGGAGATAGTATGCAGGTGCTCGTTAGGTTACGGGTACATCAGACAGGACTTATAGGGAACTGTTGGTTGGTTTTATACCAGTCGTCAGTGAACAGTTCCCAGGTGACATGAGTACAGCATAGTCCGCAGACTTAACACTGCTACTTCGCCTCGAGTGTGTCCCACTGTTCTTAGATTGCTACCCTACCACGGCTCAAAGGAGTCGTGCAAACAGGTAGCAGTTGGGTGCAGTCCCGAGCACTTGGAGGCAGTGGCGGTTAGACAGGATTCGTCTCTCCCGGTATTGGGGGTTGATATCGCGCTGTGTCAGAGAGCCATTACGCAAAGTCCCTGGCTAGGGCAAGCGAGATTTGCTGGTAGGTTCCAGTAGTTTCTCAGGGTGTAATGGGCTTCGCTCCGACACGACTTATACCGCTATTAGGGGACTGACGCTTGCCGCCCCCTAGGACCGATATGCGATAGTCTTAGACGAACGGACCGGACTGTACGGAGATTGTCACATCAGACTCAGTAGGAGTTCGGATGGGTTTCCTCATCGGCCTTCTTATCGACATCTACCTGGGGACCGTTACGTACAGCTAGTGCCGCTTGCGGTCTGTGGTTAAACCCACTGCCAGCGTAGTAGTCGAGTCTCTAGAGTCCCACACAGAGAGTTTCCCTACTCCAGGCGAAACGATATTGAGGTCGTATGGTTTTACGACAAGGGTTCGGACGCATACGTGTGTTTACGCACGTACGACTTTCGGACAGTTTTTACCAGTCGGCTTTGGTTTAAGCCAGTTACTGGTATCCGGTTATTGGATTTATACAGTCTAAAGTTTTTCCGTATTTTTGCGGAAAGGAGGGGCATTCTCGTAATTGCGCGAGAAGCTTCTAGAAGATGGTGACTAAGGAGGTTTAGGTGGCATATACAATGAATGTGATTAGTGAGTCATATGGATGATTCATCCATGTCATTAATGCATCATAAATGCTTAATGACTCATGGATGTGAATCATCACTAGATATTATCAAGCATGGTTGTTAAATGCTTTATTTTCTTTTCTTGATAAAATAAAATGCTTGATATATATTATGATAACTCATTATTCTCACTTCATTATTATCTTCATCTTCTCTCTCCTCAAGCTCTCCCTCTTCAAACCCTAATCCTCCCCTCTCATGTGTTGAGTACAAGGATTAGTTAGACTAATTAAACCATAACCCTCACTCTATATCACCTAGCTTCTTTGATTAGCACTTAAAGAAGGTTAGTTGCCTCAAGTTTAGAGGCTAAGCTTGGAGTAAAGCTCTCGGGTGGATCGTCTACTACTTCGAGAAGGCCGAGGAGGAGGTGGAGTTCGTAAAGACGAAGGACACGGTTCTTTAGGTATAATCCATTTACATAGTAGTTGTTAACAACTATGTTTGATGTTAGTTATCGTTTAGCTTCGATTCATGCGGTTAGTCGATGTTTAAGCAAAGAACAAGATCGTTTTTCATATTTTCGCCTCCCTGCAAAGCGTGGGGTGTTATACATTGACTTACAGTTCCCGCTTCCTCTGTGCCACCGCAGGAGGTTCGTCTTGAAGAGCCGATGAAAGATGCCCTAAAGGCTCTGGAGGCATCCCTGAACGAGGATGACGACGCCTTGAAGGAAGCGTCACGAAGGTCCATCGCGACAGCCCGGGAGGAAAGGAAGCGGCTGAGGCGTAAGGAAAAGGCGCGCAGGGCTGCTTTGGCCATTGGAGCGGGCCCCAGCACCGTTCCTCGAGCCGATACTCCGTCAGAAGAGTCCCCGGTCGTCCTATCTACGGCTCATAGACAGACGATCCGTGCCAATAGAGAGGCTAACGACAAGTCTACCTCAGGTAATACTTCTTTCAGAATTTCGTCATAAAACTCATAATGTTGTTGGTTCTTATATATTTTATCTTGCAGGGCCAAGTCCAACCGAGGGGGAGGCGGAGACCGTTGAACCCAAGGAAGCAGAGGAGGCGGCACCTACCGAACCCAAGCCAACAGTGGGCAACGTTGCTGAGGCTTTGGAGCCTGAGGTGGAGGTTGGGGGGTCTGTAGCTGAGAAGGTCATTGATACCGAGCCTGAAGTGGCGGCAGATGAAATGATCATCATAACCGAGCTGAGGGTAGTGGTGGGCGAGGTGCTTGAGGCTGGCGACCTCGTGGTGACGGTGGATGAGCCGATGGAGATGGCGGAGCCCAAAAAAGTAGCTGATGAGATGGGCATGACTCTTGGGGAAGAGTCAGCCGTTTCCTTCCAAGAATCCGGCAACGCTCCAATCATTGCCCTCCCTGCCTATGATCTCCTGCCGTCTCCTGGTCGTGCGAGCACGACGACGGTCCCTATCGAGTCGGGTGATGAGGCTACGGGCGGTGGCCTCATGTCCACGGAGGAGGGATACGCCTCCGTTTCAGCCTGCAGCTCGTTAGGTAAATCCTAAGTTAGTGTTCTTTCTTTGCCTTACAATTTTTCTGGCAAATTTACCTTTTTTGTAACGCAGGTGCAGCCAGCGCCGATGCCCCACTGCTCGAGGGAGCGCCTTCAACGACTGCCTTGGCGGTGGTCACCTCTCAACCCTCTCTCATACCCTCGAAGATGTTGGAAGGTATGGGTTTGCAATTTATTAATCTTATCTTCCAGACGCATAATTTGTGTACTAAAGTCACACTGTTGTGTCCTTCAGGAGTGCTTTTTGACCATCTCTATCAAGTGTTGCTCCCACACTTCTCTTTCCCATCTGAATTCGCCTCTCCCTCTGGTGGTGCTGGTGAGTACCGTTCCCGAATGATATCTTTGTTTTTCAGTTGTAGAATTATTTCTAACTCTCTCTTGTCCTGACTGCAGTGTTACAAATCGAAGGGGGAGAAGAAAGATCGGTTGCGCCACCGGCCCTTTCGGCCTTGCCACCTGCTTCAACCGGTATAGTAAACTATCTTATCAATGACTTTCTCCATATCTATTGAATCATCATATAATCGCATTTTGTCTTTTTCAGCTGTCGTTCCAGTCTCGATGCCTTTTGAGTCTCGTATTACAATACCGGACGGCCCTTCCCAGAGACGTCCGTCCTCAAAAGGTGCGGCGAATAGTCTGCGCATGTTGAGCGACTACATCGAGGAACTCGACGTCGAGGCTCCTACATCTGCTGAGGACTTCGCTACGACGGTTAACCCGATGTTGGTGATATTTGCCACCTTCCATGACGAGGGCATTGTTGCCTCTTGGGTTAACCATTGTCGGGAGATTGAGGCTCGCCTTCATCAGCTGGAGTCGATGCGCCTATCCCCCGAGACTTTGGCCGTGAGCACTCAACGGGGAGCATGGCTCGAGCAAAGCAGTTCTCATTTCCGTTATTTGGAACAAGAAGCACCTTTGAGGCTGAAGGAGTGCCAAGAATCTTCAAGCGAAACTGCTCGCCTGCATGCTGAAGTTGAGGCAAACGCCGCTGATGTAAAGGCCGTCTTCGAGGGCCTTCTGGAGCGCATCTCAAATGGGCTGAGACTGAAGCGGGCACTTGATGTCGCCGAGCATAACACTCCAGGCCGTGAATCTGCTCATCAGGCCGTCAGGGATCAGCTTGCATCTGTCGAGAAGCAACGAGCCCAAGTGGAGGCGGAGTTGGCAGTGGTGGCCAATCAGAAGAAAGTGGGGAAGGAAGTGCGCGAACAATTGCTAGAGCTATGCAGGACGCTTCCTTCTCAGTAACTCTCCTTGTATCGTTTGTACTTATAAATAAAAAATGCATATATATATTTTTCATCCTTTAGCACAATGTATCCTGTACTCAATCAAGTTTATGAATAAAAGATACACATTTTCTGTAATTTCTTGTGTCATTTTTTCGCCTTTTCTTTCTTTCATTATCCGCACGCCACCTTAGTAAACATGGTCAATAGATAATAGAGCATGCATCTTGACTTTCTTAAGAATCAGCGATGGCTTAGGCCACAGGTTCAGATCTGCTGCCTAAGACTTTTCAACTCTATGAGCCGTGAGGGTCTCGTAGAGATTTTTCTCCCTACGGATCGAGAGGATCTCGTAGGTGGGTTTTTTCTCCTTAGGAACCGTGAGGATTCCTAAGTGTGATTTTCTCTTATAAGTCGTAAGGATCCTATAAGAGAATTTTTCCCTCTTATGAGTCGAGAGGACCCGTAAGCGGTTGTTTCCCTCCTTATCGAGATTCGACTTTGGAGAGTGAGACCCGTGAATAGTATGCAAGAGAACTTTTTGGATCGACTTGCAGGGTCCCATTGTTCAGGAAGCAAGTTTTTTTTAGTCCCTGCTGTCTGAGGCTTCATTTGCAGTTTGAGACGAATCGGGAATTTCCCGCGGAGACACTGGTTTCTCTGCGAGCCGACACGAATCAGGAGGCTCTCGTCAAGGAGTGTTTGTATCCGTGAGTCGAGGAGTTTGCTAGGGATTATTTATTTCCCAAGCGCCAAGGATTATTTGTTTCCTTGGGGTTTGAAACGAGTCGAGGATTTCCCACGGAGGCACTGGTGGCTCTGCGAGTCGACACGGATCAGGAGGCTCTCGTCAAGGAGTGTTTGTATCCGTGAGTCGAGGAGTTTGCTAGGGATTATTTGTTTCCCAAGCGCCAAGGATTATTTGTTTCCTTGGGATTTGAAACGAGTCGAGGATTTCCTACGGAGGCACTGGTGGCTCTGCGAGTCGACGCGGATCAGGAGGCTCTCGTCAAGGAGTGTTTGTATCCGTGAGTCGAGGAGTTTGCTAGGGATTATTTGTTTCCCAAGCGCCAAGGATTATTTGTTTCCTTGGGATTTGAAACGAGTCGAGGATTTCCCACGGAGGCACTGGTGGGTCTGCGAGTCGACGCGGATCAGGAGGCTCTCGTCAAGGAGTGTTTGTATCCGTGAGTCGAGGAGTTTGCTAGGGATTATTTGTTTCCCAAGCGCCAAGGATTATTTGTTTCCTTAGGATTTTAAACGAGTCGAGGATTTCCCACGGAGGCACTGGTGGGTCTGCGAGTCGACGCGGATCAGGAGGCTCTCGTCAAGGAGTGTTTGTATCCGTAAGTCGAGGAGTTTGCTAGGGATTATTTGTTTCCCAAGCGCCAAGGATTATTTGTTTCCTTGGGATTTGAAATGAGTCGAGGATTTCCCACGGAGGCACTGGTGGCTCTGCGAGTCGACGCGGATCAGGAGGCTCTCGTCAAGGAGTGTTTGTATCCGTGAGTCGAGGAGTTTGCTAGGGATTATTTGTTTCCTAAGCGCCAAGGATTATTTGTTTCTTTGGGATTTGAAACGAGTCGAGGATTTCCCATGGAGGTGTAGGGTGTTTTTCGTCACCCCATTGAGATGGGAATACGCGCACGCTTGTCAGGCGTACTACAGATTCCCCCTGCCTAGGGTAGGCGGGGGTTTAATGATTGTGGGGATCCGAATCTCCGGCAGCCGCGGACTAAGCTGCCGTTAATTACCCCTCGCCTTTGGGGCGAGGGAACCTCCGATTAACGGGTTAAACTGGTCATGCGAACTTAATGTGCAGTGTACGTGTGTTTTGTTTTGAAAAAGGGGGGTTTGGATATATCGGGAGCCATGCAGAGTTTTTACGGGGGTCCCGGTACCCGGATAGCGGGCTGGAGGTCAAGGGGGCTAGCAGCCCCCTTGCGGGGTGCGGGGCAGCGCCCCGTTAGAAATTTTTTTCTAACAGGGACAGTGTCGTGGAGTACGTGTGTGTATAAATTTGTATACATATGTATATATATACATATATATATAAATAAAGGGGAAAAGGCATCCAAAGGATGCGTGGGGCAGCACCTTGGGCGCTGTGCGCTTAGGTGCTGTGCGCTCAGGCGCAAGCACGCCACGTGTCGGCACGTGGGCGCGCTGCGCGCTGGAGCGCAAGCGCGCGCGCCACGTGTCGGCACGTGGGCGCTTTGCGCATCGCACTGGTGCGCAAGCGCGCGCGCCACGTGTCGGCACGTGGGCGCTTTGCGCACGAGCGCTGCGCGCTGGAGCGCAAGCGCGCAGGTGCGCAAGTGCGCGCGCCACGTGTCGGCACGTGGGCGCTTTGCGCATCGCGCTGGTGCGCAAACGCGCGCGCCACGTGTCGGCACGTGGGCGCTTTGCGCACGAGCGCTGCGTGCTGGTGCGCAAGCGCGCAGGAGCGCAAGCGCGCGCGCCACGTGTCGGCGCGTGGGCGCTTTGCGCTCGAGCGCTAGCGCGCCGGCGAGGAAAGGAGGGCTTTTAGCCCCAGAAACCCTCGAAAGAGAAATTGGTGGAGTTAAACTCCTGAAAAAAAGGGAAAATGTTTTTGTTGGGGAAATGGGTTCTTCTTCTTCCTCCTCCGTTGGCTGGCTCAAGGGATGTGAGATCTAAAAATCTCTTCTTTTTGAGATCTAATGGAAGATCTGAGTTCCCCTTTATGGGTTTTGTGGTGGAAAACTATTTAGTTTTGAAAAAGGAAGAGTAAAACTCTTGATTTAATTCGAAGAAAAGAAGAAGGTTTTGGAACCTTGAAGAGGGAAGAAAGATCTCAGATCTGAAACTTTTTTGGAGAGAGAAAAAAGTTGTTGAGATATTTCATTATCTTTGCCTTTATAGGCTATACACTTTACACATAGCCCCTTGGGCTTCACAATAATGGCATTTTGCCTATCCCATGGCTCATGTGCCATTTCTTTTTGCACATAAGCCATGGGCTTTACAAAAATTTGGCTTTATGCCCATTTTCTTACATTTATCCATAAAATAAAATAAAAGAAAATGCAACAAAATTATTTATTACAAAATTTTTATCTTGGCATGGGGGGAGGCCGGCCGCTTCATGTTCGGGCTCGACCCGGGCATGGGCCCACTGGGTCTGGGCTTGGGCCACTTGGCTTGGGGTTGACTTGGATTTTGACTTGGTCAACCGGGGTGTAAATTTTTACCCCAACAAATTGCCCCCCATCAATAAATGCACACCACATATGTGGGTCGTGTGCATGAAATTGATGGATCTTCTTTCACGTGGAGGCGACTTGATTTGGTTCCCACCTTTTGGGAAGCTGGCACTGCCCTTTTTACGACATGGACGGTCGATGCAGCCCTTTTGCGACTTGGACGGTCGATGCTGCCCTTTTAGCGACTTGGACGGTCGGTGCTGCCCTTTTAGCGACGTGGACGGTCGGTTCTGCCCTTTTTGCGACGTGGACGGTCGGTGCTGCCCTTTTAGCGACTTGGACGGTCGGTTCTGCCCTTTTTGCGACGTGGACGGTCGGTTCTGCCCTTTTAGCGACGTGGACGGTCGATGCTGCCCTTTTAGCGACGTGGACGGTCGATGCTGCCCTTTTAGCGACTTGGACGGTCGGTGCTGCCCTTTTAGCGACGTGGACGGTCGGTTCTGCCCTTTTTGCGACGTGGACGGTCGGTTCTGCCCTTTTTGTGACGTGGACGGTCGGTGCTGCCCTTTTAGCGACTTGGACGGTCGGTTCTGCCCTTTTTGCGACGTGGACGGTCGGTTCTGCCCTTTTAGCGACGTGGACGGTCGATGCTGCCCTTTTAGCGACTTGGACGGTCGGTGCTGCCCTTTTAGCGACGTGGACGGTCGGTTCTGCCCTTTTTGCGACGTGGACGGTCGGTGCTGCCCTTTTAGCGACGTGGACGGTCGATGCTGCCCTTTTAGCGACGTGGACGGTCGGTTCTGCCATTTTAGCGACGTGGACGGTCGATGCTTGATTTGACTTGCTCTGCTTCTTGCAATGTCAGGGGTAGACCTGACTTGCTCCGCTTCTTGCGGTGTCGGAGTGGAAGTTGACTTGTTGATTTTGATTTGGGTTGACATCAGCATCGCTATACTGGAATATGGTACCAGGAGCGAATCATCATCTGTCATGGAGAGGATTTTGGGATTTTGGTTTTTGTTTGGTATCTGCATTGCTGCACTGGAATAATGCCAGGAGCAACTCATCATTTGCCCTGAGAGGATTTGGGAGAAATTGGGATTGTTTTACGCCCGTGGATTGTATGCGGTTTTGCAGGATGTATGATCCAGACCGTAGGGCCGGAAAAATTTTGGGAATTTGTCGGCGTCTGCATCGCTGCACTGGAATATGGTACCAGGAGCGACTCATCATTCGCCGTTGGGGTATGGGATTTGGAATTTGGTTGGTGTCTGCATCGCTGCACTGGAATATGGTATCAGGAGCGACTCATCATTCGCCATTTGGGGATTGGGGAGCGATGGCTTAGGAGACAGGTTTAGATCCCTATCGCCTAAGGCTTTTCAATTTTATGGGCCGTGAGGGTCCCATAAAAGCATTTCCTCCCTACAAGTCGTAAGGATCCCGCAGGTGTATTTTCTCCTTAAGAGTCGTGAGGACTCCTAAGTGTGTTTTTCCTTTATGAGTCATAAGGATCCCACAAAGGTTTGTTCTCCTCATGTATCGTGAGGACACATGAGTGGGTCTTCTTAATGGAGCATAATTCCAAAGGCGGAGACCAGCCGCGTAACTGGTAATTGTGGTGGGGCATGGGTTTGACGAGAATTATTTGAGCCCGTGGATTGTATACGGTAGTCAACTTGGGGACCAACCGTAGGGCTGGGAGAATTTTGAGAAATTGGATTTTGGTTGGCGTCTGCATCGCTGCACTGGAATATGGTACCAGGAGCGACTCATCATTCGCCGTTTGGGGACTTGGAATTTGGATCTTGTTTGGCATCAGCATTGCTGCACTGGAATAATGCCAGGAGCAACTCATCATTTGCTATGGGAGGACTTGGGATTTGGGTTTTGGTCGGCATCAGCACCGCTAACACTGAAGCGAAATGCCAGGAGCGACTCATCATTTGCCGTTGCCCGTTGGGGAACGATGGCTTAGGAGACAGGTTTGGGTCTCTATCACCTAAGGCTTTTCAATTTTACGGGCCGTGAGGGTCCCATAAAAGCATTTTCTCCCTACGAGTCGTAAGGATCCCGCAGGTGTATTTTCTCATTAGGAATCGTGAGGATTCCTAAGTGTGTTGCTCCTTTGTGAGTCGTAAGGATCTCACGCAGGGGTTTTCTCCTCATAAGGTCGAGAGGACTTTGCGAGTGTATTTCATCTCTTTTCACGAGTTTGCGCCCCTTTCGGGTTTTCACAGACTCGCCGGTAGTCCTGCTGTTTTTACTCACGGAGCCCTTTCGGGTTTTCATCCGTGCCCATTTTGCTTGTGGACATACCGTTTATCTCTTCTTCTTCTTTTTTTTTCTTTTTTCTTCTTTCTTTTTTCTTTTTTTTTATTACAAAATTTTGCCGCTGGTGGGACTTTAAAGTAGTCTTACCGGCAGGATTTGGGAGAAATAGGGGTCATTTACGCCCGTGGATTGTATACGGTTTTGCAGGATGTCTGATCCAGACCGTAGGGCTGATGTGCTCAATTCGCCTGCGACTTGGAGCATTCACGTATAGTATTTCTTGAGATATCGGCCATTGATGGGTGGCATGGGCCTTTCTCCCTCGGCACTTATTAGTTGGTAGGATCCTCCGTCGAACACTTTCTCAATGACGTATGGTCCTTCCCAGTTTGGCTCGAATTTTCCCTTGGCATGTCGATTGAGGATGATCGGTCTTTTAAGGAACAACACCAATTCACCTTTCTTGAAAACGCGGAGACGAGTTATCTTGTCATAGGCCCGTGACATTTGGGCTCGGTATAGCTCCAGATTTTGCTGCACCGCGAGCCTCTTTTCTTCGAGGGCATCGAGTTCTTCAAGTCGAAGGAGCACGTTTTCCTCTTCTGTCAACTCATGCTGAACGGCCATTCTTAAGCTTGGAACTTCGACTTCGAGGGGGAGGACCGCCTCCACTCCGAAGAGCAATGAGTATGGAGTGGACTGAGTTGGAGTACGGTGCGTGGTACGATATGCCCACAATGCCTCGTGAAGCTTGAGATTCCAGTCTCTCTTGTTGGCTGAAGCATTTTTCCTCAGGAGCTTGCATAGAGTCTTATTGAAGGCTTCGGCTAGCCCATTGGCTCTTGGATTATAGATGGAGGAATATCTTCAGTCTATCTTGTGCTGAGTAGCGAACCTTGAGACATTGAAGCTCTTGAAATAAGGCCCGTTGTCAGAAATGATTCTTCTTGGTGTACCAAAGCGGTATAGAATATTGTGTTGGAAGAATGTCAAAATATCTTTTGTCTTGACTTCTTTTAGTGGGATAGCTTCAGCCCATCTGGAGAAGTAATCAGTTGCGGCCAGTATGAACCGGTGGCCTTTGGATGACGGAGGATCAATTGGGCCAACAATGTCGGTGCCCCAGACTTCGAAGGGCCACGACGCCACCGTAGGATGCAATGGATTGGGATGCTTGTGAATAAAATCACCGTGAATTTGGCAGATATAACATTTCTTTGCATGCTCTCCGCAGTCCCGTATCATGGTGGGCCAATAATACCCAAGCCGTTTAATTTGCAGTCGCATCTTGGGGCCAGATTGGTGAGCACCGCAAACGCCTGAGTGAACTTCTTTCATGACTTTTTGGGCTTCGGCCGATGACAGGCACCTGAGCCAGAGTTGGTCATATGACCTGCGGTATAGCGTATCATTTACAAATACGTATCGGAGAGCTCTCTTCTTCAGCTGAATCCTCGCAGGTTTTTCTTCGGGCAGCTTGTGGTATCGGAGGTACTCTATGAAGGGTTCTCTCCAATCGGGCTCGTCTTGGATGATCGAAGCTTCTTCCGCAGGACCGCTCTTCTGTTCCGCGCTTTCCTCTTCTCGTAGAGAGACTGGGGGTAGAATTTGTCGGCTCCTGACTGTGATCAGGATTTCGTCCATGTCAGGATCAGCCAGCTCCTTGGCCAAGCGAGCGAGTACATCAGCCTTTCCGTTCAACGCTCTAGGGACTCTCGTTAGTTCGATATGAGTGAACCGTTTCATGAGTCCCACCGCTCGGCTTCTGTACCGAGCCAACTCGGGTTTGTATATCTTATAATTGCCGCTTACTTGGTTGACGACAAGCTGGGAGTCACCGTAAACCCGTAGCCGACGGATTTCCATTTCTATGGCGAGCTCCAAACCAGCTATCAGAGCTTCATACTCAGCTTCATTGTTTGTCCGAGGCTCGGTGAGAGCAAAAGAACGCCGTAGGGTTCCCATTGATGGTGTGATGAACACCAATCCTATCCCTGCTTTTATCTCCGGGACGCTTGATTTACTGGAGGTCCTTATTGACGAGGCTCCATCGAAGTAGAGCTCCCAACATGGCTCATCTTCCTCGAGGTGCAGCACTTGTTCATCGGGTAACTCACAATTTAGCGGCGACTCTTCTGGTATGGGATGAGCAGCGAGAAAGTCTGCAAGTGCTTGCCCTTTTACTGCTTTCTGAGGGGTATAAACTATGTCAAACTCAAGTAGCATGACAGCCCATCTTGCCATTCTGCCTGCTAGGCTTGCTTTGGTCATCAAGTGTTTGAGCGGGTCGACCTTGGAGATCAGCATAACCCTATGAGCGAGCAAATAGTGCCTCAGCTTCTTCACAGCAAATATTAGAGCCAGGCATTGCTTTTCGATTGGGGAGTAGTTGTGTTCCGCCCCGACTAGAGTTCGACTGAGGTAGTAGAGGGCATTTTCCTTTCCTTCCTTGTTATTCTGGGCAAGGAGCGCACCGAGTGACTCATCCAGCGCGGCAGTGTAGAGGATCAGCGGTTTATTTAGAATGGGAGCGGCCAGCACTGGAGGGTGCAACAAGTATTGTTTGATGCTTTCGAACGCCGCTTGACATTCGGCATCCCAGATAAAAGGAGCTCTTTTCTTCATGAGCTTTGAGAAGGGCCTACATCTCCCCGATAAATTTGAGATAAACCTCCGTATATAAGCAAGCTTGCCTTGAAAAGATCTTAGCTGCGTCAGACTCTTCGGAGGGGGCATCTCCATGATGGCCTTTATCTTGGATGGGTCAACTTCGATCCCTCGATGTCGGACTATGAAGCCCAGGAATTTTCCCGATGACACGCCAAAAGCGCATTTCAAAGGATTCATCTTCAGGTCAAATTCCCTCAGTCTGGTGAGAACGGTCCTAAGATCTTGGATGTGGTCGGCCTTGGCTTCAGTTTTGACGACCAGATCATCAACATAGCATTCGACGACTTTATGGATTAGGTCATCAAAGATATTAGTCATTGCCCTTTGATATGTAGCGCCTGCGTTCTTTAGTCCGAACGGCATCACTTTGTAGCAGTATATTCCGATCGGGGTTCGAAATGCTGTGTGCTTCTCATCCTCAGGCGACATCTTGATCTGATTGTATCCAGACGAGCCATCCATAAAGGTGAACAACTCGTAATTTGAGGTGTCATCGACCATCATTTCCATGACCGGTAGTGGGAAGTCGTCCTTTGGACATGCCTTGTTGAGGTCCCTGAAATCGACACAAACTCGGATCTGCCCATTTTTCTTCTTGACTGGGACTATGCATGCGATCCAGTCCGCATATTTCTCTTCTCTGATGAAGCCAGCATCGATGAGTTTCTTGGTTTCCTCGATGACCTTTTCTTCCAACTCCCTTCTCATTCTTCGAGGAGCTTGTTTGACTGGCTTAGCATCAGGAGATATAGCTAGCTTATGCACGGCTACCTCAGGGGAAAGGCCAGGCATTTCTTTGTATGTCCACGCGAAGCAGTCAACGAACTCACGCAGCAGGGCAATTATCTGCTCTTTCATTTCCTCTGACAAGAGCGAGCTAATATAGGTCGGCCTTGGATTATCGGGCGTTCCTAAGTCGATCTCGGTTAGCTCGTCAAAGGTTGCTTGTCCGCCATCTTCGAGCTCTTGAGGAGCTTCTTCTGGCTCGGCTATCTCATCATCATCATCTGATCTTTCACTGGCCTCACCAACATGGATCATGTAGCACGCTTTGGAATCAGGTTGAATGTAACCTATTCCCCGTCTGTCTGGAATTCGTCCATCGATGAGTGCTCGGACTTGGGGTGGATGCCATAGCCCTTCGTAAAACTTTGCTTCGGACTCCGTTTGATATAACCGGCATCCGCACTTTTTAAAGTATTCCCGCATCTCGGGCGCATAGTATCTGGGATTGAGAACGGCTCTTATGCCTCTCTCATAGGGAAGGCACGCGACAGACAAATCGCCCGGGTGCACAACGGGGTTTGACCCATAAAACAGGATGCCCTTCTGTCCACTTTTCCTTCCGGGAACGTAGAAAGTTTTCAGCTGGTCCATGGTGGAGATTGATAATGCATCGAGCTCTTTGCACATTTGCTCTGGTACCTTTGTAACGGCTAGGGACCCTTCTGCAACTTCGAAGGTCTCTCGTAGTTTCGCTTGTTGCGTGGGGGTCCAATCTGCACCGCTGTTGCACGACAGGTCCTCCTCCTCTGACTCTTCAGTGTCGCTGCCAAGATGAGGGCGGACTTTACTGCTAGATGGGGCTTCAGTGATGGATTCATCCGTATCGCTGCCGAAACGAGGGCGAGTTTTATGGAAGGACGGGCTTCCAGCGTCGGACTCATCAGTGTCGCTACCGAAATGCGGGCGCACTTGGGCATTTTTGCTTTTGAAAGTGATAGCCGACGCAGATTTGCTTTTGAGTCTTGGGGCTGGTCTATCCTCAGTCAGTTGTGGCTTAGCATTTTGGTGGTTCATAAAGTACCGAGAATCTTCATATCGGACTTCATGCACACCGAACGGCTGGATGTCTCCGTCAATGCGTCTTTCTTCGCCATTTTTAGTATACTTCATGCATTGATGGAGAGTTGATGGAATGATGCCGTAATCGTGGAGCTATGGCCGCCCCAAGAGAATCTTATAAGATGTGTCGGCGTCGATCATGTATATCTTAGCTTCAGTTTGCAGATCCCCAAATTTGATTGGCAAAGCTATAGACCCCAGAACTTGCTGGCAATTTTGGTTGAAGCCTTGAATGACAATCCTTTCCCTTGACAGGTGTCGGACGTCCATTGACAAACTCTTCAGAGTTCGCAAGTTCATGATGTTCACTGAGGACCCCGGATCAATCAATATGCGATTAATTCGATCTCCGTCGCTGTACCCGGTCACGTAAAGCGGCCGATTATGCTCAGCCGTTCCCAGTAGCAAGTCTTCATCCTTAAATGTGACTGCGGCGGCATGCAAAGCGTGCTGGGCTTCTTTCATATTAATTTCCGCAAAGTGAGCCTGATACCGCTCGGGGTTTTGTAGAGCGTGAATGAGAACATCTCTAAGCTCCTTAGATAGGACCAAGGCGTCGTAGATGCTCAGGAGAGACGGAAGCTTCCGGAGATGTGCCAAGACATTATAGTCCACCGAGGAAGGACTTATGTTTTCATCAATCGGTTCTCTGCCATCTTCTTCATTAGCGACTTGTTTTTCCTTCCCTTTTGGGGCGTTGCCCTGATTTGGCGGTAGAGCCCTGCCGCTTCTAAGCTGGATTTGATTGGCCGTTGTGGCGAGCTCCTCGTCCTCTTCAGGAAAACAGAGCTCATCCTTGGAGTCGCTGCCAAGATGGATGGCATAGCAGGTCACTACTGGGATCTCTTCATTGGAGTCTTCTTCTAACTCCTCCAGAATTTCAGCCGCTTGTACAGGGAAGAACTCCTTCAATTGAATCAATGTTCTTTCCTTTTGTTCATATTCTTCGAGGGAATCGATATGTTTTTGAATGGTCGATCTCCCTGCAGACTCTTTTTCGCGCCGAGCTGCACTTTTCTTCTTCTTCAGCTTCTTGGATTTTGAGCCTGATGGAGCCGCATTGGCAGCTGGACTGGTAGGCTTCTTCTACCCTACCCATTCCATCCTGGGTTCCTTCCGAAGTAGCTTTATCATCTTCTTCATCTTATTAGATATGTGCGTACTCCACGGAGGCCGCGATGAGTCCGTTTCACTTCTCAGGGCAGCGGGTTCGGCTGTCTGCTCCCAGAAGGCTTCAGTTTCTGTCTGTATAAAGTTGGTGGTTGCAACTTGATTGTTCACCAACACACTTTTGGACAGCTCGATCTCTCCAGCCTTGTACTGCTTCTCGACCTAGTCTTTGAAGATATAGCAATCCTCGATCGCATGGCTCACTACTCGGTGGTACGGGCAATACATAGGATTGTCGGTCATTTTTGCTTCTTGGGGTCTTTTCGACTCCGGCAATTGTAGGCCGTTGTTCAAGGCATCTTTAAATATCTTGCGGACCTTGTCCCTTCTGAAAGAGTAAATCTTGTTCTTTTTCTCCTCTAGGGAAGGCCCATCTCCTCCCAGCAATGGCTTTCGAGACCGGTTAGTTTTGGATTCGGCCGCCCTTCGCTTTTCTTCATTGTCGGAGGCATTGAAGACATTGGTACTTCTGGAACTCCCGCTTCTACAGTTGTCGTCCCGTTTGCTTTTCCAGGTTTTGTCTCTCTGAGAGTCCGGCGGGGACTCTTGCTTCGAGCGTTCCAGCATTTGAACTTTCTTGGTTAGCTCCTGAAATGTCTTGAGGCCCGCTGTACACAAGAATGGGACCATCCAATTGCTGAGGTTCCCAATGAGAAGGCTGACGGACTGGTCCTGTTCCAGCGGCGGTTCGCACTTGACTGTGAGATTACGCCATCGAGCGATAAAGTCGGTGTTGCTTTCATTCTTCCCCGGCTTGGTCCTCACAAGGTCGGCAATGGAGATTTTATCACTGACACTCATGAACCTTTGCCGAAACAAGGACTCCATTTGGGCAAAGGTAATAACGGACCCATCCGGTATACTCGCGTACCGGTTGAAGGCGACGCCGGTCAGGCTATTGACAAACTGACGAAGAAGGAGCGCGCTATTGCCCCCTGTATTTCCGCACGATGCTTTGAAGTGGGCGACGTGCTGATTTGCATTCCCCGTTCCATCAAATCTTCCGAACTTAGGAATGACGTAGCCGCTTGGGAACTCAATCAGATCGTACTGCGCGGGGTATGGCCGCCCACTACTGCCGATTTCTTTCTGAGCTTCAGCTTCGGCCACCAATGTTTTAACCTTGCTGGTGACCAAATCCATTATCCGATCCCGTGTTAGCGGGATAGTGCTATCTGGGGCCAAGGCGTCCCCAGAAGCGGAGTGTGGCCGGCTTTCATGCGGCTCGACCAGTCTTGGACCCGAAGGAACAGGCATTGGCTGCCTCGGATTGTCCTCACCCGGCTGATTAGTAGCGGCTTGCGCTTGATTGGGAGGCGCTCGAGCAATTTGAGCCGTAAGCTGCATCACCACGTTCGTTAAGTCGTCAATCTTCGAATAGAGCTTGGCCATCTCTTTCTCTTTGCTCCTGAGCTGTTTTCGAAGCTCTTGAAGCAGATCTTGCTCCGCAGTCCTGGGGCGGAAAGTCGGCTCTTCCTCGCTGTCCGAGCTTGACTCTGCATGGACCGAGGGGTCTTTCTGCCTATCATCCTCATCGAGAGGGTTTTCTTCATCTAGCAGGGGCGGCTGTTCTTGGGCGGCGGCAACCACATTCAGGCTAGATTGGGCTTGGGATGTGGTGGCCCCATCCTTGCTTTTGCTGCGAAGGTTGTCGCTGGGGCGCCCGCCCGCCATATAGACCGTATGGATGATATATCCGGCCGTCTTTCTATCATTGGCGGCTGATTTTACAGATCGTTGTCTTGACCCCCTTACTTCGGTAGCTGGTAGTCGATTGAAGGCGACTGGCCTAACCAGGTTCTTGAATGGTGCTGGCACTTCTTTTCTGGATTTGCCCCGCTGCTTTCGTGCGGCACAGAGCGCCTGATAGACCCTTGAAGAGATATTGTCACACTTTTTCTGTTGGGGCCGGGACACGTCTCTTTGTAGCACTGTTCGGACCGCTGTCTTCTTGATTCTGGCGGTCATGGCGTTTTTCTGAACCCACTTCAGAGGCTCGAAGGAATTGCCGATTCTTACGTCCGACTCAGCCGTCGTCGCGGGGCAACCCTGCACTTGGCACTTCACATGATTCCATTTGGCCGAAGCCTTGGCCCTCTTGTTGGCTCGATACCTGAGCCGCTTCTGCCTTAACTTTTCTGTTCTAAGCACCTGGCAGACTTCAGCTCTTTGGGAAGACGCAGCAGACCGGGCGATGGAGGGCCTTGGAGATACGCTCGATTGTGCATACGTTGGAGTCATCGCCTGAGCTCGTCCGCAACATTTGATTTTGCCCTTTGTACCGAAGTTCTTGCACCCCGCTGGAGCACCAGAGAATCGTTCAGATACCATCTTGAGTTTCGGTTGTGGTGCCTTGGCGATCACGACATTCGGCCTCTTACCCCTTGAGACCGGCTTGGCCACCTGTTCCGCCGGGATCTCCGCCAGATGACCACTTCCGGCAGGGAAGATGATGACGGAGCCAAACTGGCGGAGCGGTTCCTCCCACTGTCGACTGAGGCTCGCGGGAAGAACCACACGAGCGTTGATCTTGACCACGTACGGAATCGGGGTCAGGTAGGAAGCTGAATTCGTCTGGGGAGACATTGTCGTCGAAGGTTGATTGCTGCATGGAAAAAAAAGAACATTATTTCAGTATAGGCAATCGATATGTATATTGATTGAGTTCGCATGAACGTTTAACCCGAAATATGGGAGGAGAGATTGGTCCCACCGGGCGTGCCAGAGTCTGTAGGGTGTTTTTCGTCACCCCATTGAGATGGGAATACGCGCACGCTTGTCAGGCGTACTACAGATTCCCCCTGCCTAGGGTAGGCGGGGGTTTAATGATTGTGGGGATCCGAATCTCCGGCAGCCGCGGACTAAGCTGCCGTTAATTACCCCTCGCCTTTGGGGCGAGGGAACCTCCGATTAACGGGTTAAACTGGTCATGCGAACTCAATGTGCAGTGTACGTGTGTTTTGTTTTGAAAAGGGGGGGTTTGGATATATCGGGAGCCACGCAGAGTTTTTACGGGGGTCCCGCTACCCGGATAGCGGGCTGGGGGTCAAGGGGGCTAGCAGCCCCCTTGCGGGGTGCGGGGCAGTGCCCCGTTAGAAATTTTTTTCTAACAGGGACAGTGTCGTGGAGTACGTGTGTGTATAAATTTGTATACATATGTATATATATACATATATATATAAATAAAGCGGAAAAGGCATCCAAAGGATGCGTGGGGCAGCACCTTAGGCGCTGTGCGCTTAGGTGCTGTGCGCTCAGGTGCAAGCACGCCACGTGTCGGCACGTGGACGCTTTGCGCATGAGCGCTGTGCGCAGGAGCGCAAGCGCCACGTGGGCGCTTTGCGCACGAGCGCTGCGCGCTGGAGCGCAAGCGCGTAGGTGCGCAAGTGCGCGCGCCACGTGTCGGCACGTGGGCGCTTTGCGCACGAGCGCTGCGCGCTGGAGCGCAAGCGCGCAGGTGCGCAAGCGTGCAGGTGCGCAAGTGCGCGCGCCACGTGTCGGCACGTGGGCGCTTTGCGCATCGCGCTGGTGCGCAAACGCGCGCGCCACGTGCCGACACATGGCGCGCGCACTTGCGCTGCGCGCTGGTACGCAAGCGCGCAGGAGCGCAAGCGCGCGCGCCACGTGTCGGCGCGTGGGCGCTTTGCGCTCGAGCGCTAGCGCCCCGGCGAGGAAAGGAGGGCTTTTAGCCCCATAAACCCTCGAAAGAGAAATTGGTGGAGTTAAACTCCTGAAAAAAAGGGAAAATGTTTTTTTTGGGGAAATGGGTTCTTCTTCTTCCTCCTCCGTTGGCTGGCTCAAGGGATGTGAGATCTAAAAATCTCTTCTTTTTGAGATCTAATGGAAGATCTGAGTTCCCCTTTATGGATTTTGTGGTGGAAAACTATTTAGTTTTGAAAAAGGAAGAGTAAAACTCTTGATTTAATTCGAAGGAAAGAAGAAGGTTTTGGAACCTTGAAGAGGGAAGAAAGATCTCAGATCTGAAACTTTTTTGGAGAGAGAAAAAAGTTGTTGAGATATTTCATTATCTTTGCCTTTATAGGCCATACACTTTACACATAGCCCCTTGGGCTTCACAATAATGGCATTTTGCCTATCCCATGGCTCATGTGCCATTTCTTTTTACACATAAGCCATGGGCATTACAAAAATTTGGCTTTATGCCCATTTTCTTACATTTATCCATAAAATAAAATAAAAGAAAATGCAACAAAATTATTTATTACAAAATTTTTATCTTGGCATGGGGGGAGGCCGGCCGCTTCATGTTCGGGCTCGACCCGGGCATGGGCCCACTGCGTCTGGGCATGGGCCCACTTGGCTTGGGGTTGACTTGGATTTTGACTTGGTCAACCGGGGTGTAAAATTTTACCCCAACAGGTGGCACTGGTGGCTCTGCGAGTCGACGCGGATCAGGAAGCTCTCGTCAAGGAGTGTTTGTATCCGTGAGTCGAGGAGTTTGCTAGGGATTATTTGTTTCCCAAGCGCCAAGGATTATTTGTTTCCTTGGGATTTGAAACGAGTCGAGGATTTCCCACGGAGGCACTGGTGGCTCTGCGAGTCGACGCGGATCAGGAGGCTCTCATCAAGGAGTGTTTGTATCCGTGAGTCAAGGAGTTTGCTAGGGATTATTTGTTTCCCAAGCGCCAAGGATTATTTGTTTCCTTGGGATTTTAAACGAGTCGAGGATTTTCCACGGAGGCACTGGTGGCTCTGCGAGTCGACGTGGATCAGGAGGCTCTCGTCAAGGAGTGTTTTTATCCGTGAGTCGAGGAGTTTGCTAGGGATTATTTGTTTCCCAAGCGTTGGGATGAACCGTCGGAATTTGGCTTCGTCTTCTGGCGGAGCCTGTTGGGAAAGTATGGTTCCCTCTTTGTTTACGCCCTTGGATTGTATACAGGGATCGATGTGATCTTAACTGTACGGCCAAAGTTTTATCATCATTTTTTTTTATCTCCGCGATGCTCTATCATTTCAGCTTTTATATCGCGAAGGTCGCGATTGCCCAATCATTTCGGCTATTTTTCGCGGTGCCCAATCATTTCGGCTATTTTGCATGCATACATTTTTACTTGCTGCTTTTTATTGCGAGTTGCCCTATCATTTCGGCTATTTCATATGCATGTGCGGCCTATTGGCTTTTCGCTGTAAACCGATTTCGGCATCTGCACCGCTACAACTGGGATATTACCAAGAGCGAATCATCATTTGCCTCTGTCGATGTCGAACAAAGGTGGCTTAGCGACCAGGGTTAGGGTCCTGTCGGCTAAGGCTTTTGACTTCATGAGCCGTAACTTAAGACTTTCAACTCTTATGAGCCGTGAGGGTCCCATAAGAGAGTTCTCCTTACGAGTCGTGAGGATCTCGCAAGTGTATTTTCTCCTTAGGAATCGTGGGGATCCCTAAGTGTGTTGCTCCCTTGTGAGTCGTAAGGATCTCACGCGGGTGGTTTCTCCTTACAAGGTCGAGAGGACCCTATAAGTGTCCTTTAACGAGGTTGCGCCCTTTCCGGTTTTCACAAACACTCGCCGGTAGCCCTGCTGTTTTTACTCATGGAGCCCTTTCGGGTTTTCATCCGTGCCCATTTTGCTTATGGACGTACCGCCTTTTTTTTATTCTTTTTATTTTTTATATATATTTTTTTCTCTTTTTTTTACGAGGTCGCGCCCTTTCGGGTTTTCACGAACACTCGCCGGTAGCCATGCTGTTTTTACTCACGGAGCCCTTTCGGGTTTTCATCCGTGCCCTTTTTGCTTATGGACATACCGTTTTTTTTTATTTTATTTTTATATGTTTTTTTTATATCTCGTCAGCCTAAAGATGCCGCGGTAGTAGTTTAAAGATGTTTCGGTCTGCTATTAGTTTAAGGACGTTCCGGTCCGCCATTAGTTTAAGGACGTTTCGGTCCGACATGGAGAAGGCCGGCTACTGCTTATAAAGCTTGAGCTTAGGAAGATATCGAGCGGACATAGTCGTCGTCATCTATCATTGACCTAGGCTGTGGCTCATTAAGCGTAATATCTCTTTAGGAAGCGACCGTTTATTGGCCTGAAAGGCCTTTCACCGTGCATGTCCATGAGTAGATAGGTCCCACCCTGGTAGACCTTATCTATGATGTATGGGCCTTCATAGTTTGGCTCGAATTTTCCTCGCTTGGCGCGATTGGGAATCATAGGCCTTCTGACCACTAGCACAAGTTCGCCTTGGCGGAATGTCCTCGGTCGGGTCAATCTTTCATATGAGCGCGTCATCTTTGCTTTATAAGCTTCCAGATTTTGTCGTGCTATGAGTCGGGTTTCATCAAGGGCGTCAAGCTCCTCAAGCCGAAGGTGAGCATTTTCTTCGTCCGTTAGCTCGTAGTGGACTGCCACTCGTAGATAGGGTAATTCTATCTCGAGAGGGAGTACTGCTTCTGTACCGAATACCAACGCATATGGCGTTGCGTTCGTAGCCGTTTTAAACGTAGTTCGATACGCCCAGAGAGTTTCTTGCAGTCTTTCGTGCCAGTCTTTCTTATTTCGTGACACCGTTTTCTTCATGATCTTCGTCAAGGTCTTGTTGAAGGCTTCAGCTAGACCGTTAGCTCACGGATTATAAACTGAGGAATATCTCCAGTCTATATTATGCTGTTGCGCGAAGCGACTGATTTTGTGGCTTCTGTAGGCTGGCCCGTTATCGGAGATGATTCGTCTTGGCGTTCCAAACCGATATATGACACGCGTCTTGAAGAAATGGAGGATATTCTCCGTCTTTACTTCCCTCAGCGGTACCGCTTCTGCCCACTTAGAGAAGTAGTCAGTCGTCGCTAGGATGAAACGATGTCCTCTAGACGATGCTGGTTCGATGGGGCCGACTATATCAGTCCCCCACATTTCGAATGGCCAGCTAGCCACCGTTGGATGTAGTGGATTCGGATGTTGATGGATGAAGTCCCCATGAATTTGGCATGAATGGCATTGCTTCGCATATTCGAGGCAGTCCTGGATCATTGTGGGCCAATAATAGCCCATCCGTTTGATCTTCAACTTCATCTTTGGGCCCGCTTGGTGAGAACCGCAGAGTCCGTCGTGAACTTCCTGGACGACTCTTTTTGCTTCTTCAGGTCCTAAACATCTCAGCCACAAAGAATCAAACGACCTCTTGTACAGAGTATCATTGACAAAGGCGAAAGACAGAGCTCGTTTCATAAGCTGATGTCTTGTGGACGCTTCTTCAGGCATTCGGTGTGACTTAAAGTAGTCTATGAAGACTTCTCGCCAATCCTCAGCCTTTTCTCGGTCTTTTACTTGCAGGGTCGTTTGCTCAGTCGCTCCCTTCTCTTCGGATGATTCCGGAGATATTTCTGCTGGGGCAAGCACTTGACGGCTTTGTACCATGATTCTAACGTCATCGAGATTCTCGTCAGCCAGTTCTTTAGCAAGTTTGGCCAATGCGTCTGCTTTGCTGTTTTCCGCGCGCGGTATGTTCTCCAAAGTATAGGAGGGAATTTGGGTCAACAGTTGTTGCACTTTTTCGCCGTACTTCACCAGTTCTGGCTTGCACGTTTGGTAGTCGCCATTTACTTGACTAACGACCAGTTGAGAATCCCCGTATATAAGGAGGTCTTCAATTCCCATGTCAATGGCGATCTCAAGACCTGCTATCAAGGATTCGTATTCGGCTTCGTTATTCGTCCTCGGCTCTGTTAAGGAGAAAGCGAAACGCATTATCCCTCCTTGTGGAGTCACGAAGATGAGGCCTACCCCCGATTTGATTATAGGGGTACTTTGTTTGCGCTTTTTCACAGAAGATGCTCCATTGAAATAAAGTTCCTATTGGGTATCACCACCGTCGATCGTGTCAAACGCATGTTAGTCTGGTAAATCGCAGCTCAGAGGAGAATCGGAGGGTATCGGATGCTCAGCAAGGAAGTCGGCAATGGCCTGGCCTTTCACTGCCTTGAGAGGTTGGTACGTTATCGAGAACTCCATCAAGAGAAGAGCCCATTTAGCGAGTCGACCTGTCAGTATGGCCTTTGACATTAAATACTTAAGAGGGTCCACCTTCGAAATGAGACGGACCTCATACGCCAACGCATAGTGCCTGAGCTTTGTTATCGCGAAGTTCAACGCTAGGCAGTATTTTTCAATGGGGGAGTAGTTGCTTTCTGCCCCCAATAGAACTCGACTTAAGTAGTAGAGTGCTCTTTCTTTCCCTTGATCGTTCTCTTGTGCCCATAATACGCCCAAGGAACCTTCGAGGGCGGTTGTATAAAGAATGAGGGGTTTTCCCTTGACCGGAGTAGCCAACACCGGCGAGTTCTGCAGGTACCGTTTAATTTCGTCCAGCACGCGCTGGCATTTTTGATCCCAGACGAATGGAGTTCCCTTCTTCATCAGGTGGCTGTAAGGGCGGCACTTGCCAGAGAGGTTGGTTATAAATCGCCGAATATATGCGAGCTTACCTTGGAGAGACCGCAACTGTTTGAGAGTCCTCGGCAGAGGCATTTCCATGATCGCCTTGATCTTGGACGGATCTATTTCGATACCCCGGTGTCGGACGATGAATCCTAAGAATTTGCCCGAGGAAATTCCGAATGCACACTTAAGAGGGTTCATCTTCAAGTTGTATTGTCGAAGGCGTTGAAATACAGTCTTTAGATGCTCGAGATGTTCTTCGTATGATTTGCTCTTAACCATGAGGTCGTCGATATAGCACTCGACGATTTCATGTATAAGGTCATCGAAGATCTTCGTCATGGCCCTTTGGTAAGTGGCACCAACGTTCTTTAATCCGAAGGGCATCACTTTATAACAGAATATACCCAAAGAAGTCCGGAAGGCGGTGTGCTTTTGATCTTTGGGATGCATTTTTATCTGATTATATCCCGACGAGCCGTCCATGAAGGAGAAAACTTCATGAGTGGACGTATTGTCTATCATCAGTTCGGTGACTGGCACTGGAAAATCATCCTTCGGGCTAGCTTTATTAAGATCGCGGAAGTCTACGCATATGCGCACCGTCCCATTTTTCTTCATCACCGGGACGATGTTACCGATCCATTCAGGGTATTGAACCTCCTGGATAAAGCCAGAGTCGATCAGCTTCTTGACCTCGGCGTTGATACTCATCTCGAGCTCGAGCCGCATTCTCCTCGGCGCCTGTTTGACTGGCTTGATGTCCGGGGATATCGCCAATTTATGTACAGCAATTTCTGGATCTAGTCCCGGCATTTCGGAATATTTCCACGCGAAGCAATTTCTATGCTGCAGAAGCACATCCTTTAACGCAGCTTCCCTTTCTTCAGATAGTAACTCGCTGATGAATGTCGGTCGCGGATCGTCTGCCGATCCCAACTCAATCTTCTTGAGGTTATCTGCAGTGGTATGGATTCCATCTTCCAGCTCTTTTGGCGCTGGTGGGAATTCTGAGATTATCTCGTCGCTGCTGTTTTCGAAGCACCAAGGGAGCTCATCCATGTCCTCGGGCTCTTCTTTTAATATTGTAATCATGTGACAGGTGCAAATTCGCTTCCAATCCCAATGTGGAACCGGTTCTTCTTTCGTGGCCTTGGGCTCGTGCTTCTGTGGCGGCGTTACCTTCCAGTTGTCAGACAGAGCGAACTTGCCGAGCTGGTACTGATCTTCGACCCAATTCTTAAAGGTGAAGCAGTCTTCGAGCGGGTGCCCTATTACTCGATGGTAAGAGCAATAGTTTGGGTCAGAGACTTCGCTTGCTTGTTCGGGGTGCTTGGACTCCGGCAGTGTGAGCATCTGATGTTTTAGCGCAAGTTCAAGTATCCTCCTCGTCTTATCCCGAGGAAAAGAGTATGCTCGACTCATTTTCTTCATGAGGGATAGATCAATAACGCTCGCCTCCCGTTTGCGTGACTTCTTAGCCCTGCTTTGTTGCTGTTGAGCGCCTTTTTGGCCTTTCGACTTATTTCTGCTTTTGCGCCGAGCCTTCTTTATAACAGGTTGACAAGGAGCGGCATTTTCATCTTTTACGGCCTGTTGGAGAAGGCGTTGCGTCTTGGCTTTCTCGTAGATGGCCGTCTCACGGTTATGATCATCTCGGACTTTTTGACCAGCTTTCTTTATAAGTTTGTCCATTTGTTTCTCGAACGACGGACTGGGCTCCTTTGCATCTGGAACTTTCACTGGCTTAGGATTAGCGTCCTCCCATTGAGTATCCGCTTCTTCATCAAGGTCATACACGACGTAGCAGCTGGGTAGTAACTCTCGTTTCTTTGACCGGATGTATCCAAGCCCTTTTGTTTCCATTCTCCCGTTAGGCAGTTTGCGTTGAGTCCCGGGGACGTTCCAGACCCTGTCATAGAATTTGGCCTTTCTAACGGTCTGTTTGAAGGGTATCCCCTGGCGTTTCAGCAGCTTTTTCAAACCTTCCGTATAATATCTGGGGAGACGGATAGGCTGAAGCCTGTCGAGCGTAGAATCCGCGCCATGCCAGATTTCTATTTCTACCTTGGTTTCTTCAGAGCGGTAAAACAGAATTGCTTTCTCGCTCTCTCGCCTGGGAGGGATATAGAATGTCCGCAACTCTTCTACAATGTAGATATTAAGTGCATCCAGTTCTTTATGGTGTTTAAGCGGCACTATGGCGACTTGTAGACTTTACTCTTCGTCAACGGACGCTTGTATTGAAGGTCGAGGAGAGAATACAGCATGGACTTCATCTTCCGAGTCGCTGCCAAAGATCAATGTAGGAGCCGATGGTCCCGGTTTGTTGTGTTGGGGTGGACCCGAATAAACTATCTTCTCTTCCTCCTCAGTATCACTGCCGAAGACAGGGATGGTAGCGTTAGTTTTATTCTCCGGCTTGTGACACTTCTCTGTGTCTTCGAAATCCGGTAAGAAGTATTTGGCGTCTTTATATTTGCGGACCTCGTTTACAGAGAACGGGTTCAGTTCTCCCGTCACGGTATACTCGAAACCATCCTTAAAATATTTCATACACTGATGCTGTGTAGAAGGGATGATGTTGTACTCGTGTAACCATGGTCGGCCGAGCAAAGCGTTGTAGCATGTCTTGGCGTCTATGACGTGGAACTTAATGTCCGTGACGAGTAGCCCGAAGCGTAGCGTTAGTATCACAGATCCAAGAGTCTTTGACGATTGGGAATCGAACCCGGAGATGGTGATCTTGTCCCGAGCAAGGTGCTGGACGCTCATGCAGATTTCCTTCAACACCCGCACGTTGAGTAGGTTAACAGACGACCCGTTATCGATCAGGATTTTGTCTATCTTTATATCATGGCAGTATCCCGAGACATAGAGAGGGCGATTGTGTTCGCACGTCCCAAGTAGAAGGTCTTCATTGCCAAAAGTGACATCGGCCGTGTGCACTTCCTCCAATTCATCCTTCATCTTTTCCTCGGCCAGGCATGCTTGGAATTGTTCTGGGTCTTGGAGCGCCTTAATTAACGAATCTCTCGCCTCTTTTGATAGCAAAAGGGCGTCAAGAATGCTGAGCTGTGAGGGCAGCTTCCTCAGATGTGCTAAGACGTTGTAATCCACCTTATTCTTCTTTGGTGGGTCTTTGGCAGCTAGCTCTTCCACCACTTGGTCATCTAAGACGATACCTTCAGTGGCCTTTTCTTTCCCTTTATCTTTTTTGTTCAAGGGTCTGAGGTTCTTTTTCGGGCAGCGTGCGATTACGTAGCCGGATATTTTCGCAAACCTTCGGTTCTTCTTCTTTTCTCGAAGCGGACTCTTTAAAGAGAGGGGCAAGTTCTAGTTCTTCATCAGAATCACTCCCGAATGTGGGTACTTGTAATCTACCGGTGTTAACCATGCAACAATCGCCAGCAATTCTTTTAAGCCTTTCGGTCGTATTTCTTTGCTCTCGACGAGTTTTACGCTTTTCTCGCTTAAAGCGTTGTCGATGAGCAACATATCCTTGCCACCATCCATCGAAAGCTTTGCACTCTTGAGTGGGGTGCGAAATCTTTTGATGATATAAGCAATAGGAGGGGTGCATTTCCATTTCACCAGTGATGTTTCCTTCAGAGGATGGTAGCTTCATGCCCATTGATATGGCCTTAGCAAACTTTTTCCTCATCTTGAATTGGCTTTTGTCGGTAGCGGAGGTGTTTAGCTCCAACGGGATCGTCTCAGCTCCTTCATCAAGTCGCTGGCGCTTGGCCCTTCCAAATATAGCCGCCTCGCGCTCCCGATCAGCTTTACTTTTCAACCGAGCTTCATTAAGGAATGCGTCAATTACTTCATCTGATGGCCCCAGAACTTTTGGTTCAGAATCTGCCCCCAGCTTTTCGGTGCAAGGAGTCTCCTCATCGTTCGTGATCAAATGGGAAATCATATGACAGCTCGCCACATATTCCTCGGATTCATCCGATGAACTTTCTCCCTCATCTTCTTCTTGAAAGACGTAATTGAGGAACTCTTGGAGCGTAATGGGAGTCCGTGCCTTTTGGTTGTATTCATCTAGCGCGTCAATTTGCTTTTGTAAGTCCGTACGCTTGTCGCCAGGCTTCACGGGCTTCTTAGATTTCTTCTTCTTCTTTTTCGAAGATTTTGACGACTGGCTGCAAGTGCTTGAACCACTACCATTGGTCTTTGGAGTTGGACTTGGCTTTAACATCCCTTCAATGACCTGCGGTTCCAACGGGTTTTTCCACCTAATCGCTGGACATGTCTGAAGATCGTTTAGCATCCTCTTTGTCTTGGTTGATAATACAACCTCCCAAGGAGCTTCTTCGATGACGGAGCATGTTGCCCCCTGCGTATTCGTCCCTTTAGAGGTGTGGGGCTGCGGGGGATTCACCTTCCATTTGTCAGATAACGCGAACTTGCCCTGTCGGTACTGGTTTTCAAGCCAATTCTTGAAAACGTAGAAATCTTCGATCGGATGGCCTAGTACTCGATGATAAGGACAGTAGTTGGGCTCGTTGACGTCATTTGGTTGCAACGGACGTTTTGGATCCGGCAGATTTATGAGTCTGTTGCGCAACGCCAGCTCGAATAACCTCCTCGTTTTATCGCGGGGAAAGGAATAAGGACGTCCCATCCTATCCTCAAGGGGTATGTACGGGCGCATATTATTTTGACGAGCAACCGGCTTCGAGTCGCTCGGTTGTTGTTGAGTATTAGCGACAATGATCGCTTTTCCCTTCCCTTTGTCATTTCGGGAGTCCGGCTTTGGAAGAGGGGGTTTATGGCCCATCTGATCCATTTGCGCTAGCTTGTTAATCAAGGCCTGGAAGGTACTCGGCTTGAAAAACATCATAAATTGCGAAATGGTTGCTTGCAGATCAAGGGTGCCCACAAACATACCCACTGCGGGAGCTTCTTCAATGCGCTGCTCGCACTTTGACCATAAATTACGCCACCGTATAGCATATTGGACCCATGTCTCTCCTGGCTTTACCCTGGCATTAATCAGTGCCGTCATCGGGGTACGTTCACTGGCGCTTGCAAAACGCTGAGTAAACAATAGCTCCATTTCCGCGAAGGTTTTGATAGAGTCGTTCGGGAGCTCAGAGTACCACTCGAACGCCGTATCCGATAAACTTCCAACAAACTGGCGAAGTAAAAGCTTGTCATCACCACCGGTGTTGCCGCAGAGTGCCTTGAACTGGGCGACATGCTGGTGAGGATTGCCCGTCCCCTTGTAGACATGGAACTTAGGAATTGTGTAACCGGGTGGGTACTTGATTTGATCGTACCAACTTGGATATGGTCGCCCCGTTTTTACGACCTGGCCGGCCGCTTCGGTCGCATGATGAAACCGTATTTGCTGGGCGATGTACTCATCCAAATCGGCTTTGGAGATTGTATCCTCCTTAGCCATCGACAGAGCTGGTGGAGGATTTGATGTTTTTCCCCTGTCGTCTCCAAGGACGATCGGGGGCTCTTCAGCCGGAGGATCTTGTTGTATCATCATCCCTATCATGTCTTGGAAGAGGAGGCCCATACGCTGTATGTTGGCTGCTTGTTCAGCAGCCTCTTTGTCCTTCTTCTCCAATATCCGACGAAAGAATTCGGCGTCGGTTTCTTCCTCCTGACGTTCATCCGAGGACGTTTCAGGGTTTTCTTTTGGCCCTGTAAGTGCGGCCATGGCGTTCATTATTTCTTGGAGCTTCTGCTGCTGCTCCTGAGCCTTGGTCACTGACCGGTGTGAGCGGTCGATGACCCGTAGATATGCGGCTATCTTCTTTACCAGATGCCACGTAAACTGTATGAACTATCATGCCCCCGGACTTAAGGCGTTTAGGCTCACCACCTTTGGCATTTACCGCGGGCGCGGGGGTTTTCTCCGTCCTTCTTCTTTTGTGGGCCGTTGAGGTTGGAGGGGCCGTTGCAGTGGGCACCCTAGTGATTGTCATCCTTTCCTGTTTGATCGGATGGACCTTTTCTTTTTCCACTTTCGCCTTTTTCTGTTGACGAGAGCGACCTGGGTCAATCACGGAGTCTTGAACTCTCCGCCAAACTTTATAAATTTTTGAGGACAGCCGTTGAGGGGGCTGTTCTTGCTTTGTTTCCGGAACTCTCTCCGCAGGTGGAGGAGATCTTTTCAGTGTAGCGGTTGGAGAGTTCTTGCGTACCCTCCTCAGCGGTTCAAAGCTGTTCCCAGTTGGAACAGCTGCGTTGACTTCCACCACTGGAGCCGGTGGAGTTAGCCCTGAGGGGGAGTTGCCCCCTACCTTCCTCACTCGTTGCCAATGGCGACGTCGAGCATGACGAGCCGTTGGGACTGGCTCGGAGATTGAGACATCTTCTTTTTGCCCCCTGTCTGAATGAGGCGCCGCCGGTGTTAACCTCTTAAAGACTGAGGTTGTCTTTTGAGGGGTGATATTCAACCTGTCGCAGACGGATCCTCAAACGGGGGCAGAAGCAGGAATCGTCAGTCTTGAAAAGACTGACTCTTTGACAGGGGAAGCCGCCTTGACGACTTCTGAAGCAGCAGCTGTTGCCCTCCTTTGGACAGTCATTTTTGAGTTCAGATTTAGCCTGGTGAAAACAGAGGCTGTCGGTTTGGTAGTGGGCGACCCGTTGACAGGGGTCGTCGTAGCAGTAAGCCGGTCGAAGACCGACTTCTTGTTCACTTCCGGTGCAGGTATTGGCGCAGAGAAGCTTGTAGGTGGGGTCATGGTCCCTAAGAACAGGCCAGTGGTGGCCTGGGTCACCTGGTCTACTGGCAGAGTGAGGAAGGAAGCCACTTGGGGCCCATATGCTATACCTCCCAGTGAGGTGGAGCGTCCGTTGCAGTGGCACTTCGAGCAGTTGGTGCAATTAGAGGCCATCGATGCTTGACTTCTCTTCTGCACTGAGCAAGAGACCAAATCTTAGTAAACTTGAAATCCAAAGGCAACCGTTAACAAACCTCGATTGGTTCGCGAAGACGACACACGAAGTATGGAGTGGAAAGAGAAAAAGGTCCCACCGGGCGTGCCAGAATCTGTTCCCCTCCGAAAGACGGCGCACAGGACTGCGATGTCCTGACGCTGAGATTCGGGGCAGATGATATTTGGTTTTATCCGTCCACCTCTCCGAAGATACCAAGTTGATTTATGGCACCGTGTATCGGAGGTTTAGACGGATGCGGCCGATGTAGCAGACTTCGTCAGATTCCCCCTCGCTTAAGAGGTTTTTGATTGTGGGGAAGATCTTCCCTGCAGGCGCAAGCCCCTGCAGTTAATTACGCTACCGCATCGCGGTAACAACTTTCTCCTTCTCCAGAATTTCACTTCGTGTCGTGTGTGTTTGTTTTGTTTGTGGTTGCCCGTGGATTGTATACGGAGACTGAGTAATGCCGTCGCCCGTAGGACGTGAATTAGTCCAAATCCGTATTTACTTAGATTTGGGTTTGGTGTTCTTAGTTTAAGGATGCATTAGTTGCGTTGCGGCTAAGATCAACTTAAACGTTTGTTAAGGATATGATAGTCCTGTTTGAGACTAAGATCAACTTAACGTGATAATCCATTTAATATATGGCCGTCGGGACCCGTCACCTCTCTGACGTCGTTGAAGGATTGCAACGATAAGTGTCAGAGGAGTTCGGAGATGTACCCTTGAACCAAAGTCGATTTGGAGTTTTATAATCCATTTCAATGTTTAAGGATACGTTAGCCGTGTTTGGGGGCTAAGATCAACTTAAACAGGATCGTTTAGATCCGGAAAAAAGAGCATTTGGAGGCTCTATTGTTCCAGTTTAAGGACGTGGTGGTCCATGTTCCAGTTTAGGGACGTGGTGGTCCAACATTATGTTGGATATATGTATGCCCAAGAGGCCATTATGTGATAGTGGATGTATCTATACATGTATATATATATACATATATTCAATATGCATTCTTGCTCGACATGATAGTATGCTATCTGGTTCTTCTTTATCTGACATGTTGATTTGATCATGCTTGTTACTCACTCATACATGCTGATAAAGCCCTGAGGATATTGGCTTGACTACTCTGATTATGATGGAGATCATACTAGTGGGACATCTGTAGTCTATAAGCATATCCTGGAAAGTCCCTAGTCGTAGGTATATCGAGACGGGGCATTGATATACCAGAGTAGACTAGCGTATATGATACTAGACCCATGTGATGGGCGATGGATGATCCCATATCCATTGATGTTTGACATCAAGATCATATACGGGTGCTCAGTGGTGACTGGGTACACTGGACGGACTCGCCGAGAACTCCTATATGGAATTATATCTATCGTCGGATAGCAGTTTTCAGGTGACACTGGTACAGGTTAGTCTGTAGACCCGAGATCGTCATAGAGTCTTGTGTTTTCTCCCACTGTACTTTGATTGCCACCCTACCACGGCTCTACTGAGTCGTGCAAACAGGTGGCCGTTGGGTACAGTCCCGAGACACACGAAGGCAATGAGCGATAGGAGGGGTTTCGTCTCTCCCGGTATTGGGGGTTGATGCTGTGCTGTGCCCGACTGGTTATATCAGTAAGTCCCTGGCCAGGGCTGCTGAGATTTGCTGATAAGTGTTATCGGTAGTTTCTTGATCTGTTATAGACCATTCACCGGCACGACTTATTGAGTTATTAGGGTCGACGTGACCATCCCTAGGCTCGATATGCAGCATATCTGACGAAGAGACCGGACTGTACGGTAGTGTTGCCGGATGGTTCGACGGGAGTTGTAGCAGGTTCGCTTGTTTTCTTCTGATCGCTCAATACCCGGGTGGCCGTTACGTTTAGCTGACCGCTTGCGGCTTGAGGGTACCTGATATGATCATCACCCTCTGCCGGCGTATTGACGAGTCTTAGAGTCCCACAAAGGAGTTACCCAGTCCAGGCGAAACGTTGTGGTGCGCGTATGCGATAAGCGCATGCACCCGATTAAAATGTGCGTATATGATACCGAATTTTGATCGGGTGGCCTGCTTTTGGTGGGGTCGTATGAGATATGACCGGATTGATAAATTAAGTGTTGATTTATCATCTAACCATTAGTTTTCTCACTTGAAACCTTTCTAGGGTTTGATGGATGCATGCATGCATGCATGTGTTTCTTTCTTTCATTCTAGTTTCATGCACATGTGGATGTGCATACATGCATACATACATACATCCATCCATCATGGTTGTTAGTATATGGAAATGGTGGCAATATAAGACTCACACCATGGATTAAATTATGGATTATTATTTAATTTTGGTTTTAAAACAAAATGAAAAGGAAAGGATAATCATTCTAGCTTCTACATTCTTCCTTTGACCTAACCATGCTTACCTACATCTTAACTTGAGTTATCCTTCTCTTTATCATTTAAAACTCAAGTTAAATAATGTCTCCATCACTTTAACCATGGTTCATAGTAAGAAGAAATAAAATATATATATATTGATATATTTCTTTTTCTTCTAGTGAGTTATCTTTATCTTATTACCTCTTGTGAAAAATATTGCCACCATCTTCTTCCTCTTTCTCATTTGCTCTCTAGTTTTTTCTAGTGAGTAAATCACACTTAAAGAAAGGTTTTTGAAGTGAGAATCTTAACCACAACTTCATTCTATACAAGTTTAGCCAACTTGTTTAGAGTGTTCTCTTCGGTTTTACGAAGTTGCGAGCTTGGACGGAGAACTCCGTGGTGGATCGTCGTGGACACAAGAGGACTTCAAGAGGACTTCCATTCAACACCCTAGAGACTAAGTAGTCCAGCGAAAGGGAGCTACAAAGGTTGTAGTCTCGAAACCCTAGATTAGTTCGCTTTAAATTTCGAAACCCTAATTTTCTAGGATCGATTCCTTTGCATGTTCGTTTAGCACCATAAAAATTAAAACTTTTGGACATGTGATGCTTCAAAACTCTTCATAGGGTGCTACACAAACCTTACATTGGTATCAGAGCCGACCTAGAACATTAGGCGTCGCTTTTACGAAGTAAAAATCCCGATCGGACAAAAAATACGGTTTTCTTAGACCCTCTCTGGACAAATTCTAAAATCTGACCTTTTTCAGAATTAAAAATACTTAAAAAATACAGCAGGGAAATATAAGAATTATGGTGAAATACGAAGACATGAACAGTTAATTTGGCCGCTGAACCGCGGTAAATCCTTGCTTAGGCCGCGGTTCCGCGGCCGTACTGTATTATTATTGCATGGGAATTTCACTGTAATTCATATTTCTGCTTGTATAGTGTTTTAGGTATGTTTAATCTGAATGTTGTACTGTATTATCTGGAGATGGTTTTGGACACGTTATTTTGATCGGTATTTTCATTTCGTAGCTTTTCCGGGTAAATAGGAAAGTATTGAAGTGTTTGAACGAGTATCATTTGCTCACTATTCACGGGGTTTAAATACTTTGGAAATACGTGCAAGTCTTTTTGTGGTGGTCCCTCTAGAAGACAACAAACCTTAACTCGATTATGTGACCGTCTTGAACTGCCCTTTGAACCTTAGGGTTTGGGGCAGTACGGCGTGCCACATGTGAGGCGTTGGCTTGACCCTTCTATGGCTGGACTGCTACTACTATGTCACACTCCAGGTGTTTGAACTCTGCTCAAGTGTTGGGCTTTAGTGAATCCTGGGTATTTGATCGTTCGTTCGAAAACTTCGATACTGTCTGTTTATCCGGAATGTGATGCAATGTGTGGAATTCATATTACTAGACATGAAATACGGAATATGTGATATTTTGCATTTGCGATATCTAAAGAGAATGTGGATTCCAGATATTGCAGTTTTACACTTTCTTTTCTGTGACCGTAAGTGTAGTATGTACGATATCGCCGGTTTCGTTGCTATACATCAACGACAATTGGGGTATGCATACTTACTTACGTTGATGATATGAGATATTATGTGTTGCTGAGATATGATGTGCAGGATTGTCGCAATTGAATAGCCGGGGGGTTTTATGTGAGATGAGAGTTTTATATTTTCATTCATGTAAATTCAAATGTAATGTAATATTCTTTTATTTGGGGCACTTCCGGGTTGAGGTTGTGTTACCAGTGTTGTATATTATTTACTTTTCCGCATTAGGATGGACCCAAGGAGGGGAGCACAGGTGACCGGGTTCTGGGGTTCAGTGGGAGGCCATCTCGAGGAGTCGAGACCGGGTCTCCTAAACTCCAAAATTGGCAGGGTCACTTGCCGCTCTCGTAGGGGTCCAGGGTGTGGGCTTGGCTATTCATCGCGACTGTGGAATCCGTATTTTCTATTCTGGCTAAATACTAAATACGGACGTCCTAGTATATCCCACGTTATATCTATATTTCTGCTGCCTGTGTTCTGTGATATCTGAGACGAATGACATATTATATATATGATATATAGTAGACGTTGCTTATGTTTTACGCCCGCGCTAGTCCCGTCCCGGTATGCCGTTAGTTAAGTAACCTAACGGTGCATAACGGAACATTGCGGCGAATGCGGATGGCATAAGCGTACGTGTTATTTTCGTTTCTTTTCTGTGATTGGCTTAAGGACTTAAATGATAGGATTACATTAATGTGATTAATATAAAGAAAATAAACCTAAAAAGATATTGTAGAATCGGATTTGAAAACTACTCGGCTATTTATGAAAAAGCTATATTTCAAAACTGCGGAGCTTAAGCCACTCCTTTTGGAAACCGTTTGATTCTACAACGATATCAAGTTCAAAGCGTTTAAGATTTTCTTAAAAATCATCCGCAACCCTCCGTCATTTTAGGAAGTAGAGTACTTAGTATTCGTGCTACGTTTGTTGACCTTAGCCAAGGCGTAGTGTACGGTAGCTAAGTGATGTCTTCCTACAAACGCATATGATGCAGATTAATTAGGACGGGCATATGACTTTGTTGACCTTAGCCAAGGGTCATGTGAACGGGTCTAATTAATCAAGAAATGACGGGTTGAGCTTGACTAGTGCTCGTGATTTGTTGACCTTAGCCAAGGTCACGAGTATTAGGGGTAAAAACCACATCGGGAATTTCAATAGTTGAAATTTGCAATGAGATTGCATACCTTCCATATGATGGTTGGATCCCGATCCCACTGTGGGCAATAGTTGCTCCTCGGAGAGTTTTACAGTTTACAATTAGCTAACTCATTAGGTGTCTAGAAAGGTGTTAACGGGGCTCCGCCTCTGGGAAAACGAGGTTTACTCTAATTAGGTCCGTGCGAAAGCACGGGGAACCTCCCTCAAGTACCGACACTGGCCTGGCTGAACGGTTAGCGAAGTTGTAGACTGTAATTAATCCTGGCTAGTTTTTCTTTTTAAGGTTTGAAAGAAAAACTCGATAAAAGTAGTGGGAAATATCGATTAGACAAGATAATAAACCAATCTAATCTATGCAAGAGTTTTCGCTGAGTGTATTCTTTTCTCTCTCTTAATGGCAGATACCCATGACTGGACTCAAGCTTTTACTAGATAAAAACAAACTGAATGGGACCAACTATAAAGACTGGCTGAGGAATCTGAAAATCGCCTTGACTTATGATAAAGTATCATATGTCCTCACGGCTTCAGCCCCGCCCGTCCCTGGTCCAAAATCCTCAGTTGCGGACATTAAAGTCCGCAAGACATGGGACGCTGACTGTGCCACGGCCACATGCCTCGCGCTTGCATCGATGGATAACACACATCAAAAGCAGCACGAGGACATGGACATTCACGGTATATTGCTCCATACAAAGGAGTTGTATGGGGAGCAGTCCCGCGTATTACGATACGAAGCATCAAAGAAATTGTTTCAGATGCGAATGGCCCCTGGCACACCAGTAGGAGACCATGTTCTGAAGATGATAGCTCTTATAGAAGAGCTTGAGGACCTTGGATGGACAATGGATAATGAACAATATATAGATATTATTCTGCAGTCCCTCCCCTCCACCTTTGCTCAGTTCATAATGAACTTCAACATGCATGGCATGGAGAAGGACCTCCCTGAACTCCTTAATATGTTAAGGAGTGCAGAGAGCACTATGAAGTTAGCAAAAACTCCCGTTATGACTATTGGACAGTCTTCCTCTTCTCGCCCGAAAGCCAAGGCCAAGGGAAAGAAAAAGAAGAAACCCACTAATCCTAAGGGCGGAGTTAAAAAGGTGAAGGGAAAGGGAAAGTCCAAGGCTGGAGACTCGGGGAAGGGCGAATGTTTTCACTGCCACAAGACAGGACATTGGAAGCGCAATTGCACAGAGTACTTAAGTCTCAAGAAGAAGCATGGTGATGCTTCTGCTTCAGGTGCGTTTGTGACTGAAAACTGTTTTTCTATAAACTCTGCTTCCTGGGTATTGGATACCGGTTCAGGTTCTCACATTTGCAATTCTATGCAGGGGCTGAGAAATAGCAAGGTTTTGAGGACAGGTGACCATACTCTCCGCGTTGGAAATGGTTCCAATGTACATACAGTCGCAGTGGGAGAGTATCACTTTGGGTTGCCATCTGGATGTATTTTGGTTTTAAATCCATGTTATTTTGTACCAAGTATGCTATGTAATATAATATCCGTTTCTTTGTTGGACAATGAAGGGTATAATTTTGTATTGCAGAACAATGTTATGAACATTAACCTGAATCAAATGTTGGTTGGGTATGGTACGCTTAACAACGGAATATATGTCCTAAATCAACACACAGTTTTCAGTATACAACACACTAATAAAAGAAAACTTTCAGAATTAAATGAAGCTTTTCTTTGGCATTGTAGACTTGGTCATATTAACGAAACAAGACTAAACAAGTTACACAAAGATGGATATTTAAATTCTTTTGAATATAAATCTTATGCGACTTGCCAGTCTTGTATCAAGGGTAAAATGACCAAACTCCGTTTACCGGACACGGAGAAAGAGCTACTAAGCTCCTGGGCCTCATACATAGTGATGTATGTGGGCCTATGTCTACACAGGCTAGAGGCGGTTTTTCATACTTCATTACATTCACTGATGATTTCTCAAGATTCGGTCATGTATTTTTATTAAAATACAAGTCCGAAGCTTTTGAGAAATTCATTGAATATAAACAAGAAGTAGAAAAACAAACCGGCTTGAGTATCAAGATGCTTCGATCAGATCGAGGTGGTGAGTATCTCAGTGCAGAATTTGCAAACTTCTTGAAAGAGAATGGGATTCTCTCTCAACTCACTCCTCCTTACACACCACAGCACAACGGTGTGTCAGAACGAAGGAATAGGACCCTATTAGATATGGTCCGGTCCATGATGAGTGACGCTGAGTTACCCGTCTCGTTTTGGGGGCATGCATTAGAGACTGCAGCGTTTCTAGTGAACAGGGTTCCAACCAAAGCCGTGTCCACCACACCATATGAGATATGGCATGGGAAGAGACCATCTCTTAAGAGAATTAAGATTTGGGGTTGCCCGGCCTATGTTAAAAAGCAGAATCTGGACAAACTCGAGACACGGTCGGTCATGTGTAACTTTGTGGGATATCCAAAGAATTCTTATGGATATCTATTCTACCACAAAGAGGAAAAAAAAGTGTTCGTTTCTCAACATGCCACATTCTTGGAAAAAGAGTTTTTCACAGACAAAGATGATGGCAAGGTGGTGGATCTAGAAGAGGTTCTAGAGACACAAACTACAAATGACGATTTGGTTGAACCGGCTGTTGCAGCAGAAACTGAAGAACCTCGGCCACTCCGTAGGTCTGGTAGGACTTCTCGCCCACCAGAGAGGTACTACGGTTTCCTCATTGATGGTAACGGAGAAGATTGCATCATGGATGATGATGATCCTACCAGTTTTCAGCAAGCTATCACGAGTAAAGACTCTGTGAAGTGGCTGGATGCCATGAGATCCGAAATGGAGTCTATGTACACCAACAAAGTATGGACTTTGGACGTTGTACCCCCTGGGGTAAAACCTGTAGGGTGCAAATGGATCTTTAAAAGAAAGATTGGTGTAGACGGGCAGGTGGAGACCTATAAGGCAAGACTTGTGGCGAAGGGTTTTCGTCAAAGACCAGGTTTGGACTATGACGAGACTTTTTCTCCCATAGCCATGCTTAAATCCATTCGGATCCTACTTGCTATTGCTGCTCACTACGACTATGAAATCTGGCAGATGGACGTTAAAACCGCAATTCTAAATGGAAATTTAGAAGAATGTGTTTATATGGATCAGCCAGAGGGTTTCATTGACAGTGGGAGCAATGTGAAAGCATGTAAATTGCTTAAATCCATATATAGGTTAAAGCAAGCATCACGGAGTTGGAACATCTGTTTCGATGATGTCATCAAAGAGTTTGATTTCATCAAAAATCCAGATGAATCTTGTGTTTATAAGAAGGCTGTAGGGAGAGCTGTCATATTCCTCGTATTGTACGTGGACGACATTCTTCTGATAGGAAATGATATTCCTATGCTACAGTCGGTCAAATCTTTCTTATCACTGAGGTTCTCCATGAAGGACCTGGGTGATGCCACGTACATTCTGGGCATAAGGATCTATAGGGATAGATCCAAAAGGTTATTGGGATTGTCCCAAACCAGGTACATTGACACCATCCTAAAAAGGTTTAGTATGGAAGCCTCCAAACGGGGTGCCTTACCCGCTTGCCATGGGGTCACTCTCTCCAAGGATTCTTGTCCAAAGACCGATGAAGAGAGAGCTCGCATAAGTATTATACCCTATGCTTCGGCAGTAGGATCTATAATGTATGCGATGTTATGTACACGCCCAGATGTAGCTTATGCACTTAGTGTTGTAAGCAGGTATCAATCCAACCCAGGGGAGAATCACTGGACAGCAGTGAAGAACATTCTTAAGTACTTGCGAAGGACTAAAGAATTGTTCTTGGTGTATGGTAATGGAGATCTCCAAATGGAGGCCTTTACTGATTCGAGCTTCCAGAGCGATAAGGACGACAGCAAATCTATCTCTGGGTTTGTATTTACCCTCAATGGAGGGGCGGTGAGTTGGAAGAGTTCCAAACAAGATACCGTTGCAGACTCTACGATGGAAGCTGAGTACATTGCTGCAAATGATGCCGCCAAGGAAGCCGTCTGGATGAAGAAGTTCGTCTCGGAGCTAGGAGTAGTTCCAACCATTATTGATCCAATACCTTTGTATTGTGACAATAATGGGGCTGTGGCGTTAGCCAAGGAGCCCAGATCCCATCAACGGTCCAGACACATCCTGAGGCGTTTTCATTTGATCCGGGAGATTGTAGATCGCCGCGAGATCGAGATTAGGAGGGTAGACACAAAGAATAACGCCGCGGATCCATTCACCAAGGCCCTCCCTCAGCCGCAGCATGAGCGACTTTTTGAGAAGTTAGGTATGAGATACGCCAATAACTGGCCTTAGTGCAAGTGGGAGATTGTTGGATATATGTATGCCCAAGAGGCCATTATGTGATAGTGGATGTATCTATACATGTATATATATATATATATATTCAGTATGCATTCTTGCTCGACATGATAGTATGCTATCTGGTTCTTCTTTCTCTGACATGTTGATTTGATCATGCTTGTTACTCACTCATACATGCTGATAAAGCCCTGAGGATATTGGCTTGACTACTCTGATTATGATGGAGATCATACTAGTGGGACATCTGTAGTTTATAAGCATATCCTGGAAAGTCCCTAGTCGTAGGTATATCGAGACGGGGCATTGATATACCAGAGTAGACTAGCGTATATGATACTAGACCCATGTGATGGGCGATGGATGATCCTATATCCATTGGTGTTTGACATCAAGATCATATACGGGTGCTCAGTGGTGACTGGGTACACTGGACGGACTCGCCGAGAACTCCTATATGGAATTATATCTATCGTCGGATAGCAGTTCTTAGGTGACACTGGTACAGGTTAGTCTGTAGACCCGAGATCGTCATAGAGTCTTGTGTGTTCTCCCACTGTACTTTGATTGCCACCCTACCACGGCTCTACTGAGTCGTGCAAACAGGTGGCCGTTGGGTACAGTCCCGAGACACACGAAGGCAATGAGCGATAGGAGGGGTTTCGTTTCTCCCGGTATTGGGGGTTGATGCTGTGCTGTGCCCTACTGGTTATATCAGTAAGTCCCTGTCCAGGGCTGCTGAGATTTGCTGATAAGTGTTATCGGTAGTTTCTCGATCTGTTATAGACCATTCACCGGCACGACTTATTGAGTTATTAGGGTCGACGTGACCATCCCTAGGCTCGATATGCAGCATATCTGACGAAGAGACCGGACTGTACGGTAGTGTTGCCGGATGGCTCGACGGGAGTTGTAGCAGGTTCGCTTGTTTTCTTCTGATCGCTCAATACCCGGGTGGCCGTTACGTTTAGCTGACCGCTTGCGGCTTGAGGGTACCTGATATGATCATCACCCTCTGCTAGCGTATTGACGAGTCTTAGAGTCCCACAAAGGAGTTACCCAGTCCAGGCGAAACGTTGTGGTGCGCGTATGCGATATGCGCATGCACCCGATTAAAATGTGCGTATATGATACCGAACATTGATCGGGTGGCCTGCTTTTGGTAGGGTCGTATTAGATATGACCGGATTGATAAATTAAGTGTTGATTTATCATCTAACCATTAGTTTTCTCACTTGAAACCTTTCTAGGGTTTGATGGATGTATGCATGCATGCATGTGTTTCTTTCTTTCATTCTAGTTTCATGCACATGTGGATGTGCATACATGCATACATACATACACCCATCCATCATGGTTGTTAGTATATGGAAATGGTGGAAATATAAGACTCACACCATGGATTAAATTATGGATTATTATTTAATTTTGGTTTTAAAACAAAATGAAAAGGAAAGGATAATCATTCTAGCTTCTACATTCTTCCTTTGACCTAACCATGCTTACCTACCTCTTAACTTGAGTTATCCTTCTCTTTATCATTTAAAACTCAAGTTAAATAATGTCTCCATCACTTTAACCATGGTTCATAGTAAGAAGAAATAAAATATATATATTGATATATTTCTTTTTCTTCTAGTGGGTTATCTTTATCTTATTACCTCTTGTGAAAAATATTGCCACCATCTTCTTCCTCTTTCTCATTTGCTTTCTAGTTTTTTCTAGTGAGTAAATCACACTTAAAGAAAGGTTTTTGAAGTGAGAATCTTAACCACAACTTCATTCTACACAAGTTTAGCCAACTTGTTTAGAGTGTTCTCTTCGGTTTTACGAAGTTGCAAGCTTGGACGGAGAACTCCGTGGTGGATCGTCGTGGACACAAGAGGACTTCAAGAGGACTTCCATTCAACACCCTAGAGACCAAGGAGTCCAGCGAAAGGGAGCTACAAAGGTTGTAGTCTCGAAACCCTAGATTAGTTCGCTTTAAATTTCGAAACCCTAATTTTCTAGGATCGATTCCTTTGCATGTTCGTTTAGCACCATAAAAATTAAAACTTTTGGACATGTGATGCTTCAAAACTCTTCATAGGGTGCTACACAAACCTTACACATTAGTTTAAGGACGTTCTGGTCCAACATTAGTTTAAGGACGTTCCGGTCCACGAGTTTAAAGACCCCGCAGTCCGTATTGATGTGTGGTCGTCAGGACCCGTCACCTCTCTGACGTCGTTGAAGGATTACAATGATGGGTGTCAGAGGAGCTCGGAGATGTACCCTCAAACCGGATATAAATTGATTTAAGGGAGCAATCTCACTCAGTTAGTTTAATTTGAGGACTTACGGCCATGATTGGGCTATGTCCAGTTGAAAAGTATTCAACGCCTTTTATTTGTTTTTGGTCTGTTAGACCTGTGTTAGGGCTTGGCCCATTTTTAAATAATGCATTGCATTATTTTCTATTCTTTTGTTTGGGCTCTGCCTATAAAAGATGCAGAGCATCAATTTATTTTGGGCTCTGCAAGGCGTCTGCATAGCATTTTTATTATTTAGTTTGGGCTTTGCCCATTTATAAATGATGCAGAGCATCAATTTAATTAGGCCTGTTTGGTCTTTTAATTGGGCCTGGCCCTTCAGAAAATGCATTGCATTTTCAGGCGCTTTGCGCCAATCAGAGAGTGCAAGCGCTTGTGATGACGACACGTGTCATGCAAGCGCAGTGCGCGCGCTAGTGCGCTGCGCATGCGCTGCTGACACGTGGCGCACCTTGGTAAGTTGCGCCAATTACAGAGAGCAAAGCTCTATCTCAAAGCTCATAGCGCAAGTGATTCAGATGCTGACACGTGGCGCTTTCCCAAGAGCGCAACAGCGCAGTTTGGAAGTGCAGAGCACTAAAAATCTTTTAGATTCAAGAACAGAAGTGCAAAGTACTATTTGATTTCTTGATCTAATTTAGATCAAAGAAAAATAAGTTTTTATTTTTATTTCAAGAACCAGAGGTTCATAAAAGTGCAAAGCACTATTTTTTTTATTTTTGTTGTTTTCTTGTTTTAAAGAACCAGTGGTTCATAAGAAGTGCAAAGCACTGTTTATTATGTGAAGATCATTGATCTGGTTTTTAGATCAATGATTTATTAAAAGAGATTTCTTCTCTCTCGTGAAGGTTTTTACCTTTTTCTTTGGAATTTTCTCAGAGTTCTCTCTTTGTTTGAAACTCTTGACTTTTTTCAAGAAAAATGTTGATGCATTTGAATTGAGGCTTGGGGTCCTTTTTATAGTGCCCATAAATTAGTTAAATTTGTTAAAGAGATCTTTCTCTGAGTGATTTGGAGAATTTTCCCCACCGTTGGATCTTTAATCCAAGGGCTTCTGTTTTACAGAAGAAAATCTTCTTGTTTTAAGAAGAACAGAAAGATTTCTTTAAAATCTTTATTCTGTTTTGGCGCAAATGCTCCAGCGCGTGACACGTGTCGCGCAGCGCACAGCGCAGCGCAACTGCGCTAGCGCATCTGCTCTGACACGTGTCGCGCAGCGCACAGCGCAGCGCAACTGCGCTAGCGCATCTGCGCTGACACGTGTCGCGCAGCGCAGTGCTTGCGCAACTGAAACGTTGCTTCCTTTAATTTTGCTTAAAATAGAGCTTTGCTCTGATTGGGCGCGCCTTCTTGGGCGCTGCGCTGACGTATCAGCGCCTGACATGTGGCGCGTTGCGCCCGAGATTTGAAGGATTGCTTCAAAATTTTGAATTTTGAATTTCAACAGAGCTTTGCTCTGATTGGGGGAAACACTTCAGACTTGTGTTTTATCAGGAACACATGTCCGTATCTTGAGAGATCGTCAGTGAATGTAATGAAGTAGGAAGAACCGTTCCTGGCATGTGTAGACATGGGACCACATACATCACTATGTATCAGTCCTAAGAGTTCCGTAACTCTTTCTCCGTGTCCACTAAACGGAGTTTTGGTCATCTTACCTTTGAGACATGACTGGCAAGTGTCATAAGATGAAAATTCGAACGGATTCAAATATCCATCCTTATATACTTAGCTAGCCGTGTCGCATTGATATGACGTAGTCTACAATGCTACAAGAAGGATTTGTTCATTTCTGAACTCTTCCTCTTGTGTGTGTTCTGTATATTAAGAACTGTGTTTTGATTTAGAACGTACATGCCATTATGTAACGAGCCTGATCCAATCAACTTTTGATTTAGGAAGATGTTCATAATATTATCCTGTATTACAAAATTATATCCTTTTTTACTTAATAAAGAAACTGATATAATGTTGCATATCATGTTCGGTATATAATAGCATTCGTTCAGAATCAATGTATTACCACTTGGTAATACAAGGTGATATTCGCCAACTGCTTTGGCTGCAACATTTACACCATTCCCTACTCTTACGGAATGATCACCCATTTCCAGTTCTCTACCTTTCTTTAGCCCATGCAATATATTGCATATGTGGGATCCTGATCCGGTATCTAATGCCCAGGACGTAGAGTGAACTGAGAAACGGTTGTCGGTAACTAACACATCCGAAGAAGATACATCAACATATTTATTCTTCGTTTGGGCGGCATGTGAATTCTGGTATTCCCCTATTTCCTGTTCTGTCTTATAACAATTATAAGAAAGAACGGAACCAACGTTCCCCTGCTCAATATGACAAGCGGGTTCGGTCAATACATCCATATTATTATCTTGATTAAGGCCTGACATGGTCGCTACCTGGAGAGAGAGAGAGAGAAGAAAACACTTTAGCGTGCGCTCTTGCAAGATTAGATTGGTTATAATCTTATCTAATCAGGATGGCTCCCACTGTTTTAATCAAATCTTCCTTCAAACCCTAAAAGGTAAGATTAGCCGGGATTAATTCACCCTACAAGTTCGCCAATCTTTCAGCCAGATCAGTGTTGGTACTTTGAGGGAGGTTTCCCGTGCTTTTGCACGGACCTAATTAAAATAAACCTCGTTTTCCCAGAGGCATAACCCTGTTAACACCTTTCTAGACACCTACTTGATCGGCTAATTGTCATGTGTAAAACTCTCCCAGGAGTAACACTTACTCGCAGTGGGTATCGGGATCCAACTATCTCATAGAAGGTATGCAATATCATTGCAAATTTCAACATTTGAAATTCCCGATAATATCTTTTACCCCTAACGTGCTATGACCTTGACGAATGCCAACAAACCATAGTCCGCTAGTCAAGTTCAACCCGTACATTTCTTGATTGAATTAAACCCACCCGCATGACCCTTGAAGAAAGCCAACAAAGCCGTACGACTATCCTAACCCAATCGCATCATATGCTGCAGATAAGCAGTAAATAGCTACCGCACACTACGTCTTGACGAAAGCTAACAAACGTAGTACGAATACTAAATATTACTTATCTGAAATGTCGGAGGGCTACGCAGGTTTTTCTGAAAACATGAGCGCAATGAACTTGATATCGTTGTAGAAACAAGTGATTTTGAAAAAGGCATGTTTTTGAGGCTTTTCTAGTTTCGTTAAAGAGGTCACTCCCGGTGAAGGGATCTCGGCTATTTCCTCATCGAATAAGGTGCATGATATTTCATAAATACCGCTTTGCAAAGCAAGAACTATAGAAGCAATCAAAAACTAAACCGTGAGTTTGTAGCATCTGCCAGTTTTGCTAAAGAGGTCACTCCCGGTGAAGGGATCTCGGCTCTTTCTTCATCGAATAAGGTGCAGGGTATATCACATATACCACCATGCAAAGCAAAAACTGTAGCTACCCTTTTTGAAAATTTGATTCTACAATATTTTTTAGGTTTCTTTTCTTTTATTAATCTCATTAATAAATCCCATCATTTAATCTTCCTAAGCATCACAGAAGAAACGAAAGCAGTAATATTTATATATCATAAGCATTCGTCTCAGGCAGTAATATGATCTCATTACAGAACATTGCAGCAGAAGTCAACATATGAAATATTGGATATAGTAGGACGTCCGTGTTTTATTTTGAGCCTGATAAAACACGGATTCCACAGTCGCGATAAATAAACAAATCTACATCCCTAGATCCCTATGAGAGCGACAAGTAACCCTGCCAATACTATGGTTAGGAGACCCGGTCTCGACTCCTCGAGATAGCCTCCCACTGGACCCTAGAACCCGATTACTTGTGCTCTCCGCCTTGGGTCTATCCTAATGCGGAAAAGTAAATAATATACAATGGTGACATCATCCTCAATTCGGAAGTGCCCCAATAAAAGAATATTACATACAAATGAATTTTACATGAATGAAAAAGAAAACTCTCATCTCACATAAAACCCCTGGCTATTCAATACACAACGATCCAATATAACATATCACAGCAAGACATAATCATCACAGATAACTAGGCGAAGTTAGATAATTCGATAGATCCAACGAATTCCCAAAATACCCCAGTGAAATCAACACTTGAGCAGAAATAAAAATTCCCAGTAGCATGCCCCAGTACCTATGGACCGTCGTTGAAGGGCCTATCCCAAGCCTCCACAGTGGCGCCGCGGAACCGCCGCCAAAACTAGGTTTTGGCCGCGGTTACGCGGTCACTGTAGCGAGTTAGGGACTTGTTCTTCAGGTGGGTCCATAAAATTCCCTGCATGATTTTCTGAGTATTTTTAATACGAAAAAATTCAACTTTTTGAAAAATTTCCAGAAAAGGGGTCGTTTCGGGGTTTCGGGGTTCGATCGGACTTCTAATTTCGTCTAGACAACGCCTAATGCTCTGGCTTGTCTCTGATACCACTGTTGGGTTAGCATAGCATCTTGTGAAGGTTTTGGCAAGTATCAATCATGCTATTTAAAATTTTTGGGGTGCTAAACAAACCCTAACCAAGATCTTAACTAGAGAATTAGGGTTAACATGCATGTAAACAACTTTACATCTAAGAGAAAGGGATTACAACCTTTGTAGTCCGTTCCTTCACTTCATAAGCTCCGAGTAGTAGTCCCTTCACCGCGATCCATGAACCTCCGGACTCTAGAGAGGCTCCATAAGTCGAATGATCCATACTTGCTAGAAGTTTTCCTTTTCGAAGATGATCTACCCTGAAAAATCTCAAACTCAAGTTCTCACTTCTCTAATCAAGTATTAGTGAAGTGAACACCCTAATCTAAGTGGCTAGAATAGATGAGGATGATGAAGTAGGAATTTTGCTCTCTTTTTTTTTCAATTTCTCACTTTAAATTATCACAACACAAAAAGCTAGAAAGCTGTTTTTAAGGAGGAAGAAGAAGAATAAAGCTTTTGTGATGAATAATCAATTATTGTTTTGGTTACAATTACAACCATGAGTTAATAAAATGAAAGTTTTAACTCATGTAGAGAATAAACCAGAGTTAAGGGTTTGGGTTGGGTTAACAAATATCTACACAAAATATCAAAGCAAAATGACAAAAGGAAAGCTTCATGAAGCTTCATGAAAAAGCTAACCCAAATCCAAACCCTAACTTTGTTTAAACTTAACAACCATGTTTCATTTGTAACCCTAACTTGTTACAATATTATATATCACATATACAATATATTTTGTAACAAAAGAAAATAATACAATTAACATATATCGCATATACATCAATGTATTAACCAGTGAGAAAATAAATCAATAAAGCGAGCTTATATTAGTTAACATAATGTAATATATCACATATATAATTATACATTAAATTATCGAATCAACTCTTGATCCGACAATCCGGCTATATTGCATAACCGATTAATATAACATGTACCAATTCATCGAATCAACACTTGATCCGATGACCCGGCTATATCACATATACTCGGCCGATATCTCATATGGCGAGAATATAATACGGTATCTCATATCGTATTATTCTCGGTCCCGCACATATCACATATGTGCTCCTACTCCATTTTGCCTGAGCCAGGAACCTCTGTGTAGGACTCTAAAGAATTGTCAATACGCCGGCAGTAGGTGATGATCATATCAAACACCCACAAGTTGCAAGCGGTCAGCTAAATGTAACAGCCACCCGTGTATTGAGCAATCAGAAGATCAACAAGCAAGCCTGTACATTTTCATGTGAATCCAATCAGTAAATACTACCGTATAGTCCGGTATCTTCGTCTGATATGTTGCATATTTAGTTTAGGGGTGGTAAACTTCAGACCCCAATAACCGATAAGTCGTGTCGATGTAAGGCTCATAACGGGTCGAGAAACTACTGATAACTCTTACCAGTAAATCTCCATATCAGCCCTGGCCAGGGACTTCCAGTTATAGCCAATCAAACACAGCACAACATCAACTCCCTATACCGGGAGAGATGAAAGCCCTCCTATCGCTCATTGCCTCCATGTGATTCGGGATTGTACCCAAAAGCCACCGTTTTGCACGCCCTTTTGGACGTGGTAAGGTGGAAATCAAAGCACAGTGGGAATCACACAAGATTCTATGACGATCTCGGGTCTACAGACTAACCTGTACCAGTGTCACCGGAGAACTGCTATCTGACGATAGGTATAATACCATGCAGGAGTTCTCGGCGAGTCCGATCAGTGTACCCAGTCTCCACTGAGCACCCGTACACCATCTTTGATGTCCAACACCAATGGATATGGGATCATCCATTGCCCATCATATGGGTCAAGATGCGCATACGCTAGTCTACTCTGGAGTATCGATGCCCTGTCTCGATACACCCTTGATCAGGAACAGTTATGGGATGTACTCGTAGACTACCCTGGCCCCACTAGTATGATCTGTATCATAGTCCTAGTTGTCGAGTACACATCCTTTGGGATTTATCAACATGTGATCACAAAACAGTATTTGTTAACACGTTAAGATAAAGTGAAACCAGATAACATACTATCATATCAAGCAAGAAAGTCCTCTCTATATATATCCAAGCATCCATTATAATATACATCATATGTACAATAATGGACTCTAGAGCATATACATAACTAACATTTGGCGATGAGTCGTGGCCGTTGCGGCGTGGGCACGAGTAATAGGGAAAGACGCGGGGGAGCCGTTGGGGGGAACGAGTGTCGGGTGAGCGGGTCACGGGGAAGATGGCGTGAGGAGCGGGCGTGGGACGTTGGGAAAAGGGCGGGAAAAAATATGAGCGAGGAAGAAGAAGGGGAAACGGGTGTGGGTCGGGCCGGGCATGGGTTTGGGCCGGGTAGAATTAGGATTGGGCTTAGAATTTAGGTTTAGATTTTTAGAAAGAATTAAATAAAAAATAATATATATATATATATATATATATATATATATATATAAATGAAATGAATTTGGAATAAATACGGAAAATTTTATTCGGAACAGGGGATTTACGCTGTCCTTCCACCATTTGCTCCCCTACACAAAGAAACATTATTATCTTCATCAACATCAACATCAAAATTTTTATCATCTTCTGTCACGACTCGCTTCCAAAAGACAGTAGCAGACACTTGATGAGATCCACAATATACCGAGAAGGGGTCCTTTCTGAAATAAATACGTTAAGCGTATAGTAAGCAATACGTATAATATAACAAGAATTAAGTGAGAGAATAATAGCCAACTACATTATCACATTTCGAGTTCTACAATATTCAAATAACTGACAATGTGTTGAGAATCAAATACAACGTAAATAGAAATAAAAGAAGCCCGAACAAATAGGCATACCGAAAAGGTAAGATCTGATATACTGTTAGAAATCCGTCTGAGAAGACAGCTGCGAAAAGTCCTGCTCAGTCGGCTCAATCTCTTCTGTCCCTAAACCACTTGACTAATATTTCTCTGAAGAAAAAAGAAAGAAAGGAATGTCCGTTAATGATCTTGCGCTCGATAAGTCCCTGATTATGAACATATTTATTTTAAAATAATTTTAAAGCAGTAATATAAATATGTGACAGTATAGTATGAGTGTATATATGAATATGAAAATAAGCATGAAATGACTAAATATGCAATGAAGGTAATAAACATATTATGAACAAATAAAGATAGCATTAATATGTAGGTTTTCTCTTCTAACGTGAGTTAAGGCATAATGTTCAACCGCTTCATGAGATTTTTAATGGTAATATACCTTTCTGGTTAGGTATCACAACAACACGGATTCATGTAATATACCATTCCGGCTCGGTACCATAGCAACACGGATTCACGGATTTATGTAAGGGACTCCGAAGCAATTCAATGACTCATCGATCCTCAACTACCCTGACACCCTGGAAAACATTGGTCAAAACTATTTGTAAATTAATGCATGTTTATGGATACATGTTATATGGTTTCATGTCAAGTCATGGATTCACAGAGTCAAGGATACATGTATTCATGAAGTTCATGTCAAATTTGCATGTTATGAGAATATACAAAGTGAAATATCCACAAGCATAAACAGAAACTGTAGCATAAACAAATACTGAAAACTAATAGTTACTCAACTCATATGAACTCAGGAATAAAACAAGAAACGTAGTCCTAGGTGTTATGCAGACATGGGTTCAAGTCTTGACTAATTCTGACCACTGGTTTAAGAGATAGACGCGTTTTGGTATCGCTGCGTAGAACAAATCAGAATCTGTCTAGCACCGTCACATATTTTAAAAGTGCAGTTTACGATACTTTTTGTCGGTTTTCAGGTCTTGAAAAGAATTAGGAACTTGTAGGTCTTTCAGTCTAGTTACTAAACAACTTGAGTTTGCGCTATTTGGATCTTTGAAACTACAGTTACGTTTATTTTAATCTAAGGGTTTAAAAACAGATTTTGTTTTCTGGACAGCAGGAAGGGGTTGACTAGTGGGGAATATATTGAATTGATATACACATTTCTAAGTCTCGGGTTATATAGAAAAGTTATAGAGCTGTCAATTTGGAATCCATACTTTAAGATTTGTCAAAAACCGAGTTCTGTAGTTCGAGATATGATATTTTGAAAGGCACTGCGCAGATCAGGATAGATTTTGTCTAGATTCGACGCATAAGTTTAAAAGACAGAAATAAATTATTTCCATCGATTTTCAAAAGTAGAGGTGAACTAAGAAAAATTAAATATTTCGATCTAGTTGTCAAACCAATTTGATTTCACTCAATTTGGATTTCTGAAAACTGAGTTATGAATTTTTGAAAATAGACGTTGAAATCAATTGTCAGATTTGTCAAAAATAGAGACTACAAGAGCCGTAAAACTTAAAATAGATATCGAACCGTTTTGAAATTTTTATAGTGCGCTAAGAAAAATATATATTATCTTAACTAATTTTCTTGGAATTTCCAGAGATCAAAATTATAACAAGAATTTACCTCGAAATTGATTCGGTGTTTTGAAAGATCGGTTTTCAAAATATAAGAGTTCCGTTAGAAATACGGTGTAAATTCTAATAATAAAAATACGGAGTAGGGTGTGATCCTTTCATTTACAGTGAGCAAATAATGTGAGCTAATGCATATGAAGCAAGCATGCGAATTGGTCATGAAACATATGCTAAGACAACCACAAGATACATTATGACTTAAAAAAAAGAATAAAAACCTTTTTTTGTATAAACAATTGGGTTTTAAGATGTTATGCAAGTATCTTGTGAAACGATTCATACGGTTCGCATATCCACCAATATTAAACAATCATCATGAGCATGTAAAAAGAAAGGAATCTTACTTCTTAACATGTTCACAAACTCATAGAGGCAAAAAATATTATAACAACCAGTATCGATTTATTTTATGGATATTATTTAAATATGGGATTAACTGGAGTATAACAAGTATCCACATGACGGCGATGTGGCAAAGGGAGAGGAGAATGTACAAGGAGAAGGTACACTAAGAGAGAAGAGTGAGATGACACTTACGAGTTATTTGAGTTGGTATAACAACCGGCTCACCGATTGGATTTTTAGCGTACCGGGAAGCATTCGGACGATCATTAGCTCTGGGAAGTTAAAGAAAAGAGGGGAGAGTTTTGAGTTGATGACGTGAGGGTTTGAGGAGGAAGAAAGAGAAGCAAAGGGCAAATAAAAAGTTATTATGTTCACCATAATTCTAATTTATTATGAATCAATATGGGAGTTTAAAAAAGGAATTGAAATGTCTCATTTGTAAGTTATGAGAGGGTTAAAAAAGATTTGATAACAGTAATTGCAAAATTCAGGGTTCAAACAAGTGGTCTATAAGTCAGCAATGCATTGACTTAACCCATTGGATACAAGCTTGTTCTTATATATATTCAACAGGAATTGAATATAAACTAACATTTGAAAGGATTATTAAAGAAAGAAAATATAAAGGTACATAGATTTTGGGATCGTCACATCTTCTTCTTCTTCTGATCTCCTCATCGGCGCCCCGCCGACGTTGATCCTACTGGCCCCTTAGTCGCACGGCTCCTCCTCCGCCATCCCCTAAAAAGAATATATTAAATATTTAATTAATATTTAATAATTATTAAAATTATTTAAAATATAATTTATAATTACTTTATTATATTATGAAAAGGTTAGAATGGTTATTTGACATGAACAATAACGTTGACCAAAGTTGACCGTCAAATCATGATAGTTTTTTTTTTATCATTTCAAAGATAATGGGAGTTTTGTTAAAAGAGCCCATATCTGTTGGGAGTTTTCAATAAATAAGCATAAATTAAGGTATAAAATTAACGAATACGCTAATTAAAAAGCAGAAACATGTATTCAACAATTAATACGATGCAACATAAGGACGAAAATAGTTTTGCTGACGTATATAAAATAATAAATGCCATTAGCTAAGCTATAATGATTACAGTGTTAAGGACACCAATCTAAGGATATTGTAAGGATAGTGAAAACACATACAAAATATGAAAAGATGTGTGACGCGACCTGGATCGCGCCAAGATGTTACCTTCCGTTGATCTGCTGATGGCGGCGATGGGTGGCTGAGATTGGATCTGGAGGCTGTCGCTCCTGAAGCGTGTGGATCTCAATGGGTTTGAAGTTGTGGTTTCCGAGCTACCTGCAAGGAAGTCCCGAGGTGGTTGTACCACCGAGGACCCTCCGACGGTCAAGTAAGACCAGAGATCCGAGTAGAGTAACGGCTTACTGGAGTAAAAATGGCTTACTTGGACCGTCTGATGAAGGGGTTTATATAGTGGTGGCAGCAGGCAAGGTAGGCACGAGAATCACGCTGGCCGTTACGCTCCCGACATCACGCCCGCATGATGAGCGGGACCTCCCATTAATGGCGAGACAGGCTCGTTAATGGGGGACCGTGGTGGCGTGGAACGTGGGATATGGCCGGCGGAGATCTCGCGCATGGCGAGATTCGCGGGATGGCGGTTACGCCTGCAAGTGGTGCTGTTGGTCGGTCGATGAAACCGAGGAAGATGACCTCGGCGGGAGAGCTCGCGGAGGAGCGGGAGAGCCGAAATATCTTGGTTCTGCTCAAGCCTGGAGGCGAGCTGATAGGGTCGAGGGGGCTCGGGCTTGTGATAGCTCGGAGACGAGCTGTGGGGCCGAGGAGGCCAATTGTGCTGGGGGCTCGGAGGTGAGCCAGCGTTTGCTTGTAGGACGGGTACAGGAGTGGTCTGGTCCTGTAGGTCCTTTCTTGTGAGCCCTGGGACACGTCATCTGCCACGTGTCCTGATCTGGGAGATCACCGATATCGAGCATCATCATTAGCCCCCTACTCTCGTCCCGACCAGCTGATGGGTCAGGTCGAGAGTGGTTTGCCGGATCACCCGAGGTGAGCCCCTTTCCGAAGATATCGTCGGGTGTGTCTCTGGGCAATTGGTTGTCTTTTCTGGATGAGGCCAGCGAATCGGGGCGAGATCCTTCGTATTAAAGAGGGTGCGCCGGATTGTGTGCACTTTTGCTGAAGCGACAGACCACGTGTCGGGTGCCGGTTGGCTGATGTGACATGCCGCAGGCTTCTGGCGTCTGATGGGACGCTGCCAATGCGCTTGTGACAGGTGGGGTGATCGTGGCCGTCGAGTGCACTGAATCGTTTTGGCGGGAGTCGACCGTCGCCGCTGGATGAGGACGCCGGTAGCATAAATAGGAAGGAGGCCTGATTCAGGATCTCTCTCTCTTCACATTTTTCTCATTCTGAGTCTTATTTGCTCGGCGCTCTCCTTTTAGGTCTGATTTTGCGTTTTCTCTTCTCGAGGATTTCTTCCCATCAGGTTAGATGTCTTGTTTTGAGGTGTTTTTAGATGTCGTAGGAGTAGATTCTAGGGATTCTTCCCCTGGGTTGGAGCCTCCCCGGAAAGTTAGGGTCAGATCCTTTTCCCGGGGGCGCGCGTCTGGGGCGCTCCCCGGAGCGGTGGCGGCGGACGCTCCTGGTGCGTCGTCCTCAGTGAGATATGAGGATGAGCTTGTCATCGCTCGGGCTCGTTTCCATATTCTTTCTGGCTACACGCTACGATTGGCCGAAGAAGGAGAGATGACAGATCAGGTGAGGGGTAGAGAGATCGCCTTGTACCTGGAAACCCTTTTGCCCGGAATGCGCCTGCCCTTCTCTCCCGAGGTTGTAGCTGCGTTAAATTACTTTGGGTTAGCCCCGGGCCAGCTAGTGCCGAACTCCTAGAGGATTCTTCTTGGGTTCCTGGTCCGACTGAAGCTGCAGATGATCCCCTTTAGTCTGTCCATCCTTGCCTCCTCTCTCATTTACAAAAGTCACCCCGAAACTCACGCGGGCGACCCGAGATGGGTCTACCTCTTCTTTAGGAAGCAGCGGGGGAGCTTAGCTGGGTCAGGAGTTGTCGTCTTGCCTTCTTCCATCCACGATTGGAAGAAAAAGTTTTTCTTCATCGGGCCGCCAGAGAGTGAGGACTGGCCTGTACCTATTCAATGGTCTAGGGATAGCTGCTGGCAGGGAAATCCATCCAATGACCCCGACGCGGTGAGAGTGGCGGCATGGGAGCCTGTAACACCCTAGTTCATTTATACCAGTTCTATTTTGGGTATTTCTTTATTTATGACTATTTTTTGATTTATTGTGTTTTGGGTGCGAATAGTGTAATTGATATCTGTGTTTGCATTCGACCAGACCCGCATGCTGGAAACCCGTCTTGATTCCTGTTTATGATTTATCCCGGCTAGTTATGATGATCCGTGCACCTTCATGTTCTACATACTGAATACTGGCATTATATCTGGTATCTGCATTTTTTTAATATAATATTTAAAGTCACATAAAATATTTTAAAAATATATTGCATGGCCTGCATGATACCCCTAACCCTGTCGTAGCATCCGCGCACCTTGTTCTCGTCCCGTTCAATGTAACGGACATGTTTGGATGGCTACGTGCACATGCGTGCATCCGTCCTTGGGGGTGTGCATTTTCGTTACCCGGATATCCTGTTTTGGTTTTGGTTGACACGTATATTTTCCGTATTTTAAAACTGGATTTTTAGACCCGATCCGAGCGTGTTTTGGACCATTTTTGTATTAGCCAGAAAACTCAAATTTCCTAATATTTTATTCTAATAGATTTTTAACAGTTAAACATACTTAATAAGATTTTATTTAAAAAATAAAATTTTAAAAGATTTTTAAAATAACTTACAGGCCATCTCTCTCTCTCCCCCTTTATATTATATTATTTCTTTTTAAAATTTTATAGATCACAACTCTCTCTCTTTCTTTACCATGTCTCTCTCTCTCTCTCTCTTTCCCTCACTTTCTCTCAGATCTCGCGATCCCTGTTCACCAGGAATCCCATCACCTCCTTTCACACCCTACGCTCACCTCCCTTCTTCGTTCTTTCTTCTTCTTTTCATATTTCTTCCTCCCGCCTTCGAGCTCGAACCCTAGCCACTCATCTCGCCTTCGCCGCCAACCTCCCAACCTCATCACCACCATCTCCTCGCCATCATCATCGTCCTCACCTCCCTCCTTCTCCTCACATCATAGCCCTTCCCTGCACCAAGAACCCTGAACCAACTTCAAGAAACCCATAACCCTCATAGCCTACACCCTCGCCCATGCACCTCGCCTGCGCCCTCTCCGGAGTTCCGGCCCCGTCGTCACTGTCCCCATAACCATCTCTCCTTCCTCCTCTCTCTTCTTTCCCTGCAACTCAAACCCATAGCACCCGACCAAGAACCCTAACTCAAGAACCCTAGCCCACTGCCTCGCCGGCAAATCCCATCGCCGGAAAACCCATCGACGTCATCACCTTCTCTGTCCTTGCCTCGGTACAAATACCTGAGCACCTTGAAACCCCAGCCCTTTCTTTCTTTCTTTCTCCTTTTTTCTTTTCTTCTCTTTTCTTGATTCGTATTTTCCGGTGATCACCGCCGGAGCCGCGCCGCCGTCGACGATCCAGGCGATCCAGTGAACGTCCCTTTCTTGCGTGGTTATCTTCTTGCCTTGTATGGACCCGTCCCGCGTGCCGTGTGTGCGTTGCGACGATTTACCGACGTTGGACGCTACATTTACATCCCGTCGTGTGTTCCGCTCAGGCAAGTTGATCTTGCTACATGCTATGATATATTTTACAACCATATTAATAATTATACTACATGTTTAGTGTATTGTGCATCCCCTGTTAGCATTTTACTATTTTACGACGTCCGTGTGCATCCATATTATTATTTACATATCAAGTCGCATACTAATTCATCTTGCTACATGCTAGGTATATTATTATGCATCCATATGAGTAAAATGCTACCCGTTTATCACATTATACATCCATACTAAAGTTTTACCATTTTCGGATACCCGTATGCATCCATATCATTTAATATACATGTAGCTGCATCTACAGATTACATTAGCTCATATTATTAATACATTAGTACCCCATGCTAGATAATGCGCATCCCATTTAGTCTTGGAACTATAGTTGTAAGCCCTGATAGTTAGTTATGCATCCGTGTCTCTTGGTGTATCCATACCATCAATTCTGCATACCTAGTTGCACCCCATATTACATTAACTCATATTATTAATACATTAGTACCCCATCCTTGATATTGTGCATCCTGCTTAGTCATGGTGTAACCCCTGGTAGATATTTGGGCCCCCATGTTTTTATCGTACATCCGTATTCTACCCTGATTCAATACTGCTACATTTTACTGTTGGGCACCCACTTGATACATGTACACTACCTGACATGACCTGATATACCATTACTTGACTTGATACCTGATCCTGTTCCTAATGCCGACAATCCTGACATGTTGTCCCGATGGACATATCCTGTTGTCTGTATAGACAAACCTGTTCCTTCTTGATCCTGTGTTGGTATTAGCTTCAGATTTTTCAATACCTGACTTGAACACATAACTTGGGGGTATAGGAAAATCAATGATGAAACCTGACTTGTAACTCGACAGTTCGATGCTTATACTGATCAGTTTTATGGGCTAGGCCAGCCCTGGGATGCTGCTGCTGACATCATTCATCTGTACATATTTCCTATTTAGTGCCTAGCGGCATGTCTCGGTTTCAGCCCGAGAATCTGGACTGTGGTCCCGGGCACACACGGGATACTATTGAGTTACATCGATGATTCATTAAATTGATTTCAAAGACTTGAGTGTAATTAACCCAGTAGTTTAGTTCAGATTACTCACCGCATGTCACATGTGCTTATACCCTTCACTGTTCCTTATTCGGGTTACCGTTATACTTTTATTACTGTTCATACTCATGCCTGCATGCCTTGTTACCTCCTGATTATATTATTGTTGATATTATGACGCACTGACGTCTGGGTTTTGCATGGCCCAGATCCGCTACCCTTGTCGCAGGCCGAGCAGGAGTACTTCAGCCGATAGGCCAAGCAGTGAGGACTCTGTTAGTATTCTAGTTTAGTTTCCTTTCAGCATTTTATTTCCTGATGTGATCCCGTATTGGGACGTACCTTTCAGATTGTTTTGTTTATTAGATTTATTGCTTCCGCATATTATTTCTTGACTCGTTTGTTCTGGCATATGGACATGTACTAGATAGTTTACTATATTTTCCTGTTCTTGATATCTTCTAGACAGCCGTAATGTGACCGTGGAGGGATGTTTTCTAGCCACAGGTAGCATGGTTGGCTCTGTCACGTGCCGATCTTAGCGCACTCTGGGAAGCAGGGCGTGACAGAGCCTATTCCTCGGGCTGATGTGCTGCTTTCTGAGCGGGCTCTCAGTTGGGCCGGGCTCAGCCCCACCCAGTTCATAGGTAAGTTAGGAGCTTGTATTTGTTTTTACTTTGTTTGTGTCGCTGATTCCATTTTATCTTGTCTTGTGCAGAAACCATGGACGCGGGCCTCCTCCGAGCAGCCATGTGCAAGACGAAGAAGGGGTCAAAGGCTGGAGGGGCCAGCTCTTCTTAGTAGACGCCGGTCTCGGCTCCCCCAGTGGCCGTCCTATCCCAGCGCTCGAGTGCGGATCGCTCCCCGGAGCCCGGCCAGGCGCCGAGCAGAAAAAGGGCCCGGGGAAAGGACGCCCAGGCTTCGGAGGTGGAGATGAGATCTCCGCCGTTGTCTCTCAAGAGGTTCTTCCGAATAGTTCCGCGGACCCCGGCCTCTCCGATTCTGGTGGACGAGGGGGAGCTCCGGTTTGAGGTACCTTCGGGGCTCTCTATCGCCGACAGCTTGCTGCACAACATGGAGAGGTCGGTCGGGGGCCGGGTCCTTTGGGGGATGCTGAAGGCGAAAGTGGCGTCCATCACCCAAAAAGCCGTTCAGGTTAGCGTTCGTACGTCGTCTCATCATTTGCAAGATTTGGTGCCTCTTTTCCTTTCTGACCCCCCTCGATTTCTTCAGGTCCTCCAGCACGTCGCTATCGTCGCCCGGATGGAGGAAGAGGAGATAGCCCCGGCGATGCGAGCCACAGGCGAGCTCTCCTCGCTGGGGGAGAGCTCGAAGCGGGAGATGGAGGCGGCGATGGTGAGGGTCGCTGCCCTTAAGGGCGAAGTAGCTGCCGGGAGGCAGGAGGTGGAGTCCGCGAGGCAGGAGGTGGCGGCAGCGAAGCAGGAGGCGGCGGCCTCGAAGTAAGAGGTGGCCAGGTTCCGCGAGGCCACCCAGGCCGTCGAGGCCAAGCTTCAGGGCTCCGAGGTGCTCGTCGGCACCATGAATAAGTCAGTGAGCACCCTCCGAAAGGAGTTGGGGGCTACGGTAGAGGCGGCGAAGAGAGCCGACCTTAGGGCGACGCAGGCGGTGGAGAACTTCTAGAAGTCGGAGCAGTTCTACACCATCCTAACCTCGGCCTCCACCTTCATCTGGCATGAGGCTCTCGACGCCGTCAAGGACATGGTGTCGGAGTTCGCTGATGAAGAGCTCTGAGCAGAATATCCTCATGGTGATGACGAGCAGGGGGATGCCCCGGGGAGCACTGCCGGGGAAGGTACTCTCGGCGAGGGGGACGCCGAGGATCCTGTGACGGATGCATCCCCAGTCGCGGTGGCCGTTGAGCTCATCGGTATTGCGCCCGGTCCTTAGGCCTGAGGCCCCTCATCTTCTCTTTGTCTTTTCTTTTGTTGCCTCGCCGTTTTTTGGGTCTCCGGGCATTTTGTAAGGCTGGGGAGCCCATAATACCCTTGTAAAAACTTTGAATTTTTGAATAAAGATTCTTGTTTTTGCAATAGTGTTTGTGCTCGTATTTTCTTTTGTCGGTAAGCACTCGTATTTGCGCAGCACTGCCTTTATGTTCGGCATGTTCCTTGTCTAGCGATTACTCGTCGACTTGAATCTGATCACTTGCCGAGTGTGCGAGTACCGGCGGGAAGCCAGTATCTCCATGGCCCCGAAGTCGAAGTGGAGATCGTTAAGACGTTGATAGACCGGATGCCTCTTGTTGAGTTCATGTTACTTAGGTGTTGGAGGGGCCGTAAGTGGCCTACTACGGATGATGACGAGCAGGGTAGCTGCTCGGTGCCTTATGGTGAGGGCATTGGTCCTTAGTTGTTGGAGGGGCCGTAATTGGCTAACTAAAGATGGTGCCGAGCAGGGTAGCTGCTCGGTGCTTCTTGGCGAGGGCTTTGATCCCTGGTTTGTTAGGGTAGGGAGCTACTAGCCAGGGATAACCAAGCAAGGGCGGGCCCGGTTGCCTCTTGCGAGGGCTTTGATCCTTAAGGACGGGCCGAGCAGGATTACTGCCCGGTGCCTCTTAGCGAGGGCTTTGTTCCCTGGTGTTGTGTGGTAGGGAAGCTACCAGCCAGGGATAGCCGAGAAGGGTAGCTGCAGGGCTGCCTCTTGGTGAGGGCTTTGATCCCTGGTTTGTTGGGGTAGGGAGCTACCAGCCAGGGATAACCGAGCAAGGGCGGGCCCGGTTGCCTCTTGCGAGGGCTTTGATCCTTAAGGACGGGCCGAGCAGGGTTACTGCCCGGTGCCTCTTGGCGAAGGCTTTGATCCCTGGCGTTGTGTGGTAAGGAAGCTACCAGCCAGGGATAGCCGAGCTGGGTAGCTGCAGGGCTGCCTCTTGGTGAGGGCTTTAATCCCTGGTTTATTGGGGTAGGGAGCTACCAACCAGGGATAACCGAGAAAGGGCGGGCCCGGTTGCCTCTTTTCGAGGGCTTTTCATCCTTAGCGTGGGAGGGGTTGTAAGTAGCTTACTAAGGATGGCCGAGCAGGGTTACTGCCCGGTGCCTCTTGGCGAGGGCTTTTTGTCCTTAAGGATGGCCGAGCAGGGTTGCTGCTCGGTGCCTCTTGGCGAGAGCTTTGATCCCTGGCGTTGTGGGGTAGGGAAGCTACCAGCTAGGGATAGCCGAGCAGGGTAGCTGCAGGGCTGCCTTTTGCGAGGGCTTTGATCCTTAGCTGGAGGGGCCATAATTGGCCAACTAAGGATGGTGCCGAGCAGGGTAGCTGCTCAGTGCCTCTTGGCGAGGGCTTTGATCCCTGATTCGTTTGGGTAGGGAGTTACCAGCCAGGGATAACCGAGTAAGGGCGGGCCCGGTTGCCTCTTGCGAGGGCTTTGATCCTTAAGGACGGGCCGAGCAGGGTTACTGCCCGGTGCCTCTTGGCGAGGGCTTTGATCCCTGGCGTTGTGGGGTAGGGAAGCTACCAGCCAGGGATAGCCGAGCAGGGTAGCTGCAGGGCTGCCTCTTGCGAGGGCTTTGATCCTTAGCTGTTGGAAGGGCCGTAAGTGGCCAACTAAGGATAGTACCGAGCAGGGTAGTTGCACGGTGCCTCTTGGCGAGGGATTTGATCCCTGGTTTATTAGGGTAGGGAAGCTACCAGCCAGGGATAGCCGAGCAGGGTAGCCGCTCGGCTGCCTCTATGCGAGGGCTTAGATCCCTAGCGTTGCGAGGTAGGGAAGCTACCGGCCAGGAATAGCCGAGCGGGGAAGCCGCTCGGATGCCTCTATGCGAGGGCTTAGATTCCTGGCGTTGCGAGGTAGGGATGCTACCGACCAGGGATGGCCGAGCAGGGTAGCCGCTCGGCTGCCTCTATGCGACGGCTTGGATCCCTGGCGTTGTGAGATAGGGAAGCTACCGACCAGGGATGGCCGAGCATGGTAGCCGCTCGGCTGCCTCTTGGCGCGATCTTTGACTTTGATATCCAGTCGGCGGACCGGGAAGAGGTACGGTCGCTGGCGACACGTGTCGTGATTGTGTGGGAAACGCGAAGCGACGAAGTGTCGATTCGGTTTTGCATCGACCGACGCAACTTCTGCCACGTAGAGACACTGTCGCGGGTGAAACGGGCAGCCGTTGAACTCCGGGGGGCGTTTGGGGGATATAAAACTGAGGGGGTGTTGTTTACTTGCTCCTCATACCCTAAACGCAAAAATGCAGGACTTCCTCTTCACCATCGAAGACATCATAAACTTCGACGACGTCTACCTCTATGACCCGTATTGCACAGAGGACACGGTGCAGTTAGTTATAGGCAGGATTGAGGGCCACTTCAGCCGATTACTCCCCAGCGTTCCTCCCTCCTCTAGCTGCTGATGTACTCCATCTGGAAGGCATCGCCGAGTCTCTACAACCTCTTATCCGAGCAGCTGAAAGACGAGGCCATTGGCAAGCTGAGGTCTCTGAGGCGTTTCGGCCTGATCTCTGCGAGCCGGATAAATCGCTCGGAGGCGCTCGTCCTTGAGTGCTACCACCTGAGGCTCGATGCCGACGCTAGCGGGGGTCATCAAAAGGAGAGGTTAAACGCCGCGAGGGCTCGGCTGGCGGAAATATCTTCAGAGTACCACGAATAGTGCTCTCTGTACCCCATTCCCCCACTATTGTAATATATATTTTTATGTATGGCTGAGGAGCCTGTAGTACCTCTTGAACGAATGAGATTCTTTTTCTTTTCTATAATGCTTTATTGATCTCTTTATTAAATGAACAAAAGATCTCAAGAAAGATGTACATCGCTCTAAAAAGAAAATACATGCTAGTAGATGCTCTTATTCGTGCAGCTTGAGCCCCCCGGATGTCTGTTGTTATCTACTCCCGGCACAGGGTACCGAGCTTCGTGGATACCAGGCGTACCCTCCGTTGACACTACCATGATCTGGTCGATGGTCAGCTCGGTAGGAGGGGGACGCTGCTCCTGCTCGCGGTCAGCGTGCCGCTTGTCCCTTAAGTACGCTGCGAGGTGCCCCGAACGGATGAGCTCTTCAATATAGTCTCGGAGTTGTTTGCAGCTCTCCGTGGAGTGGCCCAGCGATCTGTGAAAACTGCAGTAGGGGCCCCGGGTTCGTTTTGAGGCCATTCGTGGGACCGGGGGAAGCTTGAAGAACCCTTCGCCTTTTTCCTCCTTTAGTAGCACCGCCTGGGAGACGTTGAGCGGGGTGTACTCCTGGAATTTTGGGAGGTAGAGTTTTTGCCGCTCAGGTCCCCTCCTCTCTTCTCTTTTCCTCTTCTTTTAGTCGGTTTGCTCGGCCCGGAGGAGGTTTGCGTTCACCTCGGATTTGAGCTGGACCTCGCGCTTGGTCCAGGCCTTTACCTCGGCCATGGTCTTAGGTTGCGCTAATGCAAAGGAGCGTAACCACTTCTTGTGCCTAAGGCCAGACCTCAGTGCCATGATGACCGTCTCGTCCCGGTGCTCGGGGACCTCGAGAAGGGCGTTGTAGAAGTAGGTGACGTATGCTTTGAATGTCTCTTTGTCCCCGCTCTTGATTGTGAAGAGGTGGTTGACGGTGTGCTTTTGCCGCCTGTTCCCGACGAAGTGGTCGAGAAATTGGGTGGACCGCTCGTCGAAAGTTGAGATCGAGCGCGGCTCGAGTCCTAGGAACCAGTCTCGCCCGGAACGGATGAGAGTGACCGGGAAAGCTCGGCACTTGATTGGTAGCTGTTTATGCGTGTGCGAGCGTTTTGAAATCAAAGAATAGAATATACCGCAATGAAGACGGTGTCGCTTGGTAGCTAGCCGGTTGAGTACGGGTCGGTCCACAGGAAAAACGTGTCTTTTCTTATTATTCTAACGAGTTAATTCCTATTTGTGGTAGGTTTTGATTTTTATAAAAACTGAAATTGAAATTGATTTGGATTAAAACCTTGCTAGGGTTAGGATTAGGTTAGTTTGAAAAGTTAATTCTCTCACTGCTTCCTTTGCCCTAATTAAGAACATAGGTGTTAGGGTAATAATTAACAAAAGGGATTAGCACGACTAGAAAGAAACATAGTTTCTTCCCTTTGGTCCTTGTCTGTCCTTTCTTAATTCTTAGCCCTAACCTCTATGTAAATCAACCACAACCGGTCTAACTAGGGAATCACCGCTATCTCGTGGGATAGGGTGCCGTAGTGAGCGGTGTGTGTTTGATTTATATAGAGCCCTATTTTAAAGTATTATACGGGCAAGAAAGGAGTGAGAGATTTTCATCTCTCAAACCTTCCCAAAACCTAACCCTAACAAGTGAGGAACTACTCACTCATTAGGGGATTAACAATGGAATTCATTTTTTTATTTTTCTTTTTAATTATCTAATTGACGTGCAGATAATAAAAGAGAGAGATGAAAAATTGCAGAAATATAAGTTGCAAATAAGGAAAATTCAAAATAAAAACCTACTTTTATTGATGCACTCTTTAACGATTACAATGGAATGAAAATTTTAATCTAGAATTAAAAAGAGGCATACTCCAAAAGAGCTGTAGGCTTTCCTATTTATAGATAGGAGGAACCCTAGGGTTTACATCTGATCCATATATGAAATTACAAGACTACCCTAAGAAAACCGGGTCAATGCACCGACTCCCACCGACACGCACCGACACGCATCGACACATGCTCTGCACGGCCGCGGATCCACGGCGGAATGCCTTGTTTGGCCGTGGATCCGCGGCCGTTTGATGGGTTCTTGGGCTCTGTTTTTCTGTGATGCTTCAAGTTGCTTTTTCCATTTGTTTTCTTCACTTGGTTTCTCGTATTATCTTCTATGTTCTTCCAGATCTGCACAGTGCAGAATGTTGTAGACTTTTACCGTTGGCTTCGTGTTGAAGTCTTGAATCTTGTACTGCCCTCATACGTTGTGCAATCGAACTGTTCATTGATCTTCATTTGTTCCTTTAACTGTAGGCGGCATCTTGCAGATTCATCTATTTGTTGGTCATAGTCTCACATTTGTAGCGTCTTTTCACCATTTTCACTGTATTGTTCTGAGAACCTGTAACCTGCAACTATTTAGCAGACATGGATCAAAAGCACCTATTTATTTGCAATATGATTAAGAATGGGGAATATAATAATGCAAAAATCTGATATGAACAAATACCCCCAAACTTATCTTTTGCTCGTCTCGAACAAAACCAATTTATTCTCGAAAAAACCTACCCTCACTTTCGCAGGGAATCGTGATTGCGCTGAGCTCATGCAACAAGCCATTAAACCTCTAGGTGTCCCTAGTAGGAGGAGTGTTGTCTCCTGAGGGTTTTCAGTGGATACTATCCACAAAATCCGATCAATTTGGCCTATTGACTGTTATTTTTCAATTCGATGTTCTAGCAAGAAATTCTATTATTTTTAACTTAGAAAGTATCAACCCGTATTTTTCACTCACTTATCATTTAACTTAAGATTGTATATGTTCTGTAAATTTATTTAGCTTTCAGTATCTTTTGAATTTTCCTTCTAAGGTTCCATCTCAACTTAGGAATTTCTATCATCTCTACTGAAGGTATAAGCCCTATCTTTCATTTCTATCTCTCATCCAAACCCCAATCATATACCCCTACGTGTGTGTATGTATCACCCCTACACTTGGAAATTCAATTCAAGCTATTATACTCTTGTCCATCGTCCAAAGTACTTTTAGTTGGTGAATTTTAGATGAAATTGCTCACACATCTTTCATGCGACCGTTAATATTTCTTGAGGTACTAACGACCGATTACAAAATGTGTTTGCGCATTAAGACGTAATTTCTCGTCTTGTAATACCTAAGGCTTTAGCAGTGATTCCCAAACCAGTTGTTCTAAGGCACTAAGTGATAAAGCACCCTCGCTATATATTTTTTATTTTACGCAGCCTTAAGTAATTACAAAACCAGTGTTCATTTTTTTATATCTCTTTATTCACACTTATAATTTTATTTTCCTTCATACTAAGGATTTTAGACAGGAGCATTTCAAGGTATCTTATACTATTCCATGTTTCAAGGTGCGTGTTTGTGCAAATTGTAGGGTATATATTTTCAGAATTTAGACTTAAGGTTTGGAATTATTTTTTAGACTTACACTTCAATAAAAATTTCAATACACTTCCCTTATTTTGACTTAGCCCAAGAAGTGAACTAAAAATTTGCCTATTTCTAAGTAAACTATAAGGACATGTATTTTCTACCGTTAAATTTTAAGAAAGGTTATTTTTAGGGTTTTTAATTTACTAAGTTTTGGGATCTAGTTTTTCCTAGCTAGTTAACCGTTTTGTCAAACTTAAGTCAAATATGGCCAAAATTGAATTTTTCAATTTTTATAATTTTAAAATTTTTTTTCAATTTTTTATTTGATTTGATTTTTTTTATTTTCATTTTTTTAATTTTTATAATTTTTTTATAAAGATGCAATGCAGAAATAAACATGCAAAATAAAAAAAGAAAAAAAATATATACAAAAATTAAAATATGCAATGCAATGATAACTATTTACAAACCACCTCCTCCCCCAAACTTACCAAAAGCAGTGCCCTCACTACTCAGGCCCTCGCCGTTCTCTTGAGCGTGAACGGGAATGCTCCTCTCTAGCTAGCAGGGTTTTGATCCCCTGCTCTACTTGTGTTAGACGCTGTTCATGCCGCGTCATCATCTCAAGCAATCTTTCTATCCCCATATTTTTTCTTCGAAGTAAGCGTGCTTGCGCAGCAGGGGTGAGCTCTTCATCGCTCGCGGTCGAGCTGGAGCTGGGTGTTCTGGCTGGTACATGTTCGGTCGGTTCTGTTCGCGACCATACATCAGTTAAACGGGTATAGGACGTGGATACGCTCTCAATGAGAGGCCTAATGAGTATACCTCCATGCATGCAGAATTCAAATTCCTCCACAGGGAGGAAATAGCGACACAGTTGTGTCACTAACATAGGGCATGGGTAATTTGCGGCCCTTTTTTCAGCACTAATTGAATAAAGAAAAACCGTGCACATATCAAATCTAGGGTTCTTAGTCATTAGGGTATGCACGATATGAAGAGACGGGGTGAAAAATGTGGTATTATGTGAACTACCAAAAATGTTGTTTTGCGCCCACCGGCACACGGTTAAAACATTGGCGAAAAGGGTCCTAGCCTGTATTCCCATCCTAGGTTCCCTCGAGCAGTCATTACCCATTAAGGGCATGTAATCTTCAAATTGAAGCGGTTGGTCGTGAACAGGTAATCTAGGGATTAAAGTGATTTCATGGATGAAGTCTCTGTCAATAATTATCTCTCTATTGTCCCAAAGTAGTTTGATAAAACCGTATTGTGTAAGGCCGCCTTCCTCCATGCACTCGTAAAAACGAGTGACTAGATTTGGAAGAGCATAAGCATTGGGATGATTATAAATTAAAAAGTTCCACCCCCTCCGTATGATTTCATCACGAAAATAACTCCCGTAAATTGTGTGTGAAAAAATTTATGAAAATCACGTTCTAACTGCATTGTTGGTGCCATTACAGAGAGTGCAGATCTGAAAGAAAAATTTAACAGAGAGGAGTTTAGAGATCGAACCTCCTCTGAAAAAATCAGAGGGTGAAGACTCCAACACGCGGCGGATGCGCGGCGGGAACAGGGTTTCGGCGGCGGAAGGGCGGCGGAAGAAGGAGATCTCGCTGCAAAAACTTGAGCGGCGGCTAGGGTTTGCAGAGAGGTGAAAAATTAGGGTTAAGAAAACAGAGAGGGGTCGGGTTTTATTTATAGGGGGAGTGTGTTAGTTATTTGTAAAAAGCCCCTCTTAAAAAGAGGAAATTATTTGCAAATTTTTATTTTTATTTTATTAAAACTGGAAATTTAAAAAAATACCCAATTTTTTTTTATTTTCAAATTTTCAATTTTTTTATTTTGTTTTTATATAATTACAAATGATACATACCCCCAAACTTGTTTGAAACAGTGTTTTGGTTAGATAATCGAAATTTAGGGGCAAATGGAGGAAGATTAGTCAATGTAGATCGACTCCTGCAAAAACAGGAGCTCCTCCGAAGGGTCCGCAGTGAGAAACGGTTTAAGTCGATGTCTGTTCACTTTAAACAGTGAACCGTCCTCTGGATCTTCTAGATCGACCGCACCGTGCGGATATACGGTGCGTATCATAAATGGCCCTTTCTATCGAGATCTGAGCTTGCCGGGATGGAAATGTAACCGAGTATCGTAAAGTAGAACCTGTTGACCAGGTTTGAAAGTCTTGCGCATAGAGTGTTTATCGTGGAACACCTTCGTTCGGGTTTTAACAACTACTGCGTTCTTATAGGCTTCATCCCGCAGCTCGTCTAATTCGTTCAACTGCAGCTTTCTATTGCTGCCCGCATCTCCCAAAGATAGGTTCAACTCTTTAATTGCCCAAAATGCCTTATGCTCTATTTCAACTGGAAGGTGGCAAGCCTTTCCATAAACAAGCCTATATGGAGACATGCCAAGATCGGTCTTATAGACAGTTCGGAATGCCCAAAGGGCATCAATAAGTTTTGATGACCAATCTTTACGGTTTTTGGAAACCGTTTTCTCCAATATCTGTTTAATTTGCCGATTCGAAATCTCGGCTTGCCCACAAGTTTGGAGATGATAGGGCGTTGACAGCTTGTGAGTAATGGAGTATTTCCGCATTAAAGACTCGAAAGTCCTATTACAAAAGTGAGATCCATTATCACTGATAATCGCGCGAGGATGCCCAAACCGAGAAAAAATGTTTTCTTTGAGAAATCTAACAACAACCTTGTTGTCATTAGTTCGGCTGGGCACACCTCGACCCATTTTGAAACATAGCCAACAGCGAGTAGAATATACATGTTCCCAAAAGAATTTGGAAATGGTCCCATAAAGTCTATCCCCCAAACATCAAAAATTTCAACAACCAAAATTGGTTGGAGCGGAATTTCATTTCTCCGAGATATCCGGCCCAAGTGTTGGCACCGGGAGAATGTCTTGCAGTATTCGTATGCGTCTTTAAAAAGTCGTGGCCAGTAGAAGCCACACTGCAAGATCTTTTCTGCTGTCTTTTTGGGGCTAAAATGCCCGCCACACGCTTGATCGTGGCAGAATGACAGCACGCTCTTAAACTCGTTGTCGGGGACACACCGACGAATGATTTGGTCGGAGTAGTATTTGAAGAGATACGGTTCATCCCAGTAAAAATGTTTTACTTGGGACAGGAATCGGAGTCTGTCCTGATTCGACCAATCGTTTGGTATCAGTCCGGTGGCCAAATAATTTACGATATCTACGAACCAAGGTTCGCATGACACAGTTAAGAGCTGCTCATCTGGAAAAATGTCTTTAATAGGAATTTGAAGTGTAGGCTAAGAAGGAAGTCCTGAAAGGTGGTCGGCGACTACGTTTTCGCATCCTCTCTTGTCTCTGATGACAAGGTCAAACTCTTGTAGCAAGAGGATCCAACGTATCAGCCGAGATTTAGCATCCTTCTTCGCGAAAAGATGGCGAAGAGCTGAGTGGTCCGTGTAAACGATGACTGGAGAGCCGATTAAATAGGGCCTGAACTTTTCTAGTGTAAACATAACAGCTAAGAATTCTTTTTCAGTTGTTATGTAATTTAATTGGGCCTCGTTTAAGGTTCGGCCAGCGTAATAAATTACATGCGGCATCTTATTAATGTGCTGTCCAAGGACAACACTAATGGCGAAATCAGATGCATCGCACATGATTTCAAATGGATGCGTCCAGTCAGGAGATGAAAGAATGGGAGCGGAAATAAGTGAGTTTTTCAACGACTCGAACGCTTTCATACAGCTTGAGTCGAAATCAAAATTGGTGTCCGTTTCCAACAAAAGAGTCAAGGGTCTAGCTATCTTGCTAAAATCCTTGATGAAACGTCTATAGAAACCGGCATGGCCAAGGAAGGCTCGGATGTCTTTGACGCACTTGGGAGGAGAAAGATTGGAAATGACTTCAATCTTAGTTTTATCTACCTCAATGCCATTTTGCGAGATGATATGTCCTAAGACAATACCTTCTCGTACCATAAAGTGGCATTTCTCCCAATTTAAAGTGAGGTTCTTATCCCTACACCGGGTAAGAACTGCATCTAAATGTAGCAAACACTCATCAAAGGAGTCGCTGAAAATGGAGAAATCATCCACAAAAATCTCCAAGAATTTTTCCACCATGTCTGAAAAAATGCCCATCATACACCGCTGGAAAGTAGCGGGTGCATTGCATAACCTAAAGGGCATGCGACAGTAAGCGAATGTACCGAAAGGAAAAGTAAATGTGGTCTTGTCTTGGTCCTTTTCGGCGATGGGAACTTGATTATAGCCGGAGTAGCCATCCAAAAAGCAGTAAAATTCATGCCCGGCCAATCGTTCTAGCATTTGGTCAATGAAAGGTAATGGAAAGTGGTCTTTCCGTGTCGCGGCGTTGAGTTTTCTATAATCGATGCAAACTCGCCACCCAGTTTGGGTGCGAGTAGGTATTAACTCATTCGCCTCATTAGTTATGACCATTATGCCCGATTTCTTTGGGACAATATGAATAGGGCTAACCCACTGGCTATCAGAGATAGGGTAAATGATACCACTATCAAGACATTTTACAATCTCCTTTTTAACAGCCTCCTTCATGATAGGGTTGAGGCATTTCTGTGGATCCCTTACTGGATTGGCATCATCCATCATATGTATATGATATTCAACTATGAGGGGACTAATCCTCTTGATGTCCGCCATAGTCCAGCCAAAAGCTTGCCGATTATTTTGTAAGACCGTAAAAAGGGCTCTCTCTTGCTCGGGGGCTAGGGAGGCCGATATGATAACAGGAAGGGTCTCATTCTCACCTAAGTAGGCGTATTTAAGGTGAGACGGCAATAGCTTGAGTTCGAGTTTTGGAGGCGAAACAATTGAAGGTAAAATTGGTGAAACTGTCTCAAACTCGAAGGATTCCAACAAAGGTTTGAAGCGAGTGTAAGCAACCGAGTCGGATGGTTCAGCTAACTCATCCGAAAATTCAAAGGACTCAAACTCGGGTGGTGATTCTTCAAAATCGTTCGAAAAAGTGAAACACTCGTAATCGTTATCGGGTGTGAAAACTGTGTCAGATTCAAGGAGGAACGCACTAGTGGCGTCAAAACTGGTATGATCGAACAGAAATTTTTTGAGCTCACAGTCTTCCTGAGTGATCTCTTGGATCGAGCAAACATCAAGTATAGTAGCATTAGGCTCGGAGGGCTGATTCCCTAACTTAAAAATGTTGAGTTCTATTGTCATGTTTCCAAAAGATAGGTTCATCGAACCATTTCGACAATTGATCACCGCATTAGAAGTCGCAAGGAAGGGTCGACCGAGTATCACCGGAATTTGACTCCGGGGGTTAGCTACAGGCTGTGTGTCCATAACAATGAAATCAACGGGGAAAATGAAGTCCCCTACTTTAATCAACACATCCTCTAACTTACCCCTAGGATGGGTGATGGATCGGTCGGCCATTTGGAGAGTACAATGTGTGGGTTTAAGCTCTCCAACGCCTAATTGTTCATATACTGATAGGGAAGCAAATTAATACTGGCACCAAGATCTAAAAGTGCGCGATTGATGTTCTTATCCCCAATTGTTATTGAAATTGTAGGACAGCCAGGGTCCTTACGTTTTTGGGGTAAAGGTTGAGTAAGAGCATCACTTACTGCACTAGCCAAGAAAACTTTTTTAGGTACCTGCAATTTCCTCTTCTTGGTGCATAAGTCCTTCAAGATTTTAGCGTAAGAAGGAACTTGTTGGATTGCATCCAAGAGAGGTATGTTAATGCTAACCTGTTTGAATAACTCCATATTCTTCTCCATTTGTGGAGTTTGTTTATTGGATCTCAACCTGTTTGGAAATGGAATATTTTGAAAATTTGTTGAGTCCAATATTTATGGAGTAGATTGCGGAGTTGGAATGGATCCCGGTGTTGGTGTTTTCGTGGAGTAAGATGTGGGTCCGTTCGAATTAGAAGAAGAAGTAGAGCCTTGTGAAGAATGAAGAACAGGCTCTGAAGAAGAAGATGAGGAAGAAGAAGAAGAAGAAGAAGAAGCGGCGGCCGGGGTGTCATCATTATTGCCAACGTTGTTGTGCAATACCTTTCCAGATCTCAATGTAGTCACGGCACTCACATTATGATTTTGTTGTTCATGAGCAACATATGTATTTTGTGTGTGACCGGGATTTGGCAGTGGTTGAGATAGAAGTTTTCCCTTTTCTCGCTCGCTTAACGCAGCATTCAGTTGTGCAATTTGGGCTTCAATTATTTTGATGCTCTGATAATGTGAAGCAGTGTGTTGCACCAAAGAATGAATGGAAGATTGGATGCTGGCTGAGAATTGCGGAGATTGTTTTAAAAACGCATTCAGACCTCGTTCTAGCGAGGAAACCTTATCGTTATTTAGCTGAACAAAATTTTTTTGAGGATAAGAGTTGTTTGGTACAAAATTGTTCATTTGGTTTTGGTAAGGTTGGGGTTGGAAAGGTTGCTGATATTGAGTTTGTTAAGGGGTTTGTTGTTGTGGAGGAGACCTCTGGAAATTGTTATTGCCTTGGAATTGTTATTGATTTTGATTCCAAGCAAAATTTGGGTGGCTCCTCCAACCAGGATTATAAGTTGAAGAGTATGGATCATTTCTTTGTCTTTGCTGAAAGGCAGTATTGACTTGATCTTGTCCTTGAATATGTGGGTTGTAAGGACACTATTCGGTTAGATGGAACGGATCCGAATAACAAGCGCAAATAGTGCGTGGGGGTAAAGTAGGGGCAGGAGAAGGCGATGAGAATTTGCTCTCAATTGCTTCTAGTTTTTTCGTGAGTGCAGCCATTAAGGCCTTCATTGCAATCGACATATCAAGCTAATGTATGCTTGCCCTAGACTGACCTGATGAAGTAGATGAAGTGGTCTTAGTGCTTTCCCATTGAAATGTTTGTTCAGCAAGATCGTCGAGAAATTGCCAAGCTTCCTTACTCGATTTTGTAAGAAAGTGACCTTGACAAATGGTTTCCAACAACTGCTGTCACACCCCGCTTCCCGGTATATGGCGAAGGGGACACGACTGGTCCGCTACGTATTTACTCAGAAGCAAATACGCTAAGCGTAGCTAAGCAATATAAAAGAAAATATACACAAGAGACAAGGTATAATAAAAACATCAATTTTATTTATTAACATTCTTTTGTACAATGCATGAAAAGGAAATACAACTGAAATAAAGTAATGCCTAAACAATGGCATGGCAGAAAATTAAAGGTACTGAAAAGAAAATGTACAATGTCTAGAGCTCAGGGTCTTCGCTGTACTAATCCAAATCTTCTGCAGTTGGCTCGATCTCTGATGGTTCCAAATCACCTGACGACATTCAAAGAAGAAAGAAATAGAATATCGTCAGCGAACAGGTCGCTCGGTAAGTCTCAAAGATAAGAGAAGAAATAGAATAGACAGAGAGTAAGAGAGAGAGAGAGTAGCTTTTACAGTTGTATTATATTGTTATATTGTTATATTTGGTGTTAACGCTGTTGTTTGTAGCTTGGTACAGAAGGATACCGGTGTATACGAGAGGAGTCTCACTTGCCCCGGAGACTAAGGTATCAGGAACTCAAGGAACCGTTGGGCCACGGTACAACAGCAACGGAATACAGGTTAGGTGTCTTAATCTTACCGTCTCGTGCCACTTTTAACACCTTCCGTACCAATCTACCCCTTAAACCCCGTAGTGTTTTGATTGTATTGTTTGTCTTGTAAATTGTATTGATTGTATAATTGATTGACTGACCGAAACCATGATATCAGTAAACGGATGTAATCGTAGAATCATGTAAATGGAATAACTGGAGAACCATGTAAATGGAATGTATATCCATGGTTCGGTTCAGTCAAGTTGTATAGATTGATAATTGGATTCCTGGATTCAGGTTGAATTGTAATATTGAAGATTGTAGATTGTAGATTGTACTTGAATCATATTCAAGTCAGATTATACAGAGACACAAACTGAGTCAGACAATCAGCAAAGTAAATTGAAGTCCTGATTGTTTCTTATTAATTTGTCTACCTTAGATAGGCAAGCACCCACTTCTCCGGCTCTCTGAGGCTCAAGAGATTGGTTCCGCTTAAACCTATGTTTACTAGGGTTCTCAGGGCAATTTATAGAACTTGAGGGGGGTTTATGTAAAAATAATTTTATATACTTTTCAAAATACACCCCAAGTATTTATTATTCGTCTTTAGGGTTGTAATGAATGTGGATTTTATATTGTGATATTTCTGATGAAAATATTCTAAATTCAGAAATAAAGGTATTTATTTGTAATATTGATTTATATGGAATTCATGGTATTTTAGTGTAAAATTGATTGTTGTGTTTTTTAGAAAAAGGTGGAATATTTATATCATAACAAAATAGGTATGTTAACGATAAATATACATATATTTATACAAAAATAATTTTAATATATTTTTTATATTCTAAATATCTCATTTTCTTAAGATGCCGTATTTTAAATCTTTCGAGACCGAATGCTCCTTGCGGAGGTCTGAATCTCGCACTACTAAGCCCGAGGATGTGCGATAATCCGCACCATCCCGAACGGGTTCCCCAAAATGGGTTGTAGCGGCGCTTTGCAAAGATTGTATAAATACTAAATCTTTTAGAAAACGGTTTTATTAAGTAAATGGTATTTATTTGTAAAGATGTCAATTTCCCGTATTCTATGTTCTAGGGTCTCCTAAGTCAACTAGACTATTCCTAACTGGTCCAAAACGATAAGTTGTGAGATGCCTCAAATCGCCTCTTCACCGCCAATTGTGTCCAGATAAGTACAAGTGAAGAAAGGAGGGATCCGCTCACGAATCACCGTGAGACGGGCTTTTAAAGTTACCTTTCTTACTTGCCTAGTTTAGACAACACAAAGCCAGGTTTAGATAAACGACTGATGTCCACAACTTATTCTATTTTCATAATAAGTGGTATTTATTTAAAAAGTGTATTAATACTAAATCTTTTAGAAATGGCTTTATTTAGTAAAGGGTATTTAAATGAAAATGTTTGTTTTTCCCGTATTCTAAGTTTTCGATGGTATCGTGTTAGATTGTATATGAGTGTATGAGGAGGTAGGTCGTTACCTCGTGCTCTACTTTAAAGGTATAGCAAGTTTAATGGAGATAAATGTAAAATTGAAACAATGTGGTATTTAAGTGAAAAATACGATAAATTGAAATAGCCATCATTTCATGTGATGAAACTCGATCAATTTGGTTGATTAGTGTTTAATAGTCAACGTGAGGAAGTTTAAGTATGATTGTATTAGTGAGAAGTGGAATTTTATAAGAAACCGAATCGGGAATCGGATTTGTTCCGATTCCGTCGGGTTTTGTAAAACCGTATTTTTTTTTATAGAAGAGATAGGTAGGAATTGAGACTTACAGGTTTTAGATTACACAAGAGAGTGAGAGGGAAGTAGAGGAATCGCCGATGTGTTGCGTCGTCGCCGGTAGTTCCTAAAACGATCGCCAGAAGTTCCACCGGGAATTCGTCGGAGCTTCGCCTCGAGCTCGTTTTCAAAGTGCACAAGATTCTTGGAATTTTGAGAGAGTGGGCTCAGAATTTTGGGGTGAGAGGGTAAAGGGTAGGGGGTGTATTTATAGGATTAGACTAGGGTTAGGGTAGTGAAAGGTTAAAATAAAAAATGTGATAAAATGTATTAAAAATGTATTAAAAGTGGAGTAATTAGGGTTTTAAAAGAGCTCTGGAAATGGTCTGAGGCTGAAATTTTGCAGGTGCATAGCGAATATGAAAAGACACAACTTTCATGTTGGGGTCGTCGCCGGAATCGGCCGATTCGGGGGCGACTCGGCCGTGGCTCGGTCGGAGGACTGAGTCGGCCGAGTCGAGGACGAGTTGGCCGATTCCCGGCCGAGTCAGGCAGCCGGGACCCCCCGACGGTTCATCTACCCTCTGGCAATATTACATCTTTGGGTGTTGTGGGGGGTTTTTGTGTGATATGCACGTGTAAACTCTTGGTTCTGAAGGTTCAAAATAAAAACAATATTAAAAATAATGTGGGGTATGGGATTTGAACTCTGGTGGCTTGGTTCAGCAGTGGAAGGTATTACCAATAAACTACAAGCTCTTTCTTGTAATTATGGAGCTAATTAATTATTTAAAGTAATAACAGTAAATGTAAATACCCCAAGTATACATTAATTTTAAAGCAAATTTTTGTACACTAAAAATGGAGTTGTTACATTCTTTTAACTTGTAATTAAAAAGCAAAATAATTACTTATAACTTGTGCTCAGGCTAAAATACCTCTTTATGGATTTTTTGAATTTTTTTTGTAAAAACTTGTATTGGAAATTTGGGGTTGTTACATTCTACCCTCCTTATAAAAATTTCGTCCTCGAAATTTGTAAAAAGAAAGTGTAACAGATTCAAGAAAGTTTAGTGACTGAAGTACTGACAGTGTGTGAAAAAATAACAAAGTGGTGCAAGGGTTTTAAAAATGTGAAAAAGCTTACCGATGTTACCTTAACCTACAGTCTCGGCTTCTACGGCTGCTAATGTGAAAGTCTGTCGCCGTGGTACCTTCCTTCTAGCTGGAGGCACATTCTATCCTTGGGGCTTGTTTCTCCGCCCTCGAGGTATATTCCTCATTGCCTGTTGGAATTGGCGAGTAGGCTGTGCAGGAGTTCTGTGTGGAGGTGGTGCTGGGAGTGCAGGACTAGTTTCAGGAGCCTGGATAGCTGGCCGTTGCGGGTAGTTGGTAGGTATGTGAGCTGAGTTGTATCTATATGGACAGGTCTCAATTCTGTGATTGGACGCGCCACAAACTAGGTATAGGCCTTTTGCGCGCATAGAGTCCTTTATCAAATGTCCATATCTCTTGCAATGGAAACAGAAATGTGGTCTTGGCTGGTTATTGGGTTCTTCAGTTCTCCTGGGTTCGAACGTTTGCCTGGAAGAGGCTCCTCCTGCCATTTGAGTGGCGAGACGTTTCAAACCGGCAGATTGAGGTCTGCCCCTTGCTTTTATCTCTGCCTCATAACTGCGGGCAGCTTCCAGAGCATTCTCATGAGTTGGAAATTTCCCTGTGGCTAGTGCAGCCTGAATTTCCGTGTCCAAACCTTGTTGAAAGCGACGGGCTCTGATCTCGTCCGTCGGTATCAAATGTGCCGCAAATCTGTTGCGGTCTTGTGTTAGCTGTGTAGTATGTGATATTAAAAATTTGAATTACTGTGACATATCTTACCGACTGAGCATGGTGAATTCAGTGTCATACTCATCTACTGACTTGTCCCACATCGAACCTTGTTGTAGATGAATGAACCGTTGTTCCATGGCAAACCTGGCAGTCATAGGGAAGTACTTCGCGTCGAACTTATCGCGAAAAGTCTTCCATTCAATGGGCTGATCAAGATGGCTTTCTTCCGCCTTCCACCAGTTCCGTGCATTGTCCGTGAGTTGCAGCTTCGCAACTCGGACCTAAGCTATTTCTGGCACTTGTGCTGCTGCCAGATCATCCTCGATACTTTGAGCCCATTTCTCAGCTTCCAGTGGGCTCCCCTTTCCTGAGAACTGTTTGGGATGTAAAGCTCTGAATTGCTTCACCCCAGGTGCTTCAGCCTTGGAACGGTTCAAGAGCTGCCGTTGTCCCTCTAGGAGGCCGCAGATTGCCTTAAGCAGACCCGTTTGCTCGTTGAGTGGCGCAGGAACAACAGGTGTGAGAGGTAGTGGTGGAGGTGTGTTGTTGACATTGGTGCTGGTGTTGTTTGGTGAATCCATAACCTTGAATGGAAAATTTAGGTTAGGACAGATTCAAAGTATATGAAATGATAAGATTCAAGAAATATGAAATTGTATGATCCAAGGAACATGAATTGTAAAGAATGTTTTAGTTGCTGGTTCTTGTGTTATATTGCTTAGGTTTGTTCACGCAGAACAGAACTGAATAATAGGTTTTCATACAGCTCTGACTTGCATGGGCCACCAACAAAATCTGTCACACCCCGCTTCCCGGTATACGGCGAAGGGGACACGACTGGTCCGCTACGTATTTACTCAGAAGCAAATACGCTAAGCGTAGCTAAGAAATATAAAAGAAAATATACACAAGAGACAAGGTATAATAAAAACAACAATTTTATTTATTAACATTCTTTTGTACAATGCATGAAAAGGAAATACAACTGAAATAAAAGCAATGCCTAAACAATGGCATGACAGGAAATTAAAGGTACTGAAAAGAAAATGTACAATGTCTAGAGCTCAGGGTCTTCGCTGTACTGATCCAAGTCTTCTGCAGTTGGTTCGATCTCTGATGGATCCAAATCACCTGACGACATTCAAAGAAGAAAGAAATAGAATATCGCCAGCGAACAGGTCGCTCGGTAAGTCCCAAAGATAAGAGAAGAAATAGAATAGACAGAGAGTAAGAAAGAGAGAGAGAGTAGCTTTTACAGTTGTATTATATTGTTATATTGTTGTATTTGGTGTTAATGCTGCTTTTTGTAGCTTGGTACAGAAGGATGCCAGTGTATACGAGAGGAGTCTCACTTGCCCCGGAGACTAAGGTATCAGGCACTCAAGGAACCGTTGGGCCACGGTACAACATCAACAGAATACAGGTTAGGTGTCTTAATCTTACCGTCTCGTGTCACTTTTAACACCTTCCGTACCAATCTACCCCTTAAACCCCGTAATGTTTTGATTATATTGTTTGTCTTGTAAATTGTATTGATTGTATAATTGATTGACTGACCGAAACCATGATATCAGTAAACGGATGTAACCGTAGAATCATGTAAATGGAATAACTGGAGAACCATGTAAATGGAATGTATATCCATGGTTCGGTTCAGTCAAGTTGTATAGATTGATAATTGGATTCATGGATTCAGGTTGAATTGTAATATTGAAGATTGTAGATTGTAGATTGTACTTGAATCATATTCAAGTCAGATTATACAGAGACACAAACTGAGTCAGACAATCAGCAAAGTAAATTAAAGTCCTGATTGTTTTTTATTAATTTGTCTAGCTTAGATAGGCAAGCACCCACTTCTCCGGCTCTCTGAGGCTCAAGAGATTGGTTCCGCTTAAAACTATGTTTACTAGGGTTCTCAGGGCAATTTATAGAACTTGAGGGGGTTTATGTAAAAATACTTTTATATACTTTTCAAAATACACCCAAGTATTTATTATTTGGATTTAGGGTTGTAATGAATGTGGATTTTATATTGTGATATTTCTAATGAAAATATCCTAAATTCAGAAATAAAGGTATTTATTTGTAATATTGATTTATATGGAATTCATGGTATTTTAGTGTAAAATTGATTCTTGTGTTTTTTAGAAAAAGGTGGAATATTTATATCATAAAAACTAGGTATTTTAACGATAAATATACATATATTTATACAAAATTAATTTTAATATATTTTTTATATTCTAAAAATCTCATTTTCTTAAGATGTCGTATTTTAAATCTTTCGAGACCGAATGTTCCTTGCGGAGGTCTGAATCTCGCACCACTAAGCCCGAGAATGTGCGATAATCCGCACCATCCCGAACGGGTCCCCCAAAATGGGTTGTAGCGGCGCTTTGCAAAGATTGTATAAATACTAAATCCTTTAGAAAACTGTTTTATTAAGTAAATGGTATTTATTTGTAAAGATGTCAATTTCCCGTATTCTATGTTCTAGGGTCTCCTAAGTCAACTAGACTATTCCTAACTGGTCCAAAACGACAAGTTGTGAGATGCCTCAAATCGCCTCTTCACCGCCAATTGTGTCCAGCTAAGTACAAGTGAAGAAAGGAGGGATCCGCTCACGAATCACCGTGAGACGGGCCTTTTAAAATTACCTTTCTCACTTGCCTAGTCTAGACACCACAAAGTCAGGTTTAGATAAACGACTGATGTCCATAACTTATTCTATTTTCATAATAAGTGGTATTTATTTAAAAAGTGTATCAATACTAAATCTTTTAGAAATGACTTTATTTAGTAAAGGGTGTTTAAATGAAAATGTTTGTTTTTCCCGTGTTCTAAGTTTTTGATGGTATCGTGTTAGGTTGTATATGAGTGTATGAGGAGGTAGGTCGTTACCTCGTGCTCTACTTTAAAGGTATAGAAAGTTTAATGGAGATAAATGTAGAATTGAAACAATGTGATATTTAAGTGAAAAATGCGATAAATTGAAATAGCAATTATTTCATGTGATGAAACTTGATCAATTTGGTTGATTAGTGTTTAATAGTCACCATGAGGAAGTTTAAGTATGATTGTATTAGTGAGAAGTGGAATTTTATAAGAAACCGAATCGGGAATCGGATTTGTTCCGATTCCGTCGGGTTTTGTAAAACCATATTTTTTTGATAGAAGAGATAGGGAGGAATTGGGGCTTACGGGTTTTAGATCACACAAGAGAGTGAGAGGGAAGTAGAGGAATTACCGATGTGTTGCGTCGTCGCCGGTAGTTCCTAAAACGATCGCCGAAGTTCCGCCGGGAATTCGTCGGAGCTTCGCCTCGAGCTCGTTTTCAAAGTGCACAAGATTCTTGGAATTTTGAGAGAGTGGGCTCAGAATTTTGGGGTGAGAGGGTAGGGGGTGTATTTATAGGGTTAGGCTAGAGTTAGGGTTGGTGAAAGGTTACAATGAAAAATATGATAAAATGTATTAAAAGTGGAGTAATTAGGGTTTTAAAAGAGCTCTGGAAATGGTCTGAGGCTGAAATTTTGTAGGTGAATAGGGAATATGAAAAGACACAACTTTCATGTTGGGGTCGTCGCCGGAATCGGCCGACTCGGCCGTGACTCGGTCGGAGGACTGAGTCGGCCGAGTCGAGACCGAGTTGGCCGATTCCCGGCCGAGTCAGGCGGCCGGGATCCCCCCAACGGTTCATCTACCCTCTGGCAATGTTACATTTTTGGGTGTAGTGGGGTTTTTGTGAGATATGCACGTGTAAACTCTTGGTATTCTAAAGGTTCAAAATAAAAACAATATTAAAAATAATGTGGGGAATGGGATTTGAACTTTGGTGGCTTGGTTCAGCAGTGTAAAGTATTACCAATGAGCTATAAGCTCTTTCTTGTAATTATGAAGTTAATTAATTACTTAAAGTAATAACAGTAAATGTAAATACCCCAAGTATATATTAATTTTAAAGCAAATTTTTCTACACTAAAAATGGAGTTGTTACATTCTTTTAACTTTTAATTAAAAAGCAAAATAATTACTTATAACTTGTGCTCAGGCTAAAATACCCCTTTATGGATTTTTTGAATTTTTTTTTGTAAAAACTTGTATTGGAAATTTGGGGTTGTTACAACTGCTTAGTTGCTGGGTTCAGTCCTTCGTATAAAGTTTGGTAAAGTTGCCATTTCTCGATACCGTGGTGAGGGCACTGAACAAGAAGGTCCTTAAATCGTCCAAAAAGGTTCGGAAGGAAACTGGGAAAATTGATTAATTTCATTTCTGATTCTCGCGGTCTTGTGGTGTGGGTAAAACTTTTTTAGAAAAGCCTTAACAAACTCTTCCTAATTTCTTATGGAATGCGATACTGTGCTATATAACCACTTTTCAGCTAGGTCACATAAAGTGAATGGAATGACACGTAGCCTTATAATATCATCGGAAGTTAGGTGGTCTCATCATTGCGCAAACATTCTGGAATTTATTAATGAAGATGTAGGCATCTTCGGATTCCAGCCCGTGAAATTTGGGCAACATATTGATGAAGTGGGGTTTAATTTCGAAGTTATCCCTATTAGCCGGTGGAAGTGAAAGACAAGTGGGAAGTGCGGTGTGGCTTGGATAGAAAAGATCCTGGAGCGCTATTCGTTGGGGTGCTTCGACAGGAGGGTGTGGTGGGTTATTCGCACCCAGTTGAGTTGGAATCAGTCCCGTAGTAGGTAAGTGGTTGTTAGGATTGAATCCCGACATCTCCTTAGAAGATGATGAATTTGAAGATGAAGGTAAAGAAGTGGAAGGAGTTTCGACTTCGGAGTCGAACGCGTCGTCAGTAGGCACTAACGAGACACGAACTAAACGGATGCTAGTGTCCCTAGTCCAACTGGACATACACTAACAAGGTGTAGTGTAATCAAAAAGTAAAAATAGAAGGTGGGGGTAAGAAAACGTCAATGAGAGAATGTGGGTGCAAGTGGGGTGCAATGGATTTCTAGCGACAAAATGGCAAGTTTTTGTAAAAATTTTGTTTTGTGGCTTTTTTTATAAGGAGTTTTTGCAAAAGATTTTTTATAAGGAGCTAAACACACTTTCAAGCAATCACAATATGCACAATCAAGCCTAGAGCTAGGGTCTCCTAAGTCAACTAGACTGCTCCTAACTGTTCCACAGGGCAAGTTGTGAGATATCCTCGAATCGCCTCTTCACCATCAATTGTGGCCAGGTAAGCACAAGTAAAGAAAGGAGAGACCCGCTCACGAATCACCGTGAGACGGGCCTTTTAAAATTACCTTTCCCACTTGTCTAGCCTACGCACCACAAAGTCAGGTTTAGATAAACGACCGATGCCTACAACCTTTCTTTGTCCTAATGAGCGCGACAGTCTTTATTGGCTGAGTCTAATATTTTTTAATTAACTCGAGGGTTGATGTACATACTTTTTGTGATTTTTGGGGTCTTAGGAAGGGTAATGAAATCCCCACCCAATCTGGATTGGTGTTATAGCCCCTTAAAAGTCCGTTTTAAAAATGCAAAGCAGTAAACATACAAAAATCCAAAACACTTACCAAAATTTTTTCTTTTATTTGCGGCGCAAAGAATCCTGCACAACATTGATTTATTGGAGAGGGAGAAGAAGTTTTGCGCAAAGAACCCTGCAGGAAAATTTTTCAGAGGAGATTAGGGGGTTACAGAGAAGATAAAAATACTTACAGAGACTTTTTGAAGCGCTGACGTCACGGTTTGATCGCGGTTCCACGGTCAAAAGCTTCAATCAGCCGCGGTTCCGCGGCGTCTTGGCGGGTTTGGCTCTCCAAAATTCTGCTGTGCGCTGTTTTGGTTCTTCTCTGTTTGTTTAGATCTTATGTTTCTTGATTTGTTCACTGGATTTTTCCAGATCTGAATCTGTTCGTCTCGCCGTTCCTGCACAATTCGCACAAAAACCCTTCAAAAAATAACAAGATGATATTTTTTATGTTTTTATATTTTTCAGTTTTTATGAATTTTTTAATTTTTAATTAACCTGAAATTACAAAAAGAAAATAACTACCGTTATCCACGGCAACGGCGCCATTTGATTGGTAGCTGTTTATGCGTGTGCGAGCGTTTTGAAATCAAAGAATAGAATATACCGCAATCAAGACGGTGTCGCTTGGTAGCTAGCCGGTTGAGTACGGGTCGGTCCACAGGGAAAACGTGTCTTTTCTTATTGTTCTAAAGAGTCAATTCCTATTTGTGGTAGATTTTGATTTTTATAAAAATTGAAATTGAAATTGATTTGGATTAAAACCTTGCTAGGGTTAGGATTAGGTTAGTTTTGAAAGTTAATTCTTTCACTACTTCCTTTGCCCTAATTAAGAACATAGGTGTTAGGGTAATAATTAACAAAGGGGATTAGCACAATTAGGAAGAAACATAGTTTCTTCCCTTTGGTCCTTGTCCATCCTTTCTTAATTCTTAGCCCTAACCTCTATGTAAATCAACCACAACCAGTCTAACTAGGGAATCACCGCAATCTCGTGAGATAGGATGCCGTAGTGAGCGGTGTGTGTTTGATTTACATAGAGCCCTATTTTAAAGTATTATACGGGTAAGAAAAGAGTGAGAGATTTTCATCTCTCAAACCTTCCAAAAATCTAACCCTAACATCTGAGGAACTACTCACTCATTAGAGGATTAACAATGGAATTCATTTTTTATTTTTCTTTTTAATTATCTAATTGACGTGCAGATAATAAAAGACAGATATGAAAAATTGCAGAAATATAAGTTGCAAATAAGGAAAATTCAAAATAAAAACTTACTTTTATCGATGCACTCTTTGACGATTACAATGGAATGAAAATTTTAATCTAAAATTAAAAAGAGGCATGCTCCAAAAGAGCTGTAGGCTTTCCTATTTATAGATAGGAGGAACCCTAGGGTTTACATCTGATCCATATATGAAATTACTGTCGGGATGGCTTAGCACCTTAGCAAGGATTTGGGAAGCATCAATCATGCTACTTTAAAATTTTTGGGGTGCCAAACAAACCTTAACCAAGATATTAATTGGAGTATTAGGATAAACATAGCAAGTAAACAACTTTACTTCTAAGAGTTAGGGATTACAACCTTTGTAGTCCGTTCCTTCACTTCTAAAGCTCCGAGTTGAGGTCCCTTCGCTGCGATCATCGAGTACCCAGACTCAAGAGAGGCTCCATGAAGAGAAAGATGCAAACTTGCTTCCAATCTTCAACAACAAAGATGATCTACCTTGAAAAAACTCAAGCCCAAGCTCTTGCTTCACTAATCAAGTATTAGCAAAGCAAACACCTAATCTAAGTGGCTAGAATAGATGAGGATGATGAAGTAGGAATTTAGCTCTCATTTGTTTTCAATTTCTCACTCAAAATCATCACATAAGAAAACGCTAGTCAAGGTTTTCTTCATGCAAGAAGAAGGAAGAAGAAGAAGCAAGTTATTTGTGATGAATAATGAATTATTGTGTGTGGTTACAATTGCAACCATGAGTTAAGAAAGAAAGCTTAACCCATGTAGAGAGATAACTAGAGTAAAGGGTTTGGGTTGGGTTAGAAAATACCAACACAAAATATCTTAGCAAAAAACAAAAGGAAGCTTCATGAAGCTTCATGCAAAAAGATAACCCAAATGCTAACCCAAATCAAACCCTAACTTGTTTAATCTCCACAAATCATGTTGCATTTGTAACTCTAACTTGTTACAATATTATATATCACATATATAATATATTTTTGTAACAAAATAAAATAATACAATTAACATATATCACATATATATCAGTATATTATCCAAGTGAGAAAAAGAATCTTTAAGTGAGCTTATATTAGTTAATGTAACTTAATATATCACATATATAATTATACATTAAATTATCGAATCAACACTTGATCCGATAATCCGGCTATATCGCATATAACCGACTAATATAATCTGTATCAGTTCATCGAATCAACACTTGATCCGATGACCCGGCTAAACAACATATCCCCGGCCGATATCTCATATCGCGAGAATCGAATATGATATCTCATATCATAATATTCTCGGTCCCGCACATATCACATATGTGCTCCTACTCTATTTTGCCTGAGCCAGGAAACCTCTGTGTAGGACTCTAAAGAATCGTCAATACGCCGGCAGTAGGTGATGATCATATCAAACACCCATAAGCTGCAAGCGGTCAGCTAAACGTAACAGCCACCAAGGTATTGAGCAATCAGAAGATCAATAAGCAAGCCTATACATTCTCCTGTAAATCCAACCAGTAACACTCCCGTACAGTCCGGTCTCTTCGTCTGATATGTCGCATATCTCGCCTAGGGGTGGTAAACGTTAGACCCTAGTAGCTTGATAAGTTGTGTCGATATGAGGTCCATAACTATTTGAGAAACTACTGATAACACTTACCAGTAAATCTCAGCTACCCTGGCCAGGGATTTCCAGTTATAGCCAATCGAACACAGCGGAACATCAACTCCCTATACCGGAAGAGACGAAACCCCTCCTATCGCTTATTGCCTCCGTGTGATTCGGGACTGTACCCAAAAGCCACCGTTTTGCACGCCCTCTTGGACGTGGTATGATGGAAATCAAAGCACAGTGGGAATCATACAAGACTCTATGACGATCTCGGGTCTACAGACTAACCTGTACCAGTGTCACCAGAGAACTGCCATCTGACGTGAGGTATAATACCATCTGGGAGTTCTCGGCGAGTCCGTCCAGTGTACCTAGTCTCCACTGAGCACCCGTATACCTTCTTTGATGTCAAACACCAATGGATATGGGATCATCCATCGCCCATCATATGGGTCGAGAAGCGTATACGCTAGTCTACTCTGGAGTATCGATGCCCTGTCTCGGTACTCCCTTGACTAGAAACATTTGAAGGATGTACTTGGCGACTACACTGTCCCCACTAGTATGATCTGCATCATAGTCCTGGTAGTCAAGTACTCATCCTAAGGGCTTTATCAACATGTAACATAAAGATAATCAGAGTACATGTTAAGATAAAGGGCAACCAGGTAGCATACTATCATGTCGAGCAAGAAAGTCCTCCCTGTATATATCCAAGCATCCACTACAATATACATCGTATGTATAGTAATGGCCTCTAGGGCATACATATCACTAACAATCTCCCACTTGCACTCGGGCCATCTGCTGTGGTATCGCATACCCAACAATCAGCTGTGGTTGAAGTATCTCATACTCAACCATCCCATAAAAGTCTCTACTGGGAAATATGCCTTTGTGAGTGGATCCGCGCTGTTGTCCTCTGTGTCTACTCTCCTAACCTCGATCTCCCTGGAGATCAACCATCTCCATGATCAGGCGATACTGCCTAAGAATATGTCTGGATCTCTGATGGGACGGGGGTTCCTTGGCCTAAGCCACAACTCCATTGTCACACAATGGTAGGAATGAAGTTCATCTCATGAACTTATATATATTCAGACTGCCTCTTTGGTAGCATCCTTGGTAATGATTTATCCTGCCTTTATCGTCTAGTATGTCACGGTATTTAGCGTGGAACTCTTCCAACATACCGTCTCTCCACTGAGGGTAAAGACAATGCCTGTGACTGACATTCAGTCCTCCTTATCACCCTGGAACCTTTCCAGTGATTCTCCCCAGGATCGATTGATACCATCTCACTACAACTAGTGAGAATCCTAACATCCAATTAGATCTATCTCATAGATCTATAACTCAGGATTTAGAAGGTATCACCTTGATCCTATATGGAGAATCTTTGTGATAAGAGGAGATTGACCAAGCGTAGCATATGAAACTTCTTCCCTATCAAGAGTATGTCATCCACGTACTATACGAGGTTCACCTCCATACTCCCTACTACCTTTTTGTATATACAAGATTCATCTAGCATTTTGATGAAGTCAAACTCTTTGACTACTACATCAAAACAGACGTTCCAACTCCGCGATACCTGATTTATCACATAAAACATCTTGCACACGTTTCCGCTGCTCCTACTGTCTACGAAGCCCTCTGGCTGTGTACTTATAGACGCTTTCTTCCAAATCACTATTTAGAAAAGCAGTCATGACACCCAACCGCCAGATATCGTAGTCATGGTATGTAGCAGTGGCAAGTAGGATCTGGATGGACTTAAGCATAGCTTTGAAAGTCTCAACTTTTCTATGCACACCAAGTAATTTTCTCAAGATATACTTTCTCCTGATGGGGATTTAACCCTTCAGATAAAGCAACCAAAGTCCATACTTTGTTGGTGTATAAGGATTCCATCTCAGATCGCTAGGCATCCAGCCATTCTCACAGAGTCCCCACTCTTGATGGCCTGCTCGAAACTAGTTGGGTCATCATCTCATGATGCAATCCTTGCTCCCACTGTCATAGAGAAACCGAAGTATCTCTCAGGTGGATGATGAACCCTACCAGATCAACGGAGAGGCTGAGGTTCGTTGGAAACTATTGAATCCTCCGGGTTTACTAAATCATCAGCTGCAGTTTGTATAGCTGGAACGCCTTCCAGTTCTACCTCATGACCACTAATTTCTTCACAAGAAATTCCTTTTTTCTCAAAAAGTGGTATGCCGAGAAATAAAACATCTTTTGTTCCTCGGTGTGGTAGAAGATATTCCCTTGTGAATACTTGGGATATCCAACAAACTTCCACAGAACTGACCTTGCCTCGAGCTTGTCCGGATTTTGCTTTTGACATAGGCCGGACAACCCCAAATCTTAACATCTTTAAGAGATGGGCTCTTCCCATACCATATCACATATGGAGTGGTAGGCATCTGATTTGGTTGGAACCCTATTCAATAGGTATGCAACTTCTCAAGTGCATAACCTCAAAAGAAAATAGGCTACTCAGTAGTACTCATCATAGAGCACACCATATCATATAGGGTGCGATTGCTCCGCCCCGATACACCGACGTGCTGTGGTGTATTCGGAGGAGTAATGCTGAGAGAGAATCTCATTCTCCTTTAGAATAGTCCAAGAATTCCGTGCTCAAGTATTCTCCTCCTTGATCACATCATAAGGACATAATACTTATACCCGTTTTTGGTTCTCTACTTCTAACTTATATTCTGTGATTATCTCAAAAGTTTCGGACTTGTGTTTCAACAGGAACATATGTTTGAATCTTAAGAGATGATCACTGAATGTAATGAAGTACAAAGAACCTGTCCTGGCATATGTAGACATGGGACTATCATACATCATCATGTATCAATCCCAAGAGTTCACCAACTCTTTCTCTGTTTCCAATAAACGGAGTTGTGGTCATCTTATCTTTGTGACATGACTGGCAAGTTTTTACAAGATGTAAATCCAAACTAATTTAAATATGCATCTTTATGTAACTTCAGCTAGTCGGGTCGTATTGATATGACCTAGTCTACAATGCCTGAAGAAGGATTCGTTCATTTCTGAACTCTTCCTCTTGTGTGTGTTCTGTACGTTAAGAACCGTAGTTTGATTTAGAACGTCTATGCTTTTAGATAACGTGCCTGAACCGATCAACTCTTGATATAGGAAATGTTCAAAACATTATCCAACAATACAAAATTATATCCTTCTTTACTAATAAAGAGACTGATATGATGTTGTATATCAGGTTCAGTATCTAATAACATTCGTTCAGAATCAATGTATTCTGGTAATACAGGGTGATAACTGCCAACCGACTTGGCTGCAACACTTGCATCATTTCCAACTCTTGAAACTTATCATCCGTTCTCAGTTCTCTACCTCTCTTTAGCCCATGAAACAAATTACATTTGCGGGATCCTGATTCGATATCTCATACCTAGGACGTAAATGATACTGAGAAACAGTTCTCGGTAATGAACACACCCGAAGAAGATGCATCAGTATGTACTTTCTTCATTTGGGCGGCACCGGAATTCTAGTAATCCCCTATTTCCTGTTCTGTCTTATAACAATTATAAGTTGGAGCGGGACCAACGTTCCCTAGCGCAGTATAACAAGTGGGTTCGGTCAATACATCTATATTATTATCTTGATTAAGGCGTGACATGGTCGCTACCTGGAGAGATATAGAAGAAAACACTCAGCGTATGCTCTTGCAAGATTAGATTGGTTATTAATATATCTAATCAAGATGTCTCCCACTGTTTTAGTCAAATCTTCCTTCAAACCCTAAAAGGAAAGACTAGCCGGGATTAATTACACCCTACAAGTTCGCCAATCTTTCAGCCAGGCCAGTGCCGGTACTTTGAGGGAGGTTCCCCATGCTTTCGCACGGACCTAATTAAAGTAAACCTTGTTTTCCCAGAAGCGTAACCCCGTTGACACCTTTCTAGATACCTACTTGATCGGCTAATTGTAATGTGTAAAACTCTCCCAGGAGTAACTCTTACTCGCAGCGGGTATCGGGATCCAACTATCTCATAGAAGGTATGCAATCTCATTGCAAATTTCAACACTTGAAATTCCCGATAATATTTTATCCCTAGCAGCTATATGACCTTAACATAGTCAACAAATCATAAGTGCTAGTCAAGTTCAACTCGTCATTTCCCGATTGAATTAAACCCACCCGCACGACCCTTAACATAGTCAACAAAGTCGCACGACTACCCTAATCCAATTACATCATATGCTTATACAGATAAGCATTAATCAGCTACCACACACTACGCCTTAACATAGTTAACAAACGTAGTATGAATGCTAACTAGTACTTATCTAAAATAACGTAGGGCTACGACAGGTTTTTAAGAAAACCCTTTACGTAATGAACTTGATATCGTTGTAGAATCGAGTGATTTTAATTGGAATGTTTTTGAGGCATTTTCTAGTTTTGCTAAAGAGGCCACTCCCGGTGAAGGGATCGTCGGCTCTTTCCTTATCGAATAAGGTGCAGGATATTTCACAAATATCACTATGCAAAGCAAAAACTATAAAAACAATCAAAAGACAAACCGAGTTTGTAGCATCTGCTAGTTTCGCTAAAGAGGTCACTCCCGGTGAAGGGATCTCGGCTGTTTCCTTATCGAATAAGGTGCTGGATGTTCTACAAGGAACACCGCTATGCAAAGCAAGAACTAGAGCTACCAGTTTTTAAACAAGTTTCTACAACATCTTTAGGTTTCATTTAGTTTCATTTTATTATGCTTCCCAAGTATCAGATATGAAACGAAATCAGCAATATAACATATATCTCATATATATAATATAAACATTCGTCTCAGGCAGTAATATGATCTCATCACAGAACATTGCAGCAGAAGAACATATATGAAATATTGGATATACTAGGAGGTCCGTGTTTTAATACGAGCCTGTATAAAACACGGATTCCACGGTCGCAATGAATAGCCAAACCCACATCCCTAGACCGCTACGAGAGCGGCAAGTAACCCTGCCAGTTCTAGAGTTAGGAGACCCGGTCTCGACTCCTCTAGATAGTCTCCCACTGGACCCTAGAACCCGGTTACTCGTGCTCCCCGCCTTGGGTCTATCCTAATGCGGAAAAGTAAATAATATACAATGGTGATATCATCCTCAATCCGGAAGTGCCCCAATAAAAAAATATTACATACAATGAATTTTACATGAATGAAAATGAAAAACTCTCATCTCACATAAAACCCCCGGCTATTCAAAACGCGACGATCCAATATAACATATCACAGCAACACATAATATCACATATCATCAACGTAAGTAAATATGCGTATCCCAATTGTCGTTGATGTATAGCAATAAAACCGGCGATACACCACATATTACACTTACGGTCGCAGAAAAGAAAGTGTAAAACTACAACAGTTGGAATCCGCAACCTCCTTAGACATCTCATGCCTAACCAAATGAATTCCTTAGATATCGCATGCTTAACAATTATAAACCCCGCATTTTAGTCTCAATATCGAAAACTCTTTTCAATATCAAGTCGGGCAATTCATCAAGATTCCGGATATTCTGATCGAATGCTCGTCAGAAACTTTACTAGACGGCCGCACCCCCGGATGCCGTCGACGGAGTGCACTAAGACGAAACACCGCTGCCGCGAGCTCCCGAATGGATGCTTTTGGCGACGGGGTTCTCCTACAGTCACTTGGTCGGGGCTATGGGGCGTGGCTATCTGTTAAGTTTACTCGGCGAGTATCCGCGTACGCCACGTGATTGTGACGAACTTTTGATCACATCAAAATCCCGTGGCAACCGATCAAATAAGACTAAACTGCTAGATTTATAACATTCAAATTAGTTATCTCATAACTACTTGTGGATTCCAAATATTGTACACATTCCAGATAAATAGTTAATGTTAAACTTTCCAAAACTTTCCAATCGAATAAACAAACATCCAAAATTTCCCTTTTTGCTCAACACTTGAACTTAGTTTAAAAGCATCCATCACATGCCACAGTACCAATGGTCCAGCCGTAGAAGGGTCAAACCAACGCCTCACATGTGGCAACGTCGTACTGCCCCAAACCCTAAGGTTTAGAGGCGGTTCAGACGGTCACATAATCGAGTTAAGGTTTGTGTTCTTCTAGAGGGTCCACCGCGTTACTTGCACGACTTTGAACGTTCTTTAACTAAAGAAAAATCCAACACATGGAAATTTTCCGACAGGAGAAAAAGTGAGTTATTGATATCCGTTCGAACTTTTTAACACGTTCTAAATTACCCGGAAAACTTAAACGAAGTTAAATTATCCGATCGAATCAACGAGTTCCCAATATATTCCAGAAGGCTCAACACTTGAGTAGAACTAAAAATTCCCAGAAGCATGAAAAATACCCAAGAATATAACCATGAAGTATTAGCCCCCAACTCATAAAGTTGGCCGCGGAACTGCCGCCAAACGCATGGTTTGGCCGCGGTTCCGCGGTCCTTAGAGGGAGTTAGGGCTTCGTACTTCACAGTAATTCTTAAAATTCCCTGCATGATTTTCTGAGTATTTTTAATATGAAAAATTTCAACTTTTGAATTTTTTTCCAGAAACTAGGTTTGTACGGGGTTTCGGAGTTCGATTGGACTTCAAATTTCGTCTACATATCGTCTAATACTCTAGCTTGGGTCTGATACCACTGTAGGGATGGCTTAGCACCTTAGCAAGGTTTTGGCAACCGTCAATCATGCTATTTAAAAATTTTTGGGGTGCTAAACAAACACTAACCAAGATCTTAACTAGAGTATTAGGATAAACATAGCAAGTAAAGAACTTTACTTCTAAGAGTTAGGGATTATAACCTTTGTAGTCCGTTCCTTCACTTCTAAAGCTCCGAGTTGAGGTCCCTTCGCTGCGATCATCGAGTACCCGGACTCAAGAGAGGCTCCATGAAGAGAAAGATGCAAGTTTGCTTCTAATCTTCAACAACAAAGATGATCTACCTTGAAGAAACTCAAGTCCAAGCTCTTGCTTCACTAATCAAGTATTAGCAAAGCAGACACCCTAATTTAAGTGGGTAGAATAGATGAGGATGATGAAGTATGAATTTAGCTCTCATTTATTTTCAATTTCTCACTCAAAATCATCACATAAGAAAAAGCTAGTCAAGGTTTTCTTCATGCAAGAAGAAGGAAGAAGAAGAGGCAAGTTATTTGTGATGAATAATGAATTATTGTGTGTGGTTACAATTGCAACCATGAGTTAAGAAAGAAGGCTTAACCCATGTAGAGAGATAACTAGAGTAAAGGGTTTGGGTTGAGTTAGAAAATATCAACATAAAATATCTTAGCAAAAAACAAAAGGAAGCTTCATGAAGCTTCATGCAAAAAGCTAACCCAAATGCTAACCCAAATCAAAGCATAACTTGTTTAATCTCCATAAATCATGTTGCATTTGTAACCCTAACTTGTTACAATATTATATATCACATATATAATATATTTTTGTAACAAAATAAAATAATACAATTAACATATATCACACATATATTAATGTATTATCCAAGTGAGAAAAAGAATCTTTAAGTGAGCTTATATTAGTTAATATAACTTAATATATCACATACATAATTATACATTAAATTATTGAATCAACACTTGATCCGATAATCCGGCTATATCGCATATAACCGACTAATATAATCTGTATCAGTTCATTGAATCAACACTTAATCCGATGACCTGGCAATATAACATATCCCCGGCCGATATCTCATATCGCGAGAATCGAATATGATATTTCATATCGTAATATTCTCGGTCCCGTACATATCACATATGTGCCCCTACTCCGTTTTGCCTGAGTCAGGAAACCTTTGTGTAGGACTCTAAAGAGTCGTCAATACGCCGGAAGTGGGTGCTGATCATATCAAACACCCATAAGCTGCAAGCGGTCAGCTAAACGTAACAGCCACCCGGGTATTGAGCAATCAGAATATCAACAAGCAAGACTGTACATTATCCTGTGAATCCAACCAGTAACACTCCCGTACAGTCCGGTCTCTTCGTCTGATATGTCGCATATCTCGCCTAGGGGTGGTAAACGTCAGACCCCAGTAGCTTGATAAGTCGTGTCGATATGAGGTCCATCACAGTTAGAGAAACTACTGATAACACTTACCAGTAAATCTCAGCAACCCTCGCCAGAGATTTCCAGTTATAGCCAATCGAACACAGCGCAACATCAACTCCCTATACCGGGAGTGACGAAACCCCTCCTATCGCTCATTGCCTCTATGTGATTCGGGACTGTACCCAAAAGCCACCGTTTTGCATGCCCTCTTGGACGTGGTATGATGGAAATCAAAGCACAGTAGGAATCACACAAGACTCTATGACGATCTCGAGTCTACAGACCAACCTGTACAGTGTCACCAGAGAACTGCCATCTAACGTGAGGTATAATACCATCTGGGAGTTCTCGGTGAGTCCGTCCAATGTACCCAGTCTCCACTGAGCACCCGTATACCTTCTCTAATGTCAAACACCAATGGATATGGGATCATCCATCGCCCATCATATGGGTCGAGAAGCGTATACGCTAGTTTACTCTGGAGTATCGATGCCCTGTCTCGGTACTTCCACGACTAGGAACATTTGAAGGATGTACTTGGCAACTACATTGTCCCCACCAGTATGATCTGCATCATAGTCCTGGTAGTCAAGTACTCATCCTATGGGCTTTATCAACATGTAATATAGAGACAATCAGAGTACATGTTAAGATAAAGGGCAACCAGATAGCATATTATCATGTCGAGCAAGAAAGTCCTCCCTATATATGTCCAAGCATCCACTACAATATAGATCGTATGTATAGTAATGGCCTCTAGGGCATACATATCACTAACAATTACAAGACTACCCTAAGAAAACCGGGTCAATGTACCGACTCCCACCGACACGCATCGACATGTGCTTTGCAAGGCCGCGGATCTGCGGCGGAATGCCTTGTTTGGCCACGGATCCGTGGACGTTTGATGGGCTCTTGGGCTCTGTTTTTCTGTGATGCTTCAAGTTGCTTTTTCCATTTGTTTTCTTCACTTGGTTTCTCAGAATATCTTCTATGTTCTTCTAGATTTGCAAAGTGCAGAATGTTGTGGACTTTTACCGTTGGTTTCGTGTTGAAGTCTTGAATCTTGTGCTGCCCTCATACGTTGTGCAATCGAACTGTTCATTGATCTTCATTTGTTCCTTTAACTGTAGGCGGCATCTTGCAGATTCATCTATTTGTTGATTGTAGTCTCACATTTGTAGCGTCTTTTCACCATTTTCACTGTATTGTTCTGAGAACCTGTAACCTACAACTATTTAGCAGACATGGATCAAAAGCACCTATTTATTTGCAATATGATTAAGAACGATGAGTATAGTAATGGAAAAATCTGATATGAACAGCACTGGGCGGCGTCGGAGTTGTCTTGGAAGCTCATTCCCGCGGTGAATGCATCCAAGTGGTCCTTCGGGTCAGATTTGTCATCGAAGAGGGAGACCTTTGGGGGCTTGTTGTGGGATGAGACGTGGACAGCGAGCAGCTCCTCGGTGAATGGTTTGGTGAGTGAGTCGGCAGCGTATTTAGCCCTGTCGCTCGAACGGTGACCCTTCCGGTGTATACCCTCGATCTTCTTCTCGAGGGCGTCGAGTCGGTCGTGGTATCCCGACGACTCGACGCATTCTAATCCCTGACCTCTGCTGTTGGAGGCCTGCATCTGGCCGCGGCTCTGGTTCCTCTCAATGAGGTTCCTTAGATCCCCTGACGAGGTGGCCCTCGAGCTGCCGCGGCGAGTCCCGTCCGCGCGACCCCGTCGAGGGAGGGGATGTCGGTCATGCCGGGTAACTGGCGAGCTGACAGACATCGTCTTAGGAGGGACAGGTGCGCGGAGGATCTCGGGATGAGGTGCTCTGGCGATGGACCTCGGTGTCGAACTATGGGGTGCCCAGCGGGTCTCAGAACGTATCGGCCTGGGAGATCTGCGGCCGTGGGAGGTAGCGAGGCGGTGGTCGGCGGTGCTGACGTGAACGGAGTCTTCTCTCCCCTTGTAGGGGTCTTGGTCCCGAGGCGGGGGAGAGGCGACTGTAAGTCTACGGTAGTGCCCCGGCCGTCTAACAGACGCCAAATGCGGAACAAAAACTTTTTGACTAGCGCTATCGCATACTATATCCTGGATCTGCCATTAAAGCTAAATTAACAAACTACAAAGTGGGTAGAAATGTTATACCGAAAGATCCGGGTCCTTCGGTCTTCAATCATCATCCCACGCTTTGTTGCGGCTGCTCCGATCTCCTGAATCTCCAGTCTTCTCGTCCAGGTGGCACCACGTCGACGGATCTTTAAACGGGCTCCCGCCTCTGAACCGAGGCAACTCGATCATCAAGTTTCCTAAAAGAGATGACCAAGATTGATGTAGAGAATGAGTAGAACACTTTGTCTCGTTACGTCCAAAGCTATGGACGAACGGTTAATAAAGTTGCCTTTTGGAATGGAATGAAATGAGCAATCTAATTTTCATGAACCCAAAACTATCATAATCTTTTTCAAGCAACCATTTCTTTTTCAAATCAATCATGCTTTCAAGAATGGGGGCCGGCCAAAATATAGGATGAGGGAGGTGAGTGTAGGAGAGGGAGGGGGTGACCATTACCATAAATGAGAAGGATGAGTCATTAGACACCTTGCATAATCTTTAATGAACTAATGAATCATCAAAACCTGGTCATCAAAAAACATTAAATGAATAATTAAAGCACTAATGACTCACTAGCCTAGTCACCATCTAGAATCTTCTAGAACCACGACTCACCCTAGCGGCGAAAAGATAAATCCGTATTTAACCGAATGTTAAATACGGGTGATAGAAAACTGGAAACTGGCAACTTCCAAAAGCGATCCCGAAACGAATTTCAGGATAACCCCGTAACAGTATAAACATACCCGCATTTGTATTACGACTGAATACAAATGCAACTGAGACAAAGATATTATATCTACACAGTATAATACTGGGATCCGGCTTAAACCAAACCCACCAGTATTATCTGTCCGAAATATGACACGTGTGTAAACGCACGTGCATTTTTCGAACCCTGCCATAAAACTATACGGCCTCTACAACGTTTCGTCCGAACTTGGGAAACTGTATGTGGGGGACTCTAATGACTCATCAACACACTGGAACTGGGTATAACCACTAGCACGTCAGAGGTACTATGTATTGATTGGAAGGGAAGCTGACGAACGAACTCATCCAGAAACCCTACTGAGCTTGACAGTGACAATATCCATACAGTCCGGTCCGTTCGTCTAAGAGTATCGCATATCGAGTCTAGGGGGGTGGATAAAATCAGACCCCTAATAACGCGATAATTTGTGTCGGTATGAAGCCCATCACCTCCTGAGAAACTACTGATCCAAATCAGTAATTCTCCATTACCTCGGCCGAGGATTTCTAGTGATGGCCACCCGTGCACTGTGCGACATCAACCCCCAATACCGGGAGAGACGAATCCCCGACGATCCGCTCACTGCCTCCATGTGGCTCGGGACTGTACCCAACTAAAACCTGTTTGCACGTCTCATTTGAGCGTGGTAGGGTAGTAATCAAAGTACAGTGGGAACTCACACAAGACAAATGACGATCTCAGGTCGACAAACTAACCTGTACACATGTCACCAGGGAACTGCTATCTGACGATATGTATAATACCAACTAGCATGTTCCCGGCGAGTCCTGTCCGGTGTACTCATAACCTAATGAGCACCTGTATACATCTTAGGTGATCCAACTGACACCAATGGTTTGTGAGACCGGCCATCGCCCCTCGTCGGGGTCTCGACTGTATACACTAGTCTAATCTGGAGTATCGATGCCCTGTCTCGAAACTCCCACGACTAGGGACACTTTAAGGATGTGCTTATAGACCCCAGCTCCCACGTATATGATCGCCATCATACTGCTGGCAGTCAAGCAAGAATCCTATGGGCTCTATCATCATACAATAGTGAACTAAAGCATGCATACGATGATAAAGACAAACCAGATAGCATACTATCATCTCGAGTAAAACTGTCCTACCGGTATAGGTCCTCCTCAATCGTTGTAATCACGTGCCTGCGATCCAATAATTGACTTTGGGGGCATTATATCCAACAATCTCCCACTTGCACTTAAGGCTAATTATTGCGATGTCGCATACTCACAGCCCGTGTGATACCGAACATCCAACTCCTCTACTAATCAGTTTCACAAAGCTCGTTTGTTAAACTATTGTGTTTGAGAAATAGCCTCAGTGAGTGGATCCGCCCTGATGTTTCTTTCTATGTCTCTCTTAATCTCAAGTTCGCGGAGAAATTCATCTCCCGAATTGAGTAATACCTGTCTTAGAATATGTCTGGATATCTGATGGGACCTAGTTCATAAATGAACTCCAAATCCAAACTTCTTAGACTATATCCACAACTGAAACTAATCAGTGTCCAGCACTATGCCTCCCACAGTATCCTCTTAGACCACCTGTCCTTAATACTGTCCCTTGTCAGAGGGAAAACTATAACTCTGACAATTATTCTGTCATCCATGTCACCTTTGAAGCCTGGAATGATAACCGTCTTCCGAAGGAGGCTGCCGTCATCAAATCCGTAAAACATTCACTTATGTTCTAAAACTGCTTCCTTATATTTCTTCAGGATTAGATTAATATAAACTTATCGCATCTAGTGCAAAAACAACATCTGGTGTGGTACTTGACATCTCACGATTGACTCAATTGCCTAAGCAAGTGATCTGTCAATCATGCACATCCCTCTCCCCTTTAGTCTGTAAGACACCTTTAGAGAGGGTGACTCTATCATCTGCAGGTACACCACCATGCCAGGAGTCATCTATTCTAAAATACTATTAGAATATTGTCAAAGTACCCTTATTGGGAAACTACCCAAATCTAGATCTAAAACCATAGATCTAGTAACCAGAATGTCAGATATTATACCCATGTCCTTTGTGGAGAAACAACTGTGTGACGACCACAGTACAACCGATCATAGTATAGGAATTTTACTTCCTACTCTATGTATGTCATCCAAATACCAGGACATCACACCCTACTACCTTCTTAACAGATCCATCCCCTATTCTGATGAAGTCAAAGCCATGACTGTCACATCAAAATTAGATGATCTATCTTTGTTATATCTGCTCAAGTCTATAAATAGACATAAGCTACTTGCCCACTATGCTTCCGCTGCTCCCTCTGACCACAACAACCCTCTGGCAGAATAATATATACGTGCACTTCTAAAGATAGTTTAGAATAACGCTATACATAATCTCCTGCCGGGTCTCACAGCCTGGAACAACCATAGTGTCAAGTCTGGGTAAACAAGAACCTCCCTGTCACCTTCCTTGAGGCTATCGGAGTACCTCTCGGGTGTCTGAGGTTACCCACCATATCTGCGGAGTGGCTAATGGAATGTCAAACCTGATTGAATATATATGTCCTATTAAATTTTCCGTAATCGTTTGCAGTTCTGGAATCACTTCCAGTTCTACCATACTCCCACTACTGTTTTCTGAAAAAAATCCATTTTACTAAAACTGTGGTGAGTCAAGAACAATATCACTATTGATCTTCCAGATGGTAGAAAGTCAACCCTCGTCAAAACCAGGGTCAACCCACAAACTGCCATTACAGAAACGTGCTTTGAGTTATCCAGTGTCTGGTTTTAAGCATAAACTGGACAACTCATTGTACCTTAACATCGTTAAGATATGAACCATTCTATATCCAATATAGAAACGTTGGCACTTATTTAATTGGAACCACATTCTAATCATGCAACTGTCTCCAGTGCATATCAACTCAATGGATAAAGGCTAATCAGCATTACTCAACTTAGGAATACATCCAATTATGAGTAAGCTGAAAGAGAAACAAGTTTCTCAAAACCATTAATATCATCTAAATACCAATCACAAGAATCTACATTTTCGATCTTTTTGAAGAATCCCGATACTTGTGACACTCAAAACATAGACCTTGTATTTCTACGAAACACTTGTCTAAAATCTAGAGAAGTCATAAGTAAACAGAACATAGTACGAGGACCAACCCCTTTGTCCTGACGGACTCTGGAAAACATACAATACTCTGTATAAGTCCGCTGAGTCGAATAACTCAAAACCTGCGCATCGTAAGTTGAAAACTGTACTTATGGTTTAAGAACTACTCCGTTGTTTAATGCTCCTTACCCAATCATCAACTGATATAGGTAAATGTCACAGACATAATTTCAAAAAGTTATATCTCACTTTATAAAAAATAAACGTACAGATATATCATTTTGAAATTGGTGCACAACAACGGATACTCAAAACCAAATATATGCCGTCCGGCAAAAACTCAGGTGACTTCCTCAAATATCACCAATTACAACGAATTCCGTTATAATGAGGATGATCATCTTATTCCAAATAACCTACTCCCACTCATCATCTGTAAAACCATACAGATGTGAGAATCATACCTGGTAAATACATACCATGGAGTAAGTATCTAATCGGGATATCAGTTTTCCTTTAACAATGCACTGAAATATGAAAATGTTTCATAGGGATATCCTGGTATTCCTAGTAATGCCTCTTCCATAATCCAATTCATGACTATAACCGTATATTTCTTTGCCATCTCTCCAAATCCCTTTATTTGTCTTTAGTCGTTACCTTCTGTACACCTTCGTTAGGCTAAATGGTTTTCTTCCTTCCCTACCGTTTGGCACCAGCCTATGGTTTGGAAGAAAACTATCCAGTAAGCATAATAGGTGTACCCTCCTTAACCAAGGAGTACTCGCAACTTGAGAGAAGGTGATGATAAAAGACAACTGAATAATACCTTATTCTATTTCTCCCGAACTGGGATAAAAAGCAAAGGTGAAATAGGAGTGGCAATGAAGTACGTGGTTTGGTCGTGAATGATAGCAGTCGCAATTTACTTTGCCCTCTTTCTAATCCCTTTATTTTTGTCTTTAGTTATTACCTTCAGTACACCCTACCTAGGCTAATTGGTTTTCTTCATTCCCTACCTTTCGGCACCAGCCTATGGTTTGGAATAAGACTATCCAATAAGCGTAATAGGTGTACTCTCCTAAACTAAGGAGCTCTCGCAACCTGAGAGAAGGTGATAATAAAAGACAACTGATAAACCAATTCTATTTCTCCTGAACCTGGATCCATCCTCGAAGAAGTCCCTTCGAGTTCGTATATAACCATACGATGGATCTATTCAATGGAAGTGGATCTCCATAATAATATAGGGTGTTCTAAGAAATACAAAGGGTAAAAGAAAGAGCGGCAATGACTTATGCAACTCGGACAATCTAAAAGCCAGTATTTAAAGTAGGTTCGGTCAACTTGGTCACTGAGTCATAGTCTAGGGTCGGTCAAAGGTCGCTGCCAGAGAGAGAGAGAGAGAGAGAAAAGAAACACTCTGCGTGCACTCTAACCTAGATTAGAAAGGTTATCACTTTATCTAATCAGGAAACCTCCCACTGTTCCGTCAAATTCTCCTCCAAACCTAAAAGAAGAATCAATTGGGATCACCCGAAGAGTAAACTAACTCATCAGTGGGAATCGGGATCCAACTCTCATCGCATGATAACATGACGGAATCCAATCACGTTATCACAATCCAGAAGGTATGCGCATGCCTGGCAAGTTTCAGTTTCTTTAGAAACTCCCGATAAGAATTTTTACCCCATGCTCTTATGATCGTGACTTTGGCCAACCCATCATAAGTCACATGCCAAGTTCCACCCGTCATTATCCAGGTTAATTTGGACCCACCCGTACATACCCTTGACTTTGGCCAACAAGGTAATACGACTGTCCTAAACCAACGCATCTATCTATGCAACAGATGAATACCCAGCAGCTATCAAGCACTATGCCTTGACTTTGGCCAAACAAACATAGCTTGAATACTACCGACCATCCATAAGAAATGACGGAGGGCTACGGCTGGTTTTTGGCGAAAAACCTTTAACGTAATGAACTTGATCTTGTTGAAGGAACCTGATAGCTTTTTATAAAAATATAGTGGCGAAAACCTTTTGCTAAAGAGGTCACTCCCGGTGAAGGGATCTCGGCTCTTTCCTCGTGGAATGAGGTGCAGAATATTCTAACTGCATACCGCGATGCAAAACAACTTGTAATCGACTATAGTAAAGTTATTACCCTGACACAAACTTCTGCCCAAGGGGTCACTCCCGGTGAAGGGATATCGGCCCTTGCCTCGTCGAATGAGGTGCTGGATATTCCAACCGAATATCACTATGCATAATAAAAGAAAACGTCTTTGTAATAACACCTTTTAAAACTGTTCCAACAATATCAAATATAGGTTTGTTTTATACTTGCATTGATCAGAGTCAACACAGTCCCATCATTCAATCACACCAGAAAAGAACGAAAAATAAAATGTACGTATATGCCATCCGCATTCGCCACTGGGTCCGGTCATCACACGTTAGGTCACTTAACTAACGACAGAGCTGGGACTGGACTAGCACGAGTGTAAAACATATACAACATCTAATAGTATATATACCAATATACAGTAATCGCTCCAGGCGTGATAATATGCAACATTACAGAAAAGTAATAAGCATCACAGAACAATACAGATAATCTGGGATCCCCGGGTTTCACAGAGACGCTGCTGAAACCCGACGTTCCCCTGTTCGTGTGGATAGCCTGTGCAATGAAACCTAGACCCCTACGGGTGCGGCAAGTTACCCGCCAAAACCTGAAGCGAGGCAGTCCCGTACAGCAAATTGAATGGACCACCCGGCACTTCACGGAATCCGATAACTGGAGCACACCTCCTTGGGTCAACCTGTACCCCCTACGAGTGCGGCGAATAGTCTGCCAATTCTAGAGTGAGGCCCCTCTGCCTCTCAAAGCTATGAGATACGGACCCGTTGCCCTCCAGAACCCGGCTATCCGTGCACTCCATCGTGGGGTAATCCTAGTACAGAAAAGAAAATATATACAACGGGTACATTGACCTCAGCCGGTCGTGCCCCAAAAGAATATTATACAAACTGGCAGTGACGGCAGTCCACATGTTGGACGCTCGCCCCGCAATATCAAATGTACAAATAAATTCAAAAAGCATTACCATTGTACACTGCTATCCACCACGACAAATCCGCAACTGTAAGTCAATGTACAACACCCCACGAGTTGCGGGGAGGCGGAAATATGAAAAACGATCTTGTTCTTTGAGTTAACATCGACTAACCGAAGAATCTTTGCTAAACTATAACTAGCACATGCATAGGAGTTTTTAACTACTATGAAAAGAGATTATACCTAGTGAACCTAGTCCTTCGTCTTTTCGTTCTCCACTTCCTCCTCGGCCTCCTCTATGTAATAGACGATCCACCCGAGAGCTTCTATTCCAAGCTTCACCTCTAAACTTGAGGTAACTAGGTTTCTTTAGTTGCTAATCAAAGGCACCTAGGTGATATAGAGTGAGGTTATGGATTAATTAGTCTATCTAATCCTTGATCTCACCACATGAGAGGGGAGGATTAGGGTTTGAAGAGAGAGAGCTTGAGGAGAGAGAAGGTGAGCAAGAGAATGAGAAGAGATAATGATCTCATTTGAATATATATGAAGCATTATCTTTTATCAAATAAATAAATAAATGATTTAACAACCATGCTTCATTTATTCATATGAGTGATTCATCTCATGAATTATTAGAACAATTAATGAAGCATTAACTCCATAGATGAATCACACAAATGAGTCATTAAAACAATAAATGCAAATGCCACCTAAACCCCCAAGTCACCATCCTTCTAGAAGCTTCTCGCGAAATTACGAGAACGCCCCTCCTATCTGTGAAAACACGTAAAAACTTTAGACTGTATAAATCCAATAACCCGATACTAGAATCTGGCTTAAACCAAAGCCGGCTAGTAAAAACTGTCCGAATGTCGTACGTGCGTAAACACACGTATGGGTCCGAACCCTTGTCGTAAAACCATACGGCCTCTATATCGTTTCGCCTGGAGCAGGGAAACTCTCTGTGTGGGACTCTGAAGATTCGACTACTACGCTGGTAGTGGGTTTAACCATAGACCGCAAGCGGCACTAGCTGTACGTAACGGTCCCCAGCTAAGGCCGATGAGGAAACCCATCCGAACTCCTACTGAGCCTGATGTGAAAATCTCCGTACAGTCCGGTCTGTTCGTCTAAGACTATCGCATATCGGGCCTAGGGGGCGGCAAGCGTCAGTCCCCTAATAGCGGTATAAGTCGTGTCAGAGCGTAGCCCATTACACCTTGAGAAACTACTGAAACCTACCAGTAAATCTCGGTTGCCCTGGCCAGGGACTTTGCGTAATGTCTCTCTGACACAGCGCGATATCAACTCCCAATACCGGGAGAGACGAATCCTGTCTAACCGCTACTGCCTCCAAGTGCTCGGGACTGCACCCAACTGCTACCTGTTTGCACGACTCCTTTGAGCCGTGGTAGGGTAGCAATCTAAGAACAGTGGGACACATTCGAGGCGAAGTAGCAGTGTCAATTCTGCGGACTATGCTGTACTCATGTCACCTGGGAACTGTTACCTGACGATGGGTATAATACCAACCAACAGTTCCCCGTGAGTCCTGTCCAGTGTACCCGTAACCCAACGAGCACCTGTATACTATCTCCAGTATGACGTACTGATGGCTGTGGGACAGACCATCTCCCCAACTGGGATGAGAAGCGTACACACTAGTCTACTCCGGAGTATCGATGCCCTGTCTCGATAATCCTACGACTAGGGACCTGGAAAAGGATGTGCTTGTAGACTACCCAGCCCCCACTAGTGTGACTGCCATCACAACGCTGGTAGTCAAGCAAGATCTTAAGGGCTCTATCAATACAAACATACATATTAAGATAGATAAAACCAAGTAGCATACTACCATGTTTAGCAAGACTGTTATATAACTGTGAATATCCCAAGCTTCCATTAAGTAATATACAAACTAGTATGATACAATAATGGCCCGTAGGGCATATACACTAACAATCTCCCACTTGCACTAGGGCCATGTACTGGCATATCGAAGACCGATGATCTCGAGTAGCCTCTCGAACTGAATCTGAGGTAGGGCCTTTGTGAATGGATCAGCAATTTCTCTTCAGTAGCAACTCTCTGGACCTCGATCTCCCGGCGATCTATGATCTCCCTGATCAGGTGATACCGCCTTAAGATGTGTCTGGACTTCTGATGGGACCTTGGTTCTTTCGCTAAAGCTATAGCTCCGTTGTTGTCGCAATACAGAGGAATTGGATCAACTATGGTAGGAACCACCTGAAGTTCTGTTAGGACCTTCTTCATCCAGACCGCTTCTTTTGCGGCATCGTAAGCAGCTATATACTCCGCTTCCATAGTCGAGTCAGCAACGGTGTCCTGCTTGGAACTCTTCCAGCACACCGCCCCTCCATTGAGGGTAAAGACATAATCAGACATGGACTTGGAATCGTCCTTATCACTCTGGAAGCCAGAATCAGCAAAGGCCTCCATCTTAAGGTCTTTTCCGCCGTAAACCAATAACATCTCCTTAGTCCTTCTCAGGTACTTGAGAATGTTCTTTACCGCTATCCAGTGATTCTCCCCTGGGTCTGACTGATACCGGCTTACCATGCTGAGTGCGTAAGCTACATCTGGTCTGGTGCACAACTTTGCATACATTATAGAGCCTACCGAGAAGCGTAGGGTATAATCGACATGCGATCCCTTTCCAAATCAGTCTTGGGAGACATCTTTTGGATAGGGTGATTCCGTGACAAGCCGGTAGATTACCGTGCTTAGAATCTTCCATACCGAATCTTTTCAGTATAGTGTTGATATACCTGGACCGCGAAAGTCCCAACATCCTCTTGGATCTATCACGATAGATCCGGATCCCCAGAATGTAAGAGGCATCACCCAGGTCTTTCATGGAGAACCTGTGTGACAAGAATCGCTTGACAGATTGTAGCATAGGAATGTCATTTCCTATCAATAAAATGTCATCCACGTACAAGACGAGGAACATGACACTTCGTGCTACAACTTTACTATATATACATGGTTCATCTGGATTTTTGATAAAGTCATATTCTTTGACTATTTCATCAAAACAGATGTTCCAACTCCGCGATGCCTGCTTTAGTCCATAAATGGACTTAAGCAACTTGCATACTTTCCCGCTGCTCCCACTCTGATTGAAACCTTCTGGCTAATCCATATAGACGCACTCTTCTAAATTACCATTCAGAAAAGCCGTCTTTACGTCCATCTGCCAGATTTCATAATCATGGAAGGCAACAATAGCAAGAAGGACCCGAATGGATTTGAGCATAGCCACTGGAGAAAAAGTTTCGTCATAGTCCAAACCAGATCTTTGACGAAAACCCTTTGCAACAAGTCTAGCCTTATAGGTTTCCACCTGTCTATCTACACCAATCTTTTTCTTGAAGATCCATTTGCATCCTATGGGTTTTACCCCATCTGGAGCAAAGTCCAAAGTCCATACTTTGTTGGTGTACATGGACTCCATCTCGGTCCGCATTGCATCTAGCCATCGTACTGAGTCGCCGCTCTGGATGGCCTGTTGGAAGCTAGTAGGTTCATCATCATCTATGACGCAATCCTCTCTATCCCCATCTATGAGAAAACCGTAGTATCTCTCAGGCGGATGAGACGGCCTACTACTCCTGCGGAGGAGTGCGGGAATGTCCTGTTCTTCTTAAACTACTGGTTCTACCAAACTTTCAGTAGTAGTTTATGGTTCTGGAATTTCTTCCAGTTCTATTTCGCTCCCACTTGTTTCCTTTTCTAAAAACTGATGTTCTAGAAAATGGGTATTATGAGAAATAAATACCTTTTGTTCCTCTGCGTAATAGAATAGATACCCTTGGAGTTCTTTGGATATCCCACAAACTTATACTTTACTGATCGTGCCTCGAGCTTGTCCACATGCTGCTTTTTAACAAAAGCTGGACATCCCCATATCTTCAGATACTGAAGATAGGGTTTCTTCCCACTCCACAGCTGATATGGTGTGGTAGGCACAGTCTTGGTAGGAATTATGTTCAAAAGATATGTCGCTGATTCTAGCGCATAACTCCAGAAAGATCGCGGTAACTCAGCATTACTCATCATGGAACGTACCATATCCAATAGGGTTCGATTCCGTCTCTCCGATACACCGTTATGCTGTGGAGTGTATGGAGGAGTAAGCTGAGAGAGAATTCCTTTCGCTTTTAGGTAACCTAGGAACTCGGCACTTAAGTATTCACCACCTCGATCAGATCTCAGTGTCTTGATACTTTTGCCGGTTTGGTTTTCTACTTCATTCTTATACTCTTGGAATTTCTCAAAAGCCTCGGATTTATGTTTCATCAGATAAATGAATCCGTACATTGAGTAATCATCCGTAAAAGTAATGAAATAGGAAAAACCACCTCTTGCATGTGTAGACATTGGACCACATACATCGCTGTGTATGAGTCTAAAGAGCTCGCTCGCTCTTACTCCATGTCCAGTGAATGGAGTCTTTGTCATCTTTCCTTTGAGACATAATTGACAAGTGGCATAAGTTTGATATTCGAACGAGTCCAAATATCCTTCTCTATGTAACTTAGTTAACCTTGTCTCATTGATGTGACCTAGTCTACAATGCCATAATAAAGCCTTATTTAAATCTGGAGACTTTCTTTTTAGTGTGTTCTGGACATTGAAAATCTGGAGTTGGTTTAAGACATATATACCGTTATCCAGTGTACCGGACCCAATCAAACTATGATTAAGGTGGATGTTAACCACATCGCTTACAAACGTGAAATCATAACCTTTATTTGATAACAAGGAAACTGATATGATATTACACGTTAAACTAAGTACACAAAAACAGTTATGTAAAACCAAAATATGTCCACTCGTCAATCCCAGGTGATAATCCCCTACGGACACAGCTCCCACACTAGCTCCGTTAGCAACCATCAGGGTCATATCACCATCCTTCAGCACTCTACGGTTTCTCAGTGCCTGCAATGAATTGCATATATGAGATCCTGATCCGGTATCCAATACCCAGGAAGTAGAGTTGATTGACAGACAATTCTCAATTACAAACACACCTGAAGTCGAAGCCACAGCTTGCTTCGGTTCCTGGGTCTTGGCGTTCCACGCCTTGCAGTCTTTCTTCCAGTGCCCTTTCCTATGACAATGGAAGTACTCATCCTGGGCCACTACTGGTACCGCAAACTTTTTCTTTCCCTTTGCTCCCACCTTACTAACACCTCCTCTAGGTTTGGTGGCGGCCTTCTTCTTCTTTCCTTTGGCCCTAGCCTTGGACCTGGAAGATGAAGCACCGCTAACAAACATAGCGGGTGTTTCCCTTACCTTTTGCAAGGTGCCCTCTGCACTCCTCAACATGTTAAGGAGTTCTGGAAGTTCAACTTCTTTTCTTTGAATATTGAAATTCAGAATAAACTGGGCGTAGGTGGAAGGAAGGGACTGGAGAATTAAGTCTGTATAGAGCTCATTATCCAAAGTCGTCCCAAGGTCTGCGAGCTCTTCTATATAGCCTATCATCTTTAGGACATGTTCTCCTACCGATGATCCGACGGCCAACCTCGCTCGAAACAAGTTCTTTGAGGTCTCGTATACGAGATTGCTCTCCTATCTTGCTATACGAGATTGCTCTCCATAAAGTTCCTTTGTATGGAGAAATATGGCATCTAGATCCATATCCTCGAGCCTCCTCTGATGTTCATTGTTCATCGAGGTAAGCACGATGCACTTGGCCTTCGCGCAATCTAACTCCCAAGTTTTGCGGATTTCCTTATCCGCATTACTGGATTTGGGACCTAGGACTACAGGTGCCTTAGTGGTGAGGACATACCCCAATCTGTCATAGGTCAAAGCCATTTTGACATTCCGCAGCCAATCTTTATAGTTTGGCCCTGTCAGTATATTTTTCTCTAAAAGTAACTTAAGTCCAGTCATTTTCAGGGTCGCTGCAAGTAGGAGAGAGAGAAGAAACACTTTAGCATGATGCTCTTGCAAGTTTAGAGTGGTTTTTAATTTATCTAAACTGGATGGTTCCCACTGTTTTTCGAATCCCTCCTCAAACCAAAAAGGAAGAACTAGCCAGGACTATTCTCACCGTACAATACTTGCTTAACCATTCGGCCAGGCCGGTGTCGGTACTTCGAGGGAGGTTTTCCAACGCTTTCGCGAAGTTCCTTAATTAAATAACCTCTTTTCTCTGGGGCGTAGCCCCGCTGACACTTTTCTCGACACCTACTTGGTTAATAGCATTGATCGTTAAGTGATGAATCTCCTGATGAGTAGCATATACTCACAGTAGGATCGGGATCCAAATATCATCGTATGATAATGTTGAAGGAATCCTACCAACATTCATCAAACTCCAAATGGTATTCATCTCTTTGCAAATTTCAGTTTCTTTAGAAATTCCCGATATAAATTTTTGCTCCATGCTCTTATGACCTTGGCGTTAGGTCAAAATTTCATAAGTCACATGCCAAGTTCTACCCATCATTATCTTGTTAATTTGAACCCATCCGTACATATCCTTGACGTTCGGCCAAAATGATAATACGACTGTCCCAAACTAACTCATCTATCTATGCAACAAATGAATACCCGGCAGCTACCAAACACTATGCCTTGGCGTTAGGTCAAAATACATAGCTTGAATACTACTGAATACCCAAATGAAATGACGGAGGGCTACGAATGGTTTTGGCGAAACCGTGAACGTAGTGAACTTGATATGACCGAAGGAACCTGATAGCTTTTAAAAGGAGTGGTTAAACCTTCGCAATTAAAAAATATCTTCTGTTTTTAAAAAATAACCGAGTGGTTTCTTTTAAACTGTTCCAACGATTCTACTTTGGTTTATTTTCTTTGCATTAATAATAATGCGACCCATCATTAACCTATCATTGCAGAAAACAATGAAAATACAACGTCCTCTTATGCCATCCGCATTTGCCACTGGGTCCCGTCATCACCCGTTAGGTTACTTAACTAATGGCAGAGCGGGGGCTGGGCTAGCGCGGGTGTAAAATATAAATGATGTCTAAATAGCTATCATATATAGATATTGTACATTTGTCAGACGCAATAATAGGCATTCCAGATCACAGATGAACATTACTGGATATGCAAGCAATCCGCGTTTCTTTTGAGCCTGCAACGAAAGACGGATTACACAGTTGTGATGAATAGCCATTATCCCACCCTAGACCCCTACGGGTATGGCAAACTACCCACCAAGTACCCGAAGTGAAGCGGTCTCTCTCAATAACGTGAGTAGGCCACTCAACACTTCAAAGTACCCGGTAGTTTGTGCACCCCACCTTGGGTCTATCCTAGGAGCAAAAACAGTAAAATGAAATAATACAACGGTGGCTACAACCGTAACCTGGATGCGCCCCGCAAAATAATATTACAACATGTTACAATTACATCGAATGAATTAACATAATAACCCATCATAAACCCCGGCTAATCATCACAACAATCCAATACAGTTCATAACCACAAACAGTAAAATTCATTACAGAAATGTGCAACCCCCTGCCAACTGACATACTAGCAGTTAGGGAAGGTTTACGAACACATTAAACAGTTCATAGATATAATCAAATTAGCAAACATCGTATAATTTCAATCGAGCAAACATATCAGATTCTACTCCAAAACTTCTCTGTGCACCTGAGACTTGAGCAGAAAATAAACATTCCAGAAAAGACAAAAACATCACAGAAGAGCCACTGGAAAAACTTGGGCTGAATCGGCTCCAACTCGGCCGCGGATCCGATGCGGATCGGTGGGATCGGCCGCGGTTCCGTGGCTGTTTAGCCGATTCATGAACCCAATTTTTTTCAGTGTTCTTATATTTCTCTGTAGGTTATACTTAAGGTCCCTGAAAAATTTTTAGAGCCCGTTTTAAAATCGACAGAAACTTTGTGATTTTGATGTTTTTTCCGGTTCGTTTTGCGTTCGATATTCATACGACTTTGCTAATGAGTTAATTATTGTTTAGCGAGGCTCTGATACCACTGTAAGTCGATGTACAACACCCCACGAGTTGCGGGAAGGAGAAAATATGAAAAATGATCTTGTTCTTTGAGTTAACATCGACTAACCGAAGAATCTTTGCTAAACTATAACTAATACATGCATAGGAGTTCTTAACTACTATGAAAAGAGATTATACCTAGTGAACCTAGTCCTTCGTCTTTTCGTTCTCCACCTCCTCCTCGTCCTCCTCTATGTAATAGACGATCCACCCGAGAGCTTCTATTCCAAGCTTCACCTCTAAACTTGAGGTAACTAGGTTTCTTTAGTTGCTAATCAAAGGCACCTAGGTGATATAGAGTGAGGTTATGGATTAATTAGTCTATCTAATCCTTGATCTCAACACATGAGAGGGGAGGATTAGGGTTTGAAGAGAGAGAGCTTGAGGAGAGAGAAGGTGAGCAAGAGAATGAGAAGAGATAATGATCTCATTTGAATATATATGAAGTATTATCTTTTATCAAATAAATAAATAAATGATTTAATAACCATGCTTCATTTATTCATATGAGTGATTCATCTCATGAGTCATTAGAACAATTAATGAAGCATTAACTCCATAGATGAATCACACAAATGAGTCATTAAAACAATAAATGCAAATGCCACCTAAACCCCCAAATCACCATCCTTCTAGAAGCTTCTCGCGAAATTACGAGAACGCCCATCCTATCCGTGAAAACACGGAAAAACTTTAGACTGTATAAATCCAATAACCCGATACTAGAATCTGGCTTAAACCAAAGCCGGCTAGTAAAAACTGTCCGAATATCGTACGTGCGTAAACACACGTATGCGTCCGAACCCTTGTCGTAAAACCATACGACCTTTATATCATTTCGCCTGGAGCAGGGAAACTCTCTGTGTGGGACTCTAAAGACTTGACTACTACGCTGGCAGTGGGTTTAACCACAGACTGCAAGCGGCACTAGCTGTACGTAACGGTCCCCAGGTAGATGTCGATAAGAAGGCCGATGAGGAAACCTATCTGAACTCCTACTGAGCCTGATGTGACAATCTCCGTACAGTCCGGTTTGTTCGTCTAAGACTACTGCATATCGGGCCTAGGGGGCGGCAAGCGTCAGTCCCCTAATAGCGGTATAAGTCGGTCAGAGCGTAGCCCATTACACCTTGAGAAACTACTGGAACTTACCAGTAAATTTCGGTTGCCCTGGCCAGGGACTTTGCGTAATGGCTCTCTGACACAGCGCGATATCAACTCCCAATACCGGGAGAGACGAATCCTGTCTAACCGCTATTGCCTCCAAGTGTTCGGGACTGCACCCAATTGCTACCTGTTTGCACGACTCCTTTGAGCCGTGGTAGGGTAGCAATCTAAGAACAGTGGGACACACTCGAGGCGAAGTAGCAGTGTCAAGTCTGTGGACCATGCTGTACTCATGTCACCTGGGAACTGTTAACTGACGATGGGTATAATACCAACCAACAGTTTCCTGTGAGTCCTGTCCGGTGTACCCGTAACCTAACGAGCACCTGTATACTATCTCCAGTACGACGTACTGATGGCTGTGGGACAGACCATCTCCCCAACTGGGATGAGAAGCGTACACACTAGTCTACTCCGGAGTATCGATGCCCTGTCTCGATAATCCTACGACTAGGGACCTGGAAAAGGATGTGCTTGTAGACTACCCAGCCCCCACTAGTGTGACTGCCATCACAACGCCGGTAGTCAAGCAAGATCCTAAGGGCTCTATCAATACGAACATACATATTAAGATAGATAAAACCAAGTAGCATACTACCATGTTTAGCAAGACTTTTATATAACTGTGAATATCCCAAGCTTCCATTAAGTAATATACAAACTAGTATGATACAATAATGGCCTCTAGGGCATATACACTAACAACAACATCACAGCACAACACAGAACATCAACGCGAATGTCACGTTCGCAAACATGTCTAAAGGAACTATAGCAATTAGATGCGGTTTACCGCTCGAATGACATTCACAGTCGGAGATATAATATAAGTACTGCATACTAACAAGTTTAAAATTTCGATCGACAAAACTTCCCGAAGTGGGCCCCACGTACTTCTGCAGTACAGCAAAAAATTTGGGCCCAAAAGAAATACTCCATAAACAACAATTTTACAAGAAGAACCTACTGTAGAAAAATGGTTTACTGTAGCTCCAAAACGGCGGCAGAACCTCGACCAAACTAGGGTTTGCGTGGCGGTTCCGCGGTGTTTTGGAAGCTTCAGTTGACCAAATTTCACCATAATTCTTAGAAAAGCCTGCTCGTTTTTCTGTGATGCTCAAAATAATTTTTAGACCCTTTTAAAAATCGACAGAAACTTTAACCCAGAAAATTGCAGTTTTCGAAATTCCGTTCGACCGATATTTTAAACACGTTAGCACAAGTTAGTAAAGCTTAATGGTGAGGCTCTGATACCACTGTAAGTCTACGGTAGCGCTCCGGCCGTTTAACAGACGCCAAATGCGGAACAAAAACTTTTTGACTGGCGCTATCGCATACTATAACCCGGATCTGCCATTAAAGCTAAACTAACAAACTACAAAGTGGGCATAAATGTTATACCGAACGATCCGGGTCCTTCGGTCTTCAACCATCATCCCATGCTTTGTTGCGGCTGCTCCGATCTCCTGAATCTCCAGTCTTCTCGTCCAGGTGGCACCACGTCGACGGATCTTTAAACGGGCTCCCGCCTCTGAACCGAGGCAACTCGATCATCAAGTTTCCTAAAAGAGATGACCAAGATTGATGTAGAGAATGAGTAGAACACTTTGTCTCGTTACGTCCAAAGCTATGGATGAACGGTTAATGAAGTTGCCTTTTGGAATGGAATGGAATGAAATGAGCAATCTAATTTTCATGAACCCAAAACTATCATAATCTTTTTCAAGCAACCATTTCTTTTTCAAATCAATCATGCTTTCAAGAATGGGGGCCGACCAAAATATAGGATGAGGGAGGTGAGTGTAGGAGAGGGGGGTGACCATTACCATAAATGAGAAGGATGAGTCATTAGACACCTTGCATAATCTTTAATGAACTAATGAATCATCAAAACCTAGTCATCAAAAAACATTAAATGAACAATTAAAACACTAATGACTCACTAGCCTAGTCACCATCTAGAATCTTCTAGAACCACGACTCACCCTCATGACTAACCCTAGCGACGAAAAGATAAATCCGTATTTAACCGAATGTTAAATACGGGTGATAGAAAACTGGAAACTGGAAACTTCCAAAAGCGATCCCGAAACGAATTTCAGGATAACCCCGTAACAGTATAAACATACCCGCATTTGTATTACGACCGAATACAAATGCAACTGAGACAAAGATATTATATCTACACAGTATAATACTGGGATCCGGCTTAAACCAAAGCCCACCAGTATTATCTGCCCGAAATATGACACGTGCGTAAACGCACGTGCATTTTCCGAACCCTACCATAAAACCATACGGCCTCTACAACGTTTCGCCCGAACTTGGGAAACTGTCTGTGGGGGACTCTAATGACTCACCAACACACTGGAACTGGGTATAACCACTAGCAGGTCAGAGGTACAAGCTGTACGTAACGTTTGCCTATGTATTGATTGGAAGGGAAGCTGACGAGCGAACTCATCCAGAAACCCTACTGAGCCTGACAGTGACAATATCCATACAGTCCGGTCCGTTCGTCTAAGAGTATCGCATATCGAGTCTACGGAGGTGTATAAAATCAGACCCCTAATAACGCGATAATTTGTGTCGGTATGAAGCCCATCACCTCCTGAGAAACTACTGATCCAAATCAGTAATTCTCCATTACCTCGGCCGAGGATTTCTAGTGATGGCCACCCGTGCACTGTGCGACATCAACCCCCAATACCGGGAGAGATGAATCCCCGACGATCCGCTCACTGCCTCCATGTGGCTCGGAACTGTACCCAACTAAAACCTGTTTGCACGTCTCCTTTGAGCGTGGTAGGGTAGTAATCAAAGCACAGTGGGAACTCACACGAGACAAATGACGATCTCAAGTCGACAAACTAACCTTTACGCATGTCACCAGGGAACTGCTATCTGACGATATGTATAATACCAACTAGCATGTTCCCGGCGAGTCCTGTCCGGTGTACTCATAACCTAATGAGCACCTGTATACATTTTAGGTGATCCAACTGACACCAATGGCTTGTGAGACCGGCCATCGCCCCTCGTCGGGGTCTCGACTGTATACACTAGTCTACTCTGGAGTATCGATGCCCTGTCTCGAAACTCCCACGACTAGGGACACTTTGTTAGTTATATGTATGCCCTAGAGGCCATTACTGTACATAGGATGTATATTGTAGTGGATGCTGGGACATATATAGGGAGGACTTTCTTGCTCGACATGATAGTATGCTATCTGGTTGCTCTTTACCTTAACGTGTATACTGATTGTCTCTCTGTTACATGTTGGTAAAGCCCTTAGGATGTGTACTTGATTACCTGGACTATGATGCGGATCATACTAGTGGGGACATGGTAGTCCATAAGTACATCCTTCAAAGTCCCTAGTCGTGGGTATATCGAGACGGGGCATCGATATACCAGAGTAGACTAGCGTATACCTTCTCGACCCATACAGATGGGCGATGGACGATCCCATATCCATTGGTGTTTGACATCAGAGATGATATACGGGTGCTCAGTGGAGACTGGGTACACTGGACGGACTCGCCGAGAACTCCCAGATGGTATTATACCTTACGTCAGATGGCAGTTCTCTGGTGACACTGGTACAGAGTAGTCTGTTGACCCGAGATCGTCATAGAGTCTTGTGTGGTTCCCACTGTGCTTTGATTTCCACCTTACCACGTCCAAGAGGGCGTGCAAAACGGCGGTTTTTGGGTACAGTCCCGAATCACATGGAGGCAATGAGCGATAGGAGGGGATTCGTCTCTCCCGGTATAGGGAGTTGATGTTGCGCTGTGTTCGATTGGCTATAACCGGAAATCCCTGGCCAGGGTTGCTGAGATTTACTGGTAAGTGTTATCAGTAGTTTCTCGAACTGTTATAGACCTCATATCGACACGACTTATCGAGCTATTGGGGTCTGACGTTTACCACCCCTAGGCAATATATGCGACATATCAGACGAACAGACCGGACTGTACGGTAAGTGTTACTGGTTGGATTCACAGGAGTGTGAGCGGGCTTGCTCGTCGATCTTCTGATCGCTCAATACCAGGGTGGCCGTTACGTTTAGCAGACCGCTTGCGGCTTGTGGGTGCTTGATATGATCATCATCTGCTGCCGGCGTATTGACGAGTCTTTAGAGTCCTACACAGAGGTTTCCTGGCTCAAGCGAAACGAAATAGGAGCGCATATGAGATATGTGCGGGACCGAGAATAATGCGTGTATGTGATACCGTATTCTATTCTCGCGATGAATGTATCGAATGGTTGTATGCGATATAACCTAGTTATCGAATCAAGGATTGATTCGATAAGCCGATACATTGGATACTAGTCGGTTGTGTGCGACATGACCGGATCATTGAATCAAGTGTTGATTTAATGATTTAATGCATAATTATATATTTGATATATTACTTTGCATTAACTAGTATTGGTTCACTTTAAATGGATTTTCTCACTTGGATTGTGCACATTGTATATGTGATATACTTTTGTACACAAGTTTGTATCATGTTTGATGATACATGCTCACTAGGGTTTGTGTAAAGATTAAACCATGGTTGTGTAATGGTTAGGGTTTTCATTTTCTTATTTATTTATTTATTTATATTTCATTTATTTTATTTTGGAAAAGAAAAAGAGAAAAATGGTGGCTTTCTTTGTTTGTTCATGAAGCTTCATGAAGCTTTGACTAAGTGACCATTTTGTCTCATGCTTAACCCTAACCATTCCACTTAACCATAGTCTTCTCTCTACACTTAACCATGGTTGTAGTTATGATAAGTATTCCTTTTATTTTTCTATTTTAGATTAACTTATCATAACATCATCTTCTTCTTCTTCTTCTTCTTCAAGATGAAGAAGCTTGCTCCATCAATGGCAACTTGAGCAAATGAGTGAGAAATCCAATTTCAAAGTGAACCCACCTCCTATTTCTTCATTCTCTACCACTTGCCAAGTAGTATAGGGTGTTTTCTTCACAAGTTTCATGACTTGGTGAAGTGGGAGCTTGATCTAGTGATGCCTCGACGTAGATCATCTTCGGCACGAAGCCGACGACCTCGCCCGCCCATTTCTCCGATGAAGCCGACGCTAGAGCCCGGGTTTCCATTTGGACAGCGAGGAGACTTCATTGCGGAGCTATGGAGGTGGAGGACCGGATCTACAAAGGTTGTATTTCCGTTCTTTTAGTTAAATTGTTAACTAGTTGCATGTGTTCGCCTAATATTCTAGTTAACGATCCGTATTAGGGTTTCTCGGCACCCGTAAAATTTGAAATTGGCATGGTTGATGCCTTGTGAGACCTCCTTAGTGTGCCTAGGAACCCTACAGTGGTATCAGAGCCTAGCTAGAGCCTTAGGCGATGCGTAGATGGAATTTCGAATCCGAATAAACCCCGAAACCCTAATCCGACCCGCTCTCTGGACTTTTTTCAAAATTGTGGAATTTTCCATATTAAAAATATGCAGAAAAATCAGCAGGGAATTGTAAGAAATACTGTGCAGCACGTACCTTTGATTCATCCAAAGCGCGGCGGAACCGCGGCACGAGCATGGCTCGTGCGGCGGTTCCGCGGCCATTATGTGACATCAGCTGTAGAAATTTATACAGTAATTCTTATTTTGCAGTGCTGGTTTTCCTGGGAATTTTTAATAATTATTCAAGAGTTGAATTTTCAGGGTTGTATTGGGGACTCGGAGTTTCGATCGGATTGTCTAATTTTGTCTATGTGTTTTTCCGGATATTTTAGAATATGTTAAAAAGTTCGACCGGATATAAAAATACCCACTTTTTCCCTTGTCGGGAAATTTCCAAGTGTTGGATTTTTCCGTAGTTTAATGACGTTCTAAGTAGTGCAAGTAACGCGATGGACCCTTTAGAAGACAACAAACCTTAACTCGATTATGTGACCGTCTTGAACTGCCCTTTGAACCTTAGGGTTTGGGGCAGTACGGCGTGCCACATGTGAGGCATTGGCTTGACCCTTCTACGGCTGGACCGTTGGTACTGAGGCACGAAGTGAATGTCTTTGAACTGATTTCATGAGTTGAGCTGTTTCGGGAAAACTTGGGTGTTCGAATGTTCGATCGGAAAGTTTAACATTTTCTATTTATCTGGAATGAGATACAATAATTGGAATTCACAAATAGTTATGAGATAACTGAATGAATGTTATAAATCTAGCAATTTAGTCTCACTTGATCGGTTGCTACAGAATTTTGATGTGATCAAAAGTCCGTCGCAATCACATAGCGTACGCGGATACTCGCCGGGTAAACTTAATAGACAGCCTCGCTCCATAGCCCCGACCAAGTGACTGTAGGAGAACCCCGTCGCCGAAAGCATCCGTTCGGGTGCTCGCGGCAGCGGTGTTCCGCCTTGGTGCACTTCGTCGACGGTTTCGGGGGTGCGGCCGCCTACTAAAGTTTGCGACGAGCATTCGATCAGGATGTCGGGAATCTTGTTGAATTGCCCGACTTGATATTGAAAAGTGTTTTCGATTTTGAGACTAAAATGCGGGGTTTATAATTGTTAGGCATGTGATGTCTAATGAATTCATTTGATTAGGCATGCGATGTCTATGCAGGTTGCGGATTCCAACTGTTGTAGTTTTACACTTTCTTTTCTGTGACCGTAAGTGTAATATGTGATATCGCCGGTTTCGTTGCTATATGTCAACGACAATTGGGATGCGCATATTTACTTACGTTGATGACATGTGATGTTATGTGTTGCTGGATATGTTATATTGGATCGTCGTGTTTGAATAGCCGGGGGTTTTTATGTGAGATGAGTGTTTTTCATTTTCATTCATGTAAAAACTTGTATGTAATATTCTTTTATTGGGGCACTTCCAGGTTGCGGAAGATGTCACCCTTTGTATATTATTTACTTTTCCGCACTAGGATAGACCCAAGGAGGGGAGCACAAGTAACCGGGTTCTGGAGTCCAGTTGGAGACCAACTCGAGGAGTCGAGTCCGGGTCTCCTAACTCCAGAATTGGTAGGGTTGCTTGCCGCTCTCGCATGGGTCTAGGGGTGTGGGTTTGGCTATTCATCGCGACCGTGGAATCCGTGTTTTATACTGGCTCGTATTGAAAACACGGACGTCCTAGTATATCCAATATTTCATATGATTCTTCTGCTGCGATATCTGTGATGTGATCATGTGATACGTTCTGTGATGGATACAGTATATAGTATATATGATATATTATATAGACGTTACTTATGTTTTACACCCGCGCTAGCCCTGCCCCGCTCTGTCGTTAGTTACCTAACCTAACGGTGCACGAGGGGACATCGAGGCGAATGTGGATGGCATAAGTGTACGTCGTATTTATCTGTGATGTTTAGGTACTTAAATGATGGGACTTCATTAATGAGATTAATGAAATAAAAGAAACCTAAAATGTTGTAGAATCGAATTTCAAAAATAAAACAGGTAGCTACAGTTCTTGCTTTGCACAACGGTATATGTGATATATCCTGCACCTTATTCGATGAGGAAAGGACCGAGATCCCTTCACCGGGAGTGACTCCTTTAGCAATAACGGGCAGATGCTACACACTCGGTTTGTCTTTTGATTGCTTTTAAGTAGTTTCTGCTTTGCACAGTGATATATATGATATATCCCGCACCTCATTCGACGAGGAAAGGATCGACGATCCCTTCACCGGGAGTGACTCCTTTAGCAAAACTAGAAAAGCCTCAAAAGCACTCCATTTTAAAATCATTTGATTCTACAACGATATCAAGTTCATTACGCAATAGGTTTTCAGAAAAAACCTGTCGTAGCCCTCCGTCATTTCAGATAAGTAGTAGTTAGTATTCGTGCTGCGTTTGTTGGCCTTTGTCAAGGCGCAGTGTGCGGTAGCTGACTGGTGCTTATCTGCTTATGCATATGATGCAGATTGGGTTAGGGTAGTCGTGCGACCTTGTTGGCCTTTGTCAAGGGTCGTGCGGGTGGGTTTAATTCAATCAAGAAATGACGGGTTGAACTTGACTAGCAGCCTATGGTTTGTTGGCCTTTGTCAAGGTCATAGGAGGCTTGGGGCAAAATTATCGGGAATTTCAAGTGTTGAAATTTGCAATGAGATTGCATACCTTCTATGAGATAGTTGGATCCCGATACCCACTGCGAGTAAGAGTTACTCCTGGGAGAGTTTTACACATTACAATTAGCCGATCAAGTAGGTGTCTAGAAAGGTGTTAACGAGGTTACGCCTCTGGGAAAACGAGGTTTACATTAATTAGGTTCGTGCGAAAGCACGGGGGACCTCCCTCAAAGTACCGACACTGGCCTGGCTGAAAGATTGGCGAACTTGTAGTGTGTAATTAATCCCGGCTAGTCTTTCCTTTTAGGGTTTGAAGAAAGATTTGATAAAAAGCAGTGGGAGCCATCCTGATTAGATGAAATAATAGCCAATCTGATCTTGCAAGAGCGCACGCTGACTGTTTTCTTCTCTCTCTCTCCAGGTAGCGACCATATCACGCCTTAATCAAGATAATAATACGGATTATTGACCGAACCCGCTTGTTATACTGAGCTGGGGAACGTTGGTCCCGCTCCAACTTATAATTGTTATAAGACAGAGCAGGAAATTGGGGATTACCAGAATTCCCGTGCCGCCCAAACGAAGAGAGTGCATGCTGATGCATCATCTTCGGGTGTGCTCATTACACAGAACTGTTTCTCTATTCTCTACGTCCTGGGTATTTGATACCGGATCAGGATTCCAAATATGTAATATGTTACATAGGGCTACAGAAAGGTAGAGAACTGAGAACGGGTGATAAGTTTCATGAGGCAGAAAACGGGGCAAGTGTTGCAGCCAAGTCTGTTGGTCACTGTCACCCTGTATTCCAAATACATTGATTCTGAATGAATGTTATTAGATACCGAACCTGATATACAAAATCATATCAATCTCTTTATAAGTAAAGAAATGATAAAATTTTGTATTGTTGGATTATGTTTTGAACATTTCCTATATCAAAAGTTGATCGGTTCAGGCACGTTATCTAAAAGCATTGATGTTCTAAATCAAACTACAGTTCTTTAGTATACTGAACACACACAAGAGGAAGAGTTCAGAAATGAACGAATCCTACTTGAGGCATTGTAGACTAGGTCATATCAATGCGACCCGACTAGCTGAAGTTACATGAAGATGCATATTTAAATCAGTTTGAATTTACATCTTGTAAAACTTGCCAGTCATGTCACAGAGATAAGATGACCATAGCTCCGTTTACTGGAAACAGAGAAAGAGTTAATGAACTCTTGGGATGATACATGTTGATGTATATTAGGTCCCCTGTCTACATATGCCAGGACTGGTTCTTTGTACTTCGTTACATTCTCTGATAATCTCTTAAGATTCAGACATATGTTCCTGTTGAAACACAAGTCCGAACCTTTTGAGATATTCACAGAATATAAGTTAGAAGTAGAGAACCAAAATACGGGTATAAGTATTATGTCCTTTGATGAGATCAAGGAGGAGAATACTTGAGCACGGAAATCCTGGATTATTCTAAAGGAGAATGAGATTCTCTCTCAGCATTACTCCTCCGTATACACCATAGTGAGATGGTATATCGGGGCGGAGCAATCACACCCTATATGATAAGGTGTGCTCTATGATGAGTACTACTGAACTACCTATTTTCTTTTTGGGAGTTATGCACTTGAGAAGATGCATACCTATTGAATAGGGTTCGAATCAAATCAGTTGCCTACCACTTCATATGTGATATGGAAAGGGAAGAGCCCATCTCTTAAGTTAGTTAAGATTTGGGGTTGTCCGGCCTATGTCTAAAAGCAAAATCCGGACAAGCTCGAGGCAAGGTCTGTAATGTAGAACTGGAAAGGTTCCAGCTATACAAACTACAGCAGATGATTTGATAAATCCAAAGGATTCAATAGTTACCAACGAACCTCAGCCTCTCCGCCGATCTAGTAGGGTTCCTCACCCACCTGAGAGATACTTCTGTTTCTCTATGACAGTGGGAGCGAGGATTGCATCATGAGATGATGACCCAACTAGTTTCGAGCTGGCCATCGAGAGTAGGGACTCTGTAAGAATGGCTGGATGCTTAGCGATCTGAGATGGAATCCTTATACACCAACAAAGTATGAACTTTGGTTGCTATATCTGAAGGGTTAAATCCCCATCAGGAGCAAGTATATCTTGAGAAGATTACTTGGTGTAGATGGAAAAGTTGAGACTTTCAAAGCTAGACTTGTTAAAGCTTTTCGTCATCGACCAGGCGTGGATAATGATGAAACCTTTTCAAGTGGCTATGCTTAAGTCCATCCAGATCCTACTTGCCACGGCTACATACCATGACTATGATATCTGGCGGTTGGGTGTCATGACTGCTTTTCTAAATGATGTTTTAAAAGAGGGCGTCTATAAGTACACAGCCAGAGGGCTTCGTAGACAGTGGGAGCAGCGAAAACGTGTGCAAGATGTTTTATGTGATAAAGCAGGCATCGCGGAGTTGGAACATCTGTTTTGATGTAGTAGTCAAAGAGTTTGACATCATCAAAATGGTAGATGAACCTTGTATATACAAGAAGGCAGTAGGGAGTATGGTAGTGATCCTCGTAGAGTACGTGGATGACATACTCTTGATAAGAAAAGAGTTTCCTATGCTACGATCGGTCAATCTCCGCTTATCACAATGATTCTCCATATAGGATCAAAGTGATACCTCCTAAATCCTGGGTTTTGGATCTATGAGATAGATCTAATTGGATGTTAGGATTCTCACTAGTTGTAGTGAGATGGTATCAACCGATCCTGGGGAGAATTACTGGAAGGGTTCCAGGGTGATAAGGACGACTGAAAGTCAGTCACAGGCATTGTCTTTACCCTCAGTAAAGGGGCGGTATGTTGGAAGAGTTCCAAGCTAGATACCGTGGCTAACTAGACGATAAAGGCAGGATACATCGCTACTTGAGATGCTACCAAAGAGGCAGTCTGGATGAATATTTGTTCATGAGATGAACTTAGTTCCTCCCATTGTGTGACAATGGAGTTGTGGCTTATGCCAAGGAACGCTGGTCCAATCAGTGATCCAGACATATTCTAAGGCAGTGTCACCTGATCATGGAGATGGTTGATCTCCAGGGTGATCGAGTTTAGGAGAGAAGACTCAGAGGACAACACGGCGGATCCACTCACAAAGGCATTTTCCCAGAGAGAGACTTTTATGGGTTGGTTGAGTATGAAATACTGCAACCACTGCTATCAAATGGCCCTAGTGCAAGTGGGAGATTGTTAGTTATATGTATGCCCTAGAGGCCATTACTGTACATAGGATGTATATTGTAGCGGATGCTGGGACATATATAGGGAGGACTTTCTTGCTCGACATGATAGTATGCTATCTGGTTGCTCTTTACCTTAATGTGTATACTGATTGTCTCTCTGTTACATATTGGTAAAGCCCTTAGGATGTGTACTTGACTACCTGGACTATGATGCGGATCATACTAGTGGGGACATGGTAGTCCATAAGTACATCCTTCAAAGTCCCTAGTCGTGGGTATATCGAGACGGGGCATCGATATACCAGAGTAGACTAGCGTATACCTTCTCGACCCATACAGATGGGCGATGGACGATCCCATATCCATTGGTGTTTGACATCAGAGATGATATACGGGTGCTCAGTGGAGACTGGGTACACTGGACGGACTCGCCGAGAACTCCCAGATAGTATTATACCTTACGTCAGATGGCAGTTCTCTGGTGACACTGGTACAGAGTAGTCTGTTGACCCGAGATCGTCATAGAGTCTTGTGTGGTTCCCACTGTGCTTTGATTTCCACCTTACCACGTCCAAGAGGGCGTGCAAAACGGTGGTTTTTGGATATAGTCCTGAATCACATGGACGCAATGAGCGATAAGAGGGGATTCGTCTCTCCCGGTATAGGGAGTTGATGTTGCGCTGTGTTCGATTGGCTATAACCGGAAATCCCTGACCAGGGTTGCTGAGATTTACTGGTAAGTGTTATCAGTAGTTTCTCGAACTGTTATAGACCTCATATCGACACGACTTATCGAGCTATTGGGGTCTGACGTTTACCACCCCTAGGCAATATATGCGACATATCAGACGAACAGACCGGACTGTACGGTAAGTGTTACTGGTTGGATTCACAGGAGTGTGAGCGGGCTTGCTCGTCGATCTTCTGATCGCTCAATACCCGGGTGGCCGTTATGTTTAGCAGACCGCTTGCGGCTTGTGGGTGCTTGATATGATCATCATCTGCTGCCGGCGTATTGACGAGTCTTTAGAGTCCTACACAGAGGTTTCCTGGCTCAAGCGAAACGAAATAGGAGCGCATATGAGATATGCGCGGGACCGAGAATAATGCGTGTATGTGATACCGTATTCTATTCTCGCGATGAATGTATCGAATGGTTGTATGCGATATAACCTAGTTATCGAATCAAGGATTGATTCGATAAGCCGATACATTGGATACTAGTCGGTTGTGTGCGACATGACCGGATCATTGAATCAAGTGTTGATTTAATGATTTAATGCATAATTATATATTTGATATATTACTTTGCATTAACTAGTATTGGTTCACTTTAAATGGATTTTCTAACTTGGATTGTGCACATTGTATATGTGATATACTTTTGTACACAAGTTTGTATCATGTTTGATGATACATGCTCACTAGGGTTTGTGTAAAGATTAAACCATGGTTGTGTAATGGTTAGGGTTTTTATTTTCTTATTTATTTATTTATTTATATTTCATTTATTTTATTTTGGAAAAGAAAAAGAGAAAAATGGTGGCTTTCTTTGTTTGTTCATGAAGCTTCATGAAGCTTTGACTAAGTGACCATTTTGTCTCATGCTTAACCCTAATCATTCCACTTAACCATAGTCTTCTCTCTACACTTAACCATGGTTGTAGTTATGATAAGTATTCCTTTTATTTTTCTATTTTAGATTAACTTATCATAACATCTTCTTCTTCTTCTTCTTCTTCAAGATGAAGAAGCTTGCTCCATCAATGGCAACTTGAGCAAATGAGTGAGAAATCCAATTTTAAAGTGAACCCACCTTCTATTTCTTCATTCTCTACCACTTGCCAAGTTGTATAGGGTATTTTCTTCACAAGTTTCATGACTTGGTGAAGTGGGAGCTTGATCTAGTGATGCCTCGACGTAGATCATCTTCGGCACGAAGCCGACGACCTTGCCCGCCTATTTCTCCGATGAAGCCGACGCTAGAGCCCGGGTTTCTATTTGGACAGCGAGGAGACTTCATTGCGGAGCTATGGAGGTGGAGGACCGGATCTACAAAGGTTGTATTTCCGTTCTTTTAGTTAAATTGTTAACTAGTTGCATGTGTTCGCCTAATATTCTAGTTAACGATCCGTATTAGGGTTTCTCGGCACCCGTAAAATTTGAAATTGGCATGGTTGATGCCTTGTGAGACCTCCTTAGTGTGCCTAGGAACCCTACACACTTTAAGGATGTGCTTATAGACCCCAGCTCCCACGTATATGATCGCCATCATACTGCTGGCAGTCAAGCAAGAATCCTATGGGCTCTATCATCATGCAATAGTGAACTAAAGCATGCATACGATAATAAAGACAAACCAGATAGCATACTATCATCTCGAGTCAGACTGTCCTACCGGTATAGGTCCTCCTCAATCGTTGCAATCATGTGCTTGCGATCCAATAATTGACTTTGAGGGCACTATATCCAACAGCGACTTGGTGATCTTGCCCCGCCGTTTAGACGCGGATCAGCGCCTCCACAACAGACGCGAGTCGGTCTATCCGGCCGACGAGGGCGTTGATGGCATTCGGCGGAGGGGGTTCGTCCGCGCCTCCGTTGAGGGGGAGGCGGCGGCTGGTGCTTGGATCGTCGTGATGATCGCTCTCCATTGGATTGAGATCGGAAAGTGAACTTTTGTTTTTGTGGAATCAAGGGTTCCCACAGATGGCACTAGCTGACGCGACCTGGATCGCTCCAAGTTATTACCTTCCGTTGATCTGCTGATGGCGGCGATGGGTGGCTGAGATTGGATCTGAAAGCTGTCGCTCCTGAAGCATGTGGATCTCAATGGGTTTGAAATTGTTGTTGCCGAGTTACCTGCATGGAAGTCCAGGGTGGTTGTACCACCGAGGACCATCCGACGGTCAAGTTAGACTAGAGATCCGAGCAGAGTAACGGCTTAGGAGAGTAAAAATGGCTTACTTGGACCATCTGATGAAGGGGTTTATATAGCGGTGGCAGTAGGCGAGGCAGGCGCAAGAATCACGCCGGCCGTTACGCTCCTGACGTCATGCCCGTGTGATGAGTGGGACCTCCCATTAATGGTGAGACAGGCTCGTTAATGGGGGATCGTGGTGGCGTGGAATGTGGGATGTGGCCGACAGAGATCTCGCGCATGGCGAGATTCGTGGGATAGCGGTTATGTAGGGTTCCTATGAACGACAGCAAGGTTTCGGGAGGCATCGTCCATGCCATTTTCAAAAATTTGCCGTTTTAAAGAACCCTAAACTATAATCGTTAATTAGAGAATCAACGAAATATAAAGTAAACTACTTTACTTCTAAGTGATAATGGAAATACAAGCTTTGTAGACCATTCCTGTTTCCCCCAATCAGAGTAAAGCTCTGTTCAAATTTCAAATGAAGCGGCGCTTCATAATAGCGCCAGCGCTGAGAGTCAAAGACTCTGAGGCAGCGCTCATGTGCAAAGCACATGAGCGCTAGCGCTAAGAGCGCTGCAGCGCACCACGTGCAAAGCACGTAAGCGCTAGCGCTAAGTGCGCTGCACTCTAAGCAGCGCATCACGAGAGCGCTAGCGCTGGAACTAAATGTTCCCAACTGTTGGATCAAAGATCCAACGAACATGATTAAAAATCATCAGTTGACCAGAATAAAATTCTGTTAAGAAAACATTCTTCAGAATCTTTCCAAACAAAAATATTTTGCTCTGTAAATCAGAGCGCCGTCGGATCAATGATCCAATGGTGATTAAAAATCACTAAAATATAGAATAAATTTTGTGTGGGGAAAGATTTCCCAATCTTGTTAAAAACAAGAAGATCGCCTTCTGTAAATAAGAAGCCTTTGGATCAAAGATCCAACGGGGGAAACATCCCCAAATCAATTAGAGAAAAGATCTCTTCAACCGATTGAACAAATCAGCCTTGCCCTATATAAATGCCCCAAGACTTCAAGTCTGATATAGAGGAACTCCCCCATTAACTTTGAGAAAATTCAAAGACGAAGAGCAAGCTCTCAGAAGAAGAAGAAGATTTTCTTCAAGGTAAAAAAAAAAAGAACAGAGAGATCATCTCATATTAAAAGAAGAATTTACTTCTTTTTCTAAGATCCTAGATTTATAAGATCAAGGTCTTTCACAACAAAGATGAAAGTATCTCATCACAAAAAAATAAGAGGAATAATTTAATTTTCTTCAGATCATAGATCTACAAGACAAATTGTCTTTCAGAGATTATAATATCTTGTTATAAAAGGGGGAGAATAATTCAATTCTCTTAGGATCACAGAACCATAAAGGAAAAACCTTTCACCAAGAACATAAGAGATTGAAACATCTCTTATAAAAATAAGAATTTTGTTCTTAGATCAATGAGACAAAGTCTCTTATAAGAAAGAGAATTTAATTTTCAGGACGCAAAGCTGCCTAAAAAGAGCCATAGCGCTCCAATCAAAAGAAGCGCTTCAGCGCTTCAAAATTAACGCATAGCATTGCAGAGCCTTAGCGCTCCTAATTTAAAAGAGCCTTAGCGATCTAAATTAAAAGAAGCACATCAGCGCTCCAAATATAGCGCACAGCGCTGCAGAGCCTTAGCATTCTAAATTTCACCAGAAGCGCAATGCGCTCATTGACTGGCGCTCAGCGCCAAGCGCATCACGTGCTCCGCACGTGTGCGCTACTTTACCATAAGCGCAATGTGCTCATTATCTGGAGCATAGCGCCAAGCGCGCCATGTGCTCCTCACGTGTGCGCTACTTGACAGAAGCGCACCGCGCTCATTGACAGGCGCTCAGCGCCAAACGCATCACTCCTCACGTGTGCGCCGAGAGAACATAAATTGTTCTTTAAACAATAAAGCCCCCGATCTATGATAAGTGTAACAACCTAGTTCATTTATACCAATTCCAGTTCTCGTATTTCCTTAATTGTGGTATTTTTCCGATTTATCGTGTTTTGTGTGCGAATAGTATTTTACATTTTACATTGCATTCGACCCGACCCGCATGCTTGAACTTATTTGATTCATATTTATGAATTATCCTGACTTGTTACGTAGACTGGTTCAGTTTTAAGTTTCGTGCATACTGGCATTTTATCTGGCATTTGCATTTTTACAATATAACATTTTAAATCACATAAAATATTTTAAAAATACATTGCATGGCCTGCATGATACCCCAAGCCCCGTGGTAGCATCCGCGCATCTTGTTTTCGTCCCGTTCAGTGAAACGGACTTATTTGGATGGGTACGCGCACGTGCGTGGATCCGTTCTTGGGGGTATGCATTTTTCGTTATCCGGATATTCATTTTTTTTATTTTGGTCGACATGTATATTTTTCGTATTTTAAAACTGAATTTTAGACCATACCCGGGCATGTTTTGGACTATGTTTGTATTTACCAGAATATCAAATTTTATTTATATAATATTAATTTTATAAATTGATACAAATTAAAATTTAGTTAACTAATAAAAAAAATTTTAAATTTAAATCTAAACTAATTTCCTAACAAACTAACAACCCCTTTCTCTCTTTCTCCTCTGCATATATATATATATATATATATATATATATATATATATATATATATTATTTATTTAATTTTTTCTTTCCTTATTTAATACACAGCCTCTTCTTCTTACTTCTTCTTCATCTTTCTTCTTTTTTTTTTCTTGATCTTGTTTCTTGATTCCGGTGATCACCGTCGGAGCCGTGCTCATCGCTGACGATCCGAGTGATCCAGTGAACGTACCTGACTTGCGTGATAACCCTCGTGCGTTGTTTGGAACCGTTCCGTGTACCGTGCGTGCGTCGCGACATTTCGCCGACGAAGGACATTCCGTACACATCTGTTCTTGTTCCGTCTAGGCAAGTTCATCTTGCTACATGCTATATAACTCATTATATACCTATTTAAATAAATATCACACCTGTATTTTAAATCAAGCATCGCATGTTTCATATTACAGCCTTTCGACGTTCCGTTTACATTTGTATAGTGCATTTCAGATCTAGGGTATGCAAACTAATCTTAATTATATGCTACATTACTTTAGACGCATCTATTTTAACAATGGAATACCTGTATTTAAAATCATGCACCCCATATTTAGTTTTATAACTTTTCGATGTTCCGTTTGCATCCATTCATATCATTTCAGATCTAAGTCATGAAAACTTATCTTGTTACATACTATACTATCATATACTGCATCAAATTAAATAGTTACATTTCATATTGCTTACTTATATGTTCCGCACTTGTTAGTTTATCATTTTACGATTATGTGATACCCGTTTGCATCCATATCATTTAAAATATATATCGTCGTAATATTTCTAATTATTATCTTTAATTAGTTTATAATATGCATTTTATAATGTTATACATTTAAAAATATTATAGTTTACGCATGAAACGTCGTCGCAAAGCGGATACGACAAATCTGAAATTTACAGTATACCTTACCTTATAAAATTCATTATAAATCATAGAAAAATCATTAGTATACGTTCTTTAGTTCGTTACGAAGCTAACTCATAATACTATAATTCTATGAAAAATTTACTTGCAAAATAAATTGTTTAAATAACATAACATGCAAATGAAAATGTCTCTAAACTGCTGTCCAGGGAAATTCCAGCAGCAAACTTTCATCTCGAATGTTCATAGCTTTTTGTAGGGACAACCTGAGATTCTTATACTTATAAAAATGAAAATATTATTGAATTATCTTTGTTTTGGTATAGGACACGTCCCTTTTGGAGAACGTTTGTTATTTTTAAGCTATTTTACAAATTAGGGTGACGCTGAATTTCTGAACGGAACTTTCTTATGCATGGTTAATCAATACCACTTTTATAGTTATTAATCGGTTTGAATATGTTATCCATGTTAATATTATTATATCAATATCTATTTAATAAATAATAGTGCTTGTGTTTTAATATTCAGTAAATTTTACCGATTTACAGTTTTATAGTATCCGTCTGTATCCGTACGGTTTATTACATATCTAGTTGCACACCGAGACCATATTATTTCATGTTACTGTTGTATTAGTGCACCATGCTTGATAATTGTGCATCCTATATAGTCATGATGTAACCCCTGACAAAATATTTGTGCATCCATACTTTACCGTGTATCCGTATTTGCTACAGTTTTAGTATGAGCATCCGCTTGACACATGTGCACTACCTGTCATGACCTGATATACTACTGCTTGACTTGATACCTGATACACCACTACCTGACATGACTTGATACATGTACACTACCTGAAATGACCTGATATATCACTATTTGACATGTTACCTGATCCTGTTTCTAATGCCGACAATCCTGACATGTTGTCCCGATGGACATATCATGTTGTCTGTACAGACAAACCTGTTCCTGCTTGATCCTGTGTTGGCATTAGTCTCAGATTTATAAATACCTGACTTACACACATAACTTGGGGGTATGGGGAAATAAAGAATGTAGCTGAACGTAACTCAAAGGGCTATTATATCATTTTACCGTTGTCCTGTGGGGAATGAACGAGACATAGACTCACAGTCTATTACATCATTTTACCGTGGTCCTGTAGGGAATGAACGGGGCATAGACCGACGGGTTACGATCAGGATTACATTCATTGATTTCGAATAACTTTAGAGTAGATCACCCTATAGCACAATTTAGACTACTCACTGCACTTCACCTGTTTATATCCTGTTCACTGATTTATATTCATGTTACTTTTACTTGTTATTGATGACTTGTTACTGTTCATACTCATGCCTGCATGACTTGTTACCCCCTAATTATATTATTGTTGATATTATGACGCACTGACGTCTGGGTTTTTCATGGCCCAGATCCTCTACCTTTGCCGCAGGCTGATCAAGAGTATTTTCGCCGTCAGGCCGAGCAGTGAGGATTCTGTTAGTATTCAGTTAGTTGTTTCCTTACTTTCCAGATGTTATTGTTACTTGGATTTATTGCTTCCGCATATTATTTCTTGACTCATTTATTCTGGCTCATGGACATGTATTAGATAGTTTATTTACTTTCCTGTTCTTGATATCTCTACAGCCATAATGTGACTGTAGATGTATTTTTCCTATCCACAGGTAGTATGGTTGGCTCTGTCACGTGCCTATCTTAGCGTACTCTGGGAAGCGGGGCGTGACAGGGTTTGTTTGGTATCAGAGCCATAGGATTTAGGTTAATCGGGTTTGATTCTTTTGTAGTTGGGTATTGGACCCAATACACGAATCAGAAAATCCATGATTAGGAATATGTCCTGCCATATTGTTATCATGATTCTTAAATCATATTTTTCTCTTGACCCCTGTCCTGACGATATGCAAACAACTTTGCATCTCGAGTTGAAATTCTTTTGGTTCCCTATTGTTTGTTCCGTCCTATTCCTTTGATTCTGATACTAGGATTTGGGCGACTTGAACGGTGTTATGTGATTGTAACTATGAACTGCAGCATGGTTACAATGCGGTACTCTATTTAAGTAACTTGGAGTCCTGGTCTTGTTTCATTTCTATGCTCGTTCTATTACCTTGGTTCTCTTCGTTTCATTGCTTACCAGTTTATGTTTTGCAGATTTCTTGGTGACCGATACCGACAGTTATGAAGTTGTCTTGAAAATTGACGGTCTCACTTTCCACGCTCACATTGATTGTAGGGCAAAGAAAGTGATTTTCTAGATTCCCGGACATCCGGAGTTTGTTTTGCTGGAGGTAGCATTTCTGTCGGGCTAGTCAAGTTTAGGGCGAGGCCGACAAGCAATGTTCTTTCATCAATGGAAGTTGATAAGGAGGAAGCGCCAGCTATAGTTTGAGAGTTCATGGACGTGTTCGAGGACATCTCGGGTTTACCGCCGAAACGGGACGTGGAGTTCGCGATCGATCTTATTTCTGGTGCAGCGCCAATCTCTAAGGCGCACTATCCAATGGCACCAGTGGAGTTAGAAGAAGTCAAGAAGCAGGTTACCGAATTACTTGAGAAGGGTTGGATTCGCAGCAGCAATTCACTTTGGGGAGCTCTAGTTCTTCTAGTAAAGAAGAAAGATGGCACAAGGAGGATGTGCATCGATTATCGATAATTAAACTGGGTGACTATTAAGAACAAGTACCCGATCCCTCGCATTGGCGAATTGTTTGAGCAGCTTAGGGGCGCGAGGGTATTCTCGAAGCTGGATTTGCGGTCCGGATATCATCAGGTCCGAGTTAAATTAGAAGATATTTGCAAGACCACGTTCCGAACTCGGTATGGACATTATAAGTATTTAGTGATGCCATTCGGAGTCATGAATGCACCGGCGAAATTTATAGACTTGATGAACCGAATCTTTTCACCGTTCTTGGACCAGTTTATAGTGGTGTTCATCGATGATATTCTGGTCTACTCGAGAAGCATTGAAGAGCATGCGGAACACTTGAAGATCGCACTGCAGACATTGAGGCAAGAAAGATTATATGCAAAGATGAGCAAGTGCAAGTTTTGGCTTGAAGAAGTGAAGTTTTTGGGACACGTCGTATCCGGAGATGGAATCGCCGTTGATCCCGAGAAGATTGCAGCAGTTCAAAATTGGCTGATTCCTAAGAACGTAGCAGAGATCAGAAGTTTTCTTGGACTTGCCGGCTATTACAGAAGGTTCGTGGAGAATTTTGCTCGTTTGGCTGAGCCTTTGACCAAGCTTACGCGTAAGGAAGTACCATTTGTGTGGACGGATAAGTGTGCGTCAGCTTTTGAGGCGTTGAAGAAGAGATTGATAACCGCTCTTATTTTGACCGTACCAGACAGTTCCGGAGGATTGGTGATTCACAGCGACACGTCTGGGAAAGGATTGGGATGTGTTTTGATGCAGCATGGGAATGTTATAGCCTATGCATCGAGACAGTTGAAGACCCATGAGAAGAATTACCCAACTCATGATTTGGAGCTAGCAGCTGTGATTTTCTCTTTAAAGATTTGGAGACACTACTTATTGGACAAAAGGGTCGAAGTATTCACCGATCACAAAAGCCTGAAGTATGTGTTCACACAGAAGGAGCTTAATATGAGGCAGTGTAGATGGTTGGAGCTGATGGCTGACTACGATCTTGATCTTAAGTACCATCCGGGAAAAGTTAATGTTGTGCCGGATGCGCTTAGTCGGTTGCCAGCAATTCAGATGTTGACTGCACAGAAGGAGCTTATGGAAGACTTTCGGAGATTCGTGTTGGAGATCGTGCTACCGCATTCTTCAGGACAGTTGATGCAGCTGCAAGTACAGTCGTCATTGATCGAGAGTATTAAAGCAGCGCATTCGAAGGACCCAAGATTGCAAAGGTTTCGAGAACATGTTGAAGCTGGACTTCGAACGGACTTGTTAATTCATGAAGATGGTTCGTTGCGATATGGTAGCTGTTTGTGTGTGCCAAAAGGAGATGTTCACGAAGAAGTTATGAAGGAGGCACACAGTTCCGCGTATTCCGTACATCTAGGCGGCACGAAGATATACCGTGATCTACGACAACATTTCTGGTGGGAAGGCATGAAAAGGGAGATTGCTTGTTTGTAGCAAAGTGCTTGGTGTGTCAGCAAGTTAAGACTGAAAATCAAAGGGTTGCTGGTTTATTGCAACCACTTCCGATTCCTCAATGGAAGTGGGAACATATAACCATGGATTTCGTGACTGCTTTACCGCGGAGTCCAAAGGGCAACAATGCAGTTTGGGTGATTGTTGATCGATTGACCAAGGCAGCTCACTTCATACCGTTTCGAGTTGGTCAGTCAACGGAAGCGTTAGCAGAATAGTACATGCAGGAGATTGTGAGATTGCATGGAGTACCTGTGAGCATCGTGTCCGACCGTGACACCCGATTCTTATCACACTTCTGGAAGAGCTTACAGGAAAGTTTGGGGACTCGATTGAAGTTTAGCACAGCTTATCATCCTCAAACAGATGGCCAATCGGAGAGAACGATCCAAACTCTTGAAGACATGTTGAGAGCTTGCTGGTTAGACTTCAAGGGTTCATGGGAGGATCATCTACACTTGGTGGAGTTTTCGTACAACAACAGCTTTCAGGCAACTATTCAGATGGCTCCATTCGAAGTATTGTATGGCCGCAAGTGTTGCTCACATGTTTGTTGGGACGATGTTGGAGAACGAAGATTGTTGGGACTGGATTTGATCGTGCAAACCGTGGAGAAAGTTAATACTATCCAGAATTATATGAAGGCAGTGCAAGATCGGCAGAAGAGTTGGGCCGATACATCGAGAAGACCTCTAGAGTTCACTGTTGGTGATCTAGTATTCTTGAAGATATCACCGACTAGAGGAGTGATTCATTTTAGGAGTCGAGGAAAGCTTAGTCTTTGATTCGTTGGACTTTTATAAATATTGGAACGTGTTGGAGAAGTGGCTTATCGATTGGCATTACCACAATCTTTGGCGAATGTTCATGACGTGTTTCATGTGTCTCAACTCCGTAAATATGTTCGAGATGAAACACATGTGCTGGATCATTCGAAGCTGACTGTACGAGAAGATTAAACCTTTGAGGAACGACCGATGTCGATTGTGGATCGAAGGGAAAAGATTCTTAAGAACAAGGTTATCCCTCTCGTACTTGTTTCATGGGAAAATCGCGCGCATGGAGAATCAACTTGGGAACGAGAAGATGAAATCCGGCAGAAGTTTTCATATCTATTCTTGTAGTTTCTTGATTGTCTATCCTTTCTTGTTCTTGGAATTTCGAGGACGAAATTCTTTTGTAGTTGGGTATAATGTAACAACCTAGTTCATTTATACCAATTCCAGTTCTTGTATTTTCTTAATTGTGGTATTTTCCTGATTTATCGTGTTTTGGGTGCGAAAAGTATTTTACATTTTATATTGCATTCGACCCGACCCGCTTTCTTGAACTTATTTGATTCATATTTATGAATTATCTTGACTTGTTACGTAGACTGGTGCATTTTCATGTTTAGTGCATACTGGCATTTTATCTGGCATTTGCATTTTTACAATATAACATTTTAAATCACATAAAATATTTTAAAAATACATTGCATGGCCTGCATGATACCCCTAGCCCCGTGGTAGCATCCGCGCATCTTGTTTTCGTCCCGTTCAGTGAAACGGACTTGTTTAGATGGCTACGCGCACGTGCGTGCATCCGTTCATGGTGGTATGCATTTTTCGTTATCCGGACATTCATTTTTTTATTTTGGTCGACATGTATATTTTTCGTATTTTAAAACTGAATTTTAGACCCGACCCGGACATGTTTTGGACTATGTTTGTATTTACCAGAATATTAAATTTTATTTATATAATATTAATTTTATAAATTGATACAAATTAAAATTTAGTTAACTAATAAAAGATTTTTTTAAATTTAAATCTAAACTAATTTTCTAACAAACTAACAACCCCTTTCTCTCTCTCCTCTACACATATATATGTGTGTGTGTGTGTGTATTTTATTTATTTAAATTTTTTTTTCCTTATTTAATACACAGCCTCTTCTTCTTACTTCTTCTTCTTGTTTCTTCTTTCTTTTTCTTGATCTTGTTTCTTGATTCTGGTGATCACCGCCGGAGCCGTGCTCGTCGCTAATGATCCGAGTGATCTAGTGAACGTACCTGACTTGCGTGATCACCCTTATGCGTTGTTTGGAACCTTTCCGTGTACCGTGCGCGCGTCACGACATTTCGCCGACGAAGGACATTCCGTACACATCCGTTCTTGTTCCGTCTAGGCAAGTTAATCTTGCTACATGCTATATAACTCATTATATACCTATTTAAATAAATATCACACCTGTATTTTAAATCAAGCATCGCATGTTTCATATTACAGCCTTTCGACGTTCCGTTTACATTTGTATAGTGCATTTCAGATCTAGAGCATGCAAACCAATCTTAATTACATGCTGCATTACTTTAGACGCATCTATTTTAACAATGGAATACCTGTATTTAAAATTATGCACCCCATATTTAGTTTTATAACTTTTCGATGTTCCGTTTGCATCCATTCATATCATTTCAGATCTAGGTCATGAAAACTTATCTTGTTACATACTATACTATCATATACTGTATCAAATTGAATAGTTACATTTCATATTGCTTAGTTATATGTTCCGCACTTGTTAGTTTATCATTTTACGATTATGTGATACCCTTTTGCATCCATATCATTTAAAATATATATCGTCGTAATATTTCTTATTATTATGTTTAATTAGTTTATAATCTGCATTTTATAATGTTATACATTTAAAAATATTATAGTTTACGCATGAAACATCGTCGCAAAGCGGATACGACAAATCTGAAATTTACTGTACACCTTACCTTATAAAATTCATTATAAATCATAGAAAAATCATTAGTATACGTTCTTTAGTTCGTTACGAAGCTAACTCAGAATAATATAACTCTATGAAATATTTACTTGCAAAATAAATTGTTACATAATGTAAAATGCAAATGAAAATGTCTCTAAACTGCTGTCCAGGAAAATTCCAGCAGCAAACTTTCATCTCGAATGTTCATAGCTTTTTGTAGGGACAACCTGAGATTCTTATACTTATAAAAATAAAAATATTATTGAATTATCTTTGTTTTGGTATAGGACACGTCCCTTTTGGAGAACATTTGTTATTTTTAAGCTATTTTACAAATCAGGGTGACGCTGAATTTCTGAACGGAATTTTCTTGTGCATGGTTAATCAATACCACTTTTATAGTTATTAATCGGTTTGAATTTTTTATCCATGTTAATATTATTATATCAATATCTATTTAATAAATAATAGTGCTTGTGTTTTAATATTCAGCAAATTTTACCGATTTACAGTTTTATAGTATCCGTCTGTATCCGTACGGTTTATTACATATCTAGTTGCACACCGAGACCATATTATTTCATGTTACTGTTGTATTAGTGCACCATGCTTGATAATTGTGCATCCTATATAGTCATGATATAACCCCTGATAAAATATTTGTGCATCCATACTTTACCGTGCATCCGTACTTGCTACAGTTTTAGTATGAGCATCCGCTTGACACATGTGCACTACCTGTCATGACCTGATATACTACTGCTTGACTTGATACCTGATACACCACTACGTGACATGACTTGATACATCTACACTATCTGAAATGACCTGATATATCACTACTTGACATGTTACCTGATCCTGTTTCTAATGCCGACAATCCTGATATGTTGTCCTGATGGACATATCCTGTTGTCTGTACAGACAAACCTATTCCTGCTTAATCCTGTATTGGCATTAGTCTCAGATTTATAAATACCTGACTTACACACATAACTTGGGGGTATGGGAAAATCAAGAATGTAGCTGAACGTAACTTAAAGGGCTATTATATCATTTTACCGTGGTCCCGTGGGGAATGAACGGGACATAGACTCACAGTCTATTACATCATTTTACCGTAGTCCCGTGGGGAATGAACGAGGCATAGACCGATGGGTTACGATGAGGATTACATTCATTGATTTCGAATAACTTTAGAGTAGATCACCCTATAGCACAGTTTAGACTACTCACTGCACTTCACCTGTTTATATCCTGTTCACTGATTTATATTCATGTTACTGTTACTTGTTATTGATGACTTGTTACTGTTCATACTCATGCCTGCATGACTTGTTACCCCCTGATTATATTATTGTTGATATTATGACGCACTGACGTCTGGGTTTTGCATGGCCCAGATCTTCTACCTTTACCGCAGGCTGATCAAGAGTATTTCCGCCGTCAGGCCGAGCAGTGAGGATCCTGTTAGTATCCAGTTAGTTATTTCCTTACTTTCCAGATGTTATTGTTACTTGGATTTATTGCTACCGCATATTATTTCTTGACTCGTTTATTCTGGCTCATGGATATGTACTAGATAGTTTATTTACTTTCCTGTTCTTGATATCTCTACAGCCGTAATGTGACCGTGGAGGGATTTTTCCTATCCACAGGTAGCATGGTTGGCTCTGTCACGTGCCTATCTTAGCGCACTCTGGGAAGCGGGGCGTGACAATAAGTGCTCAGCACTCAATAAAAGACAAAAAAGATGTCAGAATCTAAACCAATGCTCAGCATTGCTAAATGTTCAACATTTTAACTGAGTGGGCCGAGCCCAAAGTGGCCACAGAACCCTCATTCAGATTAATTGAGCCCACATACTCACAAATATTTGATCTTAGTCCCAAATTGGACTACAGATCTCCCAACCAATATTTGTTCAAGGGTACATCACTTCACTCTTCTGATATGTGTTGTTGTAATCCTTCAACGTCTTTAGAGAGGTGACGGGTCCCGACAACCAGGCATTCTACGGACTGTGGGGTTCTTAAACTCATGGACTATGATGTCCTTAAACTTTACAGACTATGACGTCTATAAACTTCCATGGACTGTGGGGTCCTTAAACTCATGGACTATGATATCCTTAACATTGGACTGTGGGGTTCTTAAACTCATAGACTATGATGTCCTTAACCTTGGACTGTGGGGTCCTTAAACCCATAGACTATGACGTCCTTAAACTTTACAGACTAAGATATCTTTAAACTGAACCGCAAAGTCCCTAAACTAAAACAATAGAGTCCAAATGCTCTTCTTTTGGATCTAAATGATCCCGTTAAGTTGATCTTAGTCTAAAATTAGACTAACGTGTCCTTAACAAACGTTTAAGTTGATCTTAGTCTCAAATGAGATTAATGATCCTTAAACCAAAACCAAAACCCAAATCTAAGAAAATACGGATTTGGACTAATCCACGCCCTACGGGCGACAATATAAATTAGTCTCCGTATACAATCCACGGGCAACTAAAAATAAAACACACACACAACACGAAGTGACCATTTGGAGAAGGAGAAATTTGTTACCACGATGCGGTAGCGTAATTAACTGCAGGGGCTTGCGCCTGCAGAGAAGAGCGTCCCCACAATAAAAAAACCCCTCAAATGAGGGGGAATCTGACGAAGTCTGCTATAACTGCCGCATCTGTCTAAACCTCTGATATACGGTGCTATAAATCAACTTGGCATCTTCTAAGAGGTGGACGGACAGCGCCAATTAGCATCTGCCCTCGAAATTCAGGCAAGACGGACCTACGCGGTCGCGTCTCGGTTTTCGGAGGAGAACAGATTCCGGCACACCCGGTGGGACCTTTTCCTCTTTCCACTCCACACTTCGTGTGTCGTATTCGCGAACGAATCGCGGTCTAATATGGTTGCCCTTTGGTTCAAGGTACTAAAATTTGGTTTTGTTCCCGTGCAGAAAAAAGAACATCAATCGCCTCTAACTGCTCCAGCTGCAACTCCCGTTCCGCCTCATCTGGAGGAGTAACCTACGGGCCCCAAGCGGCCTCACTTTTCACAATGCCGGTAGAACAAATGACCCAAGCCACCACTGGGCTATTCTTCAGGACCATGATCCCACCGACGATCTTCGTTCAGATGCCATCGCAAGAAGCTCCGAAAAAGTCGGTCTTTGATCGGCTTGCAACTACTGCGGCCCCTCTCAACGGGTCGCCCAAGTCCACTGCCTCAGTTTTCAACAGACTGGGCCGAAGCTCAGATGGGCCCATAAAGAAGCCTACAATTCCTGAAGAGGTTATCCCAAAGCGGATAGCCATTCTTACTCCTGAAGTCACCAAGGCGGCTGCTCCTGCTAGAGGGTCGGTCTTCACGAGACTGGCCATTTCAGCTCCTACTCCATGCGAAGTTACGAAGGCTGCTTCCCCTATTCGAAAGTCGGCCTTTGCAAGACTGACTATCCCCTATCAACGGGCGTCAGTCTTCGACAAGATAGTACCAATAACAATCTCTCCTCAAAGCAGGGGGCATGAAGAAGCTCATCCAACAGTGGAGGTGATCCCGGCCGCACGACATGCTCGACGTCACCACTGGTATCGAGTGAGGAAGCTTGGGGCAGTTCCTGTCATGCCCCGCTTCCCAGTGTACGGCGAAGGGGACGCGACGAGGTCCGCTACGTATATACTCAAAAGTACATACGCTAAGTGTATTTAAGCAATATAAAATAAATACACAAGAGACAAGAAATAAAAAGAACATCAACTTTTATTTATTAACATTCTTTGTACAATGCATGAAAGGAAATACAACTGAAATAAAAGATGCCTAAATAGTGGCACAACAGGAAATGAAAAGTACAGAGAGGAAAAGTGTACAATGAAACTAAAGTGCTGGATTTTCGGCAAACTGCTCCAAGTCTTCTGCAGATGGCTCGATCTCTGCCGGGTCCGAATCACCTGACAACATTCAAAGAAGAAAGAAATAGAATGTCGTCAGCGAACAGGTCGCTCGGTAAGTCCCAAAGATAAGGGAGGAATAGACAGAGAGTAAAAGAGAGAGAGAGAGTAGTTTTTACAGTTGTATTATATTATTATATTGTTATAGTATTGTGTTAACGCTGTTGTTTGTAGTTTGGTACAGAAGGATGCCAGTATATACGAGAGGAGTCTCACTTGCCCCGGAGACTAAGGTATCAGGTGTTAGTGTATATGCCCTAGAGGCCATTACTGTATCATACTAGTTTGTATATTACTTAATGGAAGCTTGGGATATTCACAGTTGTATAGACAATCTTGCTCGAAATAGTAGTATGCTACTTGGTTTGTTTCTACTTTAATGTGTGCATGTGTTTCTTTTAGCATATCGCCTATACACATTAGTGGAGCCCTTAGGATCTTTGCTTGATTACCAGCGTTGTGATGGCAGTCACACTAGTGGGGGCTGGGTAATCTACAAGCACATCCTTATACAGGTCCCTAATCATAGGATTATCGAGACGGGGCATCGATACTCCGGAGTAGACTAGCGTATGCGCTTCTCATCCCAGCAGGAGAGATGGTTTGTCCCACAGCCGTCGGTACGTCGTACTTGAGATAGTATGCGGGTGCTCGTTAGGTTACGAGTACACTGGACAGGACTCATCGGGAACTGTTGGTTGGTACTATACCTATCGTCAGTTATCAGTTCCCAGGTGACATGAGTACAGCTTAGTCCGCTGACTTGACACTGTCACTTCGCCTCGAGTGTGTTCCCACTGTTCTTAGATTGCTACACTACCACGGTTCAAATGAGTCATGCAAACAGGTAGCAGTTGGGTGCAGTCCCGAAGCACTTGAAGGCAGTGACGGTTAGACAGGATTCGTCTCCCCGGGGATTAGGGGTTGATATCGCGCTGTGTCTAGGTGAGCCATTACACATAGTCGTCCCTGGCCAGGGCAAGCGAGATATACTGGTAGCGTTTCCAGTGTTATCTTAGGGTGTTCTGGGCTACACTCCGACATGACTTGTACCGCTATTAGGGGACTGACGTTTACCGCCCCCCTAGGCCCGCCATGCGATACTCTCAGATGAACAGACCGGACTGTACAGAGATTGTCACATTCAGGCTCAGCAGGAGTTCGGATGGGTTCACCTCATCAGTCTTCTTATCGGCATCTACCTGGGGACCGTTACGTACAGCTAGTACCGCTTGCGGCCTGTGGTTAAACCCACTGCCAGTGTAGTGTCGAGTTTTTAGAGTCCCACACAGAGAGCTATTCGCCTTTGGGCAAAACAGAGTAGAGGTCGCATGGTTTTTGCGACAGGGTTCGTTCACATCCACGCACTTGTGCACGTTTGGTGTCCGGGCAGTTATTACTAGCGGGCTTTGGTTTAAGCCAGATCCTAGTATATATTTTGGGATTGGTTTTATCTCATTGTATTCGTGTTTCTCGGAACACGGATGCGGGTGTGTATGCACAGTTGACAGAGGCAGAGGATTCTTATTGGGGTTGTTGACCGTTGACTTTTTCTAAACCCAAATGAGAATATGAAATATGATTAATAATATTAATTAAGAATTATTGTGCCATGGTTGAGTTGAACATTTGACCTTTTTTGACTTGTTGACTTTGTTGACCGGTTGACCATTGTGGACTTGTTGACCATCATCGTTTCATTTCTATGAATTTTTGTTTACTTGTTGTTCTTTACAAAATGCATTAAATGCATGAAATGATAATGGTCATTGAAACTAACCATCATAATTCTTAATTATTATTATTATCATGATTATTCTTTCTTTTGTGAGCATGGTTGTAAAAAAGTCAAGCTTATTCTCTCTTGCTCATTCTCTCTCATCCAAAGCTCATCCTCTTCCTCTCTCTCAAAGCTCTCATGTCTCATGTGTTGAGAAGCATGAGCTATTGAGATAAAACCCTCAAAACTCTTCTCTACTCACTCTAGAGTTCTAGGTTTAGCAAGCCAAGCACTTTAGTTACCTCTAGGGTGAGGCTGGAGCTCAAGATAGAAGCTTTCGGGTGGATCCTTCTTCGACAAAGAGGAGACTACGAGGTAGGAGCCGTTCAAACCATCTCAAGGAGAAAGAAGAGAAGGAGTTCAAGACCAAGGTATAACCCTCTAACATAGTAGTTAAACTTCTAGTTAGTTTGCTAGGTTCTTGTTTAGCAAAGATCCTCATTTCTAGTCCATGTTGCCTTGAGTTTAAAAATCGTTTTTTACCGTTTCCGCCTCCCCGTAAGGACCGGGGTGGGCAACGTGGACTTACAGTGGTATCAGAGCCTAGCTAAACAACAACTAGCATGTTAGCAAAGTATTTAGAATTTCGATCCGAGAAAAAAATCACAAAACACGTCCGAGAACTGAACTTTCTGCCGATTTTTAAACTGCTCCAAAAATAATTCCACACATCTTAAAAATCGGCTCAGGGTTTTGTAGGAACACACAGCAAAAACAAGCCACTGACTCGGTCAATGCGCCGCGGAACCGCGGCGAGAACATGTTTCTTGCCGCGGATCCGCGGCCGAGTTGATTCGGCCGCGACTCGTCTTTGCTGCAGTTTGCTCAGTTTTCTGATTTTGGATTTTTAGGATATTATGTTTCTGCCCAGATTTTCCAGAGAACAAAGTTGTGTTTGGGGTAGTTACAAATCCGTATTTTTGATCGAAGTTCTGTAGACTTTAGCTAATGGGTTATATCTGTGATGTGATATATGCACTGAACATCAACTAATCGCTATACGTCGATTAGTGGGGGTTGTGCATATCTGTGATCTATAATGTTGATGGATTGTGTATATGAACTCGTTGGATTGTCGTGGATGAATAGCCGGTGGTTGTGAGATGAGAGTTTTCTTTATCTTTCATTTGATGTAATATGTAAATTGATGTAATATTATTTTATGGCCGCACATCCGGGTTGAGGTTGTAGCCGCCATTGTATATTATTTCTTTTACTGTTTTTGCTCTTAGGATAGACCCAAGGTGGGGTGCACAAACTACCGGGTACCTCGAAGTGCCGAGTGGCCTACTCACGTTGTTGAGAGAGGTTGCTTCACTTTGGATACTTGGCAGGTAGTTTGCCGCACCCGTAGGGGTCTAGGGTGGGGTTTGGCTATTCATCGCGACCGTGTAATCCGTTTTTCGTTGCAGGCTCAAACGAAATGCGGATTTCTAGTATATCTAATGTGTTCATCTGTGATCTGGAATGGCTATCATTGCATCTGACGAATGTATATATCTATATATGATATCTAGTAGGCGTTGCTTATGTTTTGCATCCGCGCTAGTCCAGCCCCCACTCTGTCGTTAGTTAAGTAACCTAACGGGTAATGACGGGGCCCCGTGGCGAATTCGGATGGCATAAGCGTACGTCATATTTTCGTTGTTTTCTGCAATGGTAGGATTAATTGATGGGACGCATTAAATTAATGCAAGAAAATAAACCATAGTTAAAATCGTTGGAACAATTTCAAAACCACTCGGTTTCTTTTCAAAACAACTTTTAAACGCGGAGCTTAAACCACTCCTTTTAGAAGCTATCACATTCCTTGGATTATATCAAGTTCACTACGTTCACGGTTTCGCCAAAACCATTCATAGCCCTCCGTCATTTCATATGGATAGTCAATAGTATTCAAGCTGTGTTTGTTGGCCAAAGTCAAGGCATAGTGATTGGTAGCTATTGGATATTCATGTGTAGCATAGATAGATGCGTTGGTTTGGGACAGTCGTACTGCCTTGTTGGCCAAAGTCAAGGGTAGGTACGGGTGGGTTCAAATTAACTTGGAAAATGACGGGTAGAAATTGACATGTGACTTATGATTTGTTGGCCAAAGTCAAGGTCATAAGAGCATGGGGCAAAAATCCACATCGGGAGTTTCTAAAGAAACTGAAACTTGCTAGTGCTGCATACCATTTGGAGTGTGATGATTCTGGTAGGATTCCTTCAGTTTTTTCACACGATGATATTTGGTTCCCGATCCTACTGTGAGTATATGCTACTCCTCGGAAAACTTTTTCACTTAACGATCAATGCTATAAACCAAGTAGGTGTCTAGAAAGGTGTTAGCGGGGCTACGCCCATAGGAAAAAGAGGTTATTTAATTAAGGAACTTCGCGAAAGCGTTGGAAAACCTCCCTCGAAGTACCAACACTGGCCTGGCTGAACGGTTAAGCAAGTATTGTACGGCGAGACTGATCCCGACTAATTCTTCCTTTTTGGTTTGAGGAAGGATTCGAGAAACAGTAGGAGCCATCCTGTTTAGACAAATTAAAAACCACTCTAAACTTGCAAGAGCATCATGCTAAAGTGTTTCTTCTCTCTCTCATAATTGCAGCGACCAAACATCATGACCGGACTTAAGTTACTACTAGAAAAAAATACATTGACTGGGCCAAACTACAAAGATTGGCTCAGGAATGTCAAAATGGCAATCACTTATGACAAGTTGGGGTATCTTCTTACCACCAAAGCTCCCCCTGTCCCAGGACCTCAATCCAGCGTCGCAGATAAGGAAATCCGTAAGACCTGGGAGATTGATTGCGCGAGGGCCAAGTGCATCGTGCTTGCCTCTATGGGCAACGAACATCAGAGGAGGCACGAGGATATGGACCTAGAATCCATATTTCTCCATACAAAAGATCTGTATGGAGAGCAATCCCGTATCGCCAGATACAAAGTTTCGAAAAAGTTGTTTTCAACGAGATTGGCCATCGGATCATCCGTAGCGGAACACGTGCTTCAGATGATTAGCTACATTGAAGAGCTCGCAGACCTTGGGACCACGTTAAAGAACGAGCTCTACACTAATTTGATTCTCCAGTCCCTTCCTTCCACTTACGCCCTGTTTATCCTGAACTTCAACATGCAAGGAAAGGAAGTAGAACTTCCGGAACTCCTTAACATGTTGAGGAGTGCAGAGGGCACCCTGAAAAAAGTAAGGGAAACATCCATTTTGTTTGTTGGAGGAGCTTCCTCTTCTAGGTCCAAGGCGAAAGCCAAAGGAAGGAAGAAGAAGGCCCCCACCAAACCAAGGGGCGGTGTTAGTAAAGTGGAAGCCAAGGGAAAGGCAAAAGTAACAAAGGTAGCGGGAAAGCTTGTGGAAAAGGAAGAATGCTTTTATTGTCACAAGAGTGGACACTGGAAAAAAGATTGCAGGGCTTGGAAGGCCAGAAACCAGGACCCGAAGCAAGTTGTGGCTTCGGCTTCAGGTATGTATGTTATTGAAAACTGTCTATCAATAAACTCTACTTCTTGGGTATTGGATACCGGATCAGGATCTCATATCTGTAATTCATTGCAGGTACTGAGAAAGCGTAGGGTTTTGAAGGCAGGTGATATGACTCTCAGAGTTGCAAACGGAGCTAGCATGGGTGCTGAGTCCGTGGGGGACTATCACTTGGGATTGTCAGATGGACATGTTTTGGTTTTGCGTGATTGTTATTTTGTACCCAGTGCGACTTGTAATATCATATCTGTATCTTTAATGTCTAAAGAAGGTTATGATTTTGCATTTGTAAGCAATGTTGTAAACATTCACCTTAATCATGTTCTGATTGGGTCGGGTACATTAAGCAACGGTATATACGTAAAGACCGAAATTGAGTCCATGTACACCAACGAAGTATGGACTTTGGACGTTGCTCCAAAGCTCATCATCTTCCTCTCTCTCAAAGCTCTCATGTCTCATGTGTTGAGAAGCATGAGCTATTGAGATAAAAACCCTCAAAACTCTTCTCTACTCACTCTAGAGTTCTAGGTTTAGCAAGCCAAGCACTTTAGTTACCTCTAGGTTGAGGTTGGAGCTCAAGGTAGAAGCTTTCGGGTGGATCCTTCTTCGACAAAGAGGAGACTACGAGGTAGGAGCCGTTCAAACCATTTCAAGGAGAAAGAAGAGAAGGAGTTCAAGACCAAGGTATAACCCTCTAACCTAGTAGTTAAACTTCTAGTTAGTTTTCTAGGTTCTTGTTTAGCAAAGATCCTCATTTCTAGTCCATGTTGCCTTGAGTTTAAAAATCGTTTTTTACCGTTTCCGCCTCCCCGTAAAGACCGAGGTGGGCAACGTGGCCTTACATCAGGAACTCAAGGAACCGTTTATGCGATGGTACAACAGCAACTGGATTCTAGGTATATTAAATCTGACCACCTCGTGCCACCTTTAACACCTTCCGTACCAATCTACCCCTTAAACCCCGCGATGTCTCATTTGTATTGTTATCTTGTAAATTGTATTGATTGTAAGATTGATTGACTGACTGACCGAAACCATGATATCAGTAAGCAATTGTAACCATAGAGTCATGTAAATGGAATACTGAGAATCATGTAAAAGGAATATATATCCATGGTTCGGTTCAGTCAAGTTGTATAAATTGATAATTGTATTCATAGATTCATGTGTTCATGTTGAATTGGAAACTTGTAGATTATAGATTAACTTGAATCATATTCAAGTCAGATTAATCAGACTCAAACCCAAGTCAAACAATCAGGAATGTGAATCGAAGTCTTATAATTGCTAGGGTCCTTAGGGTAATTTATAAAACTTGAGGGTTTTTTTATGTAAAAATACTTTTCAAAATACACCTCAAGTATTTATTGTTCGTCTTTAGGGTTGTAATGAGGGTGGATTTTATGTTGTGACATTTCTAGTGAAAATATCTTAGTTTTATAAATAGGGGTATTTATCTGTAATATTGATTATTTGAAGTTCATGGTATTTTAGTGTAAAATTTATTCTTGTGATTTTTAGAAAAAGGTGGAAAAATTATATTATAATAAAATAGGTATTTAAATGATAGATATATATATGTTTATAAAAAAATAATTTTTAATAAATATTTTATATTCCAAAAATCTCATTTTCTTAAGATGTCGTATTTTAAACCTTTCGAGACCGAATGCTCCTTGCTGAGGTCTGAATCTCGCACTACTAGCCCGAGGGTGCGCGATAAACCGCACAATCCCGAACGGGTTACCCAAAAATGGGTTGTAGCGGCGCTTTGCAAAGATTGTAAAATACTAATCATTTAGAAAACGGTTTTATAAAGTAAAAGGTATTTATTTGCAAAAGTGTAAATTTTCTGTATTTTAGATTCTAAGGTTTCCTAAGTCAACTAGCCTATTTCTAAATGGTCTAAACGACAAGTCGTTAGAAGCCTCAAATCGCCTCTTCACCGCCAATTGTGGCCAGGTAAGTACAAATGAGGAAAGGTGGGATCCGCTCACGAATCGTGAGACGGGTCTTTTAAAGTTACCTTTTCTCACTTGCCTAGCCTTGACACCACAAAGTCAGATTTAGATAAACGATCGATATCCACAACTTATCGTATGATTCCTAGTAAAAGATATTTATTTAAAAGTGTATCAAAGCTAAACTTTTAGAAATGATTTTATTAAGAATATGGTATTTAAATGAAAGTATTGTTTTTATCGTATTCTAAGTTTTTGATGATGTCGCTTAGGGTTGTATTTGCGTGTGTGTGGAGGTAGGTCATTACCTCGTGCTCTACTTTAAATGTATAGCAAAGTTTAAGGGTTAAATGTGAAATCGAAACGTTGTGGTATTAAAGTGAAAAAAATACGATAAATTGGAAAGGCTATCATTTCATGTGAGAAAACTTGTTCAAATTGATTGTTAAGTGTTTAATAGTCAACAATAAGATGTTTAAGCATGAATGTATTGATGAGAAGTGAAATTTTATACAAAACCGAATCGGAAATCGGATTTGTTCCGATTCCGTCAGGTTTCGTAGTTTCGTATTTTAGAGAAATAGAAAGAGAGATAGAATGGGACTTACGGGTTTCGATTAGGCAAAGGAGTGTAGGGGGAACTAAAAGAGTTGCCGAGGCGTTGCTTCGTCACCGGCTGTTTCTAAAAACGTCGTCGGAATTCCCGCCGGAATTTCGTCGGAGCTTTGCCGCGAACTTGTTTTCAAAGTACACACTTCTTGGAAAATTTTGAGAGAGTGAGCTTAGGGTTTTGGGATGAGAGGGTAGGGGATAGGGGGTTATTTATAAGGTAGACTAGGGTAGGGTAGGTGAAAGGTTTTTTATTAAAAAAAATTGTAAAAAATGTGGGAAAAACATTAAAAATCATAGTAATTAAGGTATATTAAATTCTCGGGAACCGATCCAAGTAAATGGTGTATGCAGGGGGGTTGAGAATTTGAAAAGGCGCATTTTTCATGTTGGAGACTCGGCCGTCCGGCCGAGTCAGGGGTCTAGTGTTAGTTATATGTATGACCTAGAGGCCATTACTATACATAAGATGTATATTGTAGTGGATGCTTGGACATATATAGGGAGGACTTTCTTGCTCGACATGATAGTATACTATCTGGTTGATCTTTACCTTAACGTGTACACTGATTGTCTCTCTGTTATATGTTGGTAAAGCCCTTAGGATGTGTACTTGACTACCTGGACTATGATGCGGATCATACTAGTGGGGACATGGTAGTCCATAAGTACATCCTTCAAGGTCCCTAGTCGTGGGTATATCGAGACAGGGCATCGATATACCAGAGTAGACTAGCATATACCTTCTCGACCCATACAGATGGGCGATGGATGATCCCATATCCATTGGTGTTTGACATCAGAGATGATATACGGGTGCTCAGTGGAGACTGGGTATACTGGACGGACTCGCCGAGAACTCCCAGATGGTATTATACCTTACGTCAGATGGCAGTTCTCTGGTGACACTGGTACAGAGTAGTCTGTTGACCCGAGATCGTCATAGAGTCTTGTGTGGTTCCCACTGTGCTTTGATTTCCATCTTACCACGTCCAAGAGGGCGTGCAAAACGGTGGTTTTTGGGTACAGTCCCGAATCACATGGAGGCAATGAGCGATAGGAGGGGATTCGTCTCTCCCGGTATAGCGAGTTGATGTTGCGCTGTGTTCGATTGGCTATAACAGGAAATCCCTGGCCAGGGTTGCTGAGATTTACTGGTAAGTGTTACCAGTAGTTTCTCGAATTGTTATAGACCTCATATCGACACGACTTATCGAGCTATTAGGGTCTGACGTTTACCACCCCTAGGCGAGATATGCAACATATCAGACGATCAGACCGGACTGTACGGTAGTGTTACTGGTTGGATTCACAGGAGTGTGAGCGGGCTTGCTCGTCGATCTTCTGATCGCTCAATACCCGGGTGGCCGTTACGTTTAGCAGACCGCTTGCGGCTTGTGGGTGTTTGATATGATCATCACCTGCTGCCGGCGTATTGACGAGTCTTTAGAGTCCTACACAGAGGTTTCCTGGCTCAAGCAAAACGAAATAGGAGCGCATATGAGATATGTGCGGGACCGAGAATAATGCGTGTATGTGATACCGTATTTCATTCTCGCGATGAATGTATCGATTGGTTGTATGCGATATAACCTAGTTATCGAATCAAGTATTGATTCGATAAGCCGATACATAGGATACTGGTCGGTTATATGCGATATGACCGGATCGTTAAATCAAGTGTTGATTTAATGATTTAATGTATAATTATATATTTGATATATTATTTTGCATTAACTAGTATCGGTTCACTTTAAATGGATATTCTCACTCGGTTGTGCACTTGATTGTATCATGTTTGATGATACATGTTTGCTAGGGTTTTTGTGTAAAGATCAAACCATGGTTACATGTTAATGGTTAGGGTTATGTTTTATTCACTTATTTATTTATCTATTGATTTTTGGAAAATGAAAGGCATGAAAAGAAAATTGTGGCTTGATTTGTATTCTAGTTGAAGCTTCATGAAGCTTTGACCTAAGTGACCATTTTTGTCTCATGCTTAACCCTAACCATTCCCACTAACCCTAGTTTAGTCTCTACACTTGACCATGGTTGGTAGATGATAAGTATTATTATTATTTTCATTTTACTTAATACTTATCATAACATTTTATTCTTTTTCTTCTTCATCTTCAACATGAAGAAACCTTGGACCATCAATGGTGATTGATGAAAAAGAGTGAGAAATCCAATTCTAAAGTGAACCCACCTCCTATTTCTTCATCCTCTACCTCTTGCCAAGTAGTATAGGGTGTTTCCTTCACAAGTTTTCTTGACTTGATGAAGTTGGAGCTTGATCTAGTGATGCCTCAACGTAGATCATCTTCGGCATCGTCGTCGATGACCTAGCCCGCTTTTTCTCCGATGAAGCCGATGCTAGAGTCATGGTTCGATTTGGACAGCGGAGAGGACTTCATCATGGAGCTATGGAGGTGGAGAAACGGATCTACAAAGGTTGTATTTCCGTTCTTTTAGTTTAGTTGTAAACTAGTTTCATTTATCGCCTAAATATCTAGTTAACGATCCGTATTAGGGTTTCTCGGCACCCGTAAAATTTGAAATTGGCATGGTTGATGCATTGTGAGACCTCATTAGTGTGCCTAGGAACCCTACAGTGGTATCAGAGCCAGGTTAGAGCCTTAGGCGATGCGTAGACGGAATTAGAAGTCCGATCGAACCAAAACCAAAACCCTAAAATGCTCTCTGGACAATTTCTGAAATCTGGTCTTTTTCGACATTAAAAATATGCAGAAAATTCAGGAGGACTTTATAAGAATTACTGTGAAACACGATCACCCAATTCGTCCAAACGGCGGCGGAACCGCGGCAGAAGCCTGGCTTCTGCGGCGTTCCGCGGCCATCTTATGACGTCATCATTTCATTTTTGCACAGTAATTCCTATTTTATGATGCTGAGTTTTCTGGGAATTTTTAATATTTTTTTCAAGAGTTGAATTTTTAGGGTTGTATTGGGGACTCAGAGTTTCGATCGGATTGTCTAATCTTGTCTGTGTTATTCCAGATAATTTTTGAATATGTTAAAAAGTTTGACCGGATATAAATACACAATTTTTCCCATGTCGGGAAATTTCCAAGTGTTGGATTGACGTTCTAAGTAGTGCAAGTAACTCGATGGACCCTCTAGAAGACAACAAACCTTAACTCGATTATGTGACCGTCTTGAACTGCCCTTTGAACTTTCGGGTTTGGGGCAGTACGGCGTGCCACATGTGAGGCGTTGGCTTGACCCTTCTACGGCTGGACCGTTGGTACTAAGGCACGAACTGAATGTTTTTAGACTTGTTTCATGTGTTGATGTGTATCGGGAAAACTTGGGTGTTTGAATGTTCGATCGGAAAGTTTAACATTTTCTAATTATCTGGAATGTGATACAATACTTGGAATCCACAATAAGTTATGAGATAACTGAATGAATATTATAAACATAGCAGTTTAGTCTCACTTGATCGGTTGCTACGGAATTTTGATGCGATAAAAAGTCCGTCGCAATCACGTAGCATACGCGGATACTCGCCGGGTAAACTTAATAGACAGCCTCACTCCATAGCCCTGACCAAGTGACTGTAGGAGAACCCCATCGCCGAAAGCATCCGTTCGGGTGCTCCCGGTAGCGGTGTTCCGCCTTGGTGCACTTCGTCGACGGTATCGGGGGTGCGACCGCCTACTAAAGTTTGCGACGAGCATTCGATCAGGATGTCGGGAATCTTGTTGAATTGCCCGACTTGATATTGAAAGGAGTTTTCAATAATGAGACTAAAATGCGGGGTTTATAATTGTTAGGCATGCGATGTCTAAGAAATTCATTTGATTAGGCATGCGATGTCTATGGAGGTTGCGGATTCCAACTGTTGTAGTTTTACACTTTCTTTTCTGTGACAGTAAGTGTAATATGTGATATCGCCGGTTTCGTTGCTATATGTCAACGACAATTGGGATGCGCATATTTACTTACGTTGATGACATGTGATGTTATGTGTTACTGGATATGTTATATTGGATCGTCGTGTTTGAATAGCCGGGGTTTTTTATGTGAGATGAGTGTTTTTCATTTTCATTCATGTAAAAACTTGTATGTAATATTCTTTTATTGGGGCACTTCCAGGTTGCGGATGTTGTCACCATTTGTATATTATTTACTTTTCTGCACTAGGATAGACCCAAGGAGGAGAGCACAAGTAACCGGGTTCTGGAGTCCAGTGGGAGACCAACTCGAGGAGTCGAGTCCGGGTCTCCTAACTCTAGAATTGGTAGGGTTGCTTGCCGCTCTCGTAGGGGTCTAGGGGTGTGGGTTTGGCTATTAATCGCGACCGTGGAATCCGTGTTTTATACTGGCTCATATTGAAAACACGGACGTCCTAGTATATCCAATATTTCATATGTTTCTTCTCCTACGATATCTGTGATGTGATCATGTGATGTTCTGTGATAGATACCGTATATAGTATATATGATATATTATATAGATGTTACTTATGTTTTACACCCGCGCTAGCCCTGCCCTGCTCTGCCGTTAGTTACCTAACCTAACGGTGCACGAGGGGACATCGAGGCGAATGCGGATGGCATAAGTGTACGTCGTATTTATCTGTGATGTTTAGGTACTTAAATGATGGGACTTCATTAATGTGATTAATGAAATAAAAGAAACCTAAGATGTTGTAGAATTGAATTTCAAAAATAAAATAGGTAGCTACAGTTCTTGCTTTGCATAGCGGTATATGAGATATATCCTGCACCTTATTCGATGAGGAAAGGACCGAGATCCCTTCACCGGGAGTGACTCCTTTAGCAATAACTGGCAGATGCTACACACTCGGTTTGTCTTTTGATTGCTTTTAAGAGTTTTTGCTTTGCACAGTGATATATATGATATATCCCGCACCTCATTCGACGAGGAAAGGACCGACGATCCCTTCACCGGGAGTGACTCCTTTAGCAAAACTAGAAAAGCCTCAAAAATACTCCATTTCAAAATCATTTGATTCTACAATGATATCAAGTTCATTACGCAATAGGTTTTCAGAAAAACCTGTCGTAGCCCTCCGTCATTTCAGATAAGTACTAGTTAGTATTCGTGCTACGTTTGTTGACTATGTTAAGGCGTAGTGTGCGGTAGCTAATTAGTGCTTATCTGCATAAGCATATGATGTGATTGGATTAGGGTAGTCGTGCGACTTTGTTGACTATGTTAAGGGTCGTGCGGGTGGGTTTAATTCAATCGGGAAATGACGGGTTGAACTTGACTAGCACTTATGATTTGTTGACTATGTTAAGGTCATATAGCTGCTAGGGGCAAAATATTATCGGGAATTTCAAGTGTTGAAATTTGCAATGAGATTGCATACCTTCTATGAGATAGTTGGATCCCGATACCCGCTGCGAGTAATTGTTACTCCTGGAAGAGTTTTACACATTACAATTAGCCGATCAAGTAGGTGTCTAGAAAGGTGTCAACGAGGTTACGCCTCTGGGAAAACGAGGTTTACATTAATTAGGTTCGTGCGAAAGCACGGGAGACCTCCCTCAAAGTACTGACACTGGCCTGGCTGAAAGATTGGCAAACTTGTAGTGTATAATTAATCCCGGCTAGTCTTTCCTTTTAGGGTTTGAAGGAAGATTTGATAAAAAGCAGTGGGAGCCATCCTGATTAGATAAAATAATAACCAATCTATTCTTGCAAGAGCGCACGCTGAGTGTTTTCTTCTCTCTCTCTCCAGGTAGCGACCATATCACGCCTTAATCAAGATAATAATACGGATAATTGACTGAACCCGCTTGTTATACTGAGCTGGGGAACGTTGGTCCCGCTCCAAGTTATAATTGTTATAAGACAGAGCAGGAAATTGGGGATTACCAGAATTCCCGTGCCGCCCAAACGAAGAGAGTGCATGATGATGCATCATCTTCGGGTGTGTTCATTACAAAGAACTGTTTCTCAAATGTCCTCTACGTCCTGGGTATTTGATACCGGATCAGGATCCCAGATATGTAATCTGTTACATAGGGCTACAGATAGGTAGAGAACTGAGAACGGGTGATAAGTTTCATGAGGCAGAAAATGGGGCAAGAGTTGCAGCCAAGTCTGTCGGTCACTGTCACCCTGTATTATCAATACATTGATTCTGAACAAATGTTATTAGATACCGAACCTGATATACAAAATCATATCAGTCTCTTTATTAGTAAAGAAAGGATATAATTTTGTATTGTTGGATAATGTTTTGAACATTTCCTAAATCAAAAATTGATCGGATCAGGCACGTTATCTAAAAGCATTGATGTTCTAAATCAAACTACAGTTCTTAGTATATAGAACACACACAAGAGGAACAGTTCAGAAATGAACAAATTCTTCTTGAGGTATTGTAGACTAGGTCATATCAATGCGACCCGACTAGCTGAAGTTACATATAGATGCATATTTAAATCAGTTTGAATTTACATCTTGTGAAACTTGCCAGTCATGTCACAAAGATAAGATGACCATAGCACTGTTTATTGGAAACGGAGAAAGAGTTAGTAAACTCTTGGGATGATACATGTTGATGTATGCAAGGTCCCCTGTCTACATATGCCAAGACCAGTTCTTTATACTTCATTACATTCTCTGATAATCTCTCAAGATTCAGACATATGTTCCTGTTGAAACACAAGTCCGAACCTTTTGAGATATTCACAGAATATAAGTTAGAAGTAGAGAACCAATACGGGTAAAAGTATTATGTCCTTTGATGAGATCAAGGAGGAGAATACTTGAGCACGGAAATCCTGGATTATTCTAAAGGAGAATGAGATTCTCTCTCAGCATTACTCCTCCGTATACACCATAGCACGATGGTATATCGGGGCGGAGCAATCACACCCTATATGAAAAGGTGTGCTCTATGATGAGTACTACTGAGTTACCTATTTCCTTTTGGGGAGTTATGCACTTGAGAAGCTGCATACCTATTGAATAGGGTTCAAATCAAATCTGTTGCCTACCTTTTCATATGTGATATGGAAAGGGAAGAGCCCATATCTTGAGATGGTTAAGATTTGAGGTTGTCCGGGCTATGTCTAAAAGCATAATCCGGACAAGCTCGAGGCAAGGTCTGTTATGTACAACTGGAAAGGTTCCAGCTATACAAACAACAGCAGATGATTTGGTAGAACCAAAGGATTCAGCAGATTCCAACGAACCTCAGCCTCTCCGCCAATCTAGTAGGGTTCCTCACCCACCTGAGAGATACTTCGGTTTCTCTATGACAGTGGGAGCGAGGATTGCATCATGAGATGATGACCCAACTAGTTTCGAACTGGCCATCAGGAGTAAGACTCTGTCAGAATGGCTGGATGCTTAGCGATCTGAGATGGAATCCATGTACACCAACAAAGTATGGACTTTGGTTGCTATATCTGAAGGGTTAAATCCCCATCAGGAGCAAGTATATCTTGAGAAGATTACTTGGTGTACATGGAAAAGTTGAGACTTTCAAAGCTAGACTTGTTAAAGGTTTTCGTCATCGACCAGGCGTGGATAATGATGAAACCTTTTCCAGTGCCTATGCTTAAGTCCATCCGGATCCTACTTGCCACGGCTACGTACCATGACTACGATATCTGGTGGTTGGGTGTCATGACAGCTTTTCTGAAATGATGTTTTAGAAGAGAGCGTCTATAAGTACACAGCCAGAGGGCCTCGTAGACAGTGGGAGCAGCGGAAACGTGTGCAAGATGCTTTATAGGATAAAGCAGACATCGCGGAGTTGGAACATCTGTTTTGATGTGTTAGTCAAACAGTTTGACATCATCAAAATGGTAGATGAACCTTGTATAAACAAAAAGGTAGTAGGGAGTATGGTGACGATCCTCGTAGAGTACGTGGATGACATACTCTTGATAAGGAAGGAGTTTCCTATGCTACGCTCGATCAATCTCCGCTTATCACAATGATTCTCCACATAGGATCAAATTGATACCTCCTAAATCCTGGTTTTTGGATCTATGAGATAGATCTAAATGGATGTTAGGATTCTCACTAGTTGTAGTGAGATGGTATCAACCGATCCTGGGAAGAATCACTGGAAGGGTTCCAGGGTGATAAGGACGACTGAATGTCAGTCACAGGCATTGTCTTTACCCTCAGTGGAGGGACGGTATGTTGGAAGAGTTCCAAGCTAGATACCGTGGCTAACTAGACGATAAAGGCTGGATACATCGCTACTTAAGATGCTACCAAAGAGGATGTTTGGGTGTATATTAGTTCATGAGATGAACTTCGTTCCTACCATTGTGAGACAATGGAGTTGTGGCTTATGCCAAGGAACGCCGGTCCCATCAGTGATCCAGACATATTCTATGGCAGTGTCACCTGATCATGGAGATAGTTGATCTCCAGGGTGATCGAGGTTAGGAGAGTAGACTCAGAGGACAACACGGCGGATCCACTCACAAAGGCCTTTTCCCAGAGAGAGACTTTTATGGGATGGTTGAGTATGAGATACTACAACCACTGCTATCAGATGGCCCTAGTGTAAGTAGGAGATTGTTAGTTATATGTATGCCCTAGAGGCCATTACTATACATATGATGTATATTGTAGTGGATGCTTGGACATATATAGGGAGGACTTTCTTGCTCGACATGATAGTATACTATCTGGTTGATCTTTACCTTAACGTGTACACTGATTGTCTCTCTGTTACATGTTGGTAAAGCCCTTAGGATGTGTACTTGACTACCTGGACTATGATGCGGATCATACTAGTGGGGACATGGTAGTCCATAAGTACATCCTTCAAGGTCCCTAGTCGTGGGTATATCGAGACAGGGCATCGATATACCAGAGTAGACTAGCGTATACCTTCTCGACCCATACAGATGGGCGATGGATGATCCTATATCCATTGGTGTTTGACATCAGAGATGATATACGGGTGCTCAGTGGAGACTGGGTACACTGGACGGACTCGCCGAGAACTCCCAGATGGTATTATACCTTACGTCAGATGGCAGTTCTCTGGTGACACTGGTACAGAGTAGTCTGTTGACCCGAGATCGTCATAGAGTCTTGTGTGGTTCCCACTGTGCTTTGATTTCCATCTTACCACGTCCAAGAGGGCATGCAAAACGGTGGTTTTTGGGTACAGTCCCGAATCACATGGAGGCAATGAGCGATAGGAGGGGATTCGTCTTTCCCGGTATAGGGAGTTGATGTTGCGCTGTGTTCGATTGGCTATAACAGGAAATCCCTGGCCAGGGTTGCTGAGATTTACTGGTAAGTGTTACCAGTAGTTTCTCGAATTATTATAGATCTCATATCGACACGACTTATCGAGCTATTGGGGTCTGACGTTTACCACCCCTAGGCGAGATATGCGACATATCAGACGATCAGACCGGACTGTACGGTAGTGTTACTGGTTGGATTCACAGGAGTGTGAGCGGGCTTGCTCGTCGATCTTCTGATCGCTCAATACCCGGGTGGCCGTTACGTTTAGCAGACCGCTTGCAGCTTGTGGGTGTTTGATATGATCATCACCTGCTGCCGACGTATTGACGAGTCTTTAGAGTCCTACACAGAGGTTTCCTGGCTCAAGCAAAACGAAATAGGAGCGCATATGAGATATGTGCGGGACCGAGAATAATGCGTGTATGTGATGCCGTATTTCATTCTCGCGATGAATGTATCGATTGGTTGTATGCGATATAACCTAGTTATCGAATCAAGTATTGATTCGATAAGCCGATACATAGGATACTGGTCGGTTATATGCGATATGACCGGATCGTTAAATCAAGTGTTGATTTAATGATTTAATGTATAATTATATATTTGATATATTACTTTGCATTAACTAGTATCGGTTCACTTTAAATGGATATTCTCACTCGGTTGTGCACTTGATTGTATCATGTTTGATGATACATGTTTGCTAGGGTTTTTGTGTAAAGATCAAACCATGGTTACATGTTAATGGTTAGGGTTATGTTTTATTCACTTATTTATTTATCTATTGATTTTTGGAAAATGAAAGGCATGAAAAGAAAATTGTGGCTTGATTTGTATTCTAGTTGAAGCTTCATGAAGCTTTGACCTAAGTGACCATTTTTGTCTCATGCTTAACCCTAACCATTCCCACTAACCCTAGTTTAGTCTCTACACTTGACCATGGTTGGTAGATGATAAGTATTATTATTATTTTCATTTTACTTAATACTTATCATAACATTTTATTCTTTTTCTTCTTCATCTTCAACATGAAGAAACCTTGGACCATCAATGGTGATTGATGAAAAAGAGTGAGAAATCCAATTCTAAAGTGAACCCACCTCCTATTTCTTCATCCTCTACCTCTTGCCAAGTAGTATAGGGTGTTTCCTTCACAAGTTTTCTTGACTTGGTGAAGTTGGAGCTTGATCTAGTGATGCCTCAACGTAGATCATCTTCGGCATCGTCGTCGATGACCTAGCCCGCTTTTTCTCCGATGAAGCCGATGCTAGAGTCATGGTTCGATTTGGACAGCGGAGAGGACTTCATCATGGAGCTATGGAGGTGGAGAAACGGATCTACAAAGGTTGTATTTCCGTTCTTTTAGTTTAGTTGTAAACTAGTTTCATTTATCGCCTAAATATCTAGTTAACGATCCGTATTAGGGTTTCTCGGCACCCGTAAAATTTGAAATTGGCATGGTTGATGCATTGTGAGACCTCATTAGTGTGCCTAGGAACCCTACATCTAGGAGATGGGGTGGCTCGGGGTTAAGACACTGGTATATTTAGTTTTCTGGGTTCAGTTCAAAGTTTGGGAGTTATGGTGTTTGGACTGTTGGGCTTCCAAAGGATTTAAAACAAAAATAATCTAAAAATAATGTGGGGCATGGGATTTGAACTCCGGTGGCTTGGTTCAGCAGTGCAAGATGTTACCAATGAGCTACAAGCTCTTTCTTGTAATTATGGTGTGAAATAATTACTTAAAGTGGTAACAACAACATTGAATACCCCAAATATACTTTAATTTTAGAACAATTTTATGTACACTAAAATTGGAGTTATTTAAAAACAAAATAATTACTTATATATTGTGCTCAGGTTAAAATACTCCTTTATGGATTTTGAAAAAAAATTGTATGGAAAAGTGTATAGAAAAATTAGGGTTGTTACAGTTCCCCTTCTGGATTGACACCGCCGGCTCCGACGGTGGAAGTCGATGCTGCTGTTCCAACTGGGAACCGCTTTGAACCACTCAGGAGGCTTCGCAAGAACTTTCCGACTGCTGTTATGAAAAGGTCTCTCCGCCTGTGGAGAATGCCACAAAGGCGAAGCTCGAACAGCCCCCTCAGCGGCTGTCCTCTAAAATTTATAAGGTCTGGCGTCAAGTCCAAGACTCGGTGATTGATCAAGATTACTCCCGCCGACAGAAAAAGATGAAGGTTCGGCAAGAGAAGGACCATTCTGTCGTACCACAGAAGGTGTTGTCTACTTGGGTGCCCGCTGCAACGGCTCCCTCAACTTCACCAGCCCACAAAAAGAGAAGGTCGGAGAAAATCCCCATGTCTACGACAAATGTCAAGGACACTGAGCCTAAACGCCCTAAGTCTGAGGGCATGGTGGTGCATACCGTCTATATGGCATCCAGAAAAGAGGATAGTCGTATCTCCACAGGTCATCGACCGCTTACGCGATCAGTAGCTAAGGCTCAGGAGCAACAACAACAAAAGCTCCAAAAAATGCTGACAGCCATGGCTGCACTCATTGGACCAAAAGCAGGCCCGGAGACATCTTCGGAGCAGCGTCATGAGCAGGAAATGGATGCCAAATTCCTTCGGAGAATGCTTGAGAAGAAGGATAAAGAGGCCGCGGAACAAGCGGCCGATATAAAACAAATGACCCTTCTATTCCAAGACATGGTGGGCATGATAATTCAGCCGGACCCTCCAGCTGAAGATATTCCAGTAATAATTGAAGATGATAGAGGAGAGACATCAAATCCTCTGCCGGCCCTGTCAGCAGCCAAAGAGGAGACCTTCTCCAAAGCCATGCTCGATGATTATATAGCTCAGCAAATACGGGCTCATCAAGCGAATGAAGCAACCGGCCAAGTCGTCAGAACTGGGCGACCATATCGTGGATGGTACGATCAGATAAAGTACCCGTCAGGATATACAATTCCTAAATTCCATGTGTACAAGGGGACAGGCAATCCCCATCAACATGTCGCTCAGTTCAGGACTCTCTGCGGCAACACTGGAGGGGATAATAAGCTACTGTTTTGCCAATTCGTCGGAAGCTTAGCGGAGACAGCGTTCGAATGGTACTCAGAGCTTCCCAACGACTCCGTCAAAACTTTTACGGAGATGGAATTGCTGTTCACTCAGCGTTTCGCCAGTGCTAGCGAACGCACCCCGATCACCGCGTTAATTAATGCCAGAGTGAAGCGAGGCAAAACATGGATGCAGTATGCGATACGATGGTGGAATCTATGGTCGAAGTGAGAACAACGCATCGAAGAAGCGCCTGCAGTGGGCATGTTCGTGGGAACCCTCGATCCGCAGACGACCATTTCCTAATTTATGATGTTCTTCAAGCCAACTACTTTCCGGGCCTTGATTGACAAACTGGCCCAAATGGATCAGATGTGTCATAGACCCTCTTCTTCGAAGTTGGAATCTCAAAATGAGAAAGGGAAAGGGAAGGCAACCTTCGTCGCCAATGCACACCAGCAACCCAGTGGTCCAAAACCAACTGACCGCCAAGACGAAAGACGGCGACTCTTCAATGAGAAACTGAAGCGCCCTTATTCGTTTCCCCGGGATAAACCGAGGAGACTGTTCGTGCTAGCAGTGCGCAATAGGCTCATCATCTAGCCGGATCCAAAACGCCCATTGCAACCCGTGAGGCCAATAATCTCAATTATTGCCCCTATCACCAAGTGGTAGGCCATCCAATCGAAGATTGCTTCGTCTTCAAAGGCTGGATTGAGGATCAATACCAACAGGGCAAATTCGCACTGTCCGAGAATTGGAAAGTAAGCCCGCCTCAGCCGCACGCTCTTAAAAGGGAGGACACACCAGGGGCATCATGCTCTTTTATAGAAGAAGCCCTATAGGAGGTCGCTCTTTCAGCCAAAACAAAACGAATGCTGAAGGATCTCCAAACATGACCGGCGATCAGATGGAAGAGTCCGTTAGAACCCGAGATCATTGAGGGGATGCTGAAGCCGCGCCCAACGCTGAAAGTTGGTGATGATAGTCAAAATGCCCATGCCCAGCCGTCAAAGTCTTCAAAGAAGAAGAAGAAGACCAAAAAGCCTGTGAAGCATGATGACAAGCGCACGGACTTGCAAAAACATATTGACGAGTTAGAAGAATATAATCAGAAGGCACGAACCCCGGTCATGCTTCAAGAGTTTCTCAACCACATCCTTAAAGATGGAGGTGGCGACAAAGATGAGGGAGAAGACTCATCAGATGAACTTGAGGATTATGTGGCAAGCTGCCACGTGATCTCTCATTCATTAATAAACGATGAAGAGGTTCCGGATGAAGAGAAACCGGGGGCAGATCCCGAACCTGAACTCCTAGGACCGTCAGACGAAATGATTGACGCATTCCTGAATGAAGCTCTTCAGAAAAGTAAGGCTGATCGAGAGCGAGAAATGGCCATATTTGAAAAAGCCAAAGACCGACGACTAGGCGGAAGAGTTGAAACACTCTCACCAGATCAAAGCACATCCACCGCCAATAAAAGCAGGTTTCAAGACAAGGAAAAAGTTCACCAAAGCCATATCAATGGGAATGAAGCTGCCACCCTCCGAAGGAAACACTCCAGATAGGTTACACCTTAACAAAAAGGACTACATCCTAACTTCTGCTTATATCATCAGAGGATTGCACACCCTACTGAAGAATGCAACGCCTTTAAAAATTGGTGGCAAGGGTATGTCGCTCACATGCAACACTTCAAGAGGATGAAGCGTGAAGCTCGTCGACAACGGAAAAATGGGACAGACGAGCGAGGAAGAGCTACCGGCAACTGTCACATGGTTGATAGCAGGGGATCGCAAGTTCTCACCTTCGGGAGTGATTCTGAAGAAGAAATGGCTCTTGGCCCTCTCTTCAAAGAATCCACCTCAGGAAAAGAGGAAGAAACGAAGAGTTGTGAGAACATTCAGCTGCGCAATCGCACACTACCTGAAAAGAATCTCGGACCCGCAAACAAGGGATCGAACAAAAAGGATAAGGGTAAAGAAAAGGTCCCTGAGGATATCGCCCTCGATGATAGACTCGTCGAAGAACTGGCAGCCAAGGATCCGCCCAAGAAAAACAAGGTAGATTACAACGTTCTGGCACACCTGAGGAAAATACCCTCGCAGCTAAGCATCCTCGATGCCCTTCTGCTATCTAAAGAAGCGAGAGATTCTCTGATCAAGGCACTACAAGAACCTGACCAGTTTCAAGCTTTCCTTGCTGAAGAAAAGATGAAAGAAGAGCTGGAAGAAGTTCACACAGCCGACATCACTTTCGGTGATGAAGACGTCCTCCTCGAGACGTGCCAGCACAACCGTCCCTTATATGTCACCGGATACTGTCATGACATCAAGATAGGTAAAATCCTGGTTGACAATGGATCCTCCGTCAACCTTCTCAATGTGAGAGTGTTGAAAAAGATTTGCATGAGTATTCAACACCTCGTTCGGGATAAAATCACTATCTCCGGATTCGACTCCCAGTCATCACGGACGCTCGGGTCTGTAATTCTGACGTTACGCTTTGGGCTGCTCGTCATTAACATCAAGTTTCATGTCATTGACGCCAAGACTTGCTACAACGCTTTGCTCGGCAGGCCTTGGTTGCACGAGTACAACATCATCCCTTCTACACAGCATCATTGTATGAAGTATTTCAAGGATGGTCTCGAGTATACCGTAACAGGGGAGTTGAACCCATTCTCCATGAATGAAGTCTGAAAGTATGAAGATGCAAAGCAATGCCATTCGTGCCAGATTCATGAAGACTTCATTCACCAGAATTCAAACCCGCTACACCCAACAGTGGCGAGCTGGCCGTTCGAAATGTGGGGAACTGACATAATCGGGTCCATTGGACCAGTATCGTCCGGAGGATATCGATTTATATTAGCGACAACGGATTACTTCTCCAAGTGGGCAGAAGCAGTGCCATTAAAAGAAGTGAAGATAGAGAATATGCTCCATTTCTTCAAGACACATGTCATTTATCAGTTCGGCACTCCGCGACGGATTATCTCCGATAATAGGCCATCCTACAGAAGCCACAAAATCAGCCGTTTCGCACAACAACATAATATAGACTGGAGATACTCTTCGGTCTACAATCCTCGAGCTAACGGTTTGGCCGAGGCTTTCAACAAGACCTTGACGAAGATCGTGAAAAAGACGGTGTCTAGAAATAAGAAGGACTGGCACGAGAGACTGTATGAAGCTCTCTGGGCGTATCGAACCACATTCAAAACGGCCACAAACACAACGCCGTATGCATTGGTATTCGGCACTGAAGCAGTACTCCCTTTGGAGATAGAGCTGCCCTCCTTACGAGTGGCGGTTCATTACGAGCTAACGGACGAAGAGAATGCCCATCTTCGGTTTGAGGAACTTGATGCCCTCGAAGAAACCCGGCTCATGGCGCAACAAAACTTGGAAGCTTACAAAGCAAAAATGACGCGCTCGTACAAGAAATTGACTAGGCCGAGAAATTCCGCCAAGGCGAACTCGTGCTAGTGGTCAAGAGACCTATGATCCCCAATCGTGCCAAACGGAGGAAGTTTGAGCCAAATTACGAAGGCCCATACATCATAGACAAAGGCTACCAGGGTGGGGCTTACTTGCTCATGAATATGCATGGCGAAAGACCCTTCAGGCCAATAAACGGTCGGTTCCTAAAGAAATACTACGCCTGACGAGTTACGGCATGGGTTAATGATAGATGACGACACCTATGTCTGCTCGCTATCTTCCTAAGCCCAAACTTTATAAGTAATAGCCAACGAAACCATTGCAGCAACGGACCGAAATGTCCCTAAACTAACCACGGACTGAAATGTCCCTAAACCAACGATGGACCGCAATGTCCTAAAACTTGCAATTGGCCGAGACGTCTATAAACTACCACGGACCGCAGCATCCCAAGGCTGACACAAAAAAACGGTACATCCATAAGCGAGATGGGCACGGATGAAAACCCGGAAGGGCTCCGTGAGTAAAAACAGCAGGGCTACCGGCGAGTTTGTGAAAACCCGAAAGGGCGCAATCTCGTTAAAAAACACTTGCAAGGTCCTCTCGACCCTGTAAGGAGAAAATACCTGCGTGAGATCCTTACGACTCACAAGGGAGCAACACACTTAGGGATCCTCACGATTCCTAAGGAGAAGTTACACTTACAGGATCCTCATGACTCGTAAGGAGAATTCCCCTTTGAGACCCTCACGGCTTATAGGATTCAAAAGCCTTAAGTTACAGGGATCTAAAACTGTTCTTAAGCCATCAAAACCCACAGACTGCCCTACAAGTGTTTCAATATTGACCCTTGTATACAATCCACGGGGACGAATAAACATTTCCCTAACAAAGTCCCATCAGCGACTAGGGATATGCTCACACGGTGAATGACCCTTGTAAGTCCTCTCGACTTATAAGGAGAAAACACTCTTGTAAGATCCTTACGACTTATAAGAGAACATACACTTAAGAATCCCCATGATTTTTAAGGAGAAAACGCACTTACGAGATCCTCACGACTCGTAGGGAGAAATACCTTTATGAGACCCTTACGGCTCGTAAAATCAAAAAGCCTTAGTCAACAGGATCCTAACCCTGTTTGCTAAGCCACCTTTGTTCAATATCGACAGAGGCAAATGATGATTCGCTCCTGGCAATGTCCTAGTGGTAGCGATGCTGATGCCTAAATCGGTATCAAATCCCAAATCCTTTCATGGCAAATGATGATTCACTCCTGGCAATATTCCAGTCATAGCAATGCTGATGCTGATATTGGCATTGGGTTCCAAGTTCCATACTTGCAACAAAATCAGAAAGTAAAAGAAATGCATATGAAATAGCCGAAATGATGGGGCAACTTGCAACAAAATCAGCAAGTGAAAGATATGCATACAAAATGGCCGAAATGATTGGGCACCACGAAAAATAGCCGAAATGATTGGGCAATCGCGACTTTCGCGATATAAATAGCTGAAATGATAGAGCATCGCGGAAAGAAAACAAAAAATACATATGAACTGAACTTTTTGCCCTACAGATGAGATCACATCGATCCCTGTATACAATCCAGGGGCACAAACAAAGAGAGGATTATATCATCCCACCAAGCTCTTTCAAACGAAGAGTCAAATCTCGACGGCGACATCTACAGCCTAGAGATCGTCAACAGCGTTCCTCCACATTCCAGCAGGATTCAGACGCGACAATTAATCTCGGAGCCATGGCAAAGTCCCTAGTTCCAGATTTCACTGACGACATCGATAGCCTAGAGATCATCAACGACGTTTCTCCTCATTCCAGTAGGATACAGACGCGGCATCCACCAAACGGAGCCATGGCAAAGTCCCTAGTTCCAGATTTCAACGGCGACATCTATAGCCTAGGGATCATCAACAGCGTTCCTCCTCATTCCAGCAGGATTCAGACGCAACAATCAATCTCGGAGCCACGACAGAGTCCCTAGTTTCAAGTCTCGACGGCCACATCTACAGCCTGGAGACTCACAACAGCGTTCCTCCTCATTCCAACAGGATGCAGAAGCGGCATCAACCAACGGAGATATGGCAAAGTCCACAGTTCCAGACCTCGATGGTTCACAGATAACCTAGAGACTACCTCGACATTCGTCTCGTTACAGCAGGCGTAAAGTCAGCAAAGCGGAGCCACGACAAAGTTCCCAGTTCCAGGACTCGGCGATGCACAGACAACCGAGAGTCAACTCCTGACCCCATACGGCCAAAGTCAATCCTGACCCCGTATGGCTAAAGTTAACCCCCTGACCCCATACGGCCAAAGTCAGTCCTGACCCCGTATGGCTAAAGTCAACCCCTGACCCCGTACGGCCAAAGTCAATCCGTAACCTGTATGGCTAAAGTCAACCCCTGACCCCGTACGGCTAAAGTCAATCCTGATCCCGTATGGCTAAAGTCAACCCCTGACCCCGTACGGCCAAAGTCAATCCAGACCCCGTATGGCTAAAGTCAACCCCTGACCCCATACAGCCAAACTAATCCTGACCCCGTATAGCTAAAGTCAACCCCCTGAATCCGTGGAACACGGCTAAAGTCAATCCCGACCCCGTGGAAAACGGCCAAAGTCAACTGTCACGTCCTGCTTCCCAAAGTACGCTAAGATGGGCACGTGACACAGCCAACCATGCTACCTGTGGATAGGAAAAATCCCTCCACAGTCACATTACGGCTGTAGAGATATCAAGAATAGGAAAGTAACTAAACTATCTAGTACATGTCCATGAACCAGAGTAAAAGAGTCAAGAATAATAATATGCGGAAGCAAAAGATACAGTAAATGAAACACCTGGAAAGTAAAACTGCATACCGACAGGATCTTCACCACTCGGTCTAACAGCGGCAATACTCCTAATCAGTCTGCAACAAAGGTAGAGGATCTGGGCCATGCAAAACCCAGATGTCAGCGCGTCATAACATCAAGCAATAATATGTAAACAGGGTAGCAATACATGCAAGGATAATCATAAATAGTAAAGCAGGGTAACAGCAATATAAATTAGGGCGGTGAAAGGTAGCGTGCAGTAAGTAATCTAAACTAGTCTATTGGGTTAACTACTCTCAAGTCTTTGAAATCAATTTGATGAATCATCGATATAATTCAATAGTATCCCGTGCATGCCCGGGACCACGGTCTAAGACTCTCGGGCTGAAACCGAGACGTGCCGCTAGGCACTAAAAGGAAAAGGGTACAGACCAACGATGTCAGCAGCATCGTCACGAGGCGGGCCTACCCTCAAAAACTGATCAGTAAAAGCAAGCAACTGTCGACTTACAATTCAGGATTTCATCATTGATTTCCCCATACCCCCAAGTTATGTATGTCAAGTCAGGTATTCAGTAATCAAGAACTAATGCCAACACAGTATCAGGTAGGTGCAGGTTTGTCTGGATAAACAACAGGAACGGTCCGTAAGGACTACATGTTAGGTTTGCTGGCATTAGACACAAGATCAGGTAACAGGTAAAGCCATGATACATCAGGTCAAGTCGAGTAGTGTATTTAGATGTCATGTCATGTCAAGAGTGTATGGTGCCATGTCAGGTCAAGTAATATGTATAGCAAGTCACGTCAGGGTGTACAAGATAACATGTGGATGCTCATAATTGACTAGCATAATCATGGTTATGAATAAACAAGCATGGTACTATCAGAACAATAAACGGGCACAGTAACATGATAGCAATAGGTGCAGATTAAACTACTCAGTTGTACGGTTATCAGTTTGGTTTAATGAATTGTTTTAACATTTCAAGAATGCAGTATTACATATGTAGATGATAAAATCATATTAATATGTATTAAAACCATCTAGAGATGCAATTGAATGTGAATAAGGCTAAATGTATGCAATCGGTCGTCCGATAGGGTAAAACTACAAAAGGGTAATATGGCTATAAAACAATTGTGATTATGTGATCTAACATATAAATGTGATTACGTAGGTTTAGTAAACTAAATGCAATAGTTAGGTTTCAAGTTCTAGATCTGAAATAATATGAACAGATGCAAACGGAACGTCGAAATGTTATAAAATGATGAATGGGGTGCTATATTTAAACTACAGGTATGATATATATTAGAATAGGTATATAATGATTTAAATAGCCTGTAGCAAGATTAACTTGCCTCGTCGGATTGGGACACGGAAAACGGAACGTCTCGCGTCGGCGGGAAAAGTCGCGACGTGCGCACGGTACACGGAATGAGTCCAAACGACGAACAGTGGAATCACACGGGTCAGGGGTCCTACCTGGGTCGTCGGGATCGTCGGCGGCACAACCGGATTCCGGCAATCAACGAACAGTGAACACTAATATAGGTATTCAGAGGAATGATGGCGTCGACGGCGATGGTTTAAGAGAAGGAGGTTGTGGTTGCGAGGACGAAGGTGAGGAGGCGACGAGCGCGGAGATGGACGCAGCGCGGCGTGGGTTCGAAGGTCAGCAGTATATCAATACACTGTTACCGCAAATTGCATACTCTGAAACCAGTCACAGACTATGGCTACTAAATCCTCCCATTGCATCTTCTAAACATCATACTTGCTGAGTCTTTTTTTTTTGCTCCAATTTTTACAAGACTTTCTTCTAACATCGAAGTCCGAATTTTCCTGATTGATAATAATTGTGTTTGAAAGCTGTCCTCCATCTTCTGGTAGGACATATCAAGCATATTATTGATGCTATCAGTTACTTCTTCACAATTGTTGAAGTTTCCTTTCAAGTTAAAAAAAGAGAGCTGATGTTTCTCATCTGGTCCATCTTTCCAATATAACCCTCTAGGTCTTCACCTGTCCCTTTAGCAGTTTGGCGTTGGCCGCTTCATGAGATCAAACTGTTCTTGATAAACTCCCACCGATTCAATCGTTTCATCGATCTTCTTCCCTGCCTTTCGGATCGCAGTCGTCTGATCTTGAGGGATTTGCAAGCTTCATTGAGGGAAGAGACTCGGCGATCGAAGGAGTCGAGCATCGAGGTCACGTCGGTGTTGATCTTTATACATTTCTGAAATGAATCCCTCAAAAAGATCACTCTTTCTTCTAGGGTTTCGTCTCCCAATTCGCTTCACATGAGAAAGGAGAGAGAAAGGGTTCTCGTGAATTAAAGATTAATGGGGGAGAGAGAGAGATTTGTATGCTTAAAGAAAAAGATTTATTAACTGTTGGATTTAGAAAGATTAGATTCTGATACGAGTAATATAATATAGTATATAAAATTATAGTTTAGAATCTATTAATATAATATTCATACGTTTTGAGATTTTGGCAAATACAAATTTACTCCAAAACAAGCCCGGGTCGAGTCTAAAAATTCAGATTAAAAATATAAAAAATATATGCGACTTCCAAATTTCGAAATGAATGCTCAGTCAAGGAAAATGCATACCCCCAAGAACGGATGCACGTATGTGCGCGTAGCCATCCAAACACGTCCGTTTCACCGAACGGAACGAGAACAAGATGCGTGGATGCTACCACAGGATTTGGGGTATCATGCAGGCTATGAAATGCAATTTTAAATTATTTTCTGTGACCTAAAATATTATATGATAAAACATGCGATGTCAGATGAAATGCCAATATGCAGTTTATACTAGATGCACGAGTCAATGCAACAAGCCAGGGTAATCTATAAATAAGAATCAAACAGGTTCAAGCAAGCGGGTCGGGTCGAGTGCAAAGTAAAGTGTAAAATACCATTCGCACCCACAATACGTTAAATCAAGAATATCACGAATAAAGAAATACGAGAACTGGAATTGGTATAAATGAACTCGGGTGTTACATTATACCCAACTACAAAAGAATTTCGTTCTCGAAATTCCCAGAACAAGAAAGTATAAACAATGAAGAAACTACAAGAATAGGTATGGAAACTTCGGACTTCATCTTCTCGTTTCCCAAGTTGATCTTCCATGTGAGCGATTACCCCAAGAAACAAATACAAGAGAGGTAACCTTGGTCTGAAAACCTTTCCTCTTCGATCCACAGTCAACATCGGTCGCTCCTCAAAGGTTAAGTCTTCTCGTATAGTCATCTCTGAATGATTCAACACCTGTGTTTCATCTTGAATTCCTACGGAGTTGAGGTACGTAAAACACGTCATGACCATTCGCCAAGGATTTCGGTAACGCCAAACAATCAGCCACTTCTCCAACACGTTCCAAGATCTCAAAAGGCCCAACGAATCGAGGACTAAGCTTTCCCCGACTTCCGAAATGGATCACCCCTCTAGTCGGTGATATCTGCAAGAATACCAAATCACCAACGACGAACTCTAGAGGTCTTCTTGATGTATCTGCCCAACTCTTCTGTCGGTCTTGTGCTGCTTTCATATGATTCCGGATAGTAGTAACCTTCTCAACTGTCTGTACAACCAAATATGGTTCCAATAATCTTCGTTCTCCATCATTGTCCCCATCAAATAGGTGAACGACACTTGCGACCATATAAAGTTTCGAATGGAGCCATCTGAATAATCGCCTGAAAACTGTTGCTGAAAGAACTCCACCAAATGTAGAGGATCCTCTCAAGAACCCTTGGAGTCCAACATGCAAGCTCTCAACGTGTCTTCAAGAGTTTGGATCGTTCTCTCCGACTGACCATCTGTCTGAGGATGATAAGCTATGCTAAACTTCAATCGAGTCCCCAAACTTTCCTGTAAGCTCCTCCAGAAGTGTGATAAGAAACGAGTGTCACGGTCGGACACGATGCTCACCGGTACTCCATGCAATCTTACAATCTCCTGCATGTACCGTTCTGCCAAAGTTTCTGTTGATTGACCAACCCGAAAAGGAATGAAATGAGCTGCCTTGGTCAAATGATAAACAATCATCCATACTGTATTGTTGCCTTTTGGTCTCCGCGGTAGAGCTGTCACAAAATCCATGGTTATATTTTCCCACTTCCACTGAGGAATCGGAAGTGGTTGCAATAAACCAGCAACCCTTTGATGTTCAGCCTTAACTTGCTGACATACCAAGTACTTTTCTACAAAGCGGCAATCTCCCGTTTCATGCCTTCCCACCAGAATTGCTGTCGTGGATCTCGGTACATCTTTGTGCCTTTTAGATGTACGGAATATTCGGAACTGTGCGCCTCCATCATAACTTCTTCGTGGATGTCTCCCTTGGCACACACAAACGACTACCACATCGCAACAAACCATCTTCATGAACCACTAAGCCGTTCGAAGTCCAACTTCAACCTGTTCTCGAAACTTCAGCAATCTTGGGTCCTGCAATTGCGCTGCTTTAAAATTCTCGATCAACGACGACTGTACCTGCAGATACATAAACTGTCTCGAAGATTGTGGTAGCACAACCTCCAAATCGAATCACCGAAAATCTTCAATAAGTCCCTTTAGTGCAGTCCATGTCTAAATTGTTGGCAACCGACTAAGCATATCCGGCACAACATTAACTTTTCCCGGATGGTACTTAAGATCGAGATCATAATCAGCCGTCAGCTTCAACCATCTTCGCTGTCTCACAATTAGCTCCTTCTGAGCGAATACGTACTTTAGGCTTTTGTGATCGGTGAATATTTCGACCCTTTCGCCCAATAAGTAGTGTCTCCAAATTTTCACAACGAACACCATAGCTGTTAGCTCCAAGTCAGGAGTTGGGTAACGCTTCTCATGGATCTTCAACTGTTTCAATGCGTAAGCTATAATCTTCCTATGCTGCATCAAAACATATCCCAAACCTTTCCCATATGCATCGCTGTGAATCACCAATTCTCCGGAACCGTCTGGTACGGTAAAAAAAAATAAGAGCGGTTATCCATCCTTGCCTCAACGCCTCAAAGGCTGACGCACACTTATCTGTCCACACCAATGGTACTTCCTTGCGCGTAAGCTTGGTCAGAGGCTCAACCAAACGAGTACAATTCTCCACGAACCTTCTATAATACCCGGCAAGCCCAAGGAAGCTTCTTACCTCTGCAACATTCTTCGGAATCGGCCAATCTCGAACTGCTGTTGTCCTTCGGGATCAACGGCGAATCCATCTCCAGCCTCAACGTGCCCCAAACTTCACTTCTTCCAGCCAAACTCGCACTTGCTCATCTTTGCATATGATTTTTCTCGTCTCAACGTCTGCAGTGCGATCTTCAAGTGTTCTGCATGCTCTTCAATGCTCCTCGAGTAAACCAGAATATTATCAATGAACACCACTATAAACTGGTCTAAGAACGGTGAAAGATTCGGTTCATCAAGTCCATAAATATCGCCGGTGCATTCGTTACTCCGGAGGGCATTACTAAATACTCGTAATGTCCATACCGAGTTCAGAACGCAGTCTTGCAAGTATCTTCTGATTTAGCTCGGACCTGATGATATCCGGACCGCAAATCCAGTTTCGAGAATACCCTCGCGCCACTAAGTTACTCGAACAATTCGCCAATGCGAGGGATCGGATGCTTGTTCTTAATAGTCACCCGGTTTAATTCTCGATAATCGATGCGCATCTTCCTTGTGACATCATCTTCTTTACTAGAAGAACCGGAGCTCCCCATGGTGAGTTACTGCTGCGAATCCAACCCTTCTCAAGTAATTCAGTAACCTGCTTCTTGACTTCTTCCAACTCTACTGGTGCCATTGGATAATACGCCTTTGAAATTGGCGCTGCACCAGGAACACGAACTCCACATCTCGTTTTGCAGTAAACCCGAGATGTCCTCAAACCCGTCCATGAATTCTCGAACTACCGCTGGCGCTTCCTCCTTAACAACTTCCATCGACGAAAGAACATTGTTTGTCGGCCTAGCCCTAAACTCGACTGGCCCGACAGAACAGCTTCCTCCAGCAAAACAAGCTCCGGATGGCCGGAAATCTGAAGAATCACTTTCCTCTCCTTACAATCAATATGAGCGTGGGAAGTGCCGCGAAAATCCATTCCCAAGACAACAACAAACAAGGGATGCACCAGAATTTAATAATCCTAATGCGGAAAAACAAGAACAAGTAAAATACCGAGATGACTTCATCTGAAGTCAAGATACTGAAGAGGATTAAGCACGGTAAACATAATTCAAGCTGGCGATAAAACAAGAACTGGCAAGCAATGAAACCGAGAGAAGTAAGGTAATATAACAACCATGAAACAAGGAAGTGAATCAAGACCAGGACTCCAAGTTACTTAAATAGAGTACCACATTGTAACTGTGCTGCAGTTCATGGGTACAATTACATAACTCCACTCAAGTCGCCCAAATCCTAGTATCAGAATCAAAGAACAGGGAGAAACAATAGAGAACTAAAAGGTTTCAAGCCAAGATGCAAAGTCGTTTGCATATCGTCAAGACAAAGATCAAAAGAAAGATATGATTCAAGAATCACAATAACAAAGTGGCAGGACATGTTCCGAATCACGAGTATTCTGATTCGTGTATTGGGTCCAATACCCAACTACACAAGAATCAAACCCGATTAACCTATATCTTATGTCTCTGATACCAAAAGAACCATGTCACGCCCCGCTTCCCAGAGTACGCTAATATGGGCACGTGACATAGCCAACCATGCTACCTGTGGATAGGAAAAATCCCTCCACAGTCACATTACGGCTGTAGAGATATCAAGAACAGGAAAGTAACTAAACTATCTAGTACATGTCCATGAGCCAGAGTAAAAGAGTCAAGAATAATAATATGCGGAAGCAAAAGATACAGTAAATGAAACACCTGGAAAGTAAAACTGCATACCGACAGGATCTTCACCGCTCAGTCTAACAGCGGCAATACTCCTGATCAGTCTGCAATAAAGATAGAGGATCTGGGCCATGCAAAACCCAGACGTCAGCGCGTCATAACATCAAGCAATAATATGTAAACAGGGTAGCAAGACATGCAAGGATAATCATAAATAGTAAAGCAGGGTAACAACAATATAAATCAGGGCGGTGAAAGGTAGCGTGCAGTGAGTAATCTAAACTGGTCTATTGGGTTAACTACTCTCAAGTCTTTGAAATCAATTTAATGAATTATCGATTTAACTCAATAGTATCCCGTGCATGCCCAGGACCACGGTCTAAGACTCTCGGGCTGAAACCGAGACGTGCCGCTAGGCACTAAAAGGAAAAGGGTACAGACCAATGATGTCAGCAGCATCGTCACGAGGCGGGCCTACCCTCAAAAACTGATCAGTAAAAGAAAGAAACTGCCGAGTTACAAGTTAGGATTTCATCATTGATTTCCCCATACCCCCAAGTTATGTATGTCAAGTCAAGTATTCAGTAATCAAGAACTAATGCCAACACAGGATCAGGTAGGTGCAGGTTGGTCTGGATAAACAACAGGAACGGTCCGTAAGGACTACATGCTAGGTTTGTTGGTATTAGACACAAGATCAGGTAACAGGTAAAGCCATGGTACATCAGGTCAAGTCGAGTAGTGTATTTAGATGTCATGTCATGTCAAGAGTGTATGGTACCATGTCAGATCAAGTAATATGTGTAGTAAGTCACGTCAGGGTGTACAAGATAACATGTGGATGCTCATAATCGACTAGCATAATCATGGTTATGAATAAACAAGCATGGTACTATCAGAACAATAAACGGGCACAGTAACATGATAGCAATAGGTGCAGATTAAACTACTCAGTTGTACGGTTATCAGGTTGGTTTAAGGAATTGTTTTAACATTTCAAGAATGCAGTATTACACATGTGGATGATAAAATCATATTAATATGTATTAAAACCATCTAGAGATACAATTGAATGTGAATAAGGCTAAATGTATGCAATCGGTCGTCCGATAGGGTAAAACTACAAAAGGGTAATATGGCTATAAAACAATTGTGATTATGTGATCTAACATATAAATGTGATTACGTAGGTTTAGTAAACTAAATGCAATAGTTAGGTTTCAAGTTCTAGATCTGAAATAATATGAACAGATGCAAACGGAACGTCGAAATGTTATAAAATGATGCATGGGGTGCTATATTTAAACTACAGGTATGATATATATTAGAATAGGTATATAATGATTTAAATAGCATGTAGCAAGATTAACTTGCCTCATCGGATCGCGACACAGAAAACGGAACGTCTCGCGTCGGCGGGAAAAGTCGCGACGTGCGCACGGTATACGGAATGAGTCCAAACGACGAACAGTGGAATCACACGGTTCAGGGGTCCTCGCTGGGTCGTCGGGATCGTCGTCGGCACGACCGGATTCCGGCAATCAACGAACAGTGAACACTAATATGGGTATTCAGAGGAATGATGGCGTCGACGGCGATGGTCGAAGAGAAGGAGGTTGTGGTTGCGAGGACGAAGGTGAGGAGGCGACGAGCGCAGCAATGGGCGCGGCACGGCGTGGGTTCGAAGGTCAGCAGTATATCAATACACTGTTACCGCAAATTGCATACTCTGAAACCAGTCACAGACTATGGCTACTAAATCCTCCCATTGCATCTTCTGAACATCATACTTGCTGAGTCTTTTTTTTTGCTCCAATTTTTACAAGACTTTCTTCTAACACTGAAGTCCGGATTTCCCTGATTGATAATAATTGTGTTTGAAAGCTGTCCTCCATCTTCTGGTAGGACTTATCAAGCATATTATTGATGCTATCAGTTACTTCTTCACAATTGTTGAAGTTTCCTTTCGAGTTAAAAAAAAGAGCTGATGTTTCTCAAATTGTCCATCTTACCAATATAACCCTCTAGGTCTTCTCCTGTCCCTTTAGCGGTTTGTCGTTGGTCCGCTTCATGAGATCAAACTGGTCTTGATAAACTCCCACCGATTCAATTGTTTCATCGATCTTCTTCCCTGCCTTTCAAATCGCAGTCGTCTGATCTTGAGGGGTTTCCAAGCTTCATCGAGCGTCGAGGTCACGTCGGCGTTGATCTTTATACATTTTTGAAGCGAATCCCTCAAAAAGATCACTCTTTCTTCTAGGGTTTCGTCTCCCAATTCGCTTCACATGAGAAAGGAGAGAGAAAGGGTTCTCATGAATTAAAGATTAATGGGGGGGAGGGAGAGAGAGAGAGAGAGATTTGTATGCTTAAAGAAAAAGATTTGTTAACTGTTGGATTTAGAAAGATTAGATTCTGATACGAGTAATATAATATAGTATATAAAATTATGGTTTAGAATCTATTAATATAATATTCACACATTTTGAGATTTTGGCAAATACAAATTTACTCTATAACAAGCCCGGGTCGGGTCTAAAAATTCAGATTAAAAATATAAAAAATATATGCAACTTCCAAATTTCAAAATGAATGCTCAGTCAAGGAAAATGCATACCCCCAAGAACGAATGCATGTATGTGCGCGTAGCCATCCAAACACGTCCGTTTCACCGAAAAGAACGAGAACAAGATGCGCGGATGCTACCACAGGATTTGGGGTATCATGCAGGCTATGAAATGCAATTTTAAATTATTTTCTGTGACCTAAAATGTTATATGATAAAACATGCGATGTCAGATGAAATGCCAATATGCAGTTTATACTAGATGCACGAGTCAATGCAACAAGCCTGGGTAATCTATAAATAAGAATCAAACAGGTTCAAGCAAGCGGGTCGGGTCGAATGCAAAGTAAAGTGTAAAATACCATTCGCACCCACAATACGTTAAATCAAGAATATCACGAATAAAGAAATATGAGAAATGGAATTGGTATAAATGAACTCGGGTGTTACATCAACCCTCGACTTCGCCGTCAAAGCAACGCTTTGATTCGGGAGCAGGTCAACTCATCGATCACTTACGAGTCTTCTCGACTTGTAAGGAAGAAAATTCTCTTATGAGATCCGTACGACTCTCAAGAGAAAAGCACACTTAGGAATCCTCACGATTCCCAAGAAGAAAATACACCTATGAGATCCTCTCGACTCGTAGGGAGAAAAATCTTTATGAGACCCTCACGGCACATAAAGTTGAAAAGTCTTAGGTGGCAGATCCTAACCCTGTCTCCTAAGCCATCATTGCCCTGCAGGGAGGTCAAGATAGACAATTTACGGGCCATATTCTCCGAAGTCGAACATCGGCAAGGAGGGAAATAATCACTTACGAGTTCTCTCGACTTGTAAGGGAGAAAATTCTCTTGGGAGATCCTTACGACTCTCAAAAGAAAACACACTTAGGAATCCTCACGATTTCTAAGGAGAAAATACACCTACGAGATCCTCTCGACTCGTAGGGAGAAAAGTCTTTGTGAGACCCTCACGGCTCATAAAATTGAAAATTCTTAGATGACATATCCTAACCCTGTTTCCTAACCCATCACCACCCTGCAAAGAGTCCAAGATAGACAGCTACATACTATCTACAGGCCACACTTGCTAAAAACACATGGCAACAACACAGCAAGGAGAAGAAAGCAACAGTAGAACAAAAATGTGTATCTTTTATTCATGAATTCAATTGAGTACAAGACGAATCACATAAAAGAATAAAAATGGATACAGGTCCTTCACTTCTAAAGATCCGTGTAGTAGTCCCTTCGCTGCGATCGAAGATCTCCCAAACTCTAGTATGGGTTCCCTTGGAGAAATGAACAAGCTTACTCGAAGTCTTCGAGGCCGAAGATGATCTACGTCGAGAAGACTCAAACCCAAGCTACCTCTTCACTAGGTCAAGAACTTTGTGAAGAGAACACCCTTTACTACCCAAGCAAGTGTATAGGATGATGAAGTAGGAAGTGGGCTCACTTTAGATTTTATTTTCTCACTCATTTTCACCATTTACCATGAAGCTAGAGAGCTAGAGGAAGAAGATGAAGTAAAATTAAGAATGAATGAATCAAGTGATGAATTGTAACCATGGGTGAGTTAGTATCATGCAATAACTATTGTAGAGACATAACCATGGCTAATTATAATGGTTTGGTTCATAAATATCTTAAGTGAGACAAAACAAGTGGACTTTGTCAAACATGCTTCAAGCTTCTCTAACCTTCCAAGCATGACAAAATTCTCACTGATTTTGAATTATTAAGATAAATAAAAACCTTCACATTTTAATTATCATGGTGTAAGTCACACATACACCCATGATTGCATGTATCATCAAGCATGATACAAACTATGTACATAAGTATAATCACATATACACTTAATGCACAAAACTAGTGAGAAAAGAAATCTTATGTGAGCTAATACTAGTTAATGTAAATTAATATATCAAATATATAATTATACATTAGATTATCAAATCAACACTTGATTTAATAATCCAGCTATATCACATATAACCGACTAATATCATGTGTATCAATTTATCGAATCAACACTTGATTCGATAACACGGCTATATCATATATAACCGATCGATACTGATAAATCGTGAGAATAGAATACGGTATCTCATACACGTATTAATCTCGGTCCGGCACATATCTCATATGCTCCATTTCTCCTGAGCCAGGAAACCTCTGTGTAGGACTCTAAAGACTCGTCAATACGCCGGCAGTAGGTGATGATCATATCAAACACCCACAAGCCGCAAGAGGCATGCCAAACGTAACGGCCACCCGGGTATTGAGCGATCAGAAGATCAACAAGTAAGCCTGCTCATACTCCTGCGAATCTAATCAGTAACACTTACCGTACAGTCCGGTCTCTTCGTCTGATATGTCGCATATCTCGTCTAGGGGTGATAAACGTCAGACCCCAATAACTCGATAAGTCGTGCCGATGTGAGGCTCATAACAGGTCGAGAAACTACTGGTAACAATTACCAGTAAATCTCAGAATCAGCCCTAGCCAGGGACTTCATGTTATAGCCAATCGAGCATAGCACAACATCAACTCCCAATACCGGGAGAGACGAATCCCCTCCTATCGCTCATTGCCTCCATGTAACTCGGGACTGTACCCAAAAACCACCGCTTCGCACGTTCTCATGAACGTGGTAAGGTGGAAATCAAAGCACGGTGGGAATCACACAAGACTCTATGACAATCTCGGGTCGACAGACTAACCTGTACCAGTGTCACCAGAGAACTGCCATCTGACGTGAGGTATAATACCATCTGTAAGTTCTCGGCGAGTCCATCCAATGTACCCAGTCTCCACTGAGTACCCGTATATCATCTCTGATGTCAAACACCAATGGATATGGAATCATCCATCGCCCATCTACATGGGTCGAGAAGCTATATGCTAGTCTACTCTGGTATATCGATGCCCCGTCTCGATACACCCACGACTAGGGACATTAAAAGATGTACTTACCGACTACCTTTGTCCCACTAGTATGATCTGCATCATAATCTAGGTAGTCAAGTACGCATCCTAAGGGCTTTACCAACATGTAGCAGAGAGACAATCAGTGTACATGTTAAGATAAAGAGTAACCAGATAGCATACTATCATGTCGAGCAAGAAAGTCCTCCGTATATATGTTCAAGCATCCACTACAATGTACATCTCATGTACAGTAATGGCCTCTAGGGCATACATATAACTAACAATCTCCCACTTGCACTAGGGCCATCATATAGCAGTGGTTGTAGTATCTCATATTCAACCATCGCATAAAAGTCTCTCTCTGGGAAAAAGGCCTTTGTGAGTGGATCCGCCGTGTTTTCCTCTAAGTATACTCTCCTAACCTCGATCCCCTGGAGATCAACCATCTCCATGATCAGGTGATACTGCCTTAGAATATGTTTGGATCACTGATGGGACAGGGGTTCCTAGGCCTAAGCCACAGCTCTATTGTCACACAATGGTACGAACGAAGTTCATCTCATGAACTAATATACACCCAGACTTCCTCTTTGGTAGCATCTTAGGTAGCGATGTATCCAGCCTTTATCGTCTAGTTTGCCACGGTATCTAGCTTGGAACTCTTCCAACATACCGTCCCTCCACTGAGGGTAAAGACAATGCCTGTGACTGACATTCAGTCGACCTTACCACCCTGGAAGCTATCCAGTGATTCTCCCCAGGATCGATTGATACCATCTCACTACACCTAGTGAGAATCCTAACATCCACTTAGATCTATCTCATAGATCCAAAACCCAGGATTTAGGAGGTATCACCTTTATCCTATATGTAGAATCCTTGTGATAAGAAGAGATTGACCGAGCGTAGCATAGGAAACTCCTTTCCTATCAAGAGTATGTCATCCACTTACACTACGTGGAAAACCAAAATACTCTCTACTACCTTTTTGTATATACAAGGTTCATCTACCATTTTGATGAAGTCAAACGCTTTGACTACCACATCAAAACAGATGTTCCAACTCCGCGATACCTGCTTTAACCCGTAAAGCAACTTGCACACATTTCCGCTGCTCCCACTATCTACGAAGCCCTCTGGCTGTGTACTTATAGACGCTCTCTTCTAAATCAATATTTAGAAAAGCAGTCATGACACCCAACCACCAGATATCGTGGTCATGGTATGTAGCAATGGCAAGTAGGATCTGGATGGACTTAAGCATAGCTTCAGGAGAAAAGGTTTTATCATAATCCACACCTGGTCAATGACGAAAACCTTTTACAACTAGTCTAGCTTTGAAAGTTTCAACTTTTCCATGTACACCAAGTAATCTTCTCAAGATATACTTGCTCCTGATGGGGATTTAACCCTTCAGATATAGCAATCAAAGTCCATACTTTGTTGGTGTATATGGATTCCATCTCAGATCGCTTAGCATCCATTCATTCTTACAAAGTCGCCACTCTTGATGGCCTGCTCGAAACTAGTTGGGTCATCATCTCATGATGCAGTCCTCGCTCCAACTGTCATAGAGAAAACCGAAGTATCTTTCAGGCGGATGAGGAACCCTACCAGATCGGCGAAGAGGCTGAGGTTCGTTGGGAGCTATTGAATCTTGCAGTTCTACCAAATCATCAGCTGTAGTTTGTATAGCTGGAACTCCTTCCAGTTCTACGTTATGACCATAAATTTGTTTCCAAAATAAATTCCTTTTCTAAAAAGGTGGCATGCCGAGAAATAAAACACCTTTTGTTTCTCGGTGTGGTAGAAGATATTCCCTTACGAATGCTTGGGATATCCAACAAACTTCCACAGATCTGACCTTGCCTCGAGTTTGTCTGAATTTTGCTTTTGACATAGGCCGGACAACCCCAAATCTTAACATACTTAAGAGATGGGCTCTTCCAATACCATATCTCATATAGAGTGGTAGGCACCTGATTTGGTGGGAACCCTATTCAATAAGTATGCAGTTTCTTAAGTGCATATCTCCCAAAAGGAAATAGGAAACTCGGCAGTACTCATCATAGAGCGCACCATATCACTTAGGGTGCGATTGCTCCGCCCCGATACACCAACATACTGTGGTTTATACGGAGGAGTAATGCTGAGAGAGAATCTCATTCTCCTTTAGAATTGTCCAGGAATTCCATGCTCAAGTATTCTCCTTCCTGATCATATCAAAGGACATAATACTTATACCCGTTTTGGTTCTCTACTTCTGACTTATATTCATTGAATTTCTCAAAAGGTTCAGACTTGTGTTTCAACAGGAAAACATGTGCGAATCTTAAGAGATCATCAGCGAATGTAATGAAGTACAAAGAACCGGTTCTAGCATGTGTAGACAGGGGACTTATACATCATCATGTTTTAATCCCAAGAGTTCACTAACTCTTTCTCTGTTTCCAATAAACGGAGCTATGGTCATCTTATCTTTGCGACATGACTGAAAAGTTTCACAAGATATAAATTCAAACTGATTTAAATATGCATCTTAATATAACTTAGCTAGTCGGGTCGCATTGATATGACTTAGTCTACAATACCTCAAGAAGGATTCGTTCATTTCTGAACTCTTCCTCTTATGTGTGTTCTGTACATTGAGAACTGCAGTTTGATTTAGAACGTATATGCTTTTAGATAACGTGCCTGAACGGATCAACTCTTGATATAAGAAATGTTCAAAACATTATCCAACAATACAAAATTACATCCATTTTTATTAAATAAAGAGACTGGTATGATGTTGTATATCAGGTTCGGTATCTAATAACATTCGTTCAGAATCAATGTACTTGATAATACAGAGTGATGACTGCCAACAACTTGGCTGCAAAAATTGCACCGTTTCCAACTCTTGAAACTTTGTCACGAATATCGAAAGGGCCGGAGGAACATCGTACCTTGGGAACGTAGCGCCGTTGCAAACCTGCACAAGAGGGAGACACTTACGTTCTTACGGCAGTGCTCTCAAGTGCGTGCTTCATTCCCATTCTGACTTGTCCAATTTTACTACCAGTTTTGTTTAATCATTTAAATTGAATTTTTTAATATATATTTTAGTGCATAATTTCTAACAGTGTAAGAACGTAATCGCATGCACCGATCTAATTGCATTTTCTATATTGTTTTGCTATATAAATTATTTGTTAATTGCCTCTTTACACTAATCAATCAACAAAATTTAACATATTGTTTCGTTGTTAATATTCCAATCATATTGTTGTATTGATTCTAATAATCACTAAATTGCTTTAGATGACATCCAAGGAGGACTATTGTACTATCAAGCCTGATAAATATAATGGCACTATGATTTCAAAACCTGGCAAATCCAAGTTGAATATTCGTTAACAATTCTAGGCTTAATAACTGCTATTAAAGAGAGTCACATACATGTTAACTCTTCTAATGAGTCTAGTGAAGAAAATGACGATACTACAACCACTATCCCTCCTACTAAGAAATCTAAGTATTCCTTTCAAGAGGAAATCGATTATCATTGCAAATTTCGTATTCTAATTGCTCTCAATCATTCACTCTACCCTAATTTTCTTCATCACAAAAATGCAAAGAACCTATGGACTGACTTAGAAAAGCGTTACGGTAATGACAATGCTGGAGTTGAACGTTATTCTATTTCTTCCTTCCGTAACTTTACCCTGAAAGATGATCAACCCATGAACAATTAATTACATACCTTCCAAGAGTTGGTCATGAAAGTGGTTAACTCTAGAATGATACTTTTTGAACAATTTCAGATTACCGCCTTAATTAATGTATTACCTTCTTCCTGGAAAACCTTTGCAAATCATTTTAGGATAAACCAAAATCAATACTCTCATTGATGTGATGAATTCTATTCGTATAGAAGAACAAAGGAGGACAATCCATAATCCTCCTAACAGATCTAAAGTTAATCTCACTGAGGGACAAGGGGTTGGTAGACCTCCTAGTGGATTCTAAAAGAAAAGGTTTAAAAATAAGAAAATATTCAATAAGGGTGAATGTCAGGTTAAGAACCAAAGGCCCAACAATAACGATGAAAAATTCTGCTATGTCTGTTGAAGGACAAATCACATTTCCACCAAATGCTTCTATAAGAAGACAGCTCCAATTCAGAAACCTGTGGGAAAGCCAAAGGCAACTGTAAATGTAGTGGAAAATAGTGATGGTCCAATGCTCAGGTTTGATACTCCCACAATTAATTTCTGTATTACATCTAATGAATGGTGGTTAGATAGTGAAGCAAATGTACATGTATGTTCTGATTATAAATGGTTTCATTCCTTTCATGATGAATGTCGGGGTAATGTAACACTCGGGAACACCTGTCAAGGGAAAGGGAACCATCAGGCTCTCTATGACCTCAGGGAAAACATTACTCTTGAAGGATGTGCTGTATGTTCCCAGTGTTAAGAGAAATTTAATAAGTGCCTCCTTTTTATTAAAAAAAGGGGTACAAAATTGTGTTAGAATCAAATCAGATTGTTATTCTAGAGACAATGTATTTATTGGTAAATGTTATGTTTGTGACGGTTTATTTAAACTTAATATTGTTTGTAATAATAATAATGCCTCTTTTGTTTAAATGTCACTTCTTGTAATGTTTGGCATGATAGGCTAGTACATGATAATTTTCAAACATTAAAAGGAATGATGCATTTGAATTTGATTTCTAAGATTTCTATTGACTTGTATTCTAAGTGTGATATCTTTGTTAAGGCTAAGCACACTAGAAGCACTTTTAAATCAGTAGATAGATGCACTCAAACACTTGGTTTAATACACTATGATATCTGTGACTCTAATTGACAACCTACAAGTGGTAAAAATAAATATTATGTCTCATTTATAGATGACAATACTAGATATTGTTATGTCTATTTAATCTCCACCAAAGATGAGGTATTTAATATATTTAAGAGATACAAAGCCGAAATAGAAAATATCACTGAAAAGAAAATTAAGACACTTAGATCGAACCGTGGGGGAGAATATACATCAAATGAATTTGACTCATTCCGCCAAGAATATGGTATAAGACATGAATACTCTCCTCCATATACACCCGAATCTAATGGTGTTGCAGAAAGGAAAAACAGAATGCTAATGAACATGGTTGACTCCAGGTTGATTAGTTCTGGAGCCCCCGAAAACCTACGGGGTGAAGTAATCTTATTGACATGCTATATACTCAATCGTATACCTTATAAACCCACAAACCAATCTCCTTTTTCCTTGTGGTTCAGTAGAGCACCTAAACTTGATTATTTTCGTGTTTGGGGATGCCTTGCACAAGTATGTGTTCCCTCATATAAGAGGAATAAAATTGGCCCTAAAACAGTTGACGCTTTATTTATAGGTTATTCACTAAATAGTAATACATATAAATTTATTGTTTTGCATTATGGGATTAATGAAATTATGCTTAATACACTTATTGAAATAAAGGATGCTACTTTCTTTGAAAGCACATTTCCTTACAAGTCTTTTATTTTTAGATCAGTTGATATTCCTACAACTATTCCTACTTCTACATTTGATCTACCTAGTACTTCTCAAATCATTGAACCAAATAATGATACATCTGCTTCAACTCATGCACCCGAACCAGAACCTAGAAGGAGTAATATAAATAAGTGTAGAAAGGTACTCACTGATGACACTATGTATTATCTTCAAGTAGAAGGAGATTCTTCTACCTATGAAGAGGCTGTGGCATTTTCAGGTGCTAAATAATGGAAAGAAGCCATTAAAAGTGAGATAGATTCCATTCTAGAAAATAAAACTTAGGTCCTATCTGACTTACATCCTGAAAGTAAAACTGTAAGAGGCAAGTGGATATTTAAAAAGAAACTTAAACCTGTTGGTTCAATTGATAAATATAAGGTTAGATTAGCTGCTAAGGGATTTACCCAACACAAAGGTATAGATTATACTGACACTTATGCACCTGTAGTAAAGATTACCACCATGCGAACTTTGATTGCCTTGGCCTCCAACCATAATTTATTAATCCATAAAATGGATGTCAAGACAGCCTTCTTGAATGGTGATTTTGATGAAGAAATATATATGGAGCAACCTCCAGGTTTTGTAGAAAAGGGAAATGAGTATAAAGTTTGCAAATTTATAAAATCCCTTTATGGCCTAAAATAAGCTCCAAAGCAGTAGCATAACAAGTTCGACAAAGTTATTTTTAGCTATGGATTCACTATTAATAAGTTTGATAAATATTTTTATTTCAAATCTATTGATAGTGAGTTTATGGTTTTATGTGGATGATATTCTAATTTGTGGCTCTACTATAGTTGTAATATCTGAAGTAAAATCATATTTATCATTAAGTTTTGATATGAAAGATCTAGGCGAGGCTAACTATATACTTGGTATGAAGATCACTAAGTTAGGAAATGGTTATCCTTTTTCCTTATCGCATGCTATAGAAAAACTATTAAAGAAGTGTAATTATGTTGATGTCAAGCCTGTTTCTACTTCTTTTGATCCTAATATTTGTTTAGTTAAGCATGATGGACAACCTGTAATGCAAAATAAATATGCTCAATTGATAAGATCTTTAAATTATATTTCTACTCGCGCTAGACCTGATATATTATATGATGTTGGGAGATTAAGTAGATTCACTAGTAACCCCAGTGAAGAATATTGGAAAGCTTTGAAACGATTGTTCAAATATTTAAAGGGTATAATGGATTATTGTTTAGCATACTCGAACTTCTCAAACCAAATTGAAGGGTATAGTGATTCAAATTAGATCGCAGATACCTTAGATGTTAAGTCTACCACTGGATTTGTTTTTGTATTTGGTGGTGGAGCAATTAACTGGGGTTCTTGTAAGCAAACAATAATTGCTCATAGCACCATAGATGCAGAAATGATAGTATTAGATACCGCGTGTACTGAAGAAGATTGGTTAAGGAGTTTGATAATGGAAATTCCTTTTATTTGTAAACCAATCACAGCTGTGACAATACATTGTGGCAATAAATCCTTACTTGAATTATTGGAACAATAAAATTGTAATAGAAAGATGAATAACTTCCTACAACTAAGATATGAGACAATAAAGAATTTAAAGAAAAACTTTATTGTGTCTCCTATGTATGTGTTTATCCATCTAAATTTGGCAGACAATCTAACTAAGGGTTTACCAAAATCTAAGATCCTTAAAGTATCGTAGGAAATGGGGCTCAGGCCTATAATGTAATCACCAATAGTGGATACCCAACCTCATACAGGTTTTGTAATGGGAAGAACGAACCTATTAACGTGAACTTGGGAGCACGCTACTAAAGGAGTTAAATTCCAGTCCTATTCCTATGATGTTATGCTTCAGTTGTTAAATTAAGGATGAATCACTGACTCTTAATGGTGTCAAATGCATATTATTTGCGAGGTACTCTAACAACAAGCATCCTCTTGACATCACCTGAGTGAGATTGCCATGAGGCTGTGGTTGTGGGTAATTGAGCTGCAACCCTATAATTCTCATGAGAATCAAATTACCGCGCATGGCCTTAAATGTGCAATCCGTTTTTGATTGTCCTAAAACTTGTCTCACATTGTATGTGTTTTTAATAAACGATCTATAAATAAGATATAGTTTTGTAAGGTCAATACGACTACTATATTCTTGCAGTCGGGAGTTATTACACAAGATATAGATTCAAGTCGATGTGGCACCTATATTGATATACAATATAAATCGATACTCGGATTCATTATTTACTTATTTTTATTATTATTTTATTGTGTTTTATATCAGTTAAAGTTTGAATTTTTGTGGAGGAATTGTTGGAAGTTGAGTGGAAAGAAATAAACTTTAGGAAGTAACTTTAGTCCCACATCGGGAAAACTAAATGTTTTTTATGTGCTTAAATAAGTTACCTCCATATGGATTATTAGTAACATTTGTACTGTGTTTTTGTTGAAACATACGCGCACGCCATGCCCGACCGAGCCTGAGCCTCCCATGGGCACGCGTCCTGCGAACATGAATGTCTGTTCGATCTAGGCTCCGAGGTCCTACATTGGTTTTATCTTTTTGCATATTTAATTTTTTTTTTAACTGAAATAAATTCAAACGAACGGATGTAACTGTTGGAACAGTTAGTATAACCGTTCCCAGGTTTTTAAAACAGTTGTGTTCTTTAGAGACACTGATTCGGGTCTTATAAATAACCTGAATCATTTCTTCTTCAAAGATGCAAGTTTTACCGTTTTCTATCTCTTTCTTTATTGGTTTTATTCCGAGCATCGGTGTGAGACAAGGCAGGATACATACTGTCCCTGCGACTTGTGCGAGTCGGGGATATCGAAAGGGCCAGGGAAAGCCACACCTTGGAAACGTAGCGCCGCTGCAAACCTGCACAAGAGAGAGTCAGTTACGTTCTTACGGTAGCGTAATCAAGTGCATACTGTTGGGGTAAAAAATTGCACCCCGGTTGACCAAGTCAAAATCAAAGTCAATCCCAAACCAAGTGGGCCCAAGCTCAGGTCGAGACCGAGCATAGAAGGGACCGGCTCCATGACAAAAAGAATGAAGCCATAAATTAGTTTAATGTAATTCTTTTTTTAGAAATAAATATATGTAAAATGGGGGAAAAGCCAAAATTTTATAAACCCCATGGCTTATGCGCAAAAAAGAGATAAGAACATAAGACATAAGGTGGCACAAGTTCCATTTGGCAAAACTCAAGGGGTTACATGTAAAGTGTATAGCCTATAAAGGCAAACGTGATGAAAAATCAACAAATTTTTTATTCTTTCAAAAATTAGGGTTTGTTCCTCCATCCTCACTCTCTCAAGTTCTCCATCTTCCTCTTCATTTTTCAATTAAATCAAAAGCTTAGCTCTCTTTTTCTCAAAACTAAATAAAGTTTTACCATAAACCCATTGAAGGAGAGTTTAACTCTTACATCCAATCAGAAAAAAAAGAGAAGAAGGGAAACCCACCTCACAAGGCTCTATCAAGAGAAGAAAATGGGTCTTTTTTCATCATCCAAGATCTAAATTTTGGAGTTTCAAGAGATCCCATTTGGGTTTCTTCTCAAAAGAAAAATGAGAAAATCTTTTGGAGTTTAACTCCATAATAAAAATTCTTTGGAGTTTAACTCCACAATAAAAATCCTTTTAGGAGTTTAACTCCATTTAAAATCTTTTGGAGTTTAACTTCATAATAAAAATTCTTTTAGAGTTGAACTCCACAATAAAAATCCTTTTAGGAATTTAACTAATTCTTTGGAGTTTAACTTCACAATAAAATCCTTTTGGGAGTTTAACTCCATTTAAAATCTTTTGGAGTTTAACTCTACAATAAAAATTCTTTTGGAGTTGAACTCCATAATAAAAAAATTCTTTTGGAGTTTAATTCCGCAATAAAAATCTTTTTGGAGTTAACTCCACTTAAAATTGTTTTGGAGTTTAACTCCATTAAAAAAAATAGAAGAAATAAAGTCTTTTGGAGCCTACTGAGAGCAGTGGGAGCTTTCTCCCTTCACGTGAAGGGAGGGGGGAGGCTCCCACTAAGTGGGAGTGAGAACCCCCCGTCACATGAGGGAGAGGGAGCTCCCACTAAATGGGAGCTTTTCCCCCTCTCACGTGAGGGGGAGGCTCCCATTAAGTGGAGCTCCTCGCTCCCCCACGTGAGGGGGAGGCTCCCACGTGAGTGAGAGGGGGTTTCCCCTCCCCTCCTTTTTATTATTTATTATTTTTGTTTATAAAAAAAAATTAAAAATAAAATAAATAATTTTTTTCCAAAAAAAAAAGTTTCTTTGAATAATAAAAAAATTCATTCGTTACAAATAGAATGATGAATAAAAAATTAACACGTCCCTATTGTTGTATAAAAAACACACACCAACTCTTCGCATTGATTTCACATGACCAGTTTGACCCGTCAATCGGAGGTTCGCCCACTCCAAAAGCGAGGGGTAATTAACGGCAGCTTGGTCTGTGGCTGCCGGTGATTCGGATTTCCACAATCAATAAAACCCCAGCCTCCCCCAGGAAGAGGAAATCTGTACATGCCTGACAAGCGGGCGCATTCCCATCTCAATGGGGTGATGAAAAACACCCTACAGATTCTGGTATGTCCGGTGGGACCTTTTCTCTCCTCCTATATTTCGGGTTAAACGTTCATGCGTACTCAATCAACATATATATCGATTGGCTGTACTGAAGTCATTTTTTGTGTACAGGTTAATAGCTTTCAGTCATAATCTCGAACTCAGCAATCATGTCTCCCAAGATGAGCTTTGTTTTTTACGCCACTCCGATTCCCTATGCGGTCAAGATCAATGCCCGCGTGGTTCTCCCTGCAAGACTTAGCCGGTAATGGGAGGAACCGCCCTATCAATTTGTTTCCGTCATTATCTACCCTGTCGTAAGCGCTTATCTGGCGGAGGTCCCGGCAAACTAAACGGCCAAACTGACCTCAAGGGGCAGGAGGCCGAACATTGTGGTCGCCAAAACATCCCACCCCAAATGCAAATCCGTATTCGAACAGCTCTCCGTTGTTCCGACTGGGGGAAAGGCCGCCAACACCAATAGAGCTACAAAGCATCTCTAACAAGCTCAGACGGTGCCCTTGACAATCACGCGAGCAGGCGTATTTCCTGGACTCTCTGTCAATCGGTCTACGGCGTCTTCCTGAAGGGCCGAAGCTTGCCAAGTGCTTAAAACGGAAAAATTGAGGCGGAAGTGACTCAGATATAGAGCCAACAAAAGGGCCAGGGCTCCGGCCAAGTTGAACCTTGTGAGGTTCCAAGAGCAGGGTTATCCCGCATCGACAGATGAGTCGGTCGTAAAAGTCAGCAACTCTTTAGAACCCCTGAAGTGGGTTCAGAAAAACCCCATAACTGCCAGAATCAAGAAGACAACAATCCGAACGATACTACAAAGAGTCTTGTCCCAGCCCCAACAGAGAAAGCATGACACCGTCTCTTCAAGAGTCTATCAGGCACTCCGTGCCGCGCGAAAACAGCGGGGCAAAGCCAAAAAGGAAGCTCCAGCACCATTCAAGAACCCAGTTAGGCCAGTCGCCTTCAGTCGATTGCCCGTTACTGAAACAGGAGGGCCACAATAGCGATCCGTGAAATCAGCTGCCAATAATGAAAAGATGGTTGGATATGTAATCCATACGGTCTATATAGCGGGCGCGCGTCCCAGCGACAACTTGCGCAGCAAAAGCAAGGATGGGGCCACCACATCCCAAGCGCAATCCGGCTTGAATGTGGTTGCTGCTTCCCAAGATCAGCCGCCTCCGCTGGATGATGAAAATCCTCTCGATGAGGCCGATAGGTAGAAAGACCCCTCAGTCCATGTGGAGTCAAGCTCGGATAGCGAGGAAGAGCTGACTTTCTGACCCAGACTGTAGAGCAAGAGCTGCTTCAAGAGCTTCGAAACAGCTCAGGAGTAAAGATAAAGAGATGGCCAAGCTCTATTCAAAAATTGACGACCTAACGAACATTGTGATGCAGCTTACGGCTCAAATTGCTCGAGCGCCTCCCAAACAAGCACAAGTCTCTACTCATGAGTTGGGTGATGACAACCCGAAGCAACCGATGCCTGTCCCATTAGGCCTAAGATTGGGCGAGCCGCATGAGAGCCGACCACATTCCGTTTCTGGGGACGCCCGAGCCCCAGATAGCACCATCTTGTTAACACAAGATCGGACAATGGATCTGGTCATTAGCAAGGTTAAAACATTAGTGGCAAAGCCGAAACTCAGAAAGAAATTGGCAGTAGTGGGCGGCCATATCCCGCACAGTACGATCTGATCGAGTTCCCGAGCGGCTACGTCATTCCTAAGTTTAGAAGATTTGACGGGACGGGAAACGCAAATTAGCACGTCGCCAACTTTAAAGCGTCGTGCGGAAATACAGGTGCAATGATGCGCTCCTTCTTCGTCAATTTGTCAACAGCCTGATTGGTGTCGCTTTTGACTGGTACGCAAGTATACCAGACGGGTCCGTCACTACTTTTGCTCAAATGGAGTCTTTGTTTCGGTAAAAATTCATGAGTGTTAGTGACAAAATCCCTATTGTGTTAGTTATATGTATGCCCTATAGGCCATTACTGTACATACGATGTATATTGTAATGGATGCTTGGACATATATAGAGAGGACTTTTTTGCTCGACATGATAGTATACTATCTGGTTGTACTTTATCTAAACATGTACTCTGATTGTCTCTATGTTACATGTTGATAAAGCCCTTAGGATATGTACTCGACTACTGGGACTATGATGAGATCATACTAGTGGGGCCACGGTAGTCGACGAGTACATCATATAACTGTTCCTAGTCGAGGGTGTATCGAGACAGGGCATCGATACACCAGAGTAGACTAGCGTATACGCATCTTGACCCATATGATGGGCGATGGATGATCCCATATCCATCGGTGTTTGACATCAAGGATGGTGTACGGGTGCTCAGTAAAGACTGGGTACACTGGACGGACTCGCCGAGAATTCCCAGATGGTATTATACCTCACGTCAGATGGCAGTTCTCCGGTGACACTGGTACAGAGTAGTCTGTTGACCCGAGATCGTCATAGAGTCTTGTGTGATTCCCACTGTGCTTTGATTTCCATCATACCACGTCCAAGAGGGCGTGCAAAAAGGTGGCTTTTGGGTACAGTCCCGAATTACATGGAGGCAATAAGCGATAGGAGGGGATTCGTCTCTCCCGGTATATGGAGTTGATGTTGTGCTGTGTTCGATTGGCTATAACCGGAAATCCCTGGCCAGGGTTGCTGAGATTTACTGGTAAGTGTTATCATTAGTTTCTCGAACTGTTATAGACCTCATAACGACACGACTTATCAAGCTACTGGGGTCTGACATTTACCAACCCTAGGCGAGATATGCGACATATCAGACGACGAGACCGGACTGTACGGGAGTGTTACTGTTTGGATTCACAGGAGAATGTACAAGCTTGCTTGTTGATCTTCTGAGAGCTCAATACCTGGGTAGCTGTTACGTTTAGCTGACCGCTTGCAGCTTGTGGGTGTTTGATATGATCATCACCTACTGCCGGCGTATTGACGATTCTTTAGAGTCCTACACAGAGCTTTCTTGACTCAAGCAAAACGGAGTAGGGGCACGTATGTGATATGTGCGGGACCGAGGATAATGCGATATGAGATACCGTATTCTATTCTCGCGATATTTGATATCAGCCGGGGCATCGGATCAAGTGTTGATTCGATGAATCGGTACGGATAAATATTAGTCGGTTATATGCGATATAGCCGGATTATCGGATCAAGTGTTGATTCGATAATTTAATGTATAATAATATATATGATATATTAAATTACATTAACTAATATTAGCTCACTAAAAGATTCTTTTTCTCACTTGGGTAATACATTGATATATATGCGATATATGTTAATTGTATTATTTTATTTGGTTACAATAAATATTATATATGTGATATATAATATTGTAACATGATGTGATAACTAATGCAACATGTTTAGTAGAGATTAAACAAGATTAGGGTTTGATTTGGGTTAATGCTTTCTAGATGATTCTAGAAGGTTTAGTTTTGTTTTATGAAAGATATTTTGTTATGACTCATGCTTTAACCCAACCCAAACCCTAACCCTAGTTAATTCTCTACATGGGTTTAGTTGACCATAGTTGCATTAATCATCATATTTATCCTTTCATTATTCATCACAAAAGGTTTCATGTTGATTGTTCATCTTCTTCCTTCTTTCTTTTCATAGGAAAAGCTTTCTAGCTTTTTCAAGGTGATGAAAAATGAGTGAGCAAATGAAAATAAAAGAGAGCAAAAATCCTACTTCATCATTCTCATCTATCCTTGCCCTTTAGATAAGAGTGTTCACTTCATTTAGTGAGTGTTAGCTTGTGTTAATGAAACTTCAAGGTAGATCATCTTTGTTATCGAAGATCGGAAGCAAGACTGCATCTTTCTCTTCGTGGAGCCTCTCGAGAGTCCGGGACACGATGATCGCAGCGAAGGGACCTCAACACGGAGCTTAAGAAATGAAGGACCGGATCTACAAAGGTTGTAATCCCTCTCACTTAGTGTTAAAGAGTTTGACATGCTTGTTTTCGCCAAAACCCTAGTTTAAAGATCCGGCTTCGGTTTGTTCGGCACGGCTAAATTTTTAATCGGGCATGGTTGATGCCTTGTAGAACCTTGTGAGCGTGCATAGCAACCCTACAGTGGTATCAGAGCCAAGCTAGAGCTTTAGGCGAAGTCTAGACGAAGTTTAAAGTCCGATCGAACCCGGAAACCCCGATGTTTACCCTTCTCTGTACATTTTTAAAAAATGTGGTTTTTTATGAATTAAAAATTCTCAGAAAAACAATCAGGAAAAACTAAGAATTACTGTGAAGTATGGTCCACTAAGTCGCTCACGTGACCGTGGAACCGTAGCCAAAGCATGGGTTTGGCGGCGGTTCCGCGGCCAAAATTTCGACTTAGTCCCTCATATTTCATATATTTATTCTTAGGTCCTTTATTGTCATTTTTTTCTGGGAATATTTTAATTCCACTCAAGTGTTGAGTTTTCTAGGGTTGTATTGGGGACTTGTTGATTCCATCGGATAATTTAACTTCGTTTAGTTTTGTCCGGATAATTTTAGAAACTGTTAAAAAGTTCGAACGGATATCAATAACTCACTTTTTCCCCTGTCGGAAATTTTTTCAAAAGTTGGATTTTTTCTCGAGTTTGAAACTTTCTAAGTCGTGCAAGTAACGCGGTGGACCCTCTAGAAGACAACAAATCTTAACTCGATTATGTGACCGTCTTGAACTGCTTATAAACCTTAGGGTTTGGGGCAGTACGGCGTGCCACATGTGAGGCGTTGGCTTGACCCTTCTACGGCTGGACCATTGGTACTGTGGCATATGCTGGATGTTTTTAAACTGATTTCAAGTGTTGAGATATATTGGGGAAATCTTGGGTGTTTGATTATTCGATCGGAAAGTTTAAAATTGTCTATTTATCTGAAACGTGATACAATATTTGGAATCCACAGGTAGTTATGAGATAACTAATTTGAATGTTATAAATCTAGCAGTTCAGTCTCAGATGATCGGTTGCCACGGAATTTTGATGTGATCAAAAGTCCGTCGCAATCACGTAGTGTACGCGGATACTCGCCGGGTAAACTTAATAGACAGCCACGCCCCATAGCCCCGACCAAGTGACTGTAGGAGAACCCCGTCGCCAAAAGCATCCGTTCGGATGCTCGCGGCAGCGGTGTTCCGCCTTAGTGCACTTCGTCGACGGCATCCGGGGGTGCGGCCGTCTACTAAAGTTTGCGACGAGCATTCGATCAGGATGTCGGGAATCTTGTTGAATTGCCCGACTTGATATTGAAAAGAGTTTTCGATAATGAGACTAAAATGCGGGGTTTATAATTGTTAGGCATGCGATGTCTAAGGAATTCAATTGATTAGGCATGCGATGTCTAAAGAGGTTGCGGATTCCAACTGTTGTAGTTTTACACTTTCTTTTCTGTGACCGTAAGCGTAGTATGTGGTGTATCGTCTGCTTTTTTGCTATACATCAACGACAATCGGGATACGCATACTTGCTTACGTTGATGATATGAGATATTATGTGTTGCTGTGATATGTTGTATTGGATCGTCGCGTTTGAATAGCCGGGGGTTTTATGTGAGATGAGAGTTTTTTCTTTTTCATTCATGTAAAATTCATATGTATGTAATATTCTTTTATTGGGGCACTTCCGGGCTGAGGATGATGTCACCATTGTATATTATTTACTTTTCCGCATTAGGTAGACCCAAGGCGGGGAGCACAAGTAACCGGATTCTGGGGTCCAGTGGGAGACCATCTCGAGGAGTCGAGACCGGGTCTCGTAACCCTAGAATTGGCAGTGTTGCTTGCCGCTCTCGTAGGGGTCTAGGGATGTGGGTTTGGCTATTCATCGCGACCGTGGAATCCGTATTTTGTACAGGCTTGTATTGAAAACACGGACATCCTAGTATATCCAATATTTCATATATGTTCTTCTGCTGCATTGTTCTGTGATGAGATTATATTACTGCATGAGATGAATGTTTATATTATATATACGAGATATATGTTATATTGCAGATTTCGTTTCAAATGTGATGCTTGTGAAGCATAATTAAAAATGGGACTTCATTAATGAGATTAATGAAACTAAAAGAAACCTAAGATATTGTAGAAACTTGTTTAAAAACTGGTAGCTCTAGTTCTTGCTTTGCATAGCGGTGTTCCTTGTAGAACATCCAGCACCTTATTCGATAAGGAAAGAGCCGAGATCCCTTCACCGCTCTTTAGTGAAACTAGCAGATGCTACAAACTCGGTTTGTCTTTTGAATGCTTTTATAGTTCTTGCTTTGCACAGCGGTATATATGATATACCCTGCACCTTATTCGATGAGGAAAGGGCCGATGATCCCTTCACCGGGAGTGACCCCTTTAGCAAAACTAGAAAAGCCTCAAAAACACTCCATTTAAAAATCACTCGATTCTACAACAATATCAAGTTTATTACGCAAAGGGTTTTCTTAAAAACCTGATGTAGCCCTCCGTCATTTCAGATAAGTAGTATTTAGTGTTCGTGCTGCGTTTGTTGACCTCTATCAAGGCGTAGTGTGCGGTAGCTGATTAGTGCTTATCTGTATAAACATATGATGTGATTGATTTAGGGTAGTCGTGTGACCTTGTTGACCTCTGTCAAGGGTCGTGCGGGTGGGTTTACTTCAATCAGGAAATGACGGGATGAACTTGACTAGCAGCCTATAGTTTGTTGACCTCTGTCAAGGTCATAAGACGCTAGGGGTAAAATATTATTGGGAATTTCAAGTGTTGAAATTTGCAATGAGATTGCATACCTTCTATGAGATAGTTGGATCCCGATACCCGCTGCGAGTAAGAGTTACTCCTGGGAGAGTTTTACACATTACAATTAGCCAATCAAGTAGGTATCTAGAAAGGTGTTAACGGGGTTACGCCTCTGGGAAAACGAGGTTTACATTAATTAGGTTCGTGTGAAAGCACGGGGGACCTCCCTCAAAGTACCGACACTGGCCTGGCTGAAAGATTGGCAAACTTGTAGGGTGTAATTAATCCCATTAATCCCAGCTAGTCTTTCCTTTTAGGGTTTGAAGGAAAATTTGATTAAAACAGTGGGAGACATCCTGATTAGATATATTAGATAACCAATCTAATCTTGCAAGAGCATACGCTGAGTGTTTTCTTCTCTCTCTCTCCAGGTAGCGACCATATCACGCCTTAATCAAGATAATAAAATGGATATATTGACCGAACCCGCTTGTTATACTGAGCTGGGGAACATTGGTCCCGCTCCAACTTATAATTGTTATAAGACAGAGCAGGAAATTGGGGATTACCAGAATTCCCGTGCCGCCCAAACGAAGAAAGTGCATACTGATGCATCATCTTCGGGTGTGTTCATTACAGAGAACTGTTTCTCAGTATCCTTTACGTCCTGGGTATGAGATACCGTATCAGGATCCCGCATATGTAATCCGTTACATGGGCTACAGATAGGTAGAGAACTGAGAACGGGTGATAAGTTTCATGAGATAAAAACGGTGCAAGTGTTGCAGCCAAGTCTGTTGGTCACTATCACCCTGTATTACCAGAATACATTGATTCTGAACAAATGTTATTAGATACCGAACCTGATATACAACATCATATCAGTCTCTTTATTAGTAAAGAAGGATATAATTTTGTATTGTTGGATAATGTTTTGAACATTTCCTATATCAAGAGTTGATCGGTTCAGGCACGTTATCTAAAAGCATTGACTTTCTAAATCAAACCACAGTTCTTAGTGTACAGAACACACACAAGAGGAAGAGTTCAGAAATGAACGATTTCTTCTTGTGGTATTGTAGACTAGGTCATATCAATGCGATCCGACTAGCTGAAGTTACATTAAGATGCATATTTAAATTGTTTGAATTTACATATTGTGAAACTTGTTGGTCATGTCATAAAGATAAGATGATCACAGCTCTGTTTATTAGAAACAGAGAAAGAGTTAGTGAACTCTTGGGATTGATACATGCTGATGTATGAAGGTCTCCAGTCTACACATGCCAAGACCGGTTCTTTGTACTTCATTACATTCACTGATGACCTCTCAAGATTCAGACATATGTTCCTGTTGAAACACAAGTCCGAAACTTTTGAGATTATCACAGAATATAAGTTAGAAGTAAAGAACCAAAAACGGGTATAAGTATTATGTCCTTTGATGAGATCAAGGAGGAGAATACTTGAGCACGGAATTCCTGGACTATTCTAAAGGAGAATGAGATTCTCTCTCAGCATTACTCCTCCATATACACCATAGCACGATGGTATATCGGGGCGGAGCAATAGCACCCTATGTGATATGGTGTGCTCTATGATGAGTAATACTGAGTTTCCTATTTCCTTTTGGGAGTTATGCACTTGAGAAGCTGCATACCTATTGAATATGGATTCAATAGTAACCAACGAACCTCAGCCTCTCCGCCAATCTAGTAGGGTTCCTCACCCACCTGAGAGATACTTCGGTTTCTCTATGACAGTGGGAGCGAGGATTACATCATGAGATGATGACCCAACTAGTTTCGAGCTGGCCATCAGGAGTGAGACTCTGTAAGAATGACTGGATGCTTATCGATCTGAGATGGAATCCTTATACACCAACAAAGTATGGACTTTGGTTGCTTTATCTGAAGGGTTAAATCCCTATCAGGAGCAAGTATATCTTGAGAAGATTACTTGGTGTACATGGAAAAGTTGAGACTTTCAAAGCTATGCATAAGTCCATCCAGATCATACTTGCCACTGCTACATACCATGACTATGATATATGGTGGTTGGGTGTCATGACTGCTTTTCTAAATGATGTTTTAGAAGAGAGCGTCTATAAGTACACAGCCAGAGGGCTTCGTAGACAGTGGGAGCAGCGGAAACGTGTGCAAGATATTTTATGTGATAAAACAGGCATCGCGGAGTTGGAACATCTGTTTTGATATGGTAGTCAAAGAGTTTGACTTCATCAAAATGGTAGATGAACCTTGTATATACAAAAAGGTAGTAGGGAGTATGGTGGTAATCCTCGTAGAGTACGTGGATGACATACTCTTGATAGAGAAGGAGTTTCCTATGCTACGCTCGGTCAATCTCCGCTTATCACAAGGATTCTCCATATAGGATCAAAGTGATACCTCCTAAATCCTGGGTTTTGGATCTATGAGATAAATCTAATTGGATGTTAGGATTCTTACTAGTTGTAGTGAGATGGTATCAATCGATCCGGGGGAGAATCACTGGAATGGTTCCAGGGTGATAAGGACGACTGAATGTCAGTCGCAGGCATTGTCTTTACCCTCAGTGGAGGGACGGTATGTTGGAAGAGTTCCAAGCTAGATACCGTGACATACTAGACGATTAAAGGCAAGATACATCGTTACCAAGAATGCTACCAAAGAGGCAGTCTGGATATATATAAGTTCATGAGATGAACTTCGTTCCTACCATTGTGTGACAATGGAGTTGTGGTTTTTGCCAAGGAACCCTCGTCCCATCAAAAATCCAGATATAATTCTTAGGCAGTATCACCTGATCATGGAGATGGTTGATCTCCAAGGTGATCGAGGTTAGGAGAGTAGACACAGAGGACAACAGCGCGGATCCACTCACAAAGGCCTTTTTCCCAGTAGAGACTTTTATGGGATGGTTGAGTATGAGATACTTCAACCACAGCTAATTGTTGGGTATGTGATACCACAACAAATGACCCTAGTGCAAGTGGAAGATTGTTAGTTATATGTATGCCCTAGAAGCAATTACTGTACATACGATGTATATTGTAATGGATGCTTGGACATATATAGGGAGGACTTTCTTGCTCGACATGATAGTATACTATCTGGTTGTACTTTATCTAAACATGTACTCTGATTGTCTCTATGTTACATGTTGATAAAGCCCTTAGGATATGTACTCGACTACTGGGACTATGATGAGATCATACTAGTGGGGCCACGGTTGTCGACGAGTACATCATATAACTGTTCCTAGTCGAGGGTGTATCGAGACAGGGCATCGATACACCAGAGTAGACTAGCGTATACTCATCTTGACCCATATGATGGGCGATGGATGATCCCATATCCATCGGTGTTTGACATCAAGGATGGTGTACGGGTGCTCAGTAGAGACTGGGTACACTGGACGGACTCACCGAGAACTCCCAGATGGTATTATACCTCACGTCAGATGGCAGTTCTCCGGTGACACTAGTACAGAGTAGTCTGTTGACCCGAGATCGTCATAGAGTCTTGTGTGATTCCCACTGTGCTTTGATTTCCATCATACCACGTCCAAGAGGGCGTGCAAAAAGATGGCTTTTGGGTACAGTCCCGAATCACATAGAGGCAATGAGCGATAGGAGGGGATTCGTCTCTCCCGGTATAGGGAGTTGATGTTGTGCTGTGTTCAATTGGCTATAACCGGAAATCCCTGGCCAGGGTTGCTGAGATTTACTGGTAAGTGTTATCAGTAGTTTCTCAAACTGTTATAGACCTCATATCGACACGACTTATCAAGCTACTGGGGTCTGACGTTTACCACCTCTAGGCGAGATATGCGACATATCAGTCGACGAGACCGGACTGTACGGGAGTGTTACTGTTTGGATTCACAGGAGAATGTACAGGCTTGCTTGTTGATCTTCTGAGCGCTCAATACCTGGGTAGCTGTTACGTTTAGCTAACCGCTTGCAGATTGTGGGTATTTGATATGATCATCACCTACTTCCGGCGTATTGACGATTCTTTAGAGTCCTACACAGAGGTTTCTTGACTCAGGCAAAACGGAGTAGGGGCACGTATGTGATATGTGCGGGACCGAGGATAATGCGATATGAGATACCGTATTCTATTCTCATGATATTTGATATCAGCCGGGGCATCGGATCAAGTGTTGATTCGATGAATCGGTACGGATAAATATTAGTCGGTTATATGCGATATAGCCGTATTGTCGGATCAAGTGTTGATTCGATAATTTAATGTATAATAATATATATGATATATTAAATTACATTAACTAATATTAGCTCACTAAAAGATTCTTTTTCTCACTCGGGTAATACATTGATATATATGCGATATATGTTAATTGTATTATTTTATTTGGTTACAATAAATATTATATATGCGATATATAATATTGTAACATGATGTGATAACTAATGCAACATGTTTAGTAGAGATTAAACAAGATTAGGGTTTGATTTGGGTTAATGCTTTCTAGATGATTCTAGAAGGTTTAGTTTTGTTTTGTGAAAGATATTTTGTTATGACTCATGCTTTAACCCAACCCAAACCCTAACCCTAGTTAATTCTCTACATGGGTTTAGTTGACCATAGTTGCATTAATCATCATATTTATCCTTTCATTATTCATCACAAAAGGTTTCATGTTGATTGTTCATCTTCTTCCTTCTTTCTTTTCATAGGAAAAGCTTTCTAGCTTTTTCAAGATGATGAAAAATGAGTGAGCAAATGAAAATAAAAGAGAGCAAAAATCCTACTTCATCATTCTCATCTATCCTTGCCCTTTAGATGAGAGTGTTCACTTCATTTAGTGAGTGTTAGCTTGTGTTAATGAAACTTCAAGGTAGATCATCTTTGTTATCGAAGATCGGAAGCAAGACTGCATCTTTCTTTTCGTGGAGCCTCTCGAGAGTCCGGGACACGATGATCGCAGCGAAGGGACCTCAACACGGAGCTTAAGAAATGAAGGACCGGATCTACAAAGGTTGTAATCCCTCTCACTTAGTGTTAAAGAGTTTAACATGCTTGTTTTCGCCTAAACCCTAGTTTAAAGATCCGGCTTCGGGTTGTTCGGCACGGCTAAATTTTTAATCGGGCATGGTTGATGCCTTGTAGAACCTTGCGAGTGTGCATAGCAACCCTACACATTGCTGACCTCATGAGAACCAATCCGGGGAAAAACGAAAGCAACAAGGACTTCATTGCCCGATGCCGCAACCTCACTATCAAGTGCGAACCGCCGCTAGAGTAGGACCAATCCGTCATTCTCCTCATTAGGAACCTCAGCAATTGGATGGTCACATTCTTATGTACAGCAGGCTTCAAGGATGTTTCAAGAGCTGACCAAGAGAGTACAAATGTTGGAATGCTCAAAGCAAGAGTCTACCCCGGACTCTCAGGGTGACAAGTCTTAAAAGAGTAGAAAAGACGACAACCGTAAAAGTGGAATCTCCAATAAGACCAATGCCTTCAATGCGTCTGACAGTGAAGATAAGAGAAAGGCGGGCGGGTCAAAAACAGACCGGGCCCGAAAGCCAGTGCTAGGAGGAGAAGGGCTTTCCCTAGAGGAGAAAAAGAACAAAGTCTACTCTTTCAGGAGGGACAAGGTCTACAAGATATTTAAGCTGCCCTAAACAACGGTCTACAATTTCCAGATTCGAAGAGACCCCATGAAGCAAAAACGACCGATAATCCCCTGTATTGCCCGTACCACAGAGTAGTGAGCCATGCGATCGAGGATTGCTGCATTTTCAAAGACCGCGTCGAAAAGCAATACAAGACCGGAGAGATCGAGCTATCCAAGAGTGTGTTGGTGAACAACCAAGCTGCAACCACCAACTTTATACAGACAGAAGCTGAAGCCTTTTGGGAGCAGACAGCTGAATCCGCCATCCCGAGAAATGAATTCGACTCACCACAACCTCCATGGAGCATGAACATGTCCAAAAAGATGAAGAAGATAGTAAAGCTACTTCAGAAAGAGCCCAAAACAGAATGGGAGAGGTAGAAGGAGCCTATCGTTCCAGCTACCACTTCGGTTCAATCAGGCTCAAAATCTAAAAATTTCAAGAAGAAGAAAAGTGTAGCTCGACACGAAAAAGTGTCTGCAGGGAGATCGACCATTCAAAAATATATCGATTCCCTTGAAGACTATGAACAAAAGGAAAGAACTCTAATTCAATTGAAGGAGTTCTTCCCCGTAGAAGCGGCTGAGATTCTAGAGGGGTTAGAAGAAGACTCCGATGACGAGATTCCTATAGTGACCTGCTATTTCATCCACCTCGGTAGCGACTTTGAGGAAGAACTTTGTTTTCCTGAAAAGGACGAAGAGCTCGCCACGAAGGTCAACCAAATCCAGCTCAGAAGCGGCAAAGCTTTACCGCCAAATCAAGGCTACGCCCCAAAAGAGAAGGAAAAACAAGTCGCTAATGAAGAAGATAGCAGAGAGCTAGCTCATGAAGACTCGAGTCCTTCCCCATTGGACTATAATGTCTTGGCTCATCTTCGAAAGCTTCCGTCTCTCTTAAGCATCTATGATGCTCTTGTCCTGTCCAAGGATCTTAGAGATATTCTCATTCATGCTTTACAAAATCCAGAGCAGTACCACGCTAGCTTTGCGGAAATTAATATGAAAGAGGCCCAGTATACTCTGCATACAGCCGCGGTCACATGCCATGCCCCGCTTCCCAGTGTACGGTAAGGAGACGTGACGAGGCCCACTACGTATTTACTCAGAAATAAACACGCTAAATGTAATTAAGCAATATAATGTAAAACATACACAAGAGACATGAATGTAAATGAACAGCAACTTTTATTTATTAACATTTCTTTACAAGTACAACTGAAAATGTAAATACAGGAATAGAAAGCAATGCCTAAACAATGGCATAAACTGAAAATAAATATATACAAGTATCTAGAGCTCTGGGTCAATGGCGAACTGCTCCAAGTCTTCAGTACTGGGCTCGACCTCCAGAGAGTCCGATCCATCTGACAACATTTCAAAGAAAGAAGAGAAGGAATGTAGTCAGCGAACAATTGCTCGGTAAGTCCCAAGGATAAGTAGAACTAGAATAGACAGAAAGAATATAACGGGTATATTGTAAACTTTTGTTCTGATAACGCAGTTGTTTGTAGCTTGGTGCAGAATATACCAGTATATACGAGAGGAGTCCCACTATTCCGGAGACTAAGATATACGGAGCATAAGGAACCGTTAAGCCACGGAACAACAGCAATGGATATTCAGGTTAGGTGTATTAATGTGACCATCTCGTGCCACTTCTAACACATTCCGTACAAGTCTACCCCTTTAAAACCCCGTAATGTATTTTGTATTGATTGTATTATTTTGTTTTATAGATGGATGACTTGCTGAAACCATGATATCAAGTAAACGGAATGGATATAAATGGATAGTCATGTAATCGGAGTATATCCATGGTTCGGTTCGGTCGAGTCATGTTGATATAGATTGAATTCTGGTATAAATGGATTCATATTGTATTGTAGTTATACTTGAATTGAATTCAAGTCAGATTGATTTCATATTAGACTGAGACTCTGTCTGAGTCAGACACTTTAAAACAAATTGAAGCTCTGAATTAGTTTTGATGTTATCGGTAACTGCTGCACATGGACGGCAGAATTTGTGTCTTTTTCAAAGACAATTACCGTATTGATAACACCGTTTTTAGGTTGTCTACCTTAGATAGACAAGCACCCATATTCTCCGGCTCCCTGAGGCTCAAGAGAACTGGTCCCGTTTAAACCTATATTTACTAGGGTCCTTATTGTAAATTAATATAATTTGATGGGGGGTTTATGAAAAATAGTTTTGGTATATTTTCAAAATACACCCAAAGTATTTAATTATCGTCTTTAGGGTTTTCATAATTATAATTTTTTATAAAGTGAAATGTTCTAGTGGATATAACATAGATTTCATTGTATATGGTATTTTAGTGTAATATTGGATTTGTAATGGTAGTTTCATAAAATTTGTGATTTCTTTGATTTAGAAAACATGGAATATATATTGTATACTTAAAGTAAATATTTTGATAATATATATATATATATATAAATAGAACTTATTTATTAAATAGAAATCATATTTTTCTTAAAAATTCCATCGAGATCGAATGCTCCGTGAGGTGGTCTGCATCTCGCTCTACTAGGCCTGAGGATGTGCGATAACCCGCACCATCCCGATCGGGGTTCCCCAAAATAGGTTGTAGAGGCGCATTTGCAAGGAATTAAATTATACTCTTTTTAAAGAAAACGGTTTTTGAATGTTTATGGTATTTAAATGTAAACTCGTATTTTTCTTAATGTGCAAGGAATTAAAGAATACACTTCTTATGGTATTTTAAAGAAAATGTTTTTTGAATGTTTGTTGTAATGGTGAGGAAATGAGTTGAAAGGCATTGCCTCCTCCTCCTCTTGTTAATGTTTAATGTGCTTATATATATGATTCTAATTTAAAGATTGTTTATGTATTGATGTGATATGGTATTTTGAAACATGGTTACTTTGTAAGCTCTTCATATACCATATTCATTCCCTTTTCCCATTTTCAATGTTTAAGTTAAAATCAAATTGGTGTTAAGTTTGCTAAGTTGAGATATGGTATTTTGTGATGAAGTGCTTGACAATCACTTGGTTTCATATACGATATACTATCACAAACACTTAGCAAACTCAACACTAAAATCGTTTGTTCTCACTCACCAACTTGTGTTTTTTATGTTGTGGTATGCTTGCTAACCCTCGTACTTAGTGTTGATACCCCAAACTTGGACATATAAACGGTAAGTGAACAAAACGGACTCGTTTCGTGTTTTACGACGAATATCGGAATTTGATGATTTGTGCTCCGCAACCGTATTGACAAGTCATGCTTCATGCCGGGATCAACGTAAGGACGGACAACTCATGATTAAGGGAGCGTCGAAAGAATCGTCGTAATTCGACCTTCCAAGCCAAAGCCACAACCACTTCTTTCTTAACCTGTTTTCCTTATTTTTGTATTTTATATTTTTGTGACAAACAAAACTATTTGTTATTTGTTGAACCTTAAACAACAAAACCTAATACACAATTCCCTGCAGATCGACCCGTACTCGCCGGCTTGCTACAACTCGTCGTGCACTTGCGGTTTATAAATTTTAAAATGAGACCGAGCTCGCGTGCGCTCCAATTTCCTTAAAATGATTCCATTTCCAAAATATACGCATTTGCGCGCGCGGGTAAAGTTGCAACAAGTTTTTGGCGCCGTTTCCGGGGGATTGGTAGTCATTAGGTATTGTTATTTCTGGTTCGTACTAACAAATTAACTTCTAACTCAAATTTTTTTCAAAACTAACATAACAAACATTCTTTTAACTTTGCTCTCTGTTGTTGCAACCTGCTATTACTCTGCAATTAAATTAAAAAATCAAAATATACTAGTAGAATACTAATATAGCCTAGAGATTACACACAAAATTTGAGCACCATTGGACTTAATTGGACCGGCGACATTGCTCAAAATTCCGGCGCCGCCGGGTCAAGGGCGGTATTTTTGGTTTTTTCTTTTTGTGTGATCTTTAATGACTTGTGGCATTCTAGTGGTATTGTTTGATTTTTATAATTTTTAGTATGCAGGAATTGGGGCAGATATATCTCTTTTGACACTAAATATCGTATTTTTTCGACATTTCAGTTTTTAAGGAATTACGACCAGCAATCGTGTGGAGCAATGATCAAATTCAATTGCAAAACGTTAGTGAAGTATAGTGCCAAAAATCCGGGTAGTTTGACCTACGCAAGCGAACATTCAAAGACTCATAATCATTTCAAAGGGGTTTTTAAACCCAAAATCGCATCGGTACGTATTTGCTAACACCTTCGCTCAAATCCGACGCATTCCAATATTCTATCTTCTGCAGGATTCTTCGCACAAACTTTCCACCAATTGCACAGACAAGTAACCCGTATTTGTTGCAGCGCTTCATCCTAAACAGAAAAGAATTGCTTTATTGATTGAATTCTTGAATTCTTTTATTGATTTGCGCATTTGCATCTTAATACGGATCTTAAGGGCACGACCAAACAAGATATGGTAAAGGATTTCATCACCTTTCTCCGTAGCCCATAAATCACAAAACTGCATTCTTGCATACCTACAGTAATCTAAAATCAACTAGAACTTTGACTTTAAGGACTTCGCACTCATTAGGAGAAGTTGACTGTGTTTAGAACACCGCTTAACAGTATATCGTTCACGGGGTGTCTAGGCAAGTGTTCAAAAGATAGGGTTATCTGATTAAGGAACTTCACGAAAGCATTGGATAAGCTCCCCTTATCTTTGCTCTTACCTGACTTTGTGATCCGTATATCTTGAGCCCGTTTCTCGACACAGTTTTACTTCGACAATCAGGTTCTTGAGCAGGTCTAATTGACTTAGCATAACATATACTGCTAGGGGTGTGATATTCTTTGTTTTTGGTGATATTTGTGAATTCTTGTTGATATGGGTGATACACAGTTAAATTCAATTTTTCACGATTCTTATTCTTTTGTCTATACTCAGTCCCAATTCGTTTGTTCAAATTGCTACAATTCTTCCCACATTCATGAAAATTGTCCTTTTCTAAGGGGTGACCAACTGTCCCAGATTTTTGATAATGGTCATCCACCTAACATTCTTAAACCCAATCCCACTTCAATTAAAGACCTAATGATCGAAGATTTAGAAAAAGCGGTCAACAGGGTAACTGCTTTAGCATCACCACCGTCATAACCATCTCTTCCTGAAACAACTGACCCATTCTTAGGGAATGATGGTGAGATGGATGTTAGGTTGACCGCTTTAGAGAAGGTATTGAAGTGATGATTGCGGTCGAGAATCAAACAACTGCAATGCTAGCCCTGTTTATACAGCAGCCTGAGCAATTGTTTCATGCTCAAGCTCAATCTTTGGCTAGAATTAAAGAGCATGTAGCTATTGTGATTCTAAAGAGTGGACGCAATCAATTAGAACCATATAGTGTCAAGATCTGTCATCTAGGAAGTCACCCAAATAAAATAAACGATCAATTGAATTTTGATGATTTCATAGATGACGATGCAAATAAATTGACTAAGCGTTATCAGGACACACAGGAAAACCCTCTAAGTCAGTCCACCACTAACTTTCAGGTACACACTGAAGCTCCTGTCACTTGTGATTTTGAGGTTGATTTAACTGAAATATTACTTGAAGAAGAAATTCATGAACCGACTGATTTTTGCATCCCAATATTAGAGGAGGAAGCTTGTGATTTTAACGGGTATAGTTTGGATAAATTGTTCGAAAAGATCAATGATCAAGAATCCACAATTTTTGTATCACCAGTTGATATTGTTTCGGAAAAAACGTTAGTGTGGGAACCTAGCTTTCTAGATGACATTTACCCACCCATTTGCGAATGTGATGAGGGAAAAATTATATTGGGAGAGTTATGGGGCTGTAATGATAAGAATAGGATTGTGAAAAATCATAGGGAGGAAGACAACATTGATAAATATTCTTTCTGGCAAAGTTTTGAGGAATTATTTGCGGATGAACTTGATATCCTAGGTGAGTTTGAGTCAGGATCAATTAGGGAATATCCCATGAACCTTTCCTATTCCAAATTTTTTGCGGATGAACTCCAGTTTTTAAACGAACTTGACTCCGAAACTCAACGCGTGCTTTTTGAACATTCAATTCATCCAGGAAACAATTCTTTGACCTTTTCAAAACTTATTTTTCACTTTCAATGTCTTATGATCCCTATTTTTACACGCCCATACCCTTCACTAACATCTAATATATTCTTATTATTTTTCTTTTTTTGATACTTATTCTTTTATCAGCCCTTGTATTATATTGATAAATTTTTTGAGTGGCTGGTATTAACTTCTGAACTAACAATGTCGTTTAACTTGTGAATACTGTAATTAATCTTTGTTTTTCTTAGTTTTTTGAAAATAAGATCTCACCCGTTAGGGGGTGAGTGCTAAATTTTTGGGGACAACGCTGATTTAACTTTTGGTTTGAGTAAAATTGTAAGGAGTGGAATTTCTTTTTGTTGGTTTTTTTTTTTTTTTAAATTGTCCTTTATAAAAGTCACAACATCCCAGACCCTAACCCATTCTTCTCACCACTCAAACAAATCTAGAAAATTTCTCTGCTCTCCCCAAACCTTCCTCCAAAACCCTAGCCCCTTTGCTTGGAATCTCACCGGCTAGTCCCTCTAAAAATCCAGCGACGCCGGCCGTATTGCCTCTGATCGACGTTTGCCTTTGTCGGATCTGTAAGATTTTCTCTCCTCCCTCTCCTGTATTGTTTAAATTTTCTGAAAACTTCACCAACCCACAGATCATGGCCCCTTTTGAATTAGAGAGAAATTTTGTCGATGTATTCACCCACGAGGTGTTTGGGAGCTATTTTCATGATGCTATCCGACAGTTGGGGTAGAAGTTTTTGCTGTATGGGGATGAGGGGTTGTGTGCTTGTGAGCATTTGGTAGATGAGTTCTACGACACTCTTGTTGGGTTTGCCTAGCACCACACAAGGGTTTGTCTTGCATCAAGCATGCTACAATTAAAATTTTAGGATGCTAAGCAAACTAACCTAGGATCAAAACTAGAAGTTTAGGGTAACAAAAAGTATCACATACTAGATCTACTGTCTAACACTAAGAGGATAGTAATACAACCTTTGTAGACTTCCCTCTTTGACTCCTTGGATCAATTAGAGTTTGAACCGGTCTGCTTGAATCCTTCATTGTCCATGACGATCCACCCGGAGTCCTTTTGCTCAAGCTCCAAACTCCACTTGATCAAGGATGAAGCTGAAGCAAACACTCCACACTAGTGGGCTAGAATAAAGTAGAATGGTGATGTGGGTTTGGATCTCACTTAAAAACCTTTTCTTTTTAATGTCTTCTCTTTCTTTTTAAAACCCTAGAGAGCTTTGAGGAGAGAGAGGAAGAAGGAGATGGCTCAAGCTTGACTCAAGTGAATAATAATGAACAATAACCTAACATAATCCTAAGTCAATGAGAGTATGCCATGCTTAACCATGGTTACAAAAATATCTAGATATTTTGTTACTTGAGTTTAAGCAAAACCATGGGCAATGAAACCATGGTATTGACTTTGTCAACACAAGAAATGAGGGTTGAATAGTCAACCATGATTTAATTGCCATTTGGATTTTCTTAAATAATCAAAATATATAAATATGCAACCATGTGAGTCTTGCATTGCCACCACCAATGTATCATCAACTATGACACATGTATGCTTGCATGTGTGCATCCATAGCAACATATACATGCACTCATGCATGCATCATAAAAAATAGGTTTTAAGTAAAAAAGGCTAATGGTCATTGATATCAAATCAACAATTGATTTAATAAATCGGTCATATCACATACGACCCAACCAATAGAAACTGCTAGATTATAATGCGGTATCATATACACGCATTTAATAAGCACCCGCGCATATCACCATATGCACCCCATATCGTTTCGCCTGAGCTTGGTAACCCCTTTGTGGGACTCTAAGACTCGACAATACGCCGGCAGTAGGTGATGATCATATCAAACACCCATAAGCCGCAAGCGGTCAGCTAAACGTAACGGCTACCCGGGTATTGAGCGAGCAGAAGAAAAACAAGCGAACCTGTCAAAACTCCTGTCGAGCCAACCGATAACACTTACCAATTCAGTCGGGTCTCTTCGCCAGACATACTGCATATCGAGTCTAGGGATGGCATCGTCGACCCCAATAACTCAACAAGTCATGCCAATGTATAGCCTATAGATCGAGAAACTACTGATAACACTTATTAGTAAATCTCATCAGCCCTGGCCAGGGACTTGCTGATATAACCAATCGAGCATAGTGCAACATCAACCCCTAATACCGGGAGAGACGAAACCCCTTCTATCGCTCATTGCCTCCATGTTTCTCGGGACTGTACCCAAAAGCCACCTGTTTGCACGACTCGGTAGAGCCGTGGTAGGGTGGAAATCAAAGCACAGTGGGAGAACACACAAGACTCTATGGCGATCTCGGGTCTACAGACTAACCTGTACCAGTGTTACCTGAGAACTGCTATCCGACGATAGATATAATACTATATAGGAGTTCTCGGCGAGTCCGTCCAGTGTATCCAGTCTTCACTATGCACCCGCATACAATCTTGGTGTCAAACACCAATGGATATGGGATCATCCATCACTCATTACATGGGTCAAAAATCGTATACGTTAGTCTACTCTGGAATATCGATGCCCCGTCTCGATACACCTACGACTAGGGACATTTCAGAATATGCTTATAGACTACACATGTCCCACTAGTATGATCTGCATCATAATCACAGTAGTCAAGCAAATATCCTCAGGGCTTTATCAACATGTACCAAATGAATAAAAGCATGATCAAGTGAACATGTCAGGATAAAGAGTAACCGGATAGCATACTATCATGTCAAGCAAGAAAGACCCCTGAATATATATATACATGTAAAAATACATCCGCTATCAAATAATGGCCTCTAGGGCATACATATATCCAACAAATCTAAGAAATGGTGAAATACTCCAGGATCGTATTCGATTTCACTTTCAGGGTAGACGGGGGGTATTCTCAGAAGAAACGATATCCAATGTCACCAGCATCCCTACCCGACCTAGTTTTCAGAGACCGTTAGAGCTTGCCCAGTATAGGACGATCATGGGGACACGATGTGAGTTACGAGATGCTGGGCTAAATGCCCAGCAAATCTACCAAAACGTCTATACGGCTTACCGCTGGGCATACCGTAATGTCAGGGGGATCATTCGAGTTTCCTCGTTTCCAGCAATTGTGGGGCACATTGTTTATTGTTTAATGACTAAGGATTATCAATTTTGCATGGCGAGCATGCTGTTTACCACAATCAAGAAGAGTGTCGCGGCGCACAAATCACTACTTCCTGTCCTCATCACCCAAATTTGTCGCTACTACAAGGAGGAGAAAGATTTCACAGCTTGCATCACTATGTACGACACCGTCCCGGTGGAAATTGAGAGGATCTCACCAGGGTATACTGACGGCAAGAGTGAGCAGCAGATTTGGTCACCCACTGACCCCAGTGAGCATGCGGCACCACAGACTTCCTCAGAGATTTACTTAGGAGAGAACATTCCGACTGATCCATATGAACTACATAGGATGGAAGTCCGTGGCATCAAAACTTTGATCAGGCAGAATAAGAAAATAAAAGAACAACTAAACCGGATCTTAGCGAACCAGGAAGAAGCAAGCGGGAGCAGCAGAACCAAAGGCAAAGCCAAATGACGATGAGGACATCGTCATCTTCAGTTTGGGGGTGGATTTGTTTTGGATGCATTTTATATCAACATATAGTTTGTATGTGTATATTTCCTGCATTTCAGCACTTTACATTATGTATTTTTCTTTTCTTTGCATGTAGTCGCATTTCATATCTGCTTTTGTATTGCATTGTATTAAAAAAATTGAAAAATATCTTCAAAACATAAAAACTTGTTTGTCATGTTAGCTAGCGGGGGAACTTAGATTCGAAATCTGATGGTTTGGTTGATAAGTTTGAAATAACTAAATCCTTTTTGTGAGACTGACAACCCGAAAAATAACCCTCCCTTGTGTTTAACCATACCTAATATATGTCTTTTAAAACACTTTACACATGTCGTAGGTTTTTGAGAAATTTATGAAAGTCTGATATGTCTGTAAAAACTTTTGAAAACTGATAAAATATCTTTAGGATCAAGCAGCTTTGTTTTGAATTAAGTAATATCAAGACTAGTTCATAAAGTGAAGTAGATATGAAGAATATTATTGAGGTTTTAATAGAAGCTAAAAGTATGAAAAATAATCCTTCTGAAACCTTGTTGGAGTGATTACACACCTTATTCATGATAGCATCTTCGGATTAAAAAGAAAAAGCTGGCTATATCTCCGTTTTCACTAAGTTCAGAATATTTTAAAAAAACGAGTCTTTTGTTTTGTGGCCTTGATAACTTGGGTAATTAAGTCCTTGGGGTGTCTCCACACCTAATGCCCTAAAACCATCTGGTTTGGGAGTCATTGACCCAAATCTCGCTAAGTTTTCAATCGCCAAATAAAATAAGCTAAGCAAGTGTTCTCTCCGGGTTAAAAATCCTCACAGTTCTTTGTGGAAGAATAATCTTGGCGGAGACGAGTTTTCTTATAAAACAGTTTTTTTTATGGAGATATGAAAGTTTATATTTATAAAGACGTTTTGCACAATAACGAAAGGTGTGTATGAACAAAAACAGGTAAAAGGTAGGAGTGGAAAATAAGACTTAGGTTCTCTATTAAAAGTGATATAAATTCCGACTTGAAATCTAACTAGAGAATGAAACTTAAGAAAATCTTAAACTCCTTTCAAAACTCGTGTGATCCTTTAGAAGTCTATCCTGGTCTATATTTATGACATGATGACCCTAATCAAGTTCTTAAAAACTTATGGACACTATCCGTACAATCACGTAAAGACGCATATAAGCTTATGTTAAGCAAATTGTGAGGAGTGAAAAATAGGGTTTGATGCTTTCTAACTTGGATAATAGAACTTCCAACTTTGATATCTAACTTAAGATTAGAATCAACAGTTTCTCCACGGCGTTAACTTGACTGGATTTTGTGGGTGTAATCCGTTGAAAACCGTCAGGAGACAACACTCCTTCTACTAGGGACATCTAGAGGTTTAACGTCTTGTTGCACGTGCTCAGTGCAATCGCGTTCCCTATGAAAGTAAGGCTAGGATTTTTTGTTTAGCTCGGGACGAGCAAAAGATAAGTTTGGGGGTATTTGTTCATCTCAGAAAACTGCATTTTAATACCGCTCATTCATTATCTATTTTGTTATATATCGGTGCTATTAACCAGTGTCTGCTCAGTAATTACAGATTACAGGTATTCGTAATAAAATAATGGAAACACACTCAAAATCATGGATATAACACTTGGGATTCGACACAGCAATTAGAACTGAGAACCGACCGATATTCAAAGAGCTCTTTTGCAATAAAAAAGTGTGCACACAATTTTTGTCCAACATAATACATATGTGACACTAGCTCTTTGACATGGACCGTATGGGGGCTGCCTTTGCACAATTTATGCAAGTGGGCACATGTGTAGGCATGATGGGTAATAAATGCAAAAAGTTTTGATGTGAAATTAGCATCAAGTTTCCCTCCATGTCTCTGAATGCAAACCAGGTTTAAATAGATAAATCAAACAGTATCAGAGGGATTGTGGAGAGCACACAAGTCCACCATGCAAAGACGAGCCCATATGCTCGGATTTGGGCCGGCGAGACCCCAAGAAAATCCGGCGACACCGGTCCCCTTAGGTCCTTTTCCCCCCATTTTTCTTCTGGTCATTTCTTTAGGTCACATCAGTCCATCTATATTGTTTGTTTATTCTGGAATGAGGCCTATAAATACCAGAACAGATTAGAGCAAGGGGGATGTAACATAAACTCTATTTTTATAGTTTTCTTTTGTTTTCGGTTTAGGCTTGAGAGTTGTGTGGGCTTCAACTTGGTTTCTTCTTCTTCTTCCCTCTTGAAGCATTCTTTTGAGAGCTTCATTATGGAGGTTGAACAAATTACCAATATCTTGTGCCTAAACTTCTTCAAGTGTTAATAATATTGCTTTTGTTTTATTTACTTGTTTCTTTTCCGTACTTGCTTTCTTTTGCTATTATGTTTAACTAATATTTTTGGTTGTGGTAATGGTGAGGAAATGAGATAAAAGGCGTTGCCTCCTCATCCTCTTGTTAATATTTAATGTGTTTATATATATGATTCTAACTTAAAATTTGTTTATGTATTGATGTGATATGGTATTTTGAAACATGGTTACTTTGTAACCTCTTCATATACCATATTCACTCCCTTTTCCCATTTTCAATGTTTAAGTTAAAATCAAATTGGTGTTAAGTTTGCTAAGTTGAGATATGGTATTTTGTGATCAAGTGCTTAACAATCGCTTGGTTTCATATACGATATACTATCACAAACACTTAGCAAACTCAACACTAAAATCATTTGTTCTCACTCACTAACTTGTATTTTTGACGTTGTGGTATACTTTCCAACCCTCGTGCTTAGTGTTGATACCCCAAGATTGGACATACAAACGGTAAGTGAACAAAACGAACTCGTTTCGTGTTTTACGGCGAATATCGGAATTTGATGATTTGTGCTCCGCAACCGCTTTTACAAGTCATGCTTCATGTCAGGATCAACGTTAGGACGGACAACTCATGATCAAGGGAGCGTCGAAGGAATCGTCGCAATTCGACCTTCCAAGCCAAAGCCACAACCACTTCTTTCTTAACTTGTTTTCCTTGTTTTCGTATTTTTTATTTTTGTGACAAATAAAACCATTTGTTATTTATTGAACCTTAAACAACAAAACCTAATACACAATTCTCTACGGATCGACCCGTACTCGCACGCTTGCTACAACGCACCGTGCACTTGCGGTTTATAAATTTTAAAACGAGACCGAGCTCGCGTGCGCATCCATTTCCTTAAAACGATTCCATTTCCAAAACATATGCATTTGCGCACACGGGTAAAGTTGCAACAATAAGTCTGGCTGTACAGTGAGCTCGGAGTGATCAAGAATATGACTGGAGTCACTCACATACCTTCTGAGTTGGAATATGTGGAATACATTGTGCACTCCTTCGAATGAGGGTGGAAGTGCCAAGCGATAAGCCACTTCTCCGACTCGTTCGAGTATGTCGAACGGTCCAATGTACCTTGGACTTAGCTTACCCTGCATTCCAAAGCGAATCACTCCACGGTTTGGTGAGATCTTTAAAAAATACATGATCTCCTGGTTGGAACTCCAAGTGACGGCGCTTTGCATCAGCTCAGTGCTTTTGCCGATCTTGGGCTATGCGCATTCTTTCCCTGATAGTGCGAATCACATCCACTGTTGCTATTATCATTTCAGGTCTAAGGAGTTCTCTATCTCCGATGTCATCCCAACTTAATGGTGATCGACACTTCCTTCCATAAAGAGCTACAAAGGGTGACATTCCTATACTTGCTTGGTAGCTGTTGTTGTATGAAAACTCCACAAGATGTAGGTGATCTTCCCACGATCATCCGAAGTCTTGCATACACGCTCTTAGCATATGTTCAAGTATCTTAATAGTTCGCTCAAACTGTCCATCTATTTGTGGATGGTAAGCAGTGCTGAAGTTCAGACTTGTTCCCAAGCTAGTTTGCAGACTCTACCAAAATTGTGATCGGAATCTGGTGCCACGATCGGAGACAATGCAAACCAGTAATCCATGTAATCTCACGATTTCCTGTATGAGTTCATGGGTATCAGAGATAGTACACATTGAAGAGCTTAAATCTTACTTAGATTCTTACTTACTTCCATGTACTTCTTTGCTAGTGTCTCGGTAGATTGACCAACTCAAAATGGGATGAAGTGAGCCGACTTTGTAAGTCGATCCAAAATAACCCATACCGCATCATTACCTTTCGTGCCGTGAGGAAGTGCAGTCACGAAATCCATAGTGATGTGTTGCCACTTCTATTCTGGGATAAGTAACGGTTGAAGTAAACCAGTTGTCCTGTGATGTTTAGCCTTTACTTGCTGACACACCAAGCATTTAGCGACGCTTCTGGCTACTTCACGCTTCATTCCATGCCACCAGTAATTTTAACGCAGATCTTTGTACATCTTTGTACCTCCAGGATGTACTGAATAAGGAGAGCTGTGAGCTTTTTTCATCAACTCTTTCCGCACAGAACTTTTGGGTACACACAACCTGCTTCCGTATCTCAAAGACCCATCGTCGTGTATGATAAAATCTGTTCGAAGTCCACTTTCTACTTGTTCTCTGATCTTTTACAACTTGACATCACTTGCTTGAGCTGCTTTGATTTGATTGACAATGGTAGATTGAACTTATAAGTTCATCAAACTTGAAGTGTTACCTGGTATGACCACTTCAATCTCTATTTGATGCAACTCTTGTTGGAGCTTCCACTGTGCAGTGAGATTCAATGCTAATAGTTGGCGACTAAGTGCATCAGGTACTACATTCACCTTCCCTGGATGATATTGTAGGTTGATGTCGAAGTCTGCCATAAGTTCTAACCATTTTCTCTGCCGCATATTCAACTCTTTCTGAGTAAACACATATTTCAGACTCTTGTAGTCTGTGTATATGTCCACTCGTTCTCCAAGAAGATAATGGCGCCAAATCTTAAGTGCAAAGATTACGGCTGCCAACTCCAAATCATGTGTCGGATAGTTGCGCTCATGAATCTTCAGCTGTCTTGATGCATAAGCTACAACTTTACCGTGCTGATATAGAACACATCCTAATCCCTTACCAGATGCATCGCAATGCACTTCAAAACATCTAGATTGGTCCGGTATGACGAGAATAGGTTCCGATGTCAATCTTGACTTAAATTCTAGGAAAGCTTGTTTGCATACTTCCGACCACACGAATTCTGCATCTTTACGTGTGAGTTTGGTCAGGGGTGTTGCAATCTTCGAAAATCTTTCAATAAACCTTCTGTAATATCCTTCTAATCCCAAGAAACTTCGAATGTCCTTCACTGACTTCGGTGTCAGCCATTCGTTTACTGCTGCTACTTTAGCTAGATCTATAGAGATTCCTTCGCCTGATACAATATGTCCGAGGAAACTGACTTGATCTAGCCAAAACTTGCACTTGTTGTACTTGGCATAGAGTTGATGCTGTCGCAAGGTCTCTAGGACAATCTGTAGGTGCTCGGTATGTTCTTTCCGATTCTTAGAATACACCAGGATGTCGTCGATGAAGATGACAACAAACCTGTTTAGGTACTCTCGAAAAACTTGATTCATTAGGTTCATGAATATAGCTGGTGCGTTGGTCACTCCAAATGGCATCACAAGAAACTCATAATTACCATAGCGAGTCCTGAATACCATTTTCGGAATATCAAACTCTTTGAACTTCACCGGATGATAACCCGAACGAAAATCTAACTTGGAGAAAATGCAAGATCCACTTAGCTGGTCGAACAGATCTTCGATGCGCGGTAGTGGATACTTGTTCTTTATAGTTACTTCGTTCAAAGATCTATAATCAATGCACATTCGTATGAACCTTCTTGCTTCTTCACAAGTAGAACCGGCGATCCTCAACTTGACGTGCTGAGACCAATCCATCTTTTCTTCAATAATTCGTCTAACTGAATATGGACCTCCTTCAAACCTTCAGGACTTAGGTGATATGGTGCTTTGATCACCGGTTGTGCTCCAGGTACTAAATCAATGCTGAGTTTAAGAGTTTGATCGGGAGGCAAACCTGATATGTCTTCAGGAAATAAGTCATCGAACTCTCGAACTACCTCTGGCTTGTCTTTTTCTGCATGAAGTGTTGCAATTGCTGCCTTCTTCGGCTTTGCTTTGTATGTGCCTGGTTCCCGGGTACGGTCTCCACTTTTGAAATAAAAGACCGGATGGTCTGTAATCTCGAACACTACCCTCCTTTGACGATAGTCAATGGTAGCATGGAATGTTCCTAGCCAATCCATACCCAAATCGACATCGAAATTCGGTATGTCCGGTACCTTGAAGTCAGCATAGAATTCTCTGCTGCAGAAGACCACTGGACAAAGGTCGTATCCCATTATTGCCTTTAGAACGCCGTTCCCTGAACTGACATTCCAGCTGGATACGAGAGGTTTGACTGGAATCGCATGAGTTCGGACGAACCGTTGCGACATAAAGCAATGAGATGCTCCAGTATCGAAGAGTGCTAATGCAGGAAGTGAGACTACTAAGATCGTACCTATGTTATGTGGGATATGTTTTAGGTATAAGATAAAGATATATTGGTATAACAAGTATTGAACAACTTTGAAAGATTGAAAGGTTACCAGTAATGACTTGGCCAGTGGCTTCAGCTTCTTCCACAGTCATTGTGAAAGCCTGTCGCCTCGGTACATTCCTCCTTGCTGGAGGAGCATTCCTCTGTCCGTTCCTTGATCCTTGAGGTGGGTTTCTTTGCGCTTGATGGAACTGACGAGGAAGAGGTGCAGTCGGTCCACGAGGAGGTGGAGCCAGGAGAGCAAGTCGTAGAGCAGGTGCCTGGATGGCTGGTCACTGTTGATAAGTGATTGCTGGTCTGGGTGCAGCATTTAGATTGAGTCTTCGAGTACAAGACCCAATATCATGTGTGGCTGAGCCGTAGATTAAGCAAAGACGATTTGCACGCCGGCAGTCCTTTGCCAGGTTTCCATCCTTCCTGTAGTAGGTGCAAAAAGCTGGGTCGGGCCGGTTGATTGGAACTCCCGGTCTCCTGGGCATAAAAGGTGGCCTTGAAAGGCTCCTCCTGCCATCTGGGTGGCAGGGCGCTTCACCCCGGCAGATTGGGTTCTGCCCTTCATCTTCACCACTGTCTCATATCGATGGTCAGCTTTCAGGGCCAGTTCGTGGGTTGGGAAATCCCCTGTAGCTAAGGCAGCTTGGATCTCCGGATCTAACCCTTGCTGAAATCGTCTGGACCTGATCTCAACAGTCGGTATCAAGTGTGCTGCGAACCTGTTAAGGTCTTGTGTTAGCTGTGTAGTATGTGATATAAGAAAATCGAATATTGAGACACATCTTACCTACTGAGCATGGTAAACTCAGCATCACACTCATCCACAGATTTGGTCCACATCGAATCCTGTTGTAGATGGATGAATTGCTGCTCCATGTAAAATCGGGCAGTCTCTGAAAAGTACTTCGCGTCGAACAAGTCGCGAAAAGTTTTCCATTCGATTGGCTGGTCAAGAAGGCTTACTTCCTCCTTCCACCAAACTCGGACGTTGTCGGCGAGTTACAGCTTCGCAACTCGTACCCAAGCGATTTCTGGCACTTGTGCTGCTGCCAGATCATCCTCAATACTTTGAGCCCATTCTTCAGCTTTCAGAGGGCTCTCTTTTCCCGAAAATTTCTTTGGGTGCAATGCCCGGAATTTCTTTACTCCGGGCGCTTTCGCTTCTGGGCGGTTCAGTAATATAGCAGTCTGCTGCTGCTGTCCTTTCAGGAGGCTTCGAATTGCCTCAAGCGGTACCGTCTGTTCATTGATCGGAGCAGCAACGGTAGCATAAGCGGTAGAGGTGGTAGTGTGTTGTTGAAGTTGGTGCTGGTATTGTTTGGAGAATCCATAATCTTGAAAGAAAAAATAGGGTTAGGATAGATTCAAAGTATATGAGATTGTAAGATTCAAAGAATTTGAAATATAAAGAATATTTTTAGTTACTGATTCTTATGTTACATTGTTTAGGACTTCATGCAGAATTGACCTGCATGTCCATGCAAAACTGACCTGCAAGGGCCGCCAAAAAAACATGTCATGCCCCGCTTCCCAGTGTATGATAAGGAGACGTGACGAGGCCCGCAACGTATTTACTCAGAAGTAAACACGCTAAGCGTAATTAAACAATATAATGTAAAATATATATAAGAGACATGAATGTAAATGAACAGCAACTTTTATTTATTAACATTTCTTTATAAGTACAACTGAAAATATAAATACAGAAATGGAAAGCAATGCCTAAATAATGACATGAACTGAAAAGAAATATATACAAGTATCTAGAGCTCTGGGTCAATGGAGAACTGCTCCAAGTCTTCAGTACTGGGCTCGACCTCCAAAGAGTCCGATCCACCTGACAACATTCCAAAGAAAGAAGAGAAGAAATGTCGTCAGCGAACAATCGCTCGGTAAGTCCTAAGGATAAGTAGAACTAGAATAGACAGAAAGAATATAACTGGTATATTGTAATCTTTTGTTCTGTTAACGCAGTTGTTTGTAGCTTGGTACAGAATATGTCAGTGTATACGAGAGAAGTCTCACTATTTCGGAGACTAAGGTATACGGAGCATAAGGAACGTTAAGCCACGGAACAACAGCAATGGATATTCAGGTTAGGTGTATTAAAGTGACCGTCTCGTGCCACTTCTAACACATTCCGTATCAGTCTACCCCTTTAAAACCCCATAATGTATTTTGTATTGATTGTATTGTTTTGTTTTATTGATGGATGACTTGCCGAAACCATGATATCATGTAAACGGAATGGATATAAATGGATAGTCATGTAATCAGAGTATATCCATGGTTCGGTTCGGTCGAGTCATGTTAATATAGATTGAATTCTGGTATAAATGGATTCATGTTGTATTGTAGTTATACTTGAATTGAATTCGAGTCAGATTGATTTCATATTAGACCGAGACTCTGTCTGAGTCAGACACTTTAAAACATATTGAAGTCCTGAATTAGTTTTGATGTTATCGGTAACTGCTGCATATGGACGGCAAGATTTGTGTCATTTTTCAAGACAATTACCGTATTGATAACACCGTTTTTAGGTTGTCTACCTTAGATAGGCAAGCACTTGTTTCCCCCAATCAGAGCAAAGCTCTATTTAAAATTCAAATTTTTGAAATGAAGCAACGCTTCAGATGCAGCGCCAAGTGCGCTGCGCCCTAAGCAGCGCACCACGTGCAAAGCACGTGGGCGCTAGCGCTAGGTGCGCTGCGCTCTAAGCATCACGCCATGTGTGCGCTAGCGCCAGGTGCGCTGCGCTCCAAGCAGCGCACTACGTGTCAAACACAGGTGCGCTAACGCAATGTGCGCTGCCCTTCAAGCAGCGCACCATGTGCAGAGCACGGGTGCGCTAGCACTGGAACTAAAACCTCCACACCGTTAGATCAAAGATCTAAAAATAATGATAAATCATTAATTAATCAGAGTTAAATTCTGTTAAGGAAAGATTCCTCAAAATCTTTCCAAATAACAAGATTGTGCTCTGTAAATCAGAGCACCGTTGGATCAATAATCCAATGGTAAATAAAATTTACCAAAAGACGGAATAAATTTTGTATGGAAAGATTTTCCAATCTTATTAAAAACAAGAAAATTGCCTTCTGTAAAACAGAAGCCCTAGGATCAAAGATCCAATGGTGGGGAAACATCCCCAAATCAATCAGAGAAAGATCTCATTAACTGATTCAACAAATCAGCCTACCCTATAAAAAGGCCCCTAGACTTCAAGTCTCAGATATACAGATACAGAAAGAGAGAAACCTCCCCAAAAACTTTGAAAAAATTCAAAGAGTAAGCTCTTGCAAGAAAATCTTTCTTCAAGGTAAAAATGATGATGATGAACATAGAGATGAAATCATCTCATAAAAAGAAGAATTCATTTCTTTAAAAAGATCATAGATCTACAAAGTGAAAAAGTCTTTCACAAAGAGATCAAAAGATCTCATCATAAAATAAAAGAAGAGCTTACTTCTCACAGATCATAGATCTATAAGACTAAAGTCTTTCTCAAAGAGATCATGAACATCTCATTATAAAAAGGAGAATAATTCAATTCTCTTAAGGATCATAGATCCATAAAGGCAAAGCCTTTCATCAATATAAGAGATTGAAACAAAATAAGAACGATTGTTCTTAGATCTTGAGACAAAGTCTCTTTTAAAAAGCTCAGATCATAAAATTGATCAAATGCGCTTTGCGCTCTTGAACTGTGCTTCTGTGCTCTCTGGACTGGCGCTCAGCGCCAAATGCGCCACGTGTCAATCACGTATGCGCCAATTAACCACTAGCGCTTTGCGCACTTGAAATAGCGCGCTGCGCTTATGGGCTGGCGCTCAGCGCCAAGCACACCACGTGTCACTCATGTGTGCGCCACTAAACTGAAAGCGCAATGCGCTTATGGATTAGCGCTCAGCACTCATAAACTGGCATCATGCGCTCATCATCTGGCGCCTGGCGCCAAGTGCGACACATGTCCCTTACATGTGCGCCACGTAGCAGAAGCGCAATGCGCTCTTTGACTGGCGCAAAGCGCCTAGCGCACCACGTATTACGCTGACAGAACATAAATTGTTCTTTAATAAGCCCAGAGCTCTGATGAATGTTCAGCATTCAATAAAATACAAAAAATATTGTCAAGATATAAATCAATACTCAGCATTGTTAAAAGGGTCAAGCCTAGATAAAGGCTCAACAGCCCAAAATAAAATGTTAAACATTTATTGGATTTAGCCTAGGATTGGCCATAAGTCCTCAACTCATATTAATTGAGCTCATCTGCTCATAAATATGTTAACAGATCTTAGCCCCAAATTGTACTACAGATCTTTCAACCAACTCACGTCGGTTCGAGGGTACATCTCTTTACTCCTCTGATATCTGTCGTTGTAATCCTTCAACGTCTTCAGAGAGGTGACGGGTCCCGACAACCAAACATTCCACGAACTGTGGGGTCCTTTAAAACCCATGGACTATAATGTCCTTAACCTTGACTGTGAGGTCTTTAAACTCACGGACTATGATGTCCTTAACCTTGGACCGAGATGTCCTTAAACTAACGTTGGACCGAGATGTCCTTAAACTAATACAGGACCGTAATGTCCTTAAACTAATCGACCGCAATGTCCCTAAACTAACAATAGAGCCCAAATGCTCTTTTGTTAGATCTAAATGATCCTGTTAAGTCGATCTTAGTCTAAAATGAGACTAACGTATCCTTAACAAACGTTTAAGTTGATCTTAGTCTCAAATGAGGCTAATGTATCCTTAAACCCAACCCCCAAACCCAAATCTAAGAAGATACGGATTTGGACTAATCCACGTCCTACGGGCGATAATATAAATTAGTCTCCGTATATAATCCTCGGGCAACCAAAAACAAAACAAACACCCACGACACGAAGTGACCATCTGGAGAAGGAGAAAGTGGTTACCGCGATGCAGTATCGTAATTAACTGCAGGGGCTTGCACCTGCAGGAAAGAGCGTCCCTACAATCAAAAACCCCTCAAATGAGGGGGAATCTGACGAAGTTTGCTACATCGGCCGCATCCGTTTGAACCTTCGATATATGGTGTCATAAATCAACTTGGTATCTTCGGAGAGGTGGAAAGATAGCACCAATTGGCATCTGCCCCGAAATTCAGGCGAGGCGGACCTGCGCGGTCACGTCTCCGTGTTTCGGCGGGGAACAGATTCTGGTACACCCGGTGGGACCTTTTCCTCTTTCCACTCTACCCTTCGTGTGTCGTGTTCGCGAACGAATCACTGTTTGATATGGTTGCTCTTGGGTTCGAGGTACTAAGATTTGGTGTCTTGCTCTGTGCAGAAAACAGAAGATCAATGGCTTCAACCTGCACTAACTGCAACTGTAACTCTCGCTCTGTTCCGTCTGGAGGAGTGACTTACGGGCCCCAAGCGGCCTCCCTGTTCACAATGCCGATGGACCAAGTAACTCAGGCCACCACTGGGCTGTTCTTTGGGACTATGATCCCACCCATGAACTTCAATGCCCCGCTGACGTTGCAGGAAGCCCAAAAAAAGTCGGTCTTTAATCGACTTACCACTACTGCGGCCCCTCTCAACGGGTCGTCCAGCTCCAACGCCTTAGTCTTTGACAGACTGGGCCAAAGCTCATTTGGGCCCATGAAGAAGCCCGCGATACCGGAAAAAGCTATCCCTAAGCGGATAGCCATTCCTGCTCATGAAGTCGTCAAGGCGGCTTTTCCTGCCAAAGGGTCGGTCTTCACAAGGCTGACTGTTCCGGCACCTGCTCTAAGCGAAGTCCCCAAAGCTGCTTCCCCTTCCCAGAAGTCTGTCTTTGACAGATTGGACATTGCTTCTCAACAGACATCGGTCTTTAAGAGGCTGACGCCGGCGACAACCCTTCGCCAAAACAGGGGGCACGATGAAGTCACCCCTACAGCTGAGACAATCCCATCCGCACGACATGCTCGATGTTGCCACTGGTGCCGAGTAAGGAAGGTCGGCGGCAACTCCCTCCAGGGCTAACTCCACCAGCTCCCATGGTGGAAATCAATGCTGCTGTTCTAAATAGGAACAGCTTTGAACCGCTTAGGAGGGTTCGCAAGAACTCTCCGACCGCTATGCTGAAGAAATCTCCTCCACCTATGGAGATTACTACAGAAAAGAAGCCGGAGCAGCCGCCTCAGCGGCTGTCCTCCAAAATTTATAAAGTTTGGCGGCAGGTCCAGGAATCGGTGATTAACCAGGACTACTCTTGCCGACCAAAGAAGCTCAAAGCTCGGCAAGAAAAGAGCCATCTTTTGGTACCGCAGAAGATGTCATCCGTCTGGGTGCCCGCTGCAACGGCTCCCTCGACTTCAACTGCTCATAAGAGAAGGAGGCCAGAGAAAGCCCATGTGACCGCGGCGAACCGCAAAGACACTGAATCTAAACACCCCAAGTCTGGGGGCATGGTAATACACACCGTTTATATAGCTTTCGGAAAAGAAGAAAGCCGTGCTTCTATGGGTCATCGACCGCTTACCCGATCGATAACGAAGGCTCAGGAACAACAGCAGCAAAAACTTCAGGAGATGCTGACTGCTATGGCCGCACTCACTGGGCCAAAAGAAAATCCAGAGACCTCAGAGTAACGTCGGGAACAAGAAACTGATACCGGGTTCCTCCGAAGAATGCTCGAGAGGAAAGAAAAAGAGGCTGCGGAGCAGGCAGTCAATATAAAACGAATGGCTCTTTTGTTCCAAGACATGGCTGGGATGATGTTACAGCCGGAATCTCCAGCTGAAGACCTCCCGATTATCATTGAAGATGACAGAGGAGAGACATCGAACCTTCCTCCGGCTCTTTCAGCAGCCAAGGAGGAGACCATCTCCAAGGCCACTCTAGATGATTACATTGCTCAGCAAATACGAGCTCCCCAGGCGAATGAAGCGGCTGGGCAGGTCGTTAAGACTAGACGACCTTATCCAGGCTGGTATGACCAAATAAGGTACCCGCCGGGATATACGATCCCTAAATTTCATGTATATAAAGGGACGGGAAATCCGCATCAGCATGTCGCTCAATTCAGAGCCTTGTGCGGCAACACCGGGGGTGATGATAAACTTCTGCTCCGCCAGTTTGTTGGTAGCTTGTCGTAGACGGCATTCGAGTGGTATTCTAAATTTCCAAATGACTCCGTCAAGACTTTTGCAAAAATGGAGCTACTATTCACCCAGCGTTTCGCGAGTGCTAGTGAATGCACCCCAATTACCGCACTGATTAACACCAGGGTAAAACCAGGTGAAACGTGGGTGCAATACGCAATACGATGGCCGAATCTATTGTCAAAATGCGAGTAGCGCATCGAAGAAGCGCCGGCAGTGGGCATGTTCGTGGGCACTCTTGACCCTGAAGCAACTATTTCCTAATTCATGATGTTCTTCAAGCCGACCACATTCCAGGCCTTGATCGACAAACTGGCCCAAATGGACCAGATGGGTAATAGAACGTCTCCTTCAAAGCCAGAGCCGCGGAACAAAAAGGGTAAAGGGAAGGCGACTTTCGTCACCAATACTCAACAGTAGCCCAGTGGTCCAAAATTAACGGATCGCCTAGAGGAAAGACGGCGATACTATAATGAGAAAATGAAGAGCCCTTATTCATTTCCCCGGGACAAGACGAAAAGATTGTTCGAATTAGCGGTGCGCAACAGGCTCATCAATCTGCCGAATCCAAAACGACCGTTGCAACCCGGCGAGGCTAATAGTCCCAATTATTGCCCCTACCATCAAACGGTAAGCCATCCGATTGAAGATTGCTTCGTCTTCAAGGGCTGGATTGAAGACCAGTATCAACAGGGCAAATTTGCCCTGTCCGAGAACTGGAAAGTGAACCCACCACAGCCACACGCTCCCAAGAAGACGGATACACCGGGGGACATCATGCTCTTTCATAGAAGAAGCTCCATGGGAGGTCATTCTTTCAGCCAAGACGAAAAGAATGCTGAAGGATCTCCAAACATGCCCGGCAATCATGTGGAAAAATCCACTAGAATCCGAGATCATCGAGGGAATGCTGAAACCGCGTCCAACTCCAAAGATTGGTGGTGATAGCCAAAGCACTCACACCCAGCAGTCAAAGTCTTTGAAGAAGAAGAAGAAGACCAAAAAGCCCATGAAGCCGGGTGACAAGCGCATGGACCTGCAAAAACAGATTGACGCGTTGGAAGAATATAATCAAAAAGCGCGGACTCCAGTCACACTCCAAGAATTTCTCAGCCACGTTCTTGAGGACAGAGATGATGACAATGGAGAAGACTCGTCGGATGAATCTAAAGGTTATGTAGCAAGCTGCCATATGATCTCTCACTCGTCGATAGACAATGAAGAAGCTCCTTACACAGAAAAACTGGGGGCAGATCCTAAGCCGGAACTTCTAGGGCCATCAGACGAGATGATTGATGCATTCCTGGACGAGGCTCTTCTTAAAAGCAAAGCTGCTCGAGAGCGTGAGATAGCCACATTTGAAAAAGCCAAACGCCGGCGACTGGACGAAAGGGTTGAAACACTCCCGCCAGATCAAAGTACATCCGCCACAAATAAAAACAGGTTCAAAATGAGGAAGAGGTTCGCCAAAGCCATATCGATAGGAATGAAGCTGCCATCCTCTGAAGCGAACGCCCTTGGTGAAGCGGAAACACATCCTAGCTACTGCTTATATCATCGAAAGATTGCGCACCCCACTGAAGAGTGTAACTCTTTTAAAAGATGGTGGCAGGGATATGTTGCTCACCGGCAACATTTCAAGCGAATGAAACGCAAAACTCGTCGGGAGCAAAGAAATACGACCGAGGAGCATAAAAGAACTGCCGGCAACTGCCATATGGTTGACTATGGGGGATCGCAAGTTCTCACTTTTGGGAGCGATTCTGATGAAGAAATAGCTCTTGTCCCTCTCTTCAAAGAATCCACCTCGGGAAAAGAGGAAGAACCAAAGAGCTGCGAGACTATTCAGCTGCGCAATCGCACATTACCTGAAAAGAATCTCGGACCTGCAAACAAGGGCTCCAATAAAAAGGATAATGGGAAAGAAAAGGGTCCTGAGGATATCGCCTTCGATGATCGAGTCGTCGAAGAGCTGGCAGCCAAGGACCCGCCCAAGAAAAGTAAGGTAGATTACAACGTTCTTGCACACCTGAGGAGGATACCCTCGCAGCTCAGTATTCTTGACGCCCTTCTGCTATCCAAAGAGGCGAGAGATTCGCTGATCAAGGCATTACAAGAGCCTGAACAATTCCAAGCTTTCCTCGCCGAAGAAAAGATGAAGGACGAGTTAGAAGAAGTGCACACAGCCGATATCACCTTCGGTGATGAAGATCTTCTCCTCGGGACGTGTGAGCATAACCATCCCCTATATGTCTCCGGATACTGTCATGACATCAAGATAGGCAAAATCTTGGTTGACAATGGGTCCTCCGTCAATCTTCTTAATGTAAGAGTGTTGAAAGAAATCTGTATAAGCGTTCGGCACCTCGCTCGTGATAAAATCACCATTTCCGGGTTTGACTCCCAGTCATCACAGACGCTTGGGTCTGTAATATTGACACTACGCTTTGGGCTGCTCGTCACGGACATCGAGTTCCATGTCATTGACGCTGAGACCTGCTATAACGCTTTGCTCGGCCGGCCTTGGTTACACGAGTACAACATCATCCCTTCTACACAACATCTGTGTATGAAGTATTTCAAGGATGGTCTCGAGTATACCGTAACAGGAGAGTTGAACCCATTCTCCGTGAACGAAGTCCGAAAGTACGAAGATGCAAAATACTTCCTGCCAGATTTCGAAGACACAGAAAGATGTCGCAAATCGGAGGACAAGAACAAAGCTATCACCACTATTCCAGTCTTTGGGAGTGATACTGAGGAGGAAGAAGAAATAGTTTATCCAGGTCCGCCCCAATGCAACAAGCCAGGACCATTCACCCCTATGCTGATCTTCGGCAGCGACTCGGAAGATGAAGTCAATGCCGTATTTTCTGTTCAGCCATCAATTCAAGCCTTTGCTGATGATGATCGGAATTTGCAAATCGCCATAGTTCCATGAGAGCATTACAAAGAACTCGATGCACTTAATGCCTATAGTGTGCAGGAACTGCAGACATTCTACGTCCCTCCCAGGCGAAAGGGTGAAAAGGCGATCCTATTCTACCGATCCGGGGAAACCAAAGTGGAGAAAGAAATCTGGTCTGGCGCGGATTCTACACTTGACAGGCTCCAGCCCATCCGTCTGCCCAGATATTACACAGACGGATTAAAAAGACTGTTGAAGCGCCAAGGCGTACCCCTTAAGCAGACCGCTCGACAAGCTCAGTACTACAACAGGATCTGGAGCGTCCCCGGAACTCAACGAAAGTTGCCCAACGGGAGAATGGAAACGATCGGGCTTTGATATGTTCAATCCAAGAAACGGGAGCCATTCCGTGACTGCTACGTCATACATGACTTCGATGAAGGAGACGCTCTGTGGGAAGATGCTAACCCTGAACCAAAACGAGCTCCCGTCGTGAAAATGCCAAGCCTGTCGTTCGAAGAACAAATGGACAAGCTTATAAAGGAAGCTGGTCAAAAGGTTCGAGACGATCATAATCGCGAAATAGCCATCTATGAGAAAGCCAGAATGCGGCGCCTCCTTCAGCAGATTGCGAAAAATGAAAATGCTCTTCCTTGTCAACCCGTCATACAAAAGGTCCGACGCAGAGGCAAAAATAAATCAAAAGGCGGGAAAGGCGTTCGACAGCGACAAAGCGGGACCAAGAAGCCACGCGATCGGGAATCGAGCAATCCGGATTCGTCTCTTATAAAGAAGATGGGTCGAGCATACTCTTTTCCCCAGGATAAAACACAGAAGATACTTGATCTTTCCATAAAACATCAAATGATTACCCTCCCGGAGTCCAAACACCCCGAGCAAGCAGGTGAAGTTAATCATCCAGATTATTGCTCCTATCACCAAGCAATAGGACATCCTCTCGAAGACTGCTTCACATTCAAAGACTGGGTAGAAGACCAGTATCAGCAAGGCAGGTTCGCTCTATCCAGCAGTTGGAGGGTAACTCTGCCACAGAAGCATGAACCAAAAGCCGCGCCTGCAGCGAGAGTAGAACCATATCAACATCGGTCTTAGAAACGATCTCGTACTTGTCATATGATAATGTTGTCAGAAGAAGAACCCGAGAATACGGATGACCTTTCCTGGTGCTTCAAAAACAATGATGACAAAATGATATCAGAGTTTCCACCGGCGCCAAAAGAGCTGGAAGATGGGATACATACTACTGCAGACAACCTCAGAAAGATTGATTTGAGGACGACAAGTGACCCGCGGCCGACATTCGTCAGTGATCTGTTGTCTGAAGAAAGGGTGGCTACGCTTAAAGATGTGCTCATGTAGCATAAAGACTGCTTTGCATGGAACTATTCCGAGATGCCGGGGCTAGATCCAGAAATAGCTGTGCACAGATTACCGATATCTCCGATCGTCAAGCCGATCAAACAAGCACCGAGAAGAATGCGGCTCGAGCTTGATATGAGCATCAATGCCGAAGTCAAGAAGCTAATCGACTCCGGTTTTATCCAAGAGGTTCAATATCCTGACTGGATCGCCAACATCATTCCGGTGATGAAGAAAAATGGGACGGTGTGCATATGTGTTGACTTCCGGGATCTCAACAAAGCTTGTCCAAAAGACGACTTCCCAGTACTAGTCACTGAGCTGATGATAGATAACACGTCCACTCATGAAGTTTTCTCCTTCATGGACGGCTCGTCAGGATACAATCAGATAAAGATGCATCCCGAGGACCAGAAGCATACCACTTTCCGGACCCCTTTGGGTATATTTTGCTATAAGGTGATGCCGTTTGGTCTAAAGAACGCCGGTGCCACCTATCAGAGGGCCATGACGAAGATTTTCGATGACCTCATCCATGAAATCGTCGAATGCTATATCGACGACCTCGTAGTTAAAAGCAAATCATACGAGGAACATCTAGAGCATCTGAAGATCGTGTTTCAATGCCTTCGGAAATACAACTTGAAGATGAATCCTCTCAAATGCGCGTTCGGAGTTTCCTTGGGCAAATTCCTAGGATTCATCGTCCGACACCGAGGCATCGAGATAGATCCGTCAAAGATCAAAGTGATCATAGAAATTCCCCCGCCAAAGACTCTCAAGCAGCTGCGATCTCTCCAAGGAAAGCTCGCATATATCCGGCGATTCATAGCCAATCTTTCCGGCAAGTGCCGCCCCTACAGTCACTTGATGAAAAAGAGAACCCCGTTCGTCTAGGATCACAAATGCCAAAGCGCACTGGACGAAATCAAGTAATACCTGCAGAATCCACCAGTACCGGCCGCTCCCGTTAAAGGAAAACCTCTCGTCCTGTATACGATAGCCCTCGAAGGTTCTTTAGGCGCGCTGTGGGCACAAGAGAATGATCAAGGGAAAGAAAGAGCTCTCTACTATCTGAGTCGAGTTCTCTTGGGGGCAGAAAGCAACTACTCCCCTATCGAAAAACACTGCCTAGCGTTGATCTTCACGGTAACGAAGCTCAGACACTACGCGTTGGCACATGAGGTCCATCTCATATCAAAAGTGGATCCTTTCAAGTATCTGATGTCAAAAGCCATATTAACGGGGCGTCTCACTAAATGGGCCCTACTCTTGATGGAATTCTTGATAACTCATCGGCCTCTTAAGGCAGTGAAAGGCCAGGCCATCGCCGACTTCCACGCTGAGCACCCGATACCCGCTGATTCTCCTTTGAACTGCAAATTGCCAGACGAACATGCGTTTGACACGATCGACGGGGATGATACCCGGTGGGAACTCTATTTTGATGGGGCATCTTCTATGAATAAGCGCAAACAAAGCACCCCTATAATCAAATCAGGGGTAGGCCTCATCTTCATGACTCCACAAGGAGGGATAATGCGCTTTTCCCTCTCCTTAACAGAGCCGAGGACGAACAACGAAGCCGAATATGAAGCTTTAATAGCAGGTCTTGAGATCGCCGTCGACATGGGAATTGAAAACCTCCTCATATACGGAGACTCCCAGCTGGTCGTTAGTCAAGTAAACGGCGACTATCAAACGTGCAAACCAGAGTTAGTGAAATACGGCGAGAGAGTGCAGCAACTGCTGACTCAAATTCCTTCCTACGCCCTGGAAAGCATACCGCGTGCACAAAATAGCAAGGCAGATGCGTTAGCCAAGCTCGCTAAAGAACTGGCTGATGAGAGCCTCGATGACGTGAGGATCATTGTGCAAAGCCGTCGGGTTCTTGCACCGGCAGAAATATCTCCGGAGTCGTCCGAAGAAAAGGGAGCGACCGAGCAAATGGCTCTGCAAATAAAAGACCACGAAAAGGCTGAGGATTGGAGAGAAGTCTTTATAGACTACTTCAAATCCCATCGAACACTTGAAGATGCGTCCTCAAGACATCAGCTTATGAAACGAGCTCTGTCTTTCGCCTTCGTCAATGATACTCTATATAAGAGGTCATTTGATTCTCTGTGGCTAAAATTCCTGGGACCTGAAGAGGCAGAAAGAGTCATTCAAGAAACTCATGATAGACTCTGCGGTTCTCACCAAGCCGACCCGAAGATGAAGCTGAAGATTAAAAGGATGGGCTACTATTGGCCCACGATGATCCAGGACTGCCTCGAATACGCGAAGCAATGCCACTCGTTCCAGATTCACGGGGACTTTATCCATCAGCATCCAAATCCACTGCATCCAACGGTGGCTAGCTGGCCGTTCGAAATGTGGGGAACTGACATAATCGGTCCCATCGAACCAGTATCGTCCAGAGGACATCGGTTCATTTTGGCGACAACTGATTACTTCTCCAAGTGGGCAGAAGCAGTACCGCTGAGGGAAGTGAAGACGGAGTATATCCTCCATTTCTTCAATACACACGTCATTTATCGGTTCGGCACTCCGCGACGGATCATCTCCGTTAACAAGCCAGCCTACAGAAGCCACAAGATCAGCCGCTTCGCACAACAGCATAACATAGACTGGAGATACTCTTCAGTCTATAATCCTCGAGCTAACGTCTAGCTGAGGCTTTCAACAAGACCTTGACAAAGATCGTGAAAAAGACGGTGTCTCGAAATAAGAAGGACTGGCATGAGAGACTGCATGAAACTCTTTGGGCGTATCGAACTACGTTCAAAACAGCCACAACCACAACGCCGTATGCATTGGTATTCGGCACAGAAGCGATACTCCCCCTCGAGATAGAGTTACCCTCTCTACGAGTGGCCGTTCACTACGAGCTAACAGACGAAGAAAATACTCACCTTCGGCTTGAGGAGCTCGATGCCCTTGATGAAACCCGGCTCATAGCGCAACAAAATCTGGAGGCTTATAAAGCAAAGATGACGCGCTCATATGAAAAATTAACTAGGCCGAGAACATTCCGCCAAGGCGAACTCGTGCTAGTGGTCAAAAGACCTATGATCCCTAATCATGCCAAACGGGGGAAATTCGAGCCGAACTATGAAGGCCCGTATATCATAGACAAAGTCTACCAGGGTGGAGCCTATCTACTCATGGACATGCATGGTGAAAGACCTTTCAATCCAATAAACGGTCGCTTCCTAAAGAAATACTACGCCTGACGAGTTAAGGCTTAGGTCAACGATAGATGACGACGCCTATGTTCGCTCGCGATCTTCCGAAGCCTAAACTCTGTAAGTAGTAGCCGGCTTCCTTTTCGTCGGACCGAAATGTCCTAAAACTAACAACGGACCGAAACGTCCTAAAACTAACAATGGACCGAAACGTCCTTAAACTAATAACGGAGCGAAATGTCCTTAAACTAATGACGGACCGAAACGTGCTTAAACTAACGATGGACCACTATGTCCTAAAACTAGCTATTGACCGAGTCGTCGATAAACTACTGTGGACTGCAGCATCCTAAGGCTGACATAAAAAAAAGAAAAGAGAGAATAAAAAAAGAAAGAAAAAGAAAACGGTATGTCTATAAGCAAAATGGGCACGGATGAAAACCCGAAAGGGCTCCATGAGTAAAACCAGCAAGGCTACCCGTGAGTTTTTGTGAAAACCCGAAAGGGCGCAACCTCGTTATAAGACACTTGCAAGATCCTCTCGACCTTGTGAGGAGAAACCACCTGCGTGAGATCCTTACGACCCACAAGGGAGCAACACACTTAGGGATCCCCACGATTCCTAAGGAGAAATTACACTTACGAGATCCTTACGACTCATAAGGAGAACCCTCTTATGAGACCCTCACGGCTCATAAGATTCAAAAGTCTTAAGCTACAGGGACCTGAACCTGTTCTTAATCGGGCACCACAACCTCCAATGCTGCCCTACAAGCGGCTCAATGCTGACCCTTGTATACAATCCACGGGTGCGAATAAACATTTCCCTAATAAAGTCTCATCCGTGACTAGGGATATGTTTGCACGGTGAACGACCCTTGTAAGCCCTCTCGACTTATAAGGAGAAAGCACTCTTGTAAGATCCTTGCGACTTATAAGAGACCATGCACTTAGGAATCCTCACGATCCCTAAGGAGAAAACGCACCTACGAGATCCTCACGACTCGTAGGGAGAAATACCTTTATGAGACCCTTACGGCTCATGAAGTCGAAAGCCTTAGTCGACAGGATCTTAACCATGTTTGCTAAACCACCTTTGCTCGACAGCGACAAAGGCAAATGATGATTCGCTCCTGGCAATATCCCAGTTGTAGCGGTGCTGATGCCAAAATCGGTGTCTAAGTCCAAGCTTGCAGCGAAAAGCCAGCGAGCCACACATGCATATGAAATAGCCGAAATGATGGGGCAACTTATAAACAAAATCAGCAAGTAAAAAATATATGCATGCAAAATAGCTGAAATGATTGGGCAACTCGCAATAAAAAGCAGCGAATAAATAAAACAAATAGCCGAAATGATTGGGCACCGCGAAAAATAGCCGAAATGATTGGGTAATCGCGACCTTCGCGATATAAAAGCTGAAATGATAGAGCATCGCGGAAAGAAATAAAAAAATTTGAATGAATGAAATTTTTGCCCTACAGGTGATATCACATCAATCCATGTATACAATTCAGGGGCGCAAACAAAGAAAGAATCACACCTTCCCTCCCCAGGCTCCATCAGAAGAAGAAGCCAAATCTCAACGGTTCACAGACAGCCTGGAGATCATCTCAACACGCGTCTCATTACAACAGACGTAACATCAAGCAAAGCAGAACCGCGGCAATTCCCAGTTCCATGACTCGGCGGTGCACAGATGACCGAGAGTCAAACCCCGACTCCGTGAAAGGCGGATAAAGTCAACCCTTCCTGGTCACATGGAACGCGGCTTATATCAATCCTGACCCCGTAGGAAATGTCCAGAGCGGAGCCTGGTTCTCGCAGAACACGGCTATGACCCCGTGGGAAGCATCCAGAGCAAATTCATGGTCACGTGGAACGCGGCTTATGTCAATCCTGACCCCATGGGAAACGTCCAGAGCGGAGCCTCGTCCTCGTAGAACACGGCTATGACCCCGTGGGAAGCATCCAGAGCAAATTCCTAGTCACGTGGAACGCGGCTTATATTAATCCTGACCCCGTGGGAAATATCCAGAGCGGAGCCTGGTCCTCGCAGAACACGGCTATGTCAATCAGACCCCGTGGGAAGCATCCAGAGCAAATTCCTGGTTACGTGGAACACGGCCTATGTCAATCCTGACCCCGTGGAAAACGTCCAGAGCGGATCCTGGTCCTCACAGAACACAGCTATCACCCCGTGGGAAGCATCCAGAGCAAATTCCTGGTCACGTGGAACGCGACTTATATCAATTCTGACCCCGTGGGAAACGTCCAGAGCAGAGCATGGTCCTCACAGAACACGGCTATAACCCCGTGGGAAGTATCCAGAGCAAATTCCTGGTCACGTGGAACGCGGCTTATGTCAATCCTGACCCCATGGGAAACGTCCAGAGCGGAGCTTGGTCCTCGCAGAACACGGCTATAACCCCGTGGGAAGCATCCATAGTAAATTCCTGGTCACGTGGAACGCGGCTTATATCAATCCTGACCCCGTGGGAAACGTCCAGAGCGGAGCCTGGTCCTCGCAGAACACGGCTATGTCAATCAGACCCCGAGGGAAGCATCTAGAGAAAATTCCTGGTTACGTGGAATGCGGCCTATGTCAATCCTGACCCCGTGGAAAACGTCCACAGCGGAGCCTGGTCCTCGCAGAACACGGCTATGATCCCGTGGGAAGCATCCAGAGCAAATTCCTGGTCACATGGAACACGGCTTATGTCAATCCTGACCCCATGGGAAATGTCCAGAGCGGATCCTAGTCCTCGCAGAACACGGCTATGACCCCGTGGAAAGCATCCAGAGCAAATTCCTGGTCACGTGGAACGCGGCTTATGTCAATCCTGACCCCGTGGGAAATGTCCAGAGCGGAGCCTGGTTCTCGCAAAACACGGCTATGTCAATCAGATCCCGTGGGAAGCATCCAGAGCAAAATTCCTGATCACGTAGAACACGGCCTATGTCAATCCTGATCCCGTGGGAAACGTCCAAAGCGGATCCTGGTCCTTGCAGAACACGTCCATGTCAATCCTGACCCCGTGGGAAGCGTCCAGAGCAAATCCTGGTCCCGTGGAACACGGTTAAAGTCAATTTTGACCCCGTGGGAAACGCCCAGAGCAACTCCTGACTCCGCGAAGTGCGAATAATGGCAACACCATCAATCACTTACAGGTCCTCTCGACCCGTAAGAAGAAAACTCTCTTGTAAGATCCTTACGACTTATAAGAGAAAATGCACTTAGGAATCCTCATGACTCCTAAGGAGAAAATACACCTACGAGATCCTCTCGACTCGTAGCGAGAAAAGTCTTTATGAGACCCTCACGGCTCATAAAGTTGAAAAGTCTTAGGCAGCAGATCTGAACCTGCTTTCTAAGCCATCACTACCTCTCGAAGAATTCAAAACAGAATGCTCTTTCTATCATCTGCAGGCTATGCTTACTAGAGTGACATGCTAATAACAAAGAAAAGAAGAAAGCCAAGAAATGACACAAGACATTGCGGAAAAATGTATCTTTTATTCATAAATTCAATTGGGTACAAAATACATCTTATGAAAGAATAAAAAAAATGGATACATTTTATTCAAAATTACGAATGGTACAAAAACAATTATTGAGAGGGAAGCATTTTCAATAGACCGATCAGCCGCTCGCGCACTTCCCTCAGCCCCTTTTCTTGGGCAGCTGCCGTGGCCAACTCTGCTTCGACCTGGGCTCGTTGCTGCAAGTAGGATGAAAGTTGCTCTTCGACGACCCGCTGAGCTGCCCCATGATTCTGTGCATCTCGCTCGATGAGGTCAAGCTTTTTCCTCAGCGTGAGCCCGTCAGAAATACATCGTAGAAGACTTTCGAAGATAACTTTCAACTGTGCAGCGTTTGCGTCAACTTGAGCATGCAATCGAGCAGATTCGCTTGAAGTCTCCTCACGCTCCTTACGCCTCAAAGCCGCTTTTTGTTCAAGATGGCGGAAGTAAGGGGTGCTCTCCTCGACCCATGCAGCCCGCTGGGAGTTCACAGCCAAGACCTCGGGGCCAGGACGTCTAAACTCAAGCTCATGCAGACAGGCCTCGATTTTCCAGCAATGATTAACCCAGGACTCCATGACGCCTTCATTATGAAAGTGTACGAGCGTCGCCAGCATGGGATTAACCTCAGCAGCGAAATCTGCAGCAAGGGCAAGAGTCTCCGCATCAAGCTCCTTGAGATGATCGATCAACGTGCGCAGGCTATTCACAGCACCTTTGGAGGAAGGGCGTCGAGAGAAGGGGCCTGCTGATATTATGACTTGAGACTCAAACGGAGTTGAAGTCGGTGTCACAGCTATAAATCAAATCACAGTCAAATAACGGTTCAAGAAATAAAGGAAGTTCATGAACAACGGAGTTTACTATACCGGCTGCAGCAAGGGGCAAGACTGGGAGTACCGGCGGTGCAACTGTTCTTTCGTCTCCCCCTTCGAGCTGTAGGGCTGTAATTAAAACAAAGAAGAATTAGAAATGATTTGACTACCCGTTAAAGAAAAGAAGAGACGTTAGCTAAAGGTTGTACTCACCAGCTCCGCTAGAAGAGGCAATCTCTGACTGAAAGGAGAAGTGTGGGTGTAGCACCTAATACAGGTGATCAAAAAGGACTCCTGCAAGGATATAATAATGCAATGTCAGTACATGAAGTATACTGCTTACAATGAAGCTGATGGGTCACAAATCCGCACCTTCCAGCATTTGAGAGGTTACGAGAGAAGGTAAAGGAGCGGTCACCGTCAAAACAGCAACTGGAGACGCTTCCTCGGATGGCATAACCCCAACGCTCATCACACCTGCATTAGAAATAAGAGAAACGCTGTCAAGAGAAATTGAAAGAGATCGCAGAATAAAGGGGAAAGTAATGACCCAAGATCTACCTAGTGAGTCGCCGGTCGAGACCGCGACAAGGGCGTCACTGGATGCTGCGAATGCTTCACCCTCCTCCATCGGAACGGTCTCGCCACCCGTAGCCGCATCTCCCGATTCCACGAAAATCGTCGTGACATTCGCAGCGCCCGGTAATGGCAAGGAGTCGCAAGGGGAAAGAGCGATGATTGGAGCAGTGCCCGACTCTTGAGAAAGAGTGGCTACCTCAGGCTCGGCAATTGTAGCCATCTCACCTACCGCTACCTTGGGCTCGACGATTGTGGTTGTCTCACCTGCCACTACCTCAGGCTCGGCGGTTGTCGCCACGTCACCTACCACTTCCTCGGCAAGACTCGGCCCTACCGGATAGGATATATGAGAACCTGAAAATTAGAGCTTTGACAAAAGAACCCAATGTCACGTTACCTTGGGTCGGTTTTTCGATTGCCTCCCAAGCCGCACGTGCTGCCTGTCTGTGGGCGGTAGACAAGGCAGCCGAAGAATCCTCTGAAGAAGTAGGGGCAGGGGTAACAGCGCTTGGACCTGCATCCGCATCCAAGGCGGCGGTACGCTCCCTTGCCGTGCGCATCCTATTCTTCCTTTCCTCCCGGGCCGTGAGGGCAGATCTTCTAAAGACTTCCTTCAACGGGACATCATCGTCTGCGCCAATAGTTACCTCTGGAGCCGTTATGGCATCCGTCATTGGTTGCTAAAGTGAAGCTTCTTTTGGCAATACCGGCGGAACTGAGACTTCGATAGCCGACCCGGGAAGTGTCTCCGCACCACCCTGTGAAGTCGGTGCCATGCCTGGAATAACCTGAGTAGAGGTAGTTCAAGTAATAAAATGAAAAGGAGGGGTCAGATTACCCATAAGAAACGGGAGCGGAGATGCGGTGAACCGAAATATGCCGATGCCTAAGGATGCTCGAACTCTTTCCTCTTCCTCAAAAGTCTTGAGAGAAGCTGCGGGAGCTTCTTCGGTGGAAATGCCTGTTAAAGAAGGAAAAGTGTCAGTCAAAACATGATGATAAAAAATATGATGTAATGACAAAAGGTACGGCTGATGTTTACTCGATTGCGCGAGGATGGCCAGTCCCGCTTTGTAGCTTGCTAGTCGCTCGGAAGCTGCAATAGCAGCCTCGAGGTCGGTATCGTCCAGCACTACGAATAGACCCTCGTTGGTCCCATATTCGCCCAAGCCCTCACTATACGGAGCATGAGGCTCCTGACCAAAAACAACGTCGGCAGAGAGGATCGACTTCTTCTTCCTCTTCTGCGAGCGAGCTCCGGTCGTCGCAAGCACAAGTTTACGTTTAGTGGGCACCTTGGGGCAATGAGTCCCGATATCTGAACCCACGCCAGAATCGGGGGAAGCTACAGTCGCCGTTTCTTCAGGAGCCCGGGGTATCGGTAGCTCGGGCCTGTCATGCGGGACTTCGATCACCGCAGCTTCTCTTAAGGGAAGTAGGACAATAGTCCGTCGCTTCAGAGGGACGTTTCGATCACCAGCAGGAGGTAGTGCACCTTTGCGATCGAGCAGCAATCGCTTCTCCTCCCTGATGACGGTGCCCATTGAATGCTGATACCACGCCACGTACATATTAAGGGCCTTTGGGACACAGCTCGGTTCGCTGATAAAGAAGTTGGACCCCGTGTTCAAGCGCATGAAATGATGCAGCGCGCTCCGCATTCCCTCTTCGGTAGTAGCAGGTTCTGCCAAGAAAGCCTCATGTAGGACACCCTGATTGTAACTCAGCTGCTGGGCGAAACAATGCGGGTTGTATCTCATGAATAACGCCACATCATTTTGCCTGAATACAAGAAAGCCTAGCCTGATGGAGTACAAATGAAGAATCACCCGAGCTTTCAACACAGAAGCCTCGTCTTTAAAAATGTCTTGCAATGGCAGCACCACTTTTGAAGTTTCCTGGCCGACGGTCAAGACTTTGTCGGTGAAAGACATACCATCTCCAACCGTGCACGGATGAAGGAGCGAACCCCTAGCTTCCCGCGGTGAAGGACTTACGATGGAGGCGTCAACCAGCCTCATTATCCGAGGGAACCTGCATCTGTCGTAAAAATAAGGTCTTTTGTGGATACCGAAGACCCCAAGCACGTGCAACTCTAGCCATGAAGTGAAGTAATTCATTGAGAAGTTGGCGGGATTCACCCCTGATTCAGTAGTATCCGCTGCCAAGTTGAGGCCGTGATATAGGTGGGCTAACCCGGCGATCCCGATGGCCACTTGTATTCCGGCAACCATGCGATGCATAGGGTAGAAGACAGAAGGCCTCATGTAACAAGGGTGCATAGGAAGCGCGAACCAGCTTAACCATAAACTGAGGAACTCGAGAAAGAACGCTTCCTCATCAATGCCCGGAGCGGCAATTTCTGACAGGGGGACGATCGCGACGTCGGGAAGAAAGATATCCTTTTGATCGGCTTCCAATATTGGCTGACGGTCCAAGCCAAAGCCGAAAGGATCATCAAGTTTAGCAAACTTTTCACCTTGTTGCGAAAAAATTTCTGGGGGAAGAAAACGGGCAATGAAGTCCGCAAAGCTGACCCCCCGGACTCCGGATTCAAGAAAGAGGCTCTCATACATGTTCAACACCTTTATCAGACTTGGGAACTGGTGCTGATGGCGTTCTCTGGGGTAAGACCCATTACCACTGATTTGGTGGCAAAACATACTCATCCGGAGGAAGCAGCTCCTCGTAGTGCTCCCCCCTAACTGGTAAACCAGAAACCTAGGCAAATTCCTCCAAGGAAATGGAGACCTCTCTATCTAATAGAAGGAAGGTATGGGTCGGAATGTTCCACTACTCTAAAAATGCCTTGATCCTCCATGTGGGAGGTGCAGAATACTGGAACAAGGAAGCGTAGATCGCAGGGTATAAGCCAAGCTTCATCAGCTGCGATTTCTTTGCCGATAAGATATATCGGGCCCACTGCAAGTATCCGGCCGGATGACGGGGAGTTAGTCCGATGTTGTAGGGCTGTCCCTAAGGGCGCGACTCACCCTGACATATGCGCCGCCCGAGGGTGTCCAAAGCCACCGGCGACTGCACGGGTACTGCGGCAATAGAAGGCCGAAGGAGACCTTCTGAAGTCCAATTTACCTCCTCTACAGTATAATTGATCGGGGGTGCATCTGCATAAGGGATCGCAGAGATAGGCTCTAAGGGTGTCGCACAAGAAAAGCTCTGGCGGCCTCTGATAATTTGATCATACCATCTACCCCATAGGTGAAGATTCTTGTATTCCGGCTCATGGTCTTTGATCAGCGCAAGAAGCTCTTGGTCTACGGGCGCCTCAGGAAATCCGCCTTCTGAGCGGATGAACGGAAAAGAAGTGTCGAAAGACATGTCGCCTACGCGAAAAGGGACAAAAGTCAACTGTCAGTGCTATAATTTAATTTAAATTCTGACACTTGGTACTTTAGAATTTGTACCACACTGCAATGCAGTGGAGAGGGACCAAAGGTGGCCCACAAAATCTAGATGACAGTTCATCATTAATAAAACAGCCTCATCATTTGATGAGGCTGTCATTAAATGAGGAAATCCTCAAGAAATTCTCATTAAATGAGAGATCTCTCAGGCAGAGGAGTAAATCTCCCTTTGAGAGCAGTGCTCTGCGACAGAGTGACACTTGTCAAACTCTGATCATGAAGAAATAAAAATTCCTCAAGAGCCTTGCTCTAGAAGAAAATGATGGAATAATCCATCAAGAAAATTAAAAACAATTTTTTTATATATACGAATTAAAAAAAAAATCTGAGGTCTTCAAGATTCATGAACAAACTCTTAAGAGTTCTTCATGATTTGAAGAGAGCAGAAGCTCTGTTAATGAAACCCTAAAAGAGTTTTCTTTAGATCAAAGATCTATGAAGAGCAAGGCTCTGTTAATGGGTAAAACCCTAGATTATTAAAAGATTTAATCTTTACCTAAATTTTGACAGAGTTTTTGTCCTTAAGGAAATTCTTAAGATGGAGAGCTATGCTTTGTGAGAGAATAAAAATTCTCAGAAAATAAGGAAGAAGATGAACATAAATCATCCTAAGGACCAAAGGTCCTATTTACAGGCACTGAGTGCCGTTTCAACTTCTCAGTTGATCCAAGGGCGCAGATACTGCAACCGCTGCACTCACATGTGGGCCACGTGAGCGCAACCGTGGGGGGCATTTGTTTCCCCCAATCAGAGAAAAGCTCTGTTTAAAATTCAAATTTTTTAAATGAAGCAACGCTTCAGATGCAGTGCCAAGTGCGCTGCGCCCTAAGCAGCGCACAACGTGGAAAGCACGTAGGCGCTAAGTGCGCTGCGCTCTAAGCAGCACCCACGTGCGCGCTAGCGCTAAGTGCGCTGCGCTCCAAGCAGCGCACTACGTGTCAAACACAGGTGCGCTAGCGCAATGTGCGCTGCCCTTCAAACAGCGCACCACGTGCAGAGTATGGGTGCGCTAGCACTGGAACTAAAAACTCCCCACCGTTAGATCAAAGATCTAATAATAATGATAAATCATTAATTAATCAGAGTTAAATTCTGTTAAGGAAAGATTCCTCAAAATCTTTCCAAATAACAAGATTGTGCTCTGTAAATCAGAGCACTGTTGGATCAATGATCCAATGGTAAATAAAAATTACCAAAAGACGGAATAAATTCTGTATGGAAAGATTTTTCAATCTTGTTAAAAACAAGAAGATTGCCTTCTGTAAAACAGAACCCTAGGATCAAAGATCCAATGGTGGGCAAACATCCCCAAATCAATCAGAGAAAGATCTCATTAACTGATTCAACAAATCAGCCTACCCTATAAAAAGGCCCCTAGACTTCAAGTCTCGGATATACAGATACAGAAAGAGACAGAAACCTCCCCAAAAACTTTGAGAAAATTCAAAGAGCAAGCTCTTGCAAGAAGATCTTTCTTCAAGGTAAAAATGATGATGATGAACATAGAGATGAAATCATCTCATAAAAAGAAGAATTAATTTCTTTAAAAATATCATAGATCTACAAAGACAAAAAGTCTTTCACAAAGAGATCAAAAGATCTCATCATAAAATAAAAGAAGAGCTTACTTCTCACAGATCATAGATCTATAAGACTAAAGTCTTTCTTAAAGAGATCATGAATATCTCATTATAAAAAGGAGAATAATTCAATTCTCTTAAGGATCATAGATCTATAAAGGCAAAGCCTTTCATCAATATAAGAGATTGAAACAAAATAAGAACGATTGTTCTTAGATCTTGAGACAAAGTCTCTTTTAAAAAGCTCAGATCATAAAATTGATCAAATGCGCTTTGTGCTCTTGAACTGCGCTTCTGCGCTGTCTGGACTGGCGCTCACCGCCAAATGCGCTACGTGTCAATCACGTATGCGCCAATTAACCACTAGCGCTTTGCGCTCTTGAAATAGCGCACTGCGCTCATGGGCTGGCGCTCAGCGCCAAGCGCACCACGTGTCACTCACGTGTACGCCACTAAACTGAAAGCGCAATGCGCTCATGGATTAGCGCTCAGCGCTCATAAACTGGCATCATGCGCTCATCATCTGGCGCCTAGCGCCAAGTGCGACACGTGTCCCTTACATGTGTGCCATGTGGCAGAAGTGCATTGCGCTCTTTGATTGGCGGAAAAATGCCTAGCGTACCACGTGTTGCGCTGGCAGAACATAATTGTTCTTTAATAAGCCCAGAGCTCTGATGAATGCTCAGCATTCAATAAAAGACAAAAAACATTGTTAAGATATAAATCAATGCTCAGCATTGTTAAAAGGGCCAAGCCCAAATAAAGGCTCAACAGCCCAAAATAAAATGTTAAACATTTATTGGACTTAGCCCAAGATTGGCCATAAGTCCTCAACTCATATTAATTGATCTCATCTGCTCATAAATATTTTATCAGATCTTAGCCCCAAATTGGACTACAGATCTTTCAACCAACTCATGTCGGTTCGAGAGTACATCTCTTTACTCCTCTGATATCTGTCGTTGTAATCCTTCAACGTCTTCAGAGAGGTGATGGGTCCCGACAACCAAACATTCTATGGACTGTGGGGTCCTTTAAAACCCATGGACTATGATGTCCTTAACCTTGACTGTGAGGTCTTTAAACTCACGGACTATGATGTCCTTAACCTTAATTGTGAAGTCTTTAAACTCACGGACTATAATGTCCTTAACTTTGACTGTGAGGTCTTTAAACTCACGGACTATGATGTCCTTAAACTAACCTTGGACCGAGATGTCCTTAAACTAACACTGGACCGTAATGTCCTTAAACTAATCGACCGCAATGTCCCTAAACTAATAATAGAGCCCAAATGCTCTTTTGTTGGATCTAAATGATCCTGTTAAGTCGATCTTAGTCTAAAATGAGACTAATGTATCCTTAACAAACGTTTAAGTTGATCTTAGTCTCAAATGAGGCTAACGTATCCTTAAACCCAAACCCCAAACCCAAATCTAAGAAGATACGGATTTGGACTAATCCACACCCTATGGGCTACAAAATAAATTAGTCTCCGTATACAATTCACGGGCAATCAAAAACAAAACAAACACCCACGACACGAAGTGACCATCTGGAGAAGGAGAAAGTGGTTACCGCGATGCGGTAGCGTAATTAACTGCAGGGGCTTGCGCCTACAGGGAAGAGCGTCCCTACAATCAAAAACCCCTCAAATGAGGGAGAATCTGACGAAGTCTGCTATATCGGCCACATCCGTTTGAACCTTCGATATATAGTGCCATAAATCAACTTGGCATCTTCGGAGAGGTGGACGGATAGCACCAATTAGCATCTGTCCCGAAATTCAGGCGAGACGGACCTTCGCGGTTGCGTCTCCGTGTTTCGGCGGGGAACAAGACTCATATTCTCCGGCTCTCTGAGGCTCAAGAGAACTGGTCCTGCTTAAACCTATGTTTACTAGGGTTCTTATTGTAAATTAATATATCTTGAGAGGGTTTTATGAAAAATAGTTTTGATATATTTTCAAAATATATCTCAAGTATTTAATTATCGTCTTTAGGGTTTTCATAATTGTAATTTTTTATAAAGTGAAATGTTCTAGTGGATATAACTTAGATTTCATTGTATATGGTATTTTAGTGTAATATTGGATTTGTAATGGTAGTTTCATGAAATTTGTGATTCCTTTGATTTACAAAACATGGAATATATATATATTGTATACTTAAAGTAGATATTTTGATAATATATATATATATATAAATAGAACTTATTTATTAAATAGAAATCACATTTTTCTTAAAAATTGCATTAAAAATTCCATCGAGATCGAATGCTCCGTGAGGAGGTCTGCATCTCGCTCTAATAGGCCCGAGAATGTGCAATAACCCGCACCAACCTGATCGGGGTTCCCCAAAATGGTTGTAGAGACGCATTTGCAAGGAATTAAATAATACACTTTTTTAAAAAAGCGGTTTTTGAATGTTTATGCTATTTAAATGTAAACTCGTATTTTTCCACAAACTAATGTTCCAAAAGTCATCGTGCTATATAAAAAATGTGTGTTGTGATGAGATAGGTCATTACCTCGTGAGTTTTCTAAAGGCAGTATGGGTAAAAATAAATAAGCAATGTCGTATGTAAATATGATGGTATTTTACCATAAAACTGAAATAGAAGTTGCAATACATATTATTTTGATATGAAACTTGTTCTAATATATTTGTTTATGATTGCTAAACAATATACAAAAAGATGGTGAATTTTTTCTAAAGAAAAATCGTGTTTTTAGTTAAAATAGAATCGGAAGTCGGATTAACTCCGTTTCCGACTAGTTTTGAAGAATGAATTTGTTTTAATAGAAGAGAAGGCGGAAAGAGGGAACTTACTGATTGGAACTAGAAAGAAGAGGTAGAGGGAGATTTTGGGATCGTCGGGGAGTCGTTTCGTCGCCGGATTCTTCCCGAAACGTCGCCGGAACTTCGACCTTTGCTAACTCCACTTGTACAACTTTTTGGACTTAGAATTTTTAGAGAGTTTTGGTATGGGATTTCTGAATGAGGAGGGTTAAAATGCAGTGCGGTATTTATAGGGAAAATTAAGGTTTAGGGTACTGAAGAAAGAATTAAAATGTGCATTAAAATTTGGTTTAATAGTGATTTTAAATTCTCTGGATAATTGCAGGGTAAACAAACAATATGGGGATAGTGGGGTAGGCCAAGAGGTGCTAGGGTTAAAAATTCAAAGCATTACATACGGTCAAAACCGGCGGTGCCGGTCCCCCAAGAGGATCTCGCCGGTCCAAACCCGGTAGCTTGGGCTCGGATCTTTGCCACGTGTCCAAGTCGCTTGGTATACCTCAGTGCACATGTTTGATTTTGTTGTGACTTTTTATTTTACGTGTTTTGCACGTGTAAACTTTTGAGCTTCTAAAAGTTTAAAAGAAAATCAACAAAAAATATATGTGGCTGGGGGGATTAGAATACAGGGGATACGTCACAGCAGTGCAAGGCATTACCAATGAGCTACAAGTTATTTATTGTTGTTCAAAAGCAAATCAAATACTTATAGAATACACAGGATTGCAAATAATCAATTTGTACATTAACTTTTAAACAATTTTATGTACACTGAAACAGAGTTGTTTCATCACATTTAAGAATGAAGACCTGTTACTGGGAACAACCGAGCACAAGCTACCACTTTACGTGACAGAGTACAACGACGGTGATCAGATTAATCGCATATTGATTGATCTGGGGTCCTTAATGAACATCATGAACTTGCGGACTCTAAAGAGTTTATCAATGGACGTCCGACACCTGTCAAGGGAGAGGATTGTCATCCGGGGCTTCAATCAAAATGGTCAGCAAGTTCTATGATCTATAGCTTTGCCGATCAGGTTTGGGGACCTAAAAACCGAAGCTAAGATATACGTGATCGACGCCGACACGTCCTATAAAATCCTCCTGGGACGACCATGGCTTCACAATTATGGCATCATTCCGTCAACTCTCCATCAGTGCATGAAGTATACCAAAATGGCGAAGAAAGACGCATTGACGGGACATCCAGCCGTTTGGTGTGCATGAAGTCCGATATGAAGATTCTCGGTACTTTGTGAACCTCCAAAGTGCTAAGCCACAGCTGATCAAAGACAGAACGGCCCCAAAACTCAAAAGAAAATCTGAGCCGGCTGTTACTTTCAAAAGCAAAAACCCTCATGTGCATCCGTGTTTCGGCAGTGACACTGATGAGTTCGACGCTGAAAGTCAATCATTCCGTAAAACTCGCCCTCATTTCGGTAGCGATACGGATGAGTCTGATATTGAAGGCTCATCCGGAAACAAAATTCGCCCCCGTTTAGGCAGTGACACTGAAGAATTAGAAGAAGGGGATCCGTTTTGCAACAGATGTGCAAATCGGGCTCTCGTGCGAAAAGCGAAGCTAAGAGAGACTTTCGAAGTTACGGAAGGGTCCCTAGCCGTCATAAGGGTGCCGGAGCAAATGTGCAAAGAGCTCGATGCATTGTCAGTCTCCACCGTGGACCAGCTGAAGACCTTCTACATTCCCGGAAGAAAGAATGGACAGAAGAGCATCCTGTTTTATGGGTCAAATCTTGTCGTGCACCCGGACGATTTGTCTGTCACGTGCCTTCCCTATGAAAGAGGCCTAAGAGCCGTCCTAAACCCCAGATATTATGCGCCCGAGATGCGGGAATATTTTAAAAAGTGCGGATGTTGGTTATATCAAATGGACTCCGAAGCGAAGTTTTATGAGGGGCTGTGGCACCCGCCTCAAGTCCGAGCACTCATTGATGGACGAATCCCAGATAGACGGGGAATATGTTTCATTCAACCTGATGTCAAGGCATGCTACATGATCTATATTGGTGAAGCCAGCGAAGAGTCAAATGATGAAGATGAGCTAGCCGAGCCAGAAGAAGCCCCTCAAGAGTTCGAGATGGCGGACAAGCAACCTTCGAAGAGCTAACCAAAGTTGATTTGGGAATGCCCGATGATCCAAGGCCGACCTACATCGGCTCACTCTTATCAGAGGAAAAGAAAGAGCAGATAATCTTCCCGCTGCATGAGTTCGTCGACTGCTTCGCATGGATGTACAAAGAAATGTCTGGCCTCTCCCCTGATGTGGCCGTGCATTGTTAGTTATATGTATGCTCTAGAGGCCATTACTATACATGAGATGTATATTGTAGTGGATGCTTGGACATATATAGGGAGGACTTTCTTGCTCGACATGATAGTATGCTATCTGGTTACTCTTTACCTTAACATGTACACTGATTGTCTCTCTGTTATATGTTGGTAAAGCCCTTAGGATGTGTACTTGACTACCTGGACTATGATGCAGCTTATACTAGTAGGGCCATGGTAGTCCATAAGTACATCCTTTAATGTCCCTATTCGTGGGTGTATCGAGATGGGGCATCGATATACCAGAGTAGACTAGCGTATAGCTTCTCGATCCATATATATGGGCGATGGATGATCCCATATCCATTGGTGTTTGACATCAGAGATGGTATACGGGTGCTCAGTGGAGACTGGGTACACTGGACGGACTCGCCGAGAACTCCCAGATGGTATTATACCTCACGTCAGATGGCAGTTCTCTGGTGACAGTGGTACAGGTTAGTCTGTAGACCCGAGATCGTCATAGAGTCTTGTATGATTCCCACCGTGCTTTGATTTTCACCTTACCACGTCCAAGAGGGCATGCAAAATGGTGGTTTTTGGGTACAGTCCCGAATCACATGGAGGCAATGAGCGATAGGAGGGGTTCGTCTCTCCCGGTATAGGGAGTTGATGTTGTGCTGTGTTCGATTGGCTATAACTTGAAGTCCCTGTCCAGGGCTGATATGGAGTGCTACTGGTAAGATTTATCAGTAGTTTCTCGACCTGTTATGAGCCTCACATCGACACGACTTATCGGTTACTGGGTTCTGACGTTTACCACCCCTAGACTTGATATGCGACATCCTAGACGAAGAGACCGGACTGTACGGTAGTGTTACTGATTGGATTCACAGGAGAATGTACAGGCTTGCTTGTTGATCTTCTGATCGCTCAATACCTGGGTGGCTGTTATGTTTAGCTGACCACTTGCAGCTTGTAGGTGTTTAATATGATCATCACCTACTGCCGACGTATTGGCGATTCTTTAGAGTCCTACACAGAGGTTTTCTGGCTCAGGCAAAAAGGAGTAGGAGCACATATGTGATATGTGCGGAACCGAGAATAATACGATATGAGATACAGTATTCTATTATCGCGATATGTGATATCGGCCGGGTATATGTGATATAGCCGGGTCATCGGATCAAGTGTTGATTCGATGAATTGGTACATGTTATATTAGTCGATTATATGTCATATAGCCGGATTATCGGATCAAGTGTTGATTCGATAATTTAATGTATAATTATATATGTGATATATTACGTTACATTAACTAATATAAGCTCGCTTTATGGATTCTTTTTCTCACTGGATAATACATTGATGTATATGCCATATATGTTAATTGTATTATTTTCTTTTGTTATAAAATATATTGTATATGTGATATATAATATTATAACATGTTAGGGTTACAAATGCAACATGGTTTTAGAGTTTAAACCTAGTTAGGGTTTGGATTAGAGTTAAGCTTTGGATGAGCTTTCATGAAGGTTTGACTTTTGTCTTCATCCTTTGATATTTTGTGAAGATATTTGTTAACCCAACCCAAACCCTACAAGGGTTAAGCCTTTCATTCTTAACCCATAGTTGCAATTGTAACCACAACAATAACTCATTATTCATCACAAAAGGTTTAGCTTCTTCTTCTTCTTCTTGCTCTTGAAAAAGCTTCACTGGGTTTTTTGTTTGTGATGATTAAGTGTGAGAAATTGAAAACAAAAGAGAGCAAAATTCCTACTTCATCATCCTCATCTATTCTAGCCACTTAGATTAGGGTGTTCACTTCTCTAATAAGTTCATTAGTGAAGTGTAAGCTTTGGTTAGAGATTCTTCAAGCTAGATTATCTTAGATCAAGAAGACTTCAAGCAAGATGCATCACTCACCTCTTGGAGCCTCACGAGAGTCGGAGTTCTTGATGATCGCAGCGAAGGGACCTCAACACAGAGCTTATGAAGTGAAGGAACGGACTACAAAGGTTATAATCCTAATCTCTTTAGTTCTTTGTATGTGATGCAAACTTGTTACCCTAGAATTTCTAGTAAAAGATTCATGGTTTGCTTGCTTTGCACCTCTCTAAATTTTAAAGTGGCATGAGTGATGCTACCAAACCCTAAACTAGGTGCAAGGGAAGCCCAACAATAAGCTGGCTATATCTCCTGATGCCAAGCCAGTCAAACAAGCTCCTCGAAGAATGAGAAGAGAGCTGGAAGAAAAGTTCATCGAGGAAACCAAGAAACTCATCGATGCCGGTTTCATTAGAGAAGAGAAATATGCGGACCGGATCGCATGCATTGTCCCAGTGAAAAAGAAGAATGGGAAGATCCGAGTCTGTGTCAATTTCAGAGACCTTAACAAGGCATGCCCTAAAGACGATTTCCCGCTACCGGTCATGGAAATGATGGTCGGTGATACATCAAATTACGAGCTGTTCACCTTCATGGATGGCTCGTCTGGATATATTCAGATCAAGATGTCACCCGAGGATGAGAAACACATATCGTTTCGAACCCCGATCGGGATATACTGCTACAAGGTGATGTCATTCGGACTGAAGAATGAGAGCGCCACATATCAAAGGGTAATGACCAAAATCTTTGATGACTTAATCCATAAGGTCATCGAATGTTATGTTGATGATTTGGTCATCAAGACAAAAGCCAAGGCCGATCACATCCGAGATTTCAGGACCATTTTCACCCGACCGAGGGAATACGATCTGAAGATGAATCCTCTGAAGTACGCTTTTGGTGTGTCGTCGGGAAAATTCTTGGGCTTCATAGTCCGACATCAGGGGATCGAAGTTGACCCATCAAAGATAAAGGCCATCATGAAGATGTCTCCTCCAAGGAATCTGACGCAGCTAAAATCCTTTCAAGGCAAACTCGCTTACATACGAAGGTTCATTCGAACCTATCAGGGAGATGTCGGCCTTTCTCAAAGCTCATGAAAAAGAGAGCTCCCTTTGTCTGGGATGTCGAATGTCAAGAAGCGTTCGAAAGTATCAAACAGTACCTAGTGCACCCTCCAGCGCTTGCTGCTCCTATTCCAAATAAACTGTTGATTCTCTATACTGCCGCGCTAGATGAGTCACTCGGTGCACTCCTCATCCAGAACAACGAGGAGGGAAAAGAAAGTGCCTTCTACTACCTCAGTCGAACTTTAGTCGGGGTGGAACACAACTATTCCCCGATCGAAAAGCAATGTCTGGCTCTGATATTCACTGTGAAGAAGCCGATGCACTATCTTATCGCTCATCAGGTTATGCTGATCTCCAAGGTCGACCCGCTCAAACACTTAATGACCAAAGCAAGCCTAGCTGGTAAAATGGCAAGATGGGCTATCATGCTGCTTGAATTCGACATAATCTATACTCTTCAGAAAGCAGTAAAAGGGCAAGTCCTTGCCGACTTCCTTGCCGCTCATCCCATACCAGAAGGGTCATCGCTCAATTGCGAGTTACCCGATGAACAAGTGTTGCACCTCGAGGATGACGAGCCATGTTTGGAGCTCTACTTCGGTGGAGCCTCATCAATAAAGACCTCCATCAAATCTAGCGTCCCGAAGATAAAAGCATGGATAGGATTGGTATTTGTCACGCCATTAGGAGAAACCCTATGACGTTCTTTTACTCTTACCGAGCCTCGTACAAACAACGAGGCTGAGTATGAAGCTCTGATAGCTGATCTGGAACTCGCCATAGAAATGAAAATCCTTCGGCTATGGGTTTACAGTGACTCCCAGCTTGTCGTCAACCAGGTGAGCAGTGACTACAAGATATATAAGCTCGAATTAGCTTAATATAGAAGTCGGGTGGTGGAACTCACGAAACAGTCCACTCACATTGAACTAATGAGAGTCCCTAGGGTGTTGACCAAAAAAGCCGACGTACTCGCTCGCCTAGCCAAAGAGCCGGCTGATCCCGACATGGATGAAATTCTTATCACAGTCAGGAGCCGGAAAATTCTGCCCCCAGTCTCTTTACGAGAAGAGAAAAGCACAGAACAAAAGAGCAATCCAACCGAAGAAGCTCTGATCATTCAAGACGAACCCGATTGGAGAGAACCCTTCATAGAGTACCTTCGATACAACAAGCCGCCCAAAGAAAAATCTGCGAGGGTTCAGTTGAAGAAAAGAGCCCTTCGATATGTGTTTGTAAATAATACGCTATACCGCAGATCATATGACCAACTCTGGCTTAGCTGTCTGTCATCGTCCGAAGCCCAAAAAGTCAAGAAAGAAGTTCACTCAGGCGTCTGCGGAGCTCACCAATCTGGTCCTAAAATGCAGCTTCAAATCAAGCTGCTTGGATATTACTGGCCTACCATGATAAGGGATTGCGAAGAGTATGCGAAAAAATATCATCTCTGCCAAATTCACGGTGACTTCATTCACAAGCACCCTAATCCGTTGCATCCTATGGTGGCGTCATGGCCCTTCGAAGTTTGGGGCACCGACATAGTTGGTCCAATTGATCCTCCGTCATCCAAAGGCCACCGGTTCATATTGGCCGCAACTGTCTACCTCTCCAGATGGGCTGAAGCTGTCCCGCTAAAAGAAATCAAGACAAAAAATATTTTGATGTTCTTCCGGCATAATATTCTATACCGCTTTGGTACATCTAGAAGAATCATTTCTGACAACAGGCCTTCATTCAAGTGCTTCAAAATATTAAGGTTCGCTACTCAACACAAGATAGACTAAAGATATTCCTCCATCTATAATCCAAGGGCCAATGGGCTGGCCGAAGCCTTCAATAAAACTCTATGCAAGCTCTTGAGGAAAAATGTTTCAGCCAACAAGAGAGACTAGGATCTCAAACTTCACGAGGCGTTGTGGGCATATCGTACCACGCACCGCACTCCAACTCAGTCCAATCCATACTCATTACTCTTCAAAGTGGAGGCGATCCTTCCCCTCGAAGTCGAAGTTCTAAGCCTCAGGATGGCTGTCCAGCATAATTTGACGGAGGCGGAAAACATTCTCTTTTGGCTCGAAGAACTTGACGCCCTCGAAGAAAAGAGGCTCGCAGTACAGCAAAATCTGGAGCTGTACCGAGCACAAATGTCACGGACCTATGACAAGACGACCCGTCTACGTGCTTTCAAGAAGGGCGAATTGGTGTTGGTCCTCAAAAGACCGATCGTCTCTAATCGAAATGCCAAAGGAAAATTCGAGCCAAATTGGGAAGGGCCATACGTCATTGAGAAAGTGTTCGATGGAGGATCCTACTAACTAATAAGTGCCGAGAGAGAAAGGCCCATGCCACCCATCAGTGGACGATATCTCAAGAAACACTACGCGTGAATGCTCCAAGACACAGGCGGATTGAGCACACCGGCCCTACGGCCGGGATCATACATTCTGTAAAACCGTATACAATCGGGCGCAAATGAGCTCTATCTCTCCCAAGTCCTACAGGCGAGACTACATTTAAAAATCCCACCGGCGATGAAGCTCCACCAATGTAAGGAAAAAAAACCGGTATGTCCACAAGAAAAATGGGCACGGATGAAAATCCGAAAGGGCTCCATAAGTAAAAACAGCATGACTGCCGGCGAGTTTGTGAAAACCCGAAAGGGCACAAACTCATGAAAAGAGATGAAATACACTCGCAAAGTCATCTCGACCTTGTGAGGAGAAAATCCCCGCATGAGATCCTTACGACTCATAAAGGAGCAACACACTTAGGAATCCCAAGATTACTAGGGATAGAATACACCTGCAAGATCCTCTCGACTTGTGGGGAGAAAATGCTTTTATGAGACCCTTACAGCTTATAAAATTGAAAAGCCTTAGGTGATAGAGATCTAAACCTGTCTCTTAAGCCAACGTTCCACAACGGGCAACGGCAAATGATGAGTCGCTCCTGGCATTTCGTTTCAGTGTTAGCGGTGCTGATGCCGACCCAAAACTTAAATCTCAAGTTTTCCCAACGGAAAATGATGAGTCTCTCTTGGCACTACGCTTCAGTGTTAGTGGTGCTGATATCGATCGAAAACCCAAATCCCAAGTCTTCCCAAAGGCAAATGATGAGTCGCTTCTGGCACTACGCTTCAGTGTTAGCGGTGCTGATGCTGACCCAAAAACCAAATTCCAAGTCCTCCCGGGGCAAAATGATGAGTTGCTTTTGGGATTATTCCAGTGCAGCAATACTGATGCCAAACAAAATCTAAATTCCAAGTTCCTCTCAAATTCAAAAGTCCCGCCAAATAAGGCAGAAATCAAACAGATCAAATCAAAGTCCCATCCGACAGCACTTCTAAGCTCAAAAGTCCCGCTGGACAAGTAGGGAACTTCCAAAACAAATTAAATCAAACAAATCAACCCCGACACCGCAAGAAGCGGAGCAAGTCAACTTCAACCCCGACATCGCAGAAAGAGGAGCAAGTCAAATCAAATCCCGACACTGCAGAAAGCGGAGCAAATCAAATGAAATCCCGACACCGCAGAAAGCGGAGCAAATCAAATCAAATCCCAACACCGTAAGAAGCGGAGCAAGTCATCGACCGTCCAAATCGCAAAAATGGCAGCACCGACCGTCCAAATCGCAAAAATGGCAGCACCGACCGTCCAAGTCGCAAAAATGGCAACACCGACCGTCCAAGTCGTAAAATGGAAGCACCGACCGTCCACGTCACTAAAATGGGAGCACTGGCCGTCCAAGTCGCAAAAATGGGAGCACCAACTATCCAAGTAGCAAAAATGGCAGTAAAAATGGAGCACCGACCGTCCAAGCCACAAAAATGGCAGCACCGACCGTCCACGTCGCTAAAATGGAAGCATCGACCGTCCACGCTGCTAAAATGGCAGTGCCGACCATCCATGTCGCAAAAATGGCAGCACCGACCGTCCACGTCGCAAAAATGGCAGTACCGACCGTCCAAGTCGCAAAAATGGCAGCACCGACCGTCCATATCGCTAAAATGGCAGTATCGACCGTCCACGTCGCTAAAATGGCAGCATACCCTCCACGTCGTAAAAAGGGAACCCAACCAAATCAAGCTCCATATAGAACAAGATCTATCAATTTCATGCACACAACCCACACGCGGTGTGCATTTATTGATGGGGGCGCTTTGTTGGATCAAAAATTACACCCCGATTGACCAAGTCAAAATCAAAGTCAATCCCAAGCCAAGTGGGCTCAAGCCCAGATCAAAACCGAGCGTGGAAGGGACCGGCCCCATGACAAATAGAATAAAGCCATAAATTAGTTTAATATAATTCTTTTTCTTAAAAATAAATGTATGTAAAATGGGAAAAAATCCAAAATTTTGTAAACCCTATGGCTTATGTGTAAAAAAGAGATAAGCATATAAGGCATAGGGTGGCACAAGTGCCATTTGGCGAAACTCAAAGAGCTATATGTAAGTATGTCTATAAAGGCAAATATGATGAAAAAATCAACAACTTTTTCATTCTCTCAAAAATTAGGGTTTGTGCCTCTATCCCCACTCTCTCAAGTTCTCTCTTCCTCTTCATTTTTCAATTAAATCAAGAGTTTAGCTCTCTTTTTCTCAAAACTAAATAAAGTTTTACCATAAATCCTTTGAAGGAGAGTTTAACTCTCATATCTAATCAAAAAAAAGTGAAGAAGGGAAACCCACCTCCTAAGGCTCCATCAAGAGAAGAAAATGGGTCTCTTTTCATCACCTAAGATCTAAATCTTGAAATTTCAAGAGAACCCATTTGGGTTTCTTCTCAAAAAAGAAAGGAGAAAATTTTTTGGAGTTTAACTCCATAATAAAAATTCTTTGGAATTTAACTCCACAATAAAAAAAATTGGGAGTTTAACTCCATTTAAAATCTTTTGGAGTTTAACACCATAATAAAAATCCTTTTGGAGTTGAACTCCACAATAAAAATCCTTTTAGGAATTTAACTCTATTTAAAATCTTTTGGAATTTAACTTCATAATAAAAATTCTTTGGAGTTTAACTCCACAATAAAATCCTTTTGGGAGTTTAACTCCATTTAAAATCTTTTGGAGTTTCACTCCACAATAAAAATTCTTTTGGAGTTTAACTCCATAATAAAAAAAATCTTTTGGAGTTTAACTCCACAATAAAAATCTTTTTGGAGTTGAATTTCATAATAAAAATCCTTTTGGGAAGTTTAACTCCACTTAAAATCTTTTGGAGTTTAACTCCAAATAAAATTGTTTTGAAAGTTTAACTCTAAATAAAATTGTTTTGGAATTTAATTCCTTTAAAAAAATAAAAGAAAAAAAGTCTTTTGGAACCTACTGAGGAGAGTGGGAGGGTCCCCCCCTCATGTGAGGGGGAGGCTCCCACTAAGTGGAAGCCCCTACTCCCTCTCACGTGAGGGAGAGGGAGCTCCCACTAAATGGGAGCTTTCCCCCCTCTCACGTGAAATGGGAGCTCCCCTACATGACGGGGAGGTTCCCACTTAGTGGGAACCCCGCCCCCCCTTTCTCGTGAGTGAGGGGGTTTCCTTTCCTCCCTTTTTTTATTTTTTATTTTTGTTTATAATAAAAAAATAAAAACAAAATATAATTAAATAAATAAATAAAAATTTCAAAAAAAAACCATTTCTTTGAATAATAAAAAAAATCATTCGTTACAAATAAAATGATGAATAAAAAATGAACATGTCCCTATTGTTTTAAAAAAACACACCAACACATCGCATTGATTTCGCATGACCAGTTTGACCCGTCAATAGGAGGTTCGCTCGCTCCAAAAGTAAGGGGTAATTAATGACAGCTTAGTCCGCGGCTGCCGGAGATTCGTATCCACACAATCAATAAAACCCTAGCCTCCCCCAGGCAGGAAGAATCTGTACATGCCTGACAAGCGCGCGCATTCCCATCTCAATGGGATGACGAAAAACACCCTACACATATTTCATTCCCATTCAGGATTGTCCAATCTTATTACCAGTTTTGATGGATGTCGGAATCTCCCTCAGATATTGTCCTCCGTCGATCTTGCTGCAAGCTGTCACGCCCCGCTTCCCGGTGTACGGCGAAGGGGACGCGACTGGTCCGCTACGTATATACTCAGAAATACATACGCTAAGCGTATCTAAGCAATATAAAACAAATACACAAGAGACAAGAAATGAAATAACAGCAACTTTTATATATTAACATTCTTTGTACAATGCATGAAAGGAAATACAACTGAAATAAAAGATGCATAAACAGTGGCATAACAGGAAATGAGAAGTACTGAAAAGAAAAGTGTACAATGAAACTACTGTGCAGGGTCTTCAGTAAACTGCTCCAAGTCTTCCTGCAATGGTTCAACTTCTGCCGGTTCCAAACCACCTGACGACATTCAAAGAAGAGAGAAACGGAATGTCGTTAGCGAACAAATCGCTCGGTAAGTCCCAAAGATAAGAGGAGAATAGATAGAGAGTAAGATAGAGAGAGAGTATATTATTATAGTTATATTATATTGTTATATTGTTGTAGTATTGTGTTAATGCTGTTATTTGTAGCTTGGTACAGAAGGATGCCAGTGTATACGAGAGGAGTCTCACTTGCCCCGGAGACTATGGTATCAGGAACTCAAGGAACCGTTATGCCACGGTACAACAGCAACGGAATATAGGTTAGGTGTCTTAATCTGACCACCTCGTGCCAACTTTAACACCTTCCGTACCAATCTTCTCCTTAAAACCCCGCGATATCTTGTTTGTATTGTTATCTCGTAATTTGTACTGGTTGTATGATTGATTGACTGACCGACCGAACCATGATATCAGGAAACGGTTATAACCGGAGAGTCATGTAAATGGAATATTGGGAATCATGTAAAAGGAATATATATATCCATGGTTCGGTTCAGTCAAGTTGAATAGATTGTTAACTGGATTCAGGGATTCATGTATTCATATTGAGTTGGAATATTAAAGAATATAGATTGACTTGAATCATATTCAAGTCAGAAATAGTCAGACTCAAACCCGAGTCAGACTAAAAGAAAAGTAATTTGAAGTTCTATAATTGTTAGGGTCATTATTGTAATTTATAAAACTTGAGGGGGTTTTATGTAAAAAGTATTATTGTATAGTTTTCAAGATACACCTCAAGTATTTATTATTCGTCTTTATAGTTATAATGAGTGTAAATTTTATTTGTGTTATTCTAGTGAATATATCCTAATAAAAGTATTAATTGATTTATTTGAAATTCATGGTATTTTAATGTAACTTTTAATCTTGTAATTTTTAGGAAAAGGTGAAAACTTTATCTTATAATAAAATAGGTGTTTAAATGATAAATATACATATGTTTATACAAGAATAATTTTATATAAATATTTTATTTTCCAAAAATCTCATTTTTCATAAATGTCGTATTTTAAACCTTTCGAGACCGAATGCTCTTTGCGGAGGTCTGAATCTCGCACTACTAGCCCGAGGGTGCACGATAAACCGTACAATCCCTAACGAGTTCCACAAAGGTGGGTTGTAGTGGCGCTTTGCAGAGGTTTAATAAATACCATCATTTAGAAAACGGTTTTATAAGATAAGGTATTTGTTTGTAAAAAGATATAAATTTCCGTATTTTAGTTCTAGGGTTTCCTAAGCCAACTAGCCTATTTCTAAAGGTCTAAACAATAAGTCATTAGAAGCCTCAAATCGCCTCTTCACCGCCAATTGTGGCCAGGTAAGTACAAGTGAGGAGGGAGGGATCCGCTCACGAATCGTGAGGCGGGCCTTTTAAAGTTACCCAAGCTCACTTGCCTAGCCTAGACACCACAAAGTCAGGTTTAGATAAACGATCGATGTCCATGACATATCGTATTTTCTTTTAAAAGATTTTGTTTTAGAATTGTGTACAACTTAAAGCTTTCAGAAAAGGTTTATAAAGAAAATGGTATTTTAGTGAAAAGTCTTGTATTTTCGTATTCTAAATTTTGATGATATCAATTAAGGTTGTATTTGCGTGTGTGTGGAGGTAGGTCATTACCTCGTGATTTATTTTAAGGTATTGTGAAGTTTAGGGGTTAAACATGATAAATTAAATATGAAGGTATTTAAGTGTAAGAATACGGTATTTGTAAAAGTTATCATTTCATGTGTGAAAACTCATTCAAATTGATTTTTACAAGTTTAGTGGTCAAGATGAACATGTTTAGGAATGAGGGAATTGATTAGAAGAAGAAAAATAAACTTTATGGTGTTATTGTGAAAAGAATACGATATTACAAGAAAGTTATCATTTCATGTGAGAAACATTGTCCAAATTGATTTTTATGTGATTAATAGTCATCATGAATATGTTTAGGTGTTATGGAATTGGTGACAAGTGAAATTTTGTAGAAAAACCGAATCGGAAATCGGTTTGTTCCAATTTCCGTCGGGTTTCATAATTCCGTATTTTGAGAAGTAGAAAAGAGAGAAGAATGGGACTTACGGGTTTCAAACTCTTCTAAAGAGTATAGAGGAACAAGAGAAATGGCCGAGGTGTTGTTTCGTCGCCGATTGCTTCAAAGAACGTCGCCGGAAATCCGTCAGCGCTTCGTCGTGAACTCGATTTCAAAGCACACCTTTCTTGTGAAAATTTCAAGAAAGTAAACCTAGTGTTTTGGGATGAGAGGATAGAGGGTAGGGGGTCTATTTATAGGATAGCTAGGGTAGGGTAGGTGAAAGGTTTTGTTTATTAAAAAAATTTGTAAAAATTTAAAGAAAAACATTAAAATTTTGTAGTAATTAGGGTGTATTAAGAATTCTGGAACTGATATAATAAATTGGAGTTAACAGGGGGTTAAAGAAGATGAAAAGACAAAATTTTCGTGTTGGCGACTCGGCCGTCCGGCCGAGTCCGGGTGTCGTCGGGCGTGAGTTCGCCTGATGTAGGCTCTGGTATACTCACTTTTTAGGGTTCAGTTCAACTTTTGGGAGTTATGGTCTGTGGACTGTTGGGCTTCCAAGAATTTTAAAAGAAAAATAATCTAAAAATAATGTGGGGCATGGGATTCGAACTCTGGTGGCTTGGTTCAGCGGTGCAAGGTATTACCAATGAGCTACAAGCTCTTTCTTGTAATTATTGTGTTATTTAATTACTTAAAATGATAGCAGCAAGAGTAAATACTCCTAGTATACATTAAATTTTAAAGTAATTTCTTGTACACTACAAATGGAGTTATTACATTCTTGTAGCTTGTAATTAAAAACAAAATAATTACCTATATCTTGTGCTCAGGCTAAAATACCCCTTTTGTGGATTTTTGAAAAAAATATTTGAAAAATTTTTTATAGGAAATTTAGGGTTGTTACACTAGCGGGGCTGAACGGTTGAGATTTGATGTGAGGGTTGAGCGTGTGGATCTCAATGCATTGTTGGTTGTTGTTGATGCCAAGCTTCCTACAAAGAAAGTCTTGAGATGGGAAACCACCGTGGGGCCCTCCGACGATCAAGTAAGTACCGAGGAATAATTAGGGCATAGTAGCGGCGTATTGGAATCAAATCGAGCTACCTAAGTCGTCTGGAAGAGGGGTTTATATAGTGGTCGCATGGAGCGAGCCGATGCGAGATTCTTGTCGTCTGTTATGCCCCTGCGTCACGTTTGCGTTGATGGCGGAATACGCCTATTAATGGCGAGATATGCTAGTGTGAGATGCGGGACGTGGAGCGGTAGAGATCTCGTCGTGATGAGATACACGAAGCCGTTACGAGGGCGCTCGGACTCCGTGCTCCCAACCAAACAGGGACACTGAGGAACCTCAGATATAGGATAGCTCGAAGATGAGCAAGTGAGCTGAGGAGTCTCAGTTATAGGATAGATCGGAGATGAGCTATTGGCTGGCGGTCAGCCAAAGGGGGAACGTACTCCACGGAGGTCTTCTAAAAGGTCAGGTGCAATCTCGGAGGCGAGGCGCTGAGGAATATTCCCAATGCATCATACTTATTCTATCTATGCAGCCCTCAGGAATATAGCAGGCTTACGTGGACGACACGTCATCTGCTACGTGTCGTGATCTGGGAAATTCCTATTTACGAGCATCATCATTAGCCCCCCACTCTCGTTCCGACCTATTTATGGGTCGGGTCGAAAGAGGTCTACTCGGTCTTCAACGTTCAGCTTGGTGCCGAGAATTCTTCGTAGTGGGTTGTGTCGGAACGACGTGGTGCTTGGCAGCCGTGTCTCTTCGAACTCCGGATCTACGTGGAGTTTCACGACGCGCTTTAATTTTCGCGTGTATCCTTGATGACATCAGTGGATCGGCGAAATGGTGGCACTATAAAGGAGACGTTGCTTCGCTTGCTCAGGTCGTCGATTTTCATGCCACGTGGCCATAATTGGGTGGCAGATTGCGAGACGTCGCTTCCGTCGGTTGGATCCGTGTAAGGAGCGAACACCGAGTATAGGTAGACCGGTGTACCTCCTCACCCCGGAGTCGTGGGACTAGCGAACAACGAGTATAGGTAGACCGGTGCCCTTTTCACCCCGGATTGTGGGACGAGCGAACACTGAGTATAAGTAGACTGGTGTCCCTTCTCACCCCGGAGTTGAGATGATGTGAGACGAGCGAACACTAAGTATAGGTAGAACGGTCTCCCTCCTCATCCCGGAGCCTACCATGGTGACGTGCTATCACTCCTTCGAGTGGGGTTAGAGCTGGGTCGGCTATCGACAGAACCTGAGCTTTATTTACTTGGGTCATATTAGGAATTTTCATACTTCGTATTCGTGCATCGGGTAGAAGTCGGCCTACCGATTTTAATGCGTGGCCTTAGGTTCTACCATTGGGGCCTTGTAGGAAGCTGCATAGTTGCCTCGTGGAGAAGGCTTTAAATCTACGGTGTCGTTGGGCAGGAAGCTACCCACAGTAAATGGGCCGAGCAGGAAGCTACCCGTCCACCTCATGATGAGGGCTTTAGATCCACACCGCTGTTGGGCAGGAAGCTACCCATGGTGGATGGGCTGAGCAAGAAGCTGCCCGGCGGCCTCATAATGAGGGCTTTAGATCCACGGCGCTGTTGGGCAGGAAGTTACCCGTGGTGGATGGGCTGAGCAGGAAGCTTCCCGGCTGCTTCATGCTAAGGGCTTTTGTCACGACCCAAATATAGCACGTGACTGGCACTTAAATCATGTGACATCTAAAGACGTCGACGTGGTCCAAGTAAGTCGAAACCCGGAATCTAAACCCTTTTTGAAAATATTGGAGGTGGGGTCTAAAATAGTCATCAGATGGAATCAATTTAAAACAAACATTTAAATTTAACTAAGTATGGTTTGAAAATGTATCTATGACGTTTTGAAATTCGACAACACCTCCTTTGTAAATTTTGTATAAAGCCCGATACAACTTAACAATAAAAATAGCATCCCAACGGGAGCTAACTTCCATGCCCAAACGGCGGAGCAACCAAGCAAACAATATACGACGCACAATGGCAAAGAAAAGAAAAGCGAAACAAAATCAACAATATAAAAAGGTCGACTCCAATGAGTGCGACACCCACAACACACAAACTCTAAGTCTCGCTTTTAAGTCCACAATATATCGGTTCTAAGTCGATGGAATTTTACTAGATACAAGAAGATATGAATATACAAGTGTGAGTACGATACAACAGTAACCCACCTGCCAAAGCAATCACCGAAAGGAATGTGTGTCCCAAGCCGCTGATAATCCAAGCGGTAATACCTGCAAGAAACTGTGGCACAATGGGGGTGAGTTGCCAACTCGGTGAATAAAAGTACATCACAAGGTAGAAATCGAAATGCACAACGATACCTAGGTCATAAATACAATACCATCATATCATATACTAATATAATATATGATATGCATATGTATCGTAAATGCAACACTATCTATCATGCGATCCCAAAGTAGAACATATCAAATGCAAATGACCTGTATCTATGTATAAGCCCAAAGGTAGCCGAATATATACATATACATATATATATACATATACATATATACACACACATATATAAACATCTTCTTTAAAATAGCCGCGGAATAGATATGTCACGACATAAAAGCAGACATGATAATATGAAATAAAATAGGTATCTTATTTAAGATATACGTCCTGCTATTTTAGTGAAGAGTGTTAAGAGGTTTACAATTTAAAAGAGACCAGTGTCATATCAGACACGTCAAAATAGTGAGGCTATAGCTCGATTTTGAAATGCTTTTTATATGCAATAACCCGTAAAAAGATATGCAGGTACTGTCCTCCGGATCAGTCCTGGTCGGATACAATAACTATAATATAACTGTGTACCTTATGATAGCAACATATCAATATATATGGATGTCCAGTATCGACACCCGAAATCAGAAATCCCTCGTGTCCATCACCGATATGCAAATCCTCAAATCTTTCGTGTCCATCATTGACACGTAAAAGCAGATACCGACGACACCATCTCAACAGATGATCGCCACTCGATATCCCTGGCCCCGGTCAGTATCCCCTGGATATCCGCCGTGCCCAAATCGAGCCCAGGCCAGTATCCCCTGGATATCTGCCGTGCTCATCTCTATCTCCGGTATCGAGTGTCCTCGCTAGGCTCCTCGCCTCACATGCAGCTATCCTGTCCCTCGGTCTCGACTGGGTTCATCATGTATCCGTCTGTATACTCCCCTACTCAGCCCGGATAAGTAGCAAGTCCGAAACCGTATATCTCCCCCACTCGGTTCGGAATAAAACAATCAGAAAAATATCAAGCTCGTGGTGGACGTCAACTCATCATATCCAAAAATATCAAGTAAAGAATGAGAATACTTGCATAGATCATTCTAATGATATATTATATATATACATATAAAACAGCATCCCATACCACTGATATATATCATCAAAAGTAAAACATCCAGAAAACTTATAAGAATCAAATATGAACATCCATAGTTGTCACGCCCCGCTTCCCAAAGTACGCTAAACTGGGCACGTGACATAGCCAACCATGCTACCTGTGGATAGGAAAAATCCTTCCACAGTCACATTACGGCTGTGGAGATATCAAGAACAGGAAAGTAAACTAACTATCTAGTACATGTCCATAAGCCAGAGCAAAAGAGTCAAGAGATAACAATATGCGGAAGCCAAAAGATATAATAAATGAAATACCAAGAGTGGGACTACGTACCGACAGGAACCTCACCGCTCGTCTAACAGCGGCAAAACTCCTAATCAGTCTGCAACAAGGTAGGAGAATCTGGGCCATGCAAAACCCAGACGTCAGCGCGTCATGTCATCAAGTAATAAAATATAAACAGGGTAGCAGGCAATGCAATATAACATGAATAAAGCAAGGGTAGCAATAATATAAATCAGAGCAGTGCAGGGTAGTGTGCGGTGGGTAAACTAAACTGTTCTATCAGGTTCTAAAGTCTTTGAAACCAAATAATGTAATCCTCATCGTAACTCGTCGGTAGTTATTCCGTAACGTACGGAAAGACAGCAAACAATAGGTATTTCGTAACGCCCGGAAAAACAGCAAACAATGGGTATTCCGTAACGCCCGGAAAAACGGCAAACAATGGGTATTCCGTAACGCTAGGAAAAACGGCAAACAATGGGTATTCCGTAACGCCCGGAAAAACGGCAAACAATGGGTATTCCGTAACGCCCGGAAAAACGGCAAACAATGGGTATTCCGTAACGCCCAGAAAAACGGCAAACAATAGGATGGCCCCTGGAGTTACGTTCGGTAACAATACTGATTTCCCCATACCCCCAAGTTATATGTGTAAGTCAAGTCAGGTATCCCGTAATCAAGAAACTAATGCCAACACAGGATCAGGTAAACAGGTTTGTCTGGATAGACAACAGGAATGGTCCGTGAGGACTACATGTCAGGTTTGTTGGCATTAGACACAAGATCAGGTAACGGGTCAGGTCATGGTACATCAGGTCAGGTCAAGCAGTATACGGTACCATGTCGGGTCAATCAATATGTATGTAGCAAGTCAGGTCAAGATGTAAACAATATCATAGGCGTGCTCATACTCAGTCACATAATCAAGTCTGGTTATCAACAGCATGATCTAAGCAATGAATTAAGCAATAGGCAGATTCATTCAATTAGCAGTACAGTTATCAGTTGTGTCACAGAGATAATTTCAACATTATAAGAATGCAGTAAGACAATTATAGCCATTTAATCATGTTGACAAGTTTAAGACTTCATGGATGCAATGTTATATGTATATATATATTCCACGGATGAAATCACAATTTAAGCAGGTTAAATGTATACAAGTGTCCGAATGAAGTAAAACGGTAGATAAGGTGCCATAGGCTACATCATCAATGAAAGTGTAGTTAAAACATGTAAATGTGATTATTAGGTTCCAAAACGGTAATTGCAACAGGCAGGTTACAAGTTTGAAAGATAAAATGATATATGACAATATTGACATAAAATGGGAAATTATAATACTAAAGTTAAATAGCAGGTTTAGGGTGTCATTAATGAATATGTAGATATTATTTAGCATGTAGCAAGGGTTACTTGCTTCGACGGGTCGCGAACCGGGAATAGGGAACGATAAACGTCGGTGGGGAAAACTCGTGACGGGCGCACGGTTCACGGAATGAACCCAAACGACGAACAATGGAACCACACGGTTCGGGGTACCTCGCTGGAACGTCGGGTCATGTCGTCGGCATCGTCGGATTCCAGCCAGGGATGAACAGTAAATGATCAAGATATGTAAACAGGAAGAAAAAAGAAAAACAGAAAAGAAAGGAAGGAGGATCTGAGAAAGGGTGCTCACGATGATCCGTGGGACGGGTGGTGACGGTCGACCTCATCGACGGAGCTCCGGCGGTGGCCTACGCCGACAGCGACAAGAAACAGCCAATCAAGAAACATTAACAGCGAAGGGAAGAAGAAAGGAAGAGTTGAGGGAATGTAAAACTCACCGAGGGGTGCTTGCGAGGCCGGGGACACGGGAACGGGGTCACCGGCGACTCGCGGCGGTGCAAACGCGCACAGGGGGTGTGTAGGTGGCCGCGGCTGGTGCAGGGTGCACGGGAAGAAGGGAGAGGAGGAAGGAGGTGAGTGGGTCGGTCGAGGGCGAGGAGGCGACGAGCCCGGTGGTGGTGATGTCGGCGTTGGGGCTACGGCGGCGAGGACACGGTGGTTAGGGCTCGCTGGGGTTGGGTTTACGTGAGGAAAAGAAATGGAGAGGAGAGAGAGATTAAATATGAGAGAGAGATATATATAGAAGAGAGAGAAAGAGGAGAGAGATAGAGAGAGACGGGGGAGAGAGAGAGAGAGAGATACGGGGAAGAGAGAGAGAGATGTGTGAGGTATGGGGCCCACGGGAAATAAATGGAAGGAGGGGATTGGTTGGAAAAGATTCTGGTTAGTTTAGGAAATGATTTTTAAGATATAAGGGAACAGTAAAATATTATAAGGTTAAGGAAATATTCGATGGTTTAAAAATATTAAAATTTGGGGTTTTGGCGCAAAGTAAAACATTTCCAAATCGCGCCCGGGTCGGGTCCAAAAATTTGAAATTGAAATAATAGAATTTTAGGTGGGATCCAAAATTTAAAATAAAGTGTTTTATGATCAAAAAGCATACCCCCAAAACGGACACACGTACGTGCGCGTAGCCGTCCAAACTCGCCCGTTTCACTGAACGGGACGAGAACACGATGCACGGACACTACAACGGGGTTAGGGGTGTCAAGTAGGCCAAAATGAATATTTTTAATTTTATTTTAGATGCCAAAACTTGTTATATGCAGAAATGAATTTGCCGGGTAAAATTTACAGTAAGTAACAATCAAGCAAGATAAATGAAATAAGTGCCACACTACGCTCAAACAGTAACTGAATTTAGTAGCATTAGGCTCGGGTGTTACATTATACCCAACTACAAAAAGAATTTCGTTCTCGAAATTCCAAGAATATAAAGATAGATAACTACAAGAAAAGATGAGGAAACTTCTGCCGGATTTCATCTTCTCGTTCCCAAGTGGACTCTTCATGCGAGTGATTACCCCAAGAAACAAGCACAAGAGAGATCACCTTGTTCTTAAGAACCTTTTCCCCTCGATCCACGATTTCAATCGGCCGCTCTTCAAAAGTCAAGTCTTCTCGTACTGTTAGCTCCGAAAGATCCAATACGTGCGTTTCATCTCGAACATACCTTCGTAGTTGAGATACATGAAACACATCGTGCACATTCGCCAAGAACTGCGGTAACGCCAAACGATACGCTATCTCACCAACACGCTCCAAGATCTCAAAGGGTCCAACGAATCGAGGACTAAGCTTTCCTCGACTTCCAAAACGAATCACCCCTCTAGTCGGTGATATCATCAAGAATACCAATCATCCACGGCGAACTCTAGAGGTCTTCTTGACGTGTCTGCCCAACTATTCTGTCGGTCTTGTGCTGCCTTCAAATGATTTCTGATAGTGTTAACCTTCTCAACTGTCTGCATAACCAAATCTGGTCCCAATAATCTTCGTTCACCGACATCGTCCCAATAAACAGGTGAATGGCATTTACAACCATACAAAGTTTCAAACGGAGCCATCTGGATAGTTGCCTGAAAACTGTTGTTGTAAGAAAACTCCACCAAATGTAGATGATCTTCCCATGAACCCTTGAAGTCCAACATGCATGCTCTCAACATATCCTCAAGAGTTTGGATTGTTCTCTCCGACTGACCATCAGTTTGAGGATGATAAGCTGTGCTAAACTTCAATCGAGTCCCCAAGCTTTCCTGTAAACTCCGCCAAAAGTGTGATAGGAACCGTGTCCCGATCGGATACGATGCTCACCGGTACTCCATGCAATCTTACAATCTCCTGCATGTACCGCTCTGCCAAAGTCTCTGTTGATTGACCAACCCGGAAAGGAATGAAGTGAGCTGCCTTGGTCAATCGATCAACAATCACCCATACAGCATTGTTGCTTTTTGGACTCCGCGGTAAAGCCGTCACGAAATCCATGGTTACATGTTCCCACTTCCACTGAGGAATCGGAAGTGGTTGCAATAAACCAGCAACCCTTTGATGTTCAGCCTTAACTTGCCGACACACCAAGCACTTTGCCACAAAGCGAGTAATCTCCCGTTTCATGCCTTCCCATCAGAAATGATGTCGAATATCTCGGTACATCTTTGTGCCTCCTGGATGTACAGAATAAGCTGAACTGTGTGCCTCCTTCATAAGCTCTTCACGAATATCTCCTTTTGGCACACACAAACGGCTACCATACCTCAACGAACCATCTTCGTGGATCAATAAATCTGTTCGTAGTCCGGCTTCAACCTGTCCTCGAAACCCTTGCAGTCTAGGGTCCTGCAATTGTGCTGCTTTAATATCCTCGATCAACGATGAATGTACTTGCAGCTGCATCAACTGTTCCGTAGAATGCGGTAGCACAAAGATATAGAAGAGAGAGAAAGAGGAGAGAGATAGAGAGAGACGGGGGAGAGAGAGAGAGATACGGGGAAGAGAGAGAGAGATGTGTGAGGTATGGGGCCCACGGGAAATAAATGGAAGGAGGGGATTGGTTGGAAAGGATTCTGGTTAGTTTAGGAAATGATTTTTAAGATATAAGGGAACAGTAAAATATTATAAGGTTAAGGAAATATTCGATGGTTTAAAATATTAAAATTTGGGGTTTTGGCGCAAAGTAAAACATTTCCAAATCGCGCCCGGGTCGGGTCCAAAAATTTGAAATTGAAATAATAGAATTTTAGGCGGGATCCAAAATTTAAAATGAAGTGTTTTATGATCAAAAAGCATACCCCCAAAACGGACACACGTACGTGCGCGTAGCCGTCCAAACTCGCCCGTTTCACTGAACGAGACGAGAACACGATGCACGGACGCTACAACGGGGTTAGGGGTGTCAAGTAGGCCAAAATGAATATTTTTAATTTTATTTTAGATGCCAAAACTTGTTATATGCAGAAATGAATTTGCCGGGTAAAATTTACAGTAAGTAACAATCAAGCAAGATAAATGAAATAAATGCCACATTACGCTCAAACGGTAACTGAATTTAGTAGTATTAGGCTCGGGTGTTACATTATACCCAACTACAAAAAGAATTTCATTCTCGAAATTCCAAGAATATAAAGATAGATAACTACAAGAAAAGATGAGGAAACTTCTGCCGGATTTCATCTTCTCGTTCCCAAGTGGACTCTTCATGCGAGCGATTACCCCAAGAAACAAGCACAAGAGAGATCACCTTGTTCTTAAGAACCTTTTCCCCTCGATCCACGATTTCAATCGGTCGCTCTTCAAAAGTCAAGTCTTCTCGTACTGTTAGCTCCGAAAGATCCAATACGTGCGTTTCATCTCGAACATACCTTCGTAGTTGAGATACGTGAAACACATCGTGCACATTCGCCAAGGACTGCGGTAACGCCAAACGATATGCTACCTCACCAACACGCTCCAAGATCTCAAAGGGTCCAACGAATCGAGGACTAAGCTTTCCTCGACTTCCAAAACGAATCACCCCTCTAGTCGGTGATATCATCAAGAATACCAATCATCCACGGCGAACTCTAGAGGTCTTCTTGACGTGTTTGCCCAACTCTTCTGTCGGTCTTGTGCTGCCTTCAAATGATTTTTGATAGTGTTAACCTTCTCAACTGTCTGCATAACCAAATATGGTCCCAATAATCTTCGTTCACCGACATCGTCCCAATAAACAGGTGAACGGCATTTACAACCATACAAAGTTTCAAACGGAGCCATCTGGATAGTTGCCTGAAAACTGTTGTTGTAAGAAAACTCCACCAAATGTAGATGATCTTCCCATGAACCCTTGAAGTCCAACATGCATGCTCTCAATATATCCTCAAGATTTTGGATTGTTCTCTCCGACTGACCATCAGTTTGAGGATGATAAGCTGTGCTAAACTTCAATCGAGTCCCCAAGCTTTCCTGTAAACTCCGCCAAAAGTGTGATAGGAACCGTGTCCCGATCGGACACGATACTCACCGGTACTCCATGCAATCTTACAATCTCCTGCATGTACCGCTCTGCCAAAGTCTCTGTTGATTGACCAACCCGGAAAGGAATGAAGTGAGCTGCCTTGGTCAATCGATCAACAATCACCCATACAGCATTGTTTCTTTTTGGACTCCGCGGTAAAGCCGTCACGAAATCCATGGTTATATGTTCCCACTTCCACTGAGGAATCGGAAGTGGTTGCAATAAACCAGCAACCCTTTGATATTCAGCCTTAACTTACTGACACACCAAGCACTTTGCCACAAAGCGAGTAATCTCCCGTTTCATGCCTTCCCACCAGAAATGATGTCGAATATCTCGGTACATCTTTGTGCCTCCTGGATGTACAGAATAAGCTGAACTGTGTGCCTCCTTCATAAGCTCTTCACGAATATCTCCCTTTGGCGCACACAAACGGCTACCATACCTCAACGAACCATCTTCGTGGATCAATAAATCTGTTCGTAGTCCGGCTTCAACCTGTCCTTGAAACCCTTGCAGTCTAGGGTCCTGCGATTGTGCTGCTTTAATATCCTCGATCAACGATGAATGTACTTGCAGCTGCATCAACTGTCCCGTAGAATGCAGTAGCACAACCTCTAAGTCAAATCTTCGAAAATCTGCAACGATCTCCTTCTGCGCAGTTAGCACCTGAATTGCTGGTAACCGACTACGTGCATCCGGCACAACGTTGACCTTCCCCGGATGGTACTTAAGATCAAGGTCGTAGTCAGCCATCAGCTCCAACCATCTACGCTGCCTCATATTAAGCTCCTTCTGTGTGAACACATACTTCAAGCTCTTATGATCAGTAAAAACTTCGACCCTTTCGCCCAAAGGTAGTGTCTCCAAATCTTCAAAGCGAAAATCACAGCCGCAAGTTCCAAGTCATGAGTTAGGTAATTATTCTCATGGGTCTTCAACTGTCTCGATGCGTACGCTACAACCTTACCATGCCGCGTCAAAACACATCCCAATCCTTTCCCAGATGCGTCGCTGTGAATCACCAATCCTTCGGAATTGTCTGGCACGGTCAGAATAGGGGCGATTATCAATTTCTGCTTCAACGTCTCGAAAGCTAACGCATATTTGTCCGTCCATACAAAAGGTACCTCCTTGCGCGTAAGCTTGGTCAACGGCTCTGCCAGGCAAGCAAAGTTCTCCACAAATCTCCTGTAATATCCGGCGAGTCCAAGAAAACTTCTTATCTCCGCAACATTCCTTGGAATCGGACAGTCTCGAACTGCTGCAATCTTTTCTGGATCGACGGCAATTCCATCGCCAGACACAACATGCCCCAAAACTTTACTTCCTCCAGCCCAAAATTCACACTTACTCATCTTCGCATACAACTTCTCCTGTCTCAACGTCTGCGGTGCGATCTTCAAATGCTCAGCATGCTCTTCAAACTCTTCGAGTAAACCAGAATATCGTCAATGAAAACCACAATAAACTGATCCAAGAACGATGAAAAGATTCGGTTCATCCTGTCCATGAATACTGCCGGCGCATTCGTTACTCCGAAGGGCATCACTAAGTACTCGTAATGTCCATACCGAGTCCGGAACGCCGTCTTGCAAATATCTTCTGTTTTCACTCGGACCTGATGATATCCGGATCGCAAATCCAGCTTCGAGAATACCCTCGCGCCACTAAGCTGCTCGAAAAGTTCGCCAATGCGAGGGATCGGGTACTTGTTCTTAATAGTCACCCGGTTTAATTCTCGATAGTCGATGCACATCCTTCTTGTGCCATCCTTCTTCTTTACTAGAAGAACTGAAGCTCCCCAAGGCGAGTTACTGCTTCGAATCCAACCCTTCCCAAGCAATTCAGCAACCTGCTCCTTAATTTCTTCCAACTCTACTGGCGCCATTGGATAATACGCTTCGGATGCTGGCGCTGCACCAGGAATAAGATCAATTGCGAACTCCACGTCTCGCTTCGGAGGTAAACCCGATATATCTTCAAAACACGTCTATAAAATCACGAACAACAGCCGGCTCTTCACTTTCATCACTTCCATTGATGCAAGAATATTGTTTGTCGGCTTAGCCCTAAACTCGACTGGCCCGACAGAACTGCTTCCTTACCGCAACTGCTGTCTGCTGCAAACTCCCCTTCATCCTAGATAAACTCTGCTGCTCTCAGCTGCCGCAAGTACTTGTGAGAAAGTGGTCAAACCCAAGGAGACAATCTGCCTCTGGATGTCCACGTCCAAGCTGCGGATGAACCTCCGTGCCCTGTCTGCATCGTTGGCAACTAAAGGTCCAACGAATCTACTGAGTCTCGTCTATTCTGCTGCATGCACATCTATGGGTGCTCCATTCTGCTTTAGCCCGAGGAACTTCTCTTTCATTTCCTCCCGTGCGGTACGTGAGAAGAACTTCTCCAGGAAACTCTTTGAAAAAATCCGCCCACTTGATCAGCTTGGGCAAACGGTTCTCCTCCACAAGCCACCATTCTCGGGCGTAGTCCACTAACTGAATGCGTACCACATCAACTCTTTTCTCATCTGGAATATGTGCCGCAACAAGCAAATTCTCTATGTCAACTAGCCACTGCTCCGCTGGCAACGGCTCCTCCAAACCAGTAAATGTAGACGGACCCAAACGTCTGAAATCTGCTACTGTCCCTACTCGGTCAACTGGCTTAGCTCTAACATTGTTCACAGACTGTTGAACGATCTGCAAACCTTCCTGAAATGAGTCCGCTTGCTGCTGGATCAGCTCGGTCTGTTTCTTTTGATTCTCCAGCATTCCCCTTGTTACTCCAAGCATGGCGGCTTCGTCCACACGCCTTTGGTACGTCTTCAAATTCTTACCGGCCATATCAAACACCCAACATTTGCATGATGATAGATTCGAAATATAGATCAAGGTTAGAACTCCAAGATACTTAAATAGAGTGCCGCATTGTAACTATGCCGCGGTATCATAGCCACAATTACATAACTCCACCCAAGTCCCTAAGTCCTAGAGATAACAAGGAATCAGGTTTCGAGTCGATATGCAAAGGAAGTTTGCACATCGTAAAAGGTATAATCAGGAAGAACGTGATTCAAGAATGGTAAAACGGCAAGGTGGCAGGACATGTTTCCTAAACACGGGTATTCTAATTCGTGTATTGGGTACAATACCCAACTACAAAAGAATCAACCCGACTATCCTAGGGTCTGATACCAAAAGAACCATGTCACGCCCCGCTTCCCAAAGTACGCTAAACTGGGCACGTGACATAGCCAACCTTGCTACCTGTGGATAGGAAAAATCCTTCCACAGTCACATTACGGCTGTGGAGATATCAAGAACAGGAAAATAAACTAACTATCTAGTACATGTCCATAAGCCAGAGCAAAAGAGTCAAGAGATAACAATATGCGGAAGCCAAAAGATACAATAAATGAAATACCTGGAGTGGGACTATGTACCAACAGGAACCTCACCGCTCGTCTAACAGCGGCAAAACTCCTAATCAGTCTGCAACAAGGTAGGAGAATCTGGGCCATGCAAAACCCAGACGTCAGCGCGTCATGTCATCAAGTAATAAAATATAAACAGGGTACCAGGCAATGCAATATTACATGAATAAAGCAAGGGTAGCAATAATATAAATCAGAGCAGTGCAGGGTAGTGTGCAGTGGGTAAACTAAACTGTTCTATCAGGTTCTAAAGTCTTTGAAACCAAATAATGTAATTCTCATCGTAACTCGTCAGTAGTTATTCCGTAACGCCCGAAAAGACGGCAAACAATAGGTATTCCGTAACGCTCGGAAAAACGGCAAACAATGGGTATTCCGTAACGCCCGGAAAAACGGCAAACAATGGGTATTCCGTAACGCCCGGAAAAACGGCAAACAATGGGTATTCCGTAACGCCCGGAAAAACGGCAAACAATAGGTATTCCGTAACGCCCGGAAAAACGGCAAACAATAGGATGGCCCCTGGAGTTACGTTCGGTTACAATACTGATTTCCCCATACCCCCAAGTTATATGTGTAAGTCAAGTCAGGTATCCCGTAATCAAGAAACTAATGCCAACACAGGATCAGGTAAACAGGTTTGTCTGGATAGACAACAGGAACGGTCCGTGAGGACTACATGTCAGGTTTGTTGGCATTAGACACAAGATCAGGTAACGGGTCAGGTCATGGTACATCAGGTCAAGTCAAGCAGTATACGGTACCATGTCGGGTCAATCAATATGTATGTAGCAAGTCAGGTCAAGATGTAAAAAATATTATAGGCGTGCTCATACTCAGTCACATAATCAAGTCTGGTTATCAACAGCATGATCTAAGCAATGAATTAAGCAATAGGCAGATTCATTCAATTAGCAGTACAGTTATCAGTTGTGTCACAGAGATAATTTCAACATTATAAGAATGCAGTAAGACAATTATAGCCATTTAATCATGTTGACAAGTTTAAGACTTCATGGATGCAATGTTATATGTATATATATATTCCACGGATGAAATCACAATTTAAGCAGGTTAAATGTATACAAGTGTCCGAATGAAGTAAAACGGTAGATAAGGTGTCATAGGCTACATCATCAATGAAAGTGTAGTTAAAATATGTAAATGTGATTATTAGGTTCCAAAACGGTAATTGCAACAGGCAGGTTACAAGTTTGAAAGATAAAATGATATATGACAATATTGACATAAAATGGGAAATTATAATACTAAAGTTAAATAGCAGGTTTAGGGTGTCATTAATGAATATGTAGATATTATTTAGCATGTAGTAAGGGTTACTTGCTTCGACGGGTCGCGAACCAGGAATACGGAACGATAAACGTCGGCGGGGAAAACTTGCGACGGGCGCACAGTTCACGGAATGAACCCAAACGACGAACAATGGAACCACACGGGTCGGGGTACCTCGCTGGAACGTCGGGTCACGTCGTCGGCATCGTCGGATTCTGGCCATGGATGAACAGTAAATGATCAAGATATGTAAAGAGGAAGAGAAAAGAAAAACAGAGAAGAAAGGAAGGAGGATCTGAGAAAGAGTGCTCACGATGATCCGTGAGGCGGGTGGTGACGGTCGACCTCATCGACGGAGCTCCGGCGGTGGCCTACGCCGACAGCGACAAGAAACAGCCGATCAAAAAACATTAACAGCGAAGGGAAGAAGAAAGGAAGAGTTGAGGGAATGTAAAACTCACCGAGGGGTGCTTGCGAGGCCGGGGACACGGGGACGGGGTCACCGGCGACTCGCGGCGGTGCAAACGCACGCAGGGGGGTGTGCAGGTGGCCGCGGCTGGTGCAGGGTGCACGGGAAGAAGGGAGAGGAGGAAGGAGGTGAGTGGTTCGGTCGAGGGCGAGGAGGCGACGAGCTCGGTGGTGGTGGTGTCGGCGTTGGGGCTGCAGCGGCGAGGGCACGGTGGTTAGGGCTCACTGGGGTTGGGTTTACGTGAGGAAAAGAAATGGAGGGGAGAGAGAGATTAAATATGAGAGAGAGAGAGAGAGAGAAATATAGAAGAGAGAGAGAGAGAGACGGAGGAGGGAGAGAGAGAGAGAGATACGGGGAAGAGAGAGAGAGATGTGTAAGGTATGGGGCCCACGGGAAATAAATGGAAGGAGGGGATTGGTTGGAAAGAATTCTGGTTAGTTTAGGAAATGATTTTTAAGATATAAGGGAACAGTAAAATATTATAAGGTTAAGAAAATATTCGATGGTTTAAAAATATTAAAATTTGGGGTTTTGGCGCAAAGTAAAACATTTCCAAATCGCGCCCGGGTCGGGTCCAAAAATTTGAAATTGAAATAATAGAATTTTAGGCGGGATCCAAAATTTAAAATGAAGTGTTTTATGATCAAAAAGCATACCCCCAAAACGGACACACGTACGTGCGCGTAGCTGTCCAAACTCGCCCGTTTCACTGAACGGGACGAGAACACGATGCATGGACGCTACAACGGGGTTAGGGGTGTCAAGTAGGCCAAGATGAATATTTTTAATTTTATTTTAGATGCCAAGACTTGTTATATGCAGAAATGAATTTGCCGGGTAAAATTTACAGTAAGTAACAATCAAGCAAGATAAATGAAATAAGTGCCACACTACGCTCAAACGGTAACTGAATTTAGTAGCATTGGGCTCGGGTGTTACAATAGTACTGGTATTTGAAATACGCAATATGTAATAAAAGAAGACTACGTAAATAAATCATACAGGCACAAAGATATCAATTCTACCGTGTCATGGCAATACTAATGATGTGTAGTGTAACATACGCGTCTGTGCTTGTGCAACATGGCAATCATTAGTATTTGTGCAAGTGTTCTAAAAGTGTAATAGCCTACTCATATCAACATCTACATACGCATTACATAACATAACGGTCCTACAGTGACATGGCAGTACTAATGAGGTGTAGTGTAATATATGTGTACGTGCTTGTGCAGCATAGTACTTATTGGTAGTTGTGCGGTGTTCTATCAGAGTGTTCGTATTACGGAAACGTATAACATCGATAATATATCGCGAACATGTAAAGTAAATCTAAACGTAACTATTAAAGTAACTACTTGCTATGAGCTATACCATTATCTTTGAAAATGGAACGAATTGTTAGTTTTTAAAAGAGTATAGCCCACTCAAATATTACGTCCTAAAATGGAATAAAATTAATACGATTCTAAAGGAAACTTGGCCGTTATTCGGCATGCTAATCTCGTCATCACCAGTATGGTATGATTCCTCGTACCAATTCACCAAACCATGATTAAACTACATGCATATGAATATCATACTACATGCAACTTAACTTCAATATCAATATCTTGAATAAATACTAAAAACTAACTATATATCATACTATGCTATTTATAAAGTTACGGGGGTGCTATACGCCATCCACCCGACTTCTCCCGTAGATGTAAATCTACTCACCAACTTATCGAGCTCGTCGAATCCACGATTGTTATGTCCGCCAACTCCATCTCGGAAACCTTCGCGATCATACCTATAATCGTAGTTATGAAATAGTGGCGTAAATATCATATCGAAATCAAAACAATGAGCTAAGTATCTATAGGTTAGAACTTATAGTTTACTTACTCCAGAAACGAACAAATGCCACTGAAATTAACGTACGAACGTCGATATTTTAGTCACATTACAAAATACGAAAAACCCGTATCGGAATATCGGAAACTTTAATAAAAACCAAACTAAACATTCTCAGATTTCTCTGTATAAATACCGGGACAAATCAAACAATACAATAGATCATAAAATACACCAACACACCTGCAGAGAAAAATCCAACACAAAGCACCCCCAATTACCCGGCGGCGCCGGAAAAATAAGGAATGTCGCCGGTCGATATTAAGGAGATAGGGTCTCGGGCTTTGAGTAAAGTCTCTTAGTGGTCTTATGATACTTATGGTATTGTTAGTTTTTCTATTGGTATTACCTAATGGTTCCAGATTCAATTATACCTTCACAGATAGCACAAAAGTTCATGTTTTTGACACTGCACATAAAAAAATGACATTGAACAGATTTGATATTTGAAAAGAAGGAAAGAATTATACCTATGAAGATGATTCACAAGAGAACACCAGCTCAAGAATTGCTTATGGAAGTATCTAGGGTTTGTAGTGGATCAGGCTTGATGATGGTTTTTCTTCATTAGGATTAATGAACATTTAGGGATTTTTGTTTTGGAGCTGAAGAAACATATGGTTCAGTTTGAAGAAGTTAAAGAGATTACTATGTTTATGAGTAGAGAAAGCATAAGGTGTTAAGAGAGAAGGAGGAGGTGTCAAAGGAGAAGGTGGAGGTGTAAAGTGTAAAGGAGGAGGCAGAGGGAGTTGAGCATGGGTGGGGGTATGGTGTTATGAGGGTTTAAACTAGGATAAGATATACCGACCATTTAAAAGAATTACAACAAAAGAAAACCTTTCATATTACAATTTAAATCCATGTAAAATAAAAGATATGAGATAATTAACCTATCACTTAAATATCATTATCTTAATGTAAAATACAATGTCATGTTAAATAATTAAAAATATCATTTTTATGATATTACACACTTTTATTCATATTTATCAAAATAATTACATTTTTCGGATATAATTCTGATACCCAATTTCATAAGCGATATCATTTTTGTAGACTTATTAAATTCGTATTAAAATTTATAAATTAATATTTATAATTTTCCAAAATGTTACAGCTTTAGATCCACAACGCTATTGAGCAGAAAGTTACCCGCAGTGGATAGGTCGAGCAGGAAGCTATCCGGCCGCCTCATGATGAGGGATTTAGATCCAGGCGATGTTGGACGGGAAGCTACCTGCGATGGATGGGTCGAGCAGGAATCTGCCCGGCGGCCTCATGATGAGGGCTTTAGATTCACGGCGCTGTTGGGCAGGAAGCTATCCACAGTGAATGGGCCAGACAGGAAGCTATCCGGCCGCTTCGTAATGAGGACTTTGGATGCACGTCTTCGTTGAGCAGGAAGCTACATATTGCTGATGGGCAGAGCAGGAAGCTATACGGCCGCCTCGTGATGAGGGTTTTGGATTCACGTCTTCGTTGGACAAGAAGCTGTCCATTATAGATGGGCCGAGCAGGAAGCTACCCGGTCGCCTCGTGATGAGGGTTTTAGATCCACATCTTCGTTGGGCATGAAGCTACCCAATGTGGATGGGCCAAGCAGGAAGCTACCCGGTCACCTCATGATGAGGGCTTTGGTCGGTTGCCTATAGGCACATCCGAGTTTCATTTACTTGAGTAGAGGGCCGGTCTTTGCTTGACGGGCAGGAAGCTACCCGCCGGCCAGTTTAAACTCTTCTGCATTGAATGACCAGATACGGCGGGTGCTCTTATTACTTGGACTCTGGTTAGTCGGTGACGACCATGATCTGCCTGATCATCAGCTCTCCGGTTTCAAGTTGGTTGGCTTTCCCCTTATCTTCTTGACATTTGTCTCGCATGTATTTTGCTAAGTGACCGGAGCGGATCAGCTTCTCGATGTAATCGCGTAGCTGTTTACAATTCTCGGTCGGGTGCCCGTGCGTTCGATGATAGGCACAATACGGGCCGCGGAGTCGCTTGCCCGGCTTTCGTGTCATCGGTGGCAGCTTGAAGAATCTTTCGCTTCTTTCCTCCTCTAGCAGCTCGGCCTGCGAGACATTGAGAGGCGTGTACTCACAAAATCTTGGCGTATAAGGTTTCGACCGATCAGCCCTCTTGTCTCCTTCTAGGTCTCTTTTCTTTTGGTCTGTCCGGTATCCTCGAGAAAGGTAGGCGTTAACCTCGAATTCAAGTTGGATTTCCCGCTCGGTCTAGACCTTTACCTTGGCCAGGGTTTTAGGTTGCGCCAATGCAAAATAGTGGAGCCACTCTTTGTGCCTAAGACCAGACCTCAGGACGGTTATGACCGTCTCATCCCGGTGCTTGGGTACCTCCAAAAGGGCATTGTAAAAATGGGCAACATAGTCTTTGAAAGACTCCCTGTTCTCACACTTGATGGTGAACAGGTAATCGACCGATCTCTTCGGTCGCCGGTTGCCGACGAAGTGGCTGAGGAACTACATGGCCAATTCTTCAAAAGTTGAGATCGAATGCGAAGTAAGACCGTGGAACCAATCTCGCCCGGCCCGGGTGAGGGTGGTGGAGAAGGCTCGGCACTGAGCCACGTCCGAGTTATCTTGGAAGCTCATACCCGCCGTAAATGCGTCCCAGTGGTCCTTTGGGTTGGACTTCTCGTCGAAAAGGGCCACCTTGGGCGGTTTGTTTCGAGATAAGACCCACTCACTTAGTAACTGCTCCGTAAATGGCATCGTGAGAGAATCCGCGGAGTATTTTGCCGATCCTCCAAACGAACGAGTGACGAGATGCATGTCCTCAATCTTCTTCTCAAGGACCTCGATTCGCTGTTGGTACCCCGAGGATTCTCCATAGTCAGAGTGCATGTTGCCTCTGCTTCGGGCTTGCGCGATGGAGCGGCTTCGGCTTCTCTCTATCACGATCCTCAGATCCTCGGGATGAACCCTTCGTGGTTTTCCTCGACATGCGCTATGTGCATAGCCTCGATGAGTATGGTGACCCTGGTCTTCCCTGAAATCAGGCGACCTGACCGATGTCTCTTCGAAAAGCGAGGGAGCGCGACGAGCGTTGAAACGATATTCTGGTTGGTCCCGAGATCTCAGTGTTGGACTGTCCGGCGCCCAACGAGTCATGGAATCATTTCTTGTATGGGGGTAGCGACTGTCGGAAACGGCATGCCGGTGTTCCGCGGCGTCGTGGTTGGTGCGAGCGAGGCCGAGGACCTGAACGCGTCCCTCTTCCGCTTTGTGCACGCCGCCGTTCTGGAGAGTAGGGACGGCGATTTTCCGGGCGTGACTGGCAGTTTGGACACGAGCGATTGCATCCACCATCGTTGCCGGTCGGTCGATCCGTACCGATAAGGTTTCGAAGATATTGGGAAGAGGAGTGGAACCGCCCCCGCCTCCGTTGCGGAGAACGGGATGGCTCGTGCTGGGATCTTCGTTGCGATGATCGCTGGCCATCGAATCGAAGACGGAAGATCAACTTTTTTGGGTGGAGAAATGTTCCCACAGATGGCGCCAACTGATGGAGGTCGTAATCTCCTTCAGATATTGTCCTTCGTCGATCTTGCTGCTACCAGGGCTGAACGGTTGAGATTTGATGTGAGGGTTGAGCGTGTGGATCTTAATGGGTTGTTGGTTGTTGTTGACGCCGAGCTATCTGCAAAGGAAGTCCCGGGATAGGAAACTACCGTGGTACATTCCGACGATCAAGTAAGTACCGAGAAATAATTAGGGCAGAGTAGCGACGAATTGGAATCAAATCGAGCTATCTGATTCGTCTGGAAGAGGGGTTTATATAATGGTCGCATGGAACGAGCCAATGTGAGATTCTCGTCGCCCGTTACGTCCCTGCGTCACGTTCGCGTTGATGGCGGGATACGCTTATTAATGGCGAGATATGCTGACGTGAGATGCGAGACGTGGAGCGGCGGAGATCTCGTCGTGGCGAGATCCACAGAGCCGTTACGGGGACGCTCGGGCTCTGTGCCTCCGGCCAAACAGGGACACCAAGGAATCTCAGATATAGAATAACTCGGAGATGAGCAAGTGAGCCGATGAGTCTCAGTTATAGGATAGCTCGGAGACGAGCTACTGGCTGGTGATCAGCCGAAAGGGGAACGTACTCCGGAGAGGTTTTCTAAAAGGTCGTGTGCAACCTCAAGGGTGAGACGCCGAGAAATGTCCCTAATGCATCATACTTATTCCAGCTCTGCAGCTCCCAGGAATTTAGCGGGCTTACGTGGACGACACGCCATCCGCTACGTGTCGTGATTTGGGGAATTTCCACTTACGAGTATCATCAAGTTTTGTTTAATCATTAAAATCGAATTTTTAAATTTATTTTAGTGCATAATTTCTAACACTATAGAAATCACATGGAAATCACATGATAAAATATTCGTTATGCCAATTCCAAATGATATCAGTATTAAACTTTTCTTTATGCAATAAGCTATTTCTTACCACCGTTTTTTTTTCATCCATACCGGCGCGTGGCGCTGGGCCTTTGCTAGTTGTTAACATTAAAACTTAGTTGTGACCTCGTTTATGTGCCAAGTGCAGAGAACATCACTCCCTGATGCAATTATTCTTAACATTAAAATAGAATATAAATATATTTTGGCAATTGATAATGGTTGAGGTTACACTGTTTTCTTTTTTCTTGTAGACCTTTTGTCACTGCTATACAAAATTTTCATGTTGGGATCTTGACTTCCATATGAAAGAAATTTCTTTTTCGTGTTGTTATTTGTAACTTGTTAAATCTATATTGGTTTAGTTGTCTTTCTGGCAATGGCATAAGAAATATCAAAATCGCATCATTTCTTTCACACTTACCTCTTCCATCAATCACACCCAATTGAGGAGCTACTGTGAGGGGAAAAAACTTTGCAAGGAAGCTGATTGTCATTACCCTCTGCATCCTAAGAAAAATAACAAAAGACAAAAAGAATCAACTCCAAAAGAATTACAAAGATAAAACGAGGTTAATTATAGAACTAGTAACATATTTTGATTATAAATTACCTTCAAAAAGAATTTGATATCTTCAGCAACATTGACCTAAATTACCGCTGCTCATATCCTCTCGCTATTTTCTTAGTTGTGGCTGTCATGGTCAAATTGCAAGGGATTTTTAAAGATTATGTATTTTACAATGCTTTACTTTCATATGAGACAATACAACAGAATAAGAGAAACCAAACTGGTTGATCTCTTGTAGCATTCTGATTCTATAGACAAACCGGTGTAATAAACACGTGTGATAAAAAGAAAAGAGTTAAATAAAATAAATTTAAAAATATATTATTTGCCTGAATACATACTCAAATATATGCATGCTGTATACTAGTATACAGCATGCATATACCACTCCCTCGCTTTCTCAAATAATTATATAATGAAAATATGATGAACCATCTTTTTGCTCACTGTCTTATTTATCCAAATTAAAGTATATCAAGCAATGTTACAACAGGACAAAAGGAAAACCCTAGGGGGGCAAAAACAGAAGCTGTCGTGAATCAAAAGATAGAATTTTTTTATTTTTTATTTGCAACACCATGGTTTTAACGACATCAAAACATGATACAACACAAGTTCACCAAACAATGTTATTGTCGACAGGTAAAAAAAAAACATAAAGAGCAGAGCTCTAATGAGCTTGTCCCGTTCAAGCTTTATTGATCACTGCTACCGTAGCTTTACCTGTGGCCGGTCGTCAGCCTACAGCCCTTAGGCCACCGCCGTCCGTCCGTAGTCCGTCGTCTGCCCGCCAACCATTCCACACACATATATCATCGGAAATGATTAATATATACGTACCAAGCACGATAATACAAGATTTCTTGAAATTAGATTTCCGGTCATCATATTTCTGAGAATGTGAGAATCCCGGTAATTTTTCATTTCATGTATTGAGCACACCCAAAGTGCATTAGTAAAGATGATGCCTCTCTTCATGCTTATGCATTTGTTTATGAAATTAATTACTAACTAGATTTTGTGCACGCTGGGTATTAATTAAAAAAATTGATTTTTTTTGGAAGAAAAAAGAGATGCTAAGGTTTCTTTGTAGATAATTAAAAAATTAATTCTTCTTGGAGAGAAGAGAGATAGATGTGGATATTTCTAGATTATGTGGAGGCATTTTTGATAATTTGAAGACTTGAAAATATAGGATTTTTCTCCTTTTTATTTTTTTTTTCTAGAAAAAGGAAAGAGATGGACCTCTATGCAAAGAGTATTTGCATTATATATAGAAGATAAAGAAGACAGATACCAAGATAGCGTTGGATATTAATAAATATTTATTCCACCGATTGGTTCATTTATATCAAACTTTAGTTTGTCCTATTTTTTTGAGTTACATGTTAACATAAGGAAAAGATTGCATATATTATTTATTTAATATCTTAAAGAAAAAACCCAAACTATAACATAGATGATTTCTGACGTGGTTGAGGAACATGGAGGGAGATGAGTTTGAAGAGGAGAGACAACGAATGAGACCGGTGAGGGAGCTGTGATCGATGGAGGAAGCGGGGAATGAGGTTACTTGAATAAAAATGATGATGATAATTATGTTAGGAGTAAAAATGTCCTAAAAGAGGCAAGTGCATCGTGTGAATCTTTTATGTCATATTCCAACGGTCGAGTGACAGAAGACAACAAGGTCTAAACAGCGAGAAACATTAAGGTATCAAAGTGCTGAATAATAAAATTAAGATACTAAAGTGTGAATGAAACATTGAGGTATTACCTGCCTTTAAAATTTTAATTAATTACTAGGTATCATAATTCATGGAAGTATAAGGAAAAGAGAAAGAAGCGCAGGATAATATTTGTTTGGAACAAAACTCTTAATTAAGGAGAGGATCAATATCTTTTAATTATAATTGATGGTTGGAGTAATAACTATCAACCCAGATGCATCTTTACCGATCAAATAAATATGCAGCTTATATTAAAGAATTGGTCTCTCAAAGTCTATCCGTATCCGCATTTCAGGTCCTTGAGAATCCAGCTGGATCTCAAATTGTTACCAAATTATTCCAAATTCTTGCAGTATTTCGAACAAGAAAAAGGAGTTTCGCAACTGGCAGGAAATTCCTCGCTTATTTTTGGACCATCCATCTCCGGCCCATAGGTAGGGCCCAGCTGAATGGCGGGTATATATCTCTCATAACTGATTCGAAATTGAAGGGGAGAAGAAACAAAACATTAACAATAAACTCCCCTCGTCTTCTTCGATCACTCACTCACAGTTTGTTTTCGTTATCCTCACTGCAGCCACGAGCTCGTCGCTCGTTTCAGTGCCGCCACGTGTCACCGAAGCTTCGAACTGCCACCAGTCACCCCTTATCCCCTTTCCCCTTACAAATTGGGAGGAGAGATTGAGTTTTTGGAAACCCTAATTTTTTTTAGCAAGGAATAATTTGGGAGGCAAGGAAAGGAAATGGATCACGCGGCGGATGCGTACCGTACGGATCTGATGACGATAACGAGGTTCGTGCTGAACGAGCAGTCGAAGCATCCGGAATCGAGGGGCGACTTCACCATCTTGCTCAGCCACATCGTCCTCGGCTGCAAGTTCGTTTGCTCCGCCGTCAACAAGGTCAGCAACTTGTTAAAAAATCTCAACTTTTTTCGGGTGGGTGGGTGGGTGGGTGGCGGGGGATGGCTTAAGTTTTATCAAGACTAGATTGATGTCAAGTTGATAGCCAGTCATGAAACATGATAGGATCTTAGGAAAAGATCTAGTTGACGACATAACGCACATCAAGCCCACAAGACAATCAGACCAAATAAGAACATTGTATTTAACGTGGGTTGACCATCTCGGAGTACATGCATGGGTGCAATACACAAGCCTGGAGATTCTATTGATATGAGAAAGTTACAAAATTCTCACACAACACTACTCTCTCTCACATCTCATCCCCCCCATACCACAAGAGAGGGGAGGCATAACCTTCACACTCACAACACCACACATCTCAAACACACACTCTCTCATCCAAAGGAGAGATATTTATACTGTTAGAACCCTGAAACCACTCATTACCTATTGGTAGCCCTTGACCGACACCATTAATAGATGATCCAGTCCAAATAGCCCAAAGATGCGTAAACGTACGAGACAACAAACCCAACGGTTAATTTCTATTTTACCAAAATTTTTAAATTGGTTTGGATAAATAAATTAGTAAAAGTCAATACTTGAATAGTTTATCAGTTGGTCCAATGATTAAGCAATGTGAGGATGTTACTCGGAAAAAGAATCCCTGCAATGTGAAAAACAATAGCAAGCATGCTCTGGAGGAATCCTCATCATAGATCCTACGTAAAATCCTACGTGCAAAGCATGTAGGATACACCAATACACAAGACCCCCTGTTTCACACAAATCTCGATCGTTGATTTCGATTTTTAATGAATCTAGAATGTTAGACCCAATAGTATGGGTGCTATTTTGGCTCCAATAGCAGGGACTCCGAATCCATGTTACTCAATGATTTAAAATAATAAATTTGTTCTTTTTGGATTGTTGAACACTTTAGTTACCCTACTTATTATAAACAACGCATGGTTCTTAAAAATTGTTCCTTTTTGGGGATTTGTTTTTGAGTAAGATAAACAAACAAAAGAGGAAATTTAGTAAGAAGATTGGATTTTAGTGCAGATGTCATATAATATAACATTTACTTGATAGCTATATGTGTTGATGGACCCACAGATTGTTGGTTCTTAGTTAATATCATCATCTAAGCTTTTCCCCATCAAAATGGACATGAACCAAGCCTCTGTCGAAGTTCTGACAAAGTTTTATGATTAATCGGACCTGATGTTAACACCCTCTTAATTAGTACCGGACTCCAAAGCGAAAAAAACTATGGACAAGACAGGTGCTTGCTATAGTTCTAAGTGACCAGTTGGAGTCCTAGTATTCTCTTGTATAGTGAGAAAATGTCTAGAAGGGAAAAAGAGGAAGGATGATAGATTTGCAATAGTCTACAATCAACTCTAGGACACAAAATGGAGCCAAGAGCAATAATGCATTCCCATATGTCCTTATTTGATATGAGGTTCTAAAATTTTTGAAAAATAGCAAGAACGGCTACATGTAAGGATATTTATTTCCAAGGAAAGAATGTGTAGGTGGATTGGATGATTTCGTTATGTTTTTAGTACTATAATCAAGAGACATCCGTTCTTAGGTTCAAGTCAAAAGGCAAAAAATTATGATCTAAAATTGGTCTTGGATTTCCTCTGTTTTTTGCTTGCATTGCAATTTTTTATTGTTATCAATGATATGTATCTCGTAAGATAGGGTTACTAAGTATTTTTAGATCTCAGCTTGCATGGTTTTTATATTATCCTCTACATTGCTTATACTATTTCCGTTTCGAGTTGGTGACACCATTTATTTACTTTCTTTTCTTACCCTTTTTTTCCAAAATAGAAAAAAAATGATTTATCTTTTTTCTTTCTTCCATTTCCTTTAACAGGCTGGCCTGGCGAAACTCATAGGACTTGCAGGCGAAACCAATGTCCAGGCAAGCTCTCATTGGACTTGAACCAGCAACAGACTCATGTCCTTTTAATATCTTAGTTTCTTTGATCAGTGAATAATTACTATAACTCATTCAAAATATTAAAATAAATAGAACACTCAAGAATATCCTAGCTTTCTTTCATGTGAACAAGTCGTATACTCTTATGGTTGTTGCCTTGAATTAGGGTGAAGAGCAAAAAAAACTGGACGTGCTTTCAAATGAAGTCTTTGTCAAGGCTTTGACAACCAGCGGTCGAACAGTAAGACTGACATATTTCGTTCATTTCTTTTTGTCTTTCCATTTTCCAAGTGCGCGCTTTGTGCACTTTGACCTGTAATATCCCAAACTTTGAGTCAGCTACTACCTGTGATATTTATGAATTCCGGAACATTTTATGCAGTGTATTCTTGTTTCGGAAGAAGATGAGGAGGCGACATTTGTGGATCCAGCATTGCGTGGAAAGTCTGTACCGATTACTGATCCTCGTTGGATTCATCTATTTGTTTTTGAAATGATACTAATATATAGCTTTTAAACACTTTGCAGATATTGTGTAGTCTTCGATCCACTGGATGGTTCCTCTAACATTGACTGTGGAGTTTCCATTGGAACGGTACGATTCCTTCCATAACCAATTGTATCTTAATATTTTGATCTTACAGTTAAATTTCATGTCACCTGTAGCAGAAAATAATTATGTGTGTGCGTGTGTGCGCGTGCGTGTGTGTGGATAATATCATTCAATGAAGCTATTTGTCCCTTTGTGTATTTTCTCTAGATTTTTGGGATTTACATGATCAATAACAAGGATGAAGCAAAGATCGAAGATGTATTGCTACCAGGGAACAATATGGTAGCAGCAGGGTATTGCATGTATGGGAGCTTTTGTGAGGTAAATTAATTGACATCATCTCTATTAATTTCTTTCCTGACCTCTCCGTGGCCTTCACATTTATGAAACATATTTATAGGCTTGATCCGGATCGGATATGAGAATTACCATATCTATATCCTCTTTCTAGTTCTGGATACGGATTCGGATATGGTCCAGTAAGAAATATTAGTATCTGTATCCGGAAAAAAACGGAGACGGATACGAAGCGGATATTAGAAGATGGATACGGATACAAATCGGATATTTGTATAAATAAACCAGGATATAAAATAAATATAAATGTGAATGGAAATGCGTTTGTAATCGATATATTTCATTGAATGCTTATTTAATATGACTTAAAATGAATATTATATGAATAAATAAATATGTTAACAAATATACTAAATATAACTAGCGTATTTTTAAAAAAAAATATTAAAAAATCGATGAAATAATGTCATAATATTCTTTTAAATGCATAGCATATAAAATGAGTAAAAAAACATATGGTTTAAATAGGTATTATTAACGAAAATGTTAATTTAAAAAGATATATTTTCTTGTATTTTTCTGTGATATCCGGATCCATATACGTATTCAAATTCACATGTCTGGATATCCATATCTGTATCCGGATAACTTTGCTAAAACTGTATCCGTATCCGTATCCGTAAGAATATTTAAATATATATATTTGTATTTGTATCCGGCTGGATATCAAAATCCGTTTCCATATCCGGTTGATATCCGGATCTGGATGCAACCCTAAACATATATGGTACTTGCAATTTAATTTGGTACTTTACTGTATATGCGCCTTTCTTCAGTTTTCTCATCTTAAGAAGTTGTTTTCACCTGAGAATTTTATGCACTGCAGCTTGTGATAAGCACCGGGAATGGTGTAAATGGTTTCACGCTGGATCCGTCTCTTGGGGAGTTCATATTAACTCATCCAGACATAAAGGTTCGTGCGTTACATTACATTCCGTTATCAGACGGTCATCTGTAGAATGTGTTTCTTTTTCTTTCTTCCTTTTTTCTCTCCATTTCATTATTCAACTCTCAGTTGAGGTACTTCAAAGTTTTATTGATATTTTTCTTCTTCAAACTTGATAAAATCTTCATACATTGTCCTGTCCTCGTTGTCGCTGTTTTGGACACTACTGGTACATTTTAAAATAACTATAACTCGGACATCTTTCCCCTTAGATTATCCCCCCCCCCCACCCTTCAAACATGATATAATCTTCGCACATTATCCTGTAGCTAATACATGTGTTCAGCAGTATTGTGAGTAATATGAGTAAATAAATAAATCTGACATTCATTCTTTTGGTTGGTGTTGATATATACGATTTTTGCAGTATTTTTGTCGATAAGTTTTCATGCTGATTCCATATTTATGTATAAACTATGACCTCAAGAACATCAAACATGATATCTTTTGCTTTTGTCTTTTTGATTTATTTTTAAAAAAAAAAATTGGACTCCTGTAAATCTATGGTGCTCAAGTAAGCCTTCTCTTCATTCAGGTACCAAAGAAAGGCAAAATATATTCTGTGAATGAAGGAAATGCCAAAAATTGGGATGGGCCAACAGCAAAGTATGAATGAACTTATTTAGTGACTTCATTTTGTTAGTGACTTCGTTTTCTTAAATAAAAAGTTAGTAATTTTGTGTTGAGTTTCTTCCCAACCTTTACAGGTATGTCGAAAAATGCAAGTACCCTACAGATGGTTCATCACCAAAATCTCTGAGATATGTTGGCAGGTATCTCACATTACACTATTCAGTCTTCGTGATTTACTTAAAACAAAGTTCTCGAAAGGAAAATGAAAGTTTCAATCTATTGCATCTGCAAACCTTTTGAAATGTCAAAAAATAATTTTCTTCATATATACTAAATAGTTTAAGCAGTATATCTGACACACTTGTGACTGCTAGCTCTTTAAGTATCGAGTATAAATAGAATTAACAATATACAATTAAATGACCATAATCTGAATTAAAACTATGCATGGGTGATTGATAATTTGATATTGATGAATCATTTGACACAAAGTAGTTCAACTCTTATAAAGTTATAATGCCTATTGATAGTGTCGATGCTTAGATATATTATAGGATATACTGAAATTTGAATGGTTTGTAGCATGGTTGCCGATGTCCATCGAACTCTGCTATATGGAGGCATCTTTTTGTACCCTACAGATAAGAAGAGTCCTAGCGGAAAACTACGGTCAGTTTCGAAACCACTTCTTTCCCTTAATTTGTTTGAAAAGCTATTATATTGTATACTTCATAACCTGGATAGATTCCATGCACAATAGATCCATATCTATTCGTTAGAACATGTGTGATTAATTCTTGTGCCTTATATGACAGTGTTCTTTATGAAGTCTTCCCCATGTCATTCCTGATGGAACAAGCGGGAGGTCAAGCCTTTACAGGGAAGGAAAGGGTAAAGAAATTTTACCCATGTTCTGTTTTTGCTTTTTCTTTTTCTAGTCATTATGTTGTTTTCAGTAGCGTCGTTAATTTTTCTTCTCCAAAATCTTGCATTCATCTTTCGTTTCATATCTAACATATGTACTCGATGTCTGCTTGGGTTATCGACTTGTTAGGACTTCACACCTTTCGGACCCTGCTAACATACAGTGCATAATTAACTTTATTTTAGGAGCATGAGCATTCAGTCATTTTCTAGAATTATTATGCTCATAAATATGCCGCTTTTTTTTATAAAAAAACTATCTAAATATGCAATGCATTAATTTATGAGAAAAATGGGGCTGGGGTCGTTTGCACTATGCTCTGCATTATTATGGCTGAGGTCGCGTGACCCGGCCTTGGGGGTGGGACCCACCCCAATTCAACCCCAAGGACCAGACCTCCCTGTTTTATTCTGTCGGGACTGCGGCGGCTGCAGGCTGCAGCCTAACTAATACCTAATAGTGTACTTTATCATGTTGCACCATGTTATAACCACATGAAAAGTTATCATCCGTAAGCATTACTTAAATCGATGGTCTTGATTTGTGCAGGCGCTCGACTTGGTTCCTAAAAAGATTCATGAGAGATCTCCCATATTCCTTGGAAGCTATGACGATGTCGAGGAAATCAAAGCGCTGTATGCTGCTGAAGAGACCAAAGCGTGATCGAACAAATGTATATAGATCTTATTCCTCTAAATCTCATCTCATCCTGCTGTTATGAGCAGTTCTCTCTCATGATCCATGTTTAGGCACTAAAACTGTTCTCTCAAGAGCAACCTATAATTCAATCAAAGCAATTCTTAATGTCCAACTCCATGTTCTTTGTTCTAGTCCAAATATTTGTATTTCTTTTACGATGAAGAATTAGTTTATGCCATCGATTTTTCCCAATTAAGAGTACCTATTATTTCGAAAGTACAGACATCATCAGTTTACTGCTTCGGCATTATCAGGATTCAGTGTGCACATTGTCATGGATTAGCCTTGGTTGAAAGATGAATTGCTGTGTTGTGACAGCTAAAGTTAAGTCCCAGGACAATCACAGCAATGATCTTATCATATTCTGTAACCAAATACACTACAGATGGCCAGCTTAAGAAAAAAACCAAGGTCTCCGCGGTCGTTGGATCTGCACTCGGAAAGTAGGAAACGATTTTGTTTGAAAAGCACTAATAAGTGGAAACATGCTGCTGCATGGATTCAAATCCTCTGCACACTCAAAATCGGACGGCTCACAAACAGTGTATAGCAGAGGGGCGCATAGCTAAGTTTGTTCTTTTTTAATTTTTTTGTAAGAATGGTGGTACTCAGCTAAAAGGCTAAGTTGTGATGGATGATTGAGATTTTCAATGCACTAAGCAGATCCAAATTCCATTGCCACACAAGCCCGAGATTTTCACTCCATATTGTCAAAATGCCATGCCTCGTTAAGTTTAAGCAAGTAATATACATGCTTATTAAGTTAATTAATTTTCTGTCCATCAAACAAACAAATAATTATTTTTGAAAAAGAAAAGTTGAAAATGGTGAGAGATCTGAAGACATTTCCCCCATTTAATTAGCCAATAAAAAAAATATTGGTTATTACAAGAGAAAGGAGGAAACACCTTTGATATCACTGTGGGTGCGTGTTTGTAGAGAGATTTAGTTTGAATGTGAGATGAATAAGGAGAGAACTCGAATATAAGTGGTGCACAATAAAAACACATGGCGAAAAAAGCACACATTTTGGGCCATTTTTTCAGAAGAGAGAACGAGTCACAAGAGAGAAAATATAGGTGCCTTCTCCCATTTAAAAACCAAAACCTTTGTTTATTTCCCATCTTCCTCTTTGTTCTCCCTCTCCTCTCTTACTCCTTTCCTTTCCTTTCCTGTCAATGTAAGAGCCTTTTATTTGGTTTTCATTTCGGCCTAGTTTGGCAACAAGATTCCGTAACTGGTTTTGTTTAAGTTATAACGGAACCGTGGTTTTGTAAAATTAGGGTTTCGCAAAGTTTAAGCATCATTTGGCAGACATGAAATTTTACGAAACTCCACTCTTTTTGGAGTTTAGAAAAATAGGCTTGGAGTCACCCGAATCATTTTTGAACCGAGGTTTGGAAAGCTCTTTTTGACTACTAAACTAGCCACGGTTTCAAACTTTAGAGTTTTAACTTCAAAACTCCATGAAATGAAACCAGGAACCATAACCCCATTGCCAAACAAGGCCTTGGTAGTGCATTTAGATGGCTACTAGTGATATGGGATATAGATTTGCCATCTTTAACAACCACGAGTTTTCCAAATTTCTATGGACTTGTGTTGGTGACAAATTGGTTAAAAATGATCCTGAACATGAATTTATTCCGATAGCAATAAGACAATACGACGTCTTCATTCTTTTCCATTGTCATGCTGATTCAGGTTTTAGAAACAAATTCTTCATATCCGACATTTATAATTCTTTATTTAATTGCACAGATGGATACCTTCCTGTTTACCTCAGAGTCTGTCAATGAGGGCCACCCCGATAAAATATGCGACCAAGTCTCCGATGCTATCCTTGACGCCTGCCTCGAACAGGACCCCACAAGCAAAGTCGCCTGCGAGACCTGCACCAAGACCAACATGGTGATGGTATTTGGTGAAATAACCACCAAAGCCAAGGTCGATTACGAGAAAATCGTCCGTGCCACCTGTCGCGGTATTGGCTTCATCTCTGATGACGTTGGCCTCGATGCCGATCACTGCAAGGTTTTGGTCAATATTGAGGAGCAGAGCCCTGATATTGCTCAAGGGGTGCATGGCCATTTGTCGAAGAAGCCTGAGGAGATTGGTGCTGGGGACCAAGGTATCATGTTCGGATACGCTACCGATGAGACGCCAGAGTATATGCCGTTGACGCATGTGCTTTCGACGAAGATTGGGGCTAGGCTTACCGAGGTTCGGAAGAACGGGACCTGTAAGTGGGTCCGACCCGATGGCAAGACTCAGGTTTGATGAGCTCTCTGATAGGGGATTGTTTGGCCGTTAGGAAATAGAGTTAAGCGTGGCATTTCTCGACTAAAAATATTCTGGTTTTAATGTTTTCGTCTCATTTCTAACACTTTAGGTTACCGTCGAGTATCTCAATGAGAACGGCGCCATGGTCCCTCAACGCGTCCACACCATCCTAATCTCCACCCAGCACGACGAGTCCGTCACCAACGATCAAATCGCAAAGGACCTCATGGAACACGTGATCAAGCCGGTGGTCCCCGCAGAGTACCTTGACGACAGGACCATCTTCCACCTCAACCCATCAGGCCGCTTTGTCATTGGCGGGCCGCACGGCGATGCAGGCCTCACTGGCCGGAAAATCATCATCGACACCTATGGTGGGTGGGGTGCCCATGGAGGCGGGGCCTTCTCCGGCAAGGACCCCACCAAGGTTGATCGAAGCGGGGCCTACATTGTGAGGCAAGCAGCTAAGAGTGTTGTTGCTTCAGGGCTCGCAAGGAGGTGCATTGTTCAGGTATCCTATGCAATCGGTGTGCCTGAGCCTCTGTCGGTGTTTGTGGACAGTTATAATACCGGGGCGATACCAGATAGGGATATCTTGGAGCTGATCAAGGAGAATTTCGATTTCAGGCCTGGGATGATTTCGATTAACCTTGATTTGATGAGAGGTGGCAACTTTAGGTTCCAGAAGACGGCGGCTTATGGGCATTTCGGCCGCGACGATCCAGATTTCACTTGGGAGCAGGTTAAGATCCTGAAGCCTAAGGCTAGATGATGATGATGAATTATGAAGGTGGTGATTTTCTTTGGTTTTGTTGATGTTTGTTGATAGTTTCTTGAGGCTTTGGAGAGGAGCGGCAGGTTCTTGAGGCTCTGAAGTTAGTTTCATGAGACTTCTTGCATTTTTCTTCTGATTCTATTTTTTTTTATGTCAGTTTACATCTCTTTTGTTGTTCTGATTTATTAAACATCTGATGATGTTATTTGTTTTGGTATTTATATATTATGACTGGAATTGATTCTTTAATAACTGTAAAATTCTGTCTCTGCAAGGTTTCTTCAGTACAATGCTAATAACTGTAAAAATTACGTCTCTGCAAGGTTTCTTCAGTACAATGCTAATAACTGTAATATTCTGCAAGGTTTCTTCAGTAAATATTATAGGTAAATTGATTGCAAGGTTCCTTCGGTAAAATTCTGCAAATCCCTTGGTAGTTTCATTTAGCATTCAATAATGATTTATGTTTGCAAGATTGCTTGATGCCATGTGAAGCAAGCACGATACAGTTGTAGCACCAAATAAGCCTTAATCTCTCTTTCCGACATACTTAGGCCCAAGAATCATCAGAAAGATGCCGATAAATCGACTTGAACAAAGACGCAACTCAATTTGCAGCGGTAATGGAGTCGTCACCATTGAACCTGATTAATCTGTACATATCGAATAAAAAGAACACCAAAAAGTTTGCAAACCACATTTTACACACAACATGAAGCCTCTGAATGTAACTCTTATCAACAGAATCATCTAAAGATACAGATGGAAAACCTGCTCTTTTATTTTACATGGTATGCTAAGAATTAGTGTATGCCTAATTTCCAGCTTCTACACATTGCTAATTCGCTCATTCTCATCAAGTATAACTCATACTGATCATGAGGCTGCTGTTTTGGAATACCTGAGTGATAGTATGCCGGCTTAGGCTGCTAATAAGCTATGATCAAGGATAGATGTCATGTGTTGTTCACCAGAGAAGAACAGCAGAGAAATTACGTTGGTTCCACTCAAGATCAAGAGCATTATTACTTGTTTCACTTTCACCTTGCTATAAGATAGATTATCACAACAGGATATCATTATCCCAAATCATCAACTTTCCAACTAGGCTAAACTACAGGAAATCCCGCTTAACTTGGAAAAGTGGCACTTTGGCCCCATAAACCGAATGGTGTTAATATTTCCACCCATAAGACTCTTTCTAATTAGCTAGCCCGATTATTCTCTTTTCTTCTTTTTCTTTCACAGATCCATGCTCTCTTGAAGTTGAATCCATGCTCACTTTTCCGAGGAGAAAAAGAGGAGAGAAGGTAGGTGTCATGTACAAATTAAGTTGAAGATTTTGGAGAAGAAAGGCAGGGGAAAAATCCGGAGGGATAAAATCTGGAGAAGAAAGGCTTGAAAAGCATTTTGGGAAAAACTAGACCTAGAAAACTAGCGGTGTTAAATTCATGGGTTAAACTGCATTGACAGTTAAGGGGGGATTCCAACTTTTTGAGCAAAAGTGAGGTTTTCTGCATTTTAGCCTTCTAATTATTCCATTCTTCTGCACATTCTATGTTGCAAGACTAGTCAGCTCAGTATAACACTACTGCCATCACATCTAGTGGGTCTCTTAGTGATAAACTTAGAATGATCACATCTAAGGTAAAACAGAACTCCCGATTTGATAATCATATTGAAATAATTTGTATCCCTTCTAAAAACATACGTTGAATTTCTTCATGAATCCTAGTAAATTTTGCCACGCCATCTAACTAGTGTAGGAGAGATACCAATTGCAAGATTCTGAACTAGTACTCATCAAACTTCACAGTCTGAATTTTGCGGCATACCAGACTCCAAAACTGGCATCCTACTTATAAAGTATCCTGACAAGTTATCTCTAGATCTCACATATCTGATAAGAAAAAAATATTTCGGATTTCGCAATCAAACGTCTAACAGACGATATCAGCACTTAACATCTAGATGGGTTTATTCCCCTAGGACGCATAAACATACTGGTAATTGAACAAATGTAAAATAACCTAATGATAAATTTCTGAATCAAACCATATAAAACTAATAGATTCTATGTGCGCGTTATTTTCACATCAATTACAGAATTAAAAGCACTGCTTCATACCTGTTGTAAACTGTAGGGGATTTCAATCCCGTCCTCACATCAAAGACGTAAGATGACACCCCCACACCAAATAATGACACCAGATTAAGGCTGTTTGACCAAATCGACCTACATCCAAGGTGTTGCAAAACACGAGATTTATCACTGTGAGAAAGTTGCAAAATCTCACACAACTCAACTACCTCTCTCTCTCTCTCTCACACACACACACACATCTCATCCCCCTCTCTTGTTCACAAAAGCAAAGACAAACAACCCTCACACTCACAAATGCTACATCTCTAACCCACATATCTCTCGCTCAAAAGAGAGATAGGTATCAAGTGCTCTACTAGCCGTACTCATCACGTAATGACAAAAGGATTCCAAGACACAGCCCTACCATCTGCTCCTATTGGTTATGGTTCAAAGTTAGCCATCTTCATAGATAACCAAGGCAACAAATACACAAAATCACCAAGCAAAATAACCGAGATGGCATAAACAAGGTCTTATAACAAAAAGCAACTGCTCCAAGCAATCAAGGAGTTTATCATAAAACTTTAAGATACTTAAAAAGGTATAAATGTATCAATACCCAAAGGGCTTATATCCAACAATAAATTAATAATCTCATACCAAACTCAAAGACTCAAGCTTGGGTTGTGCTTGGCTGTGGGTTCCATTGAGAAGGAGCCAGTGCTTTCTTGATAGAGAGAGCATGTATCTGTTTCATCTGCTCCGCGAGTGCGCCGTTCACTATCCTGTGCCTCTCCAGCAACCTCTTCCCTTCAAACTTCTCCGAAACTATCTCAATGTCAAAGCTCGCCCCACACCTATTTCCATCATATATCAAAAAATTTATAAAGTTTATAGTAAAAAAAATTGGATTTTGAAGACAAATCAAGTAAAAAAAAAAAGAGATTTTGGTGTACCCTCCAGATGTATCGATCACTTCCTGCAAAAAATTGAAAACAGGAAAGGATCAAGGTTAGGATTTTGATTGGATTTTTAAGAAAAAGGGGGAAATTTTAAGGTTAGGGTATTGGGAGATTACGAGATGAGAAGGGTTGAGAGATGAATTGAGGGCAGATTCAACGTCTTCTTTTGTGACGCCCATCGCTTGAATTTGTGAGTAGCTCTCTGTTGATTGAAAATTTTCGTTTTGTTGAAGATGCTGAATTTCGAGGGCTGTATCGTAGTATATTGTTGGCGGCTAGGGCTATTTCGGTCATTCTTCTTGTAAGCGGCTTGATTTAGATTCTGTGCACAAGACTTGATGAGGGAGAATATTTATTTTGGCGTATTTCACGGATGATTTGTCCGTGTTTTCCAAAACCATTGATGTTCACAGATCCTTCGTTCCATTACACAGAACCCCTCTTCCATTATCTTTTATGTTAAATGACCATATTGCCCATCATCCCTCAATTTGATGAGTGTTTGCAATTTGTTTAGGATCATTTATTGGTCAAAACCCAATACTTTGATGCTAAATTATTTATAACAAAATAAATCATTTTTTATTTAAAAAAATTAATTAAACATTGAATTACAATACAAGAAGAGAATCCCAACTCAACATTTTTTAAATGGCTTTTAAAAAAAGGCAATATTCCTTGGGCTGCTTCTTGTTCCGTCTACATCCCTAATTTGGAGAAAAGAAGATTTAGGATGTGATATTTTGAGGAGTAGCAGCAAAATTGGAGAGAAAAAGATTTAGGATCCAATTTTTTTTTAGAGAAAATAAGATAATGTAAACAAAGAAAGGGTAATTTCGGCATAGAATTATAAAAATCCGTCACATGTGCCTCACATGACTTGATTTAAAGGCTAAAATGTTAAAATTCTAAGCAGAGGGGGTTCTGTGCAACGGAGTGAAAATTCGGGGGGTTTCTTTGACGAGCTTGAACTTCACGGCGGTTTTGGGAAACACGAGCAAACCATATAGTTGTTTTCGTGAAATAAGCCTTTTTATTTTATTTGTTGGAACGAAATAGTAAGGCTCATCCAAGCACATACTGCATCTACGAACACAACACACACGCATCTAGAGAACACATAAATTTGCCTTGAAAGTGTCAATTTGTGGTTACTTACCTTTCTGGGGTTTGAGCCCGACTCTCCACAGGAAAGAAAGTGGACTGCCCCCATTTCAATCTATTGGGCCTCCTCGCTTTCTAATTAGGCCCTTTTGGCTTAGCACTTGGTTGTGGGGATAATGAGTAAAATGAGATTTAAAAAAAGAACACGGAGACAAAAAAAATTGGGAAAAAAAAACAATTCTTTTGAATTAAATCAAAGCAAATACATATGTCTTAGTAATGAGCTCTCAAGCAGTAGATATTCTTGAAAAGATCTACAGCTATTTCGAAAGGCATGTAAGATGCCAGAAATTTATATTATTATAAATCCTGGGAATATCAAGCTAATTTTAGGATCAAATGCATTCTTGTATGAAAATATGTTTTTCATGAGAAGATAAAACCCAAAATTCATTGAATTAACAAAGCCAACACAAGATTATCAATTTGCATTCATGCAAATTTTAAAAAGGAAAGAAGGAAGGAAAGAAAGAAAGAAAGAAAGAAAGAAAATACTAGTACCAATTAATTCTTAATTATTCAATTCCTTCCACTTAATAATTAATGTCCGCCTGACTCAAAATAACCAACTAAACCAACATGTTCCTAGCAAGGACGCCCTCAAAGGTAACCCCAGGGCCAAATGCGAGTATCAAACCCCACTCACAGCCCCCGCTCTCCCCTCTCTCCTTCCTCTTCCTACTCTCCTCCACCATGTACTCCAACACATACACTATAGTGTTGCTGCTTGCATTCCCATAGTCCCTCAAAGCCCTTCTGCTCGCTTCCAACTTCTCCGGCTCGAGCTCCATCCTCTTCTCCACCCTGTTCAGTATCGCGGGGCCTCCGGGATGCACCGCCCAGAACATCTCCTTGTATTCCTTCTTCTTCATCACCAGCTTCTCGCAGAACCCCTCCACATTGTCTTCGATTAGTTGGGGAAGCTCCCTTCCTAGCTTGAAGTTGATGCCTTCTTCGCTTAGCCGGCCGTCGATGGTCTTTTCGGTGTTTGGCAGGAAGCTTTGTAACGCTAGGTGGAGCTCGAAGAGCGAGGTCTCGAGGTTGGAGGGGTTGGAGCCGAGGACCGCGGCGGCGGCCCCATCGCCGAAGAGGGCGGCGCCCACCAGGTCGTAGGGGCGGGAGGGGGAGGGCGGGCGGAAGCCGACGATGGTGGTCTCGGAGGTGGCCAGGAGAACGCGGCTGCCAGGGTTGTTTTCCGCAATGTCCTGCAATAAGTGAAGAGAAACGCTGGTGAATTCTCTTCAGTATTGGAGAGTCCCGACGGTGCTAGCTAGCTAGCTAGATCGATATCCATCACTTGATTCTAAATATATACGATCGAATGCCGGTATGATATGTTTTGTTTCTCTAAGATTAAAGCAAAAAGGATATACCTTAGCAATGCGGAGGCCGGCAACACCGCCGGAGCAGCCAGAGAAGCATAACATGATACGCCGAACATCAGGAGAGAGTCCAAGACCACGAGCGAGATGGAGGTCCCCACCAGGGAAGCGGGCTTCACTAGAGGAGACGTAGACGAGATGTGTGATGGCGGAGAGGGGCTGGCCCCATGAGGCGATGCAGGATTGAGAGGCGGCTATCGCCATATCGGTCACCGCTTTGTTGGATATCTCCAGCCGTTGCTTTAGAGTCGGGAGACCTTCTACTGCTAGTTCTGGGTACGCCTTGAGGATCTCTTCCGACATTACTACATATCTGGTTTTCACCGTGGTGGTCTTGCCTGTAAAAAGAATTAACTATGATGCAAAATTACACTAAAATACCTTTAGCTATTGATGCCGAAGTTTTTTACTACATTAAACTCCCTTGAATTTTAGCTTCAGAGGCAGTTCCTTCTCACTAAAATTCCCTTAAATGCGGCACTTACGGGTATTTTAGTGTAATTCAGCCTAAATATAATGCTTGCCGTTGTATGACACATGTTGTGATTAAAGCTCAAAGTGAACAAAAGGGAAAAGTTTTGAAGATCCCTCGCTTTTCTCTCTTTTTGGTTTTGAGGAGCACCATGCACAAAGTGAAGGGTGGAGGGAGTTCAAACGGAAGAGGAACAAAAATACCACAAGGCTTGTAATTTTCTCCCAAATAAAATCAATTAGTAAATCTATGATAAGGGAAGTTAGTTACAGAGGCGGGCGAGCTTCTGCTTGAGATCGAGATCTTCACAATTCGTATTCTTGAAGTAGCCGTCGACGAGGTAATCCTGCATCACTATCTGATGAGGGAAGGCTTTGCCTAATGCAAGGATGCATGCTTTTCCGTTGTTGGCTCTCACAGCATTGTTCTCTCCTTTGATGCTCCCCATTTTTGAAAAATCTAAGTAAGAATTAGAATAGCTCTGTTTTACAAGGGAAGAAGGCTGACTTGAGAAATGTGAGGGTCAAACGAGTTATATATACACTTTGAAGAGGAAAGCTTTTGTTTAATTTTAGTTGAGAAGCAAGGTGTGCATGATGTTTCGATTGTAGTTGGGAATTAGGAGCGGTGTTGGTTAATTTTGAAATCATTTCAAGGGCAATAAAATTGTAACAAATTTGTGTTGTATTTTTTTTTTGTTTTGGCCAAAACAAATTTGTGTTGCAGGTTAATGGAAATTATAATGTACCATATATATTTTATGGGTTTGAGTGGCATGCCCGGGCCTGGCCATTGTGGCCCCAGGGTTTTTTTTGCAAATAGAACCCTGGGCCCGCAGTGACCTGGCTCAGGTGTTTCAGGACTCTTTTGGGCATATTTTATATCCCGTGTAATTTTGAACTCTTCTGGGCATATTCTGTAAAACTCTCAAGTCACCAGCATGGTTTTGAAAGGAAAGGCGGTCATGGACAAAGCATGATATCTGAGATTCCTCATGCTGGCATGAAGCTTTTAAAATCCCCTAAGCTTCTAACATCAAGGATCATCATTGAGAAGCCAGAAAGAAAACTTCTTTAGGGTCTGTTTGTTTGTTGCAAATAGTGGAAGCATTGGATTTTTCCTTTTGCAAGCGTTTTTTTTACTGCAAGGAAGTCCACTGGCCCGTGTGTCCCTCTTCGAAGCACTAAATGGGAGATCCCGGGTTCGACCCGGGGTCTCCCTGCACAAACTCCTATTGTCCATCACTGGGTTATATGTCCTCCCGCACTTCTTTTTGTAAGTGTTGCTTTAATAGTCTGACTTTTTCACCTGTTTAGTTGATCGACAGGAGAATTAATAATAAAAGATGGAACACTTCATCACTCATTTCTTTGTTTCATACCAGTAAGAAAATAATTAGAACTATAAAGTGTGTTGTTGTTTGATATAAATTGTTATCGCGAGACTTGCCTAAGCATCTGATTGAAGTGGTTATTAACACAACGTCAAAGCACCAGTTTCAAGGTTGTAAAATAAATTTATTACAACCTATTTATTTTTCCAATCCTAGCAAGACTTTTGTTGGAGGCATACCTCATGGCCTGAATTTTAAAGGCCCGTGTAAGAGAAAGCATGAAGGTATGCATTTTTTTAGTTAATATACATTATTATCCCATAACTTATTAGCTTGAGATTTTACGTAAAGTAGTTCTTCACGCAATCATTAGTCCTCTTATTGTAATGGTATAATGGGTGGAGGATTACATAATAATTTTCCGTCTGCTTGTCACTCTTTTGGGCCTTGTTTGGCAGTGATGTCACGATAGTTGAAATCCTGATTTTATGGGGTTTTAATGCTAAACTCTAAAAATTAAAACCGTGGTTCGTTTGACAATGAAAATGGTGTTTCCAAAACCACGGTTTCAAAAGATCTCACAAAAACCCTATTTTCTTGAAATTCCAAAAAGAGTAGACATTCACAAGGTTTCCTAAGGTATAACCTTAAAGTAATTCAAGCTAAATACATAGCCTTATCCTACTAAAGTGTGCTTTTAAACCAATAGATATAAGGATGAAATCTTTAAATACTTTAATATTTTGCGATGCTTTACACAAACAAAAGAGAAACATTAGGTGTGATATAGAAACAAATCCAAAATTATATGTATTTAATATAAAATTACTATAGACATGAGGTGCTTAAGGAGAATTTGTGGAGCATCATGAGAATTTAGAACAAACCCTATATAATCTCTATTAAATTATATGGAGCTTAAGATTGGATGGCGATATTGCCAAATACTTATTTGATAAAGCCACACCAAAACTTATGTATGAACAAAAATAACCCCAATCATATTAAGATTGAGGGGGCTCCAGTGTCCCTACAGACCCCGGGCTGCAGTGCCCCTTCACATTTGGGGGTGGGAGGAGGGCACTTTTGCATAATCTAGATGCTTTTCTGCAAAAGTGCCATCCATGTGAAGGGGCACTGCAAGGCAAGAGCTATAGGGACAATGCAACTCTTTTTGTCCAATTACATTAGTCTTTAATTCTCTCCTTCCAAATGGCATCTTATCGTCCCTCCTTCGTCTGCGACTCCTCACCCGCCGCATTATCGTTCTTGACCTCTCCTCCAATCTCACCGGCCTCATCCCCTCCCCCTCATCTCCTTCCTTTCCCATCTCCGCCGTGAACGGAATCTGGATCGGAATCAAAAGTAAGGACAACATAAAAAGACAAAATTAAAGGTTAATGCATGCAGTTAAGATTAATTTTATTTATACATAAGTTTCGTATGGATTTATTAAATAAAAGTGTGGAAATACGATAAATAAGTAAAGCGAGTTGCACGAGACAAACGCATGAATTTAGTTTCCTAATATCCTTTTAGGTGATTTTACCTCAAAAGCAGAGGTGTAAAAAGTTTTGATTCAAAGGTGTCAGACTCAAAAATTATGTTCAAAGCACCAGAGATGTCAAAAAGTCTTTCCTCAACTTTCCCAAAATATCCAATCCTAAGATTTAATTACTAGTAAAACCTGACCTTCAAACGTTTTGATTGTAAGTTTGTAATTAAGCCCTGTTATCATAAAAAAAATTTAGGAACTTTCTCACAGGTCACATTGCTATTGCTTATCAGGGTCCAACATAAGTCAAGTCGTAGGACTTTGACTTTCAAAGCAAACTGCAAACATTTTTTCCCTTCACTTTCTTTGTTTCCCTCCGGATATTACTGTAAATAAAGAAAAGATATATGAAGGGGCACACAGTAAAAGACAAGATCGCAATTGAATCAACCAAATGGTCCTTAACGTATGATACGAAACTTGCTCCTATCAGTCGTAAAGTTAGAATGGAGAAGAACTTGTTGCTGTGTCATGAACCTTGAAGACAAGATCTTACTCGCACATAATTTTAAAAATATAGAAGAAAAAATCTATTGCTTGGTCTAAAATAAATCCCTAAACATTCGGGATATCAAATATCATGTTATTATTATATTCAATAGTGTAGAAAATTAGTTGAAACTTGAGAATTCCAACACCCATCCAAAACATACGCATATGGTTGCAGTTTATAATATTCATTGTTTTATCTCGAACAAGATGTACTGCACAAGCCTTGCCAAACTTGCATGCAAAGGAACAAAAAATTGTATCGATTATTTCTCTTCGTTAGTAAATTATTTAACCAAAGATCAATTTTGAAACATCTTTCTAATATAACTAAACATGGAGGAAGTTTGCAAGTAAATGCCACTTTTACATTAAATCTCATTCACTTTGCGTTTGATGCTTTAGGGCCCGATCGTGAGAGCGGCATGAAAGACTTAAAAGCATGATTAACTTATTTAATCTCTAATTCTCCTCTTTTATCCTTTCTTCTTGCCTACTTCATTATCTTGATGTTTATCTTTTGATGGAAAATAAACTAATCTGAATTCACAGGGATTGAAATGTGCAATCATGGATTCCTTTATATAACTCTTCCATCAAGAAGTTATGGAGAACTACCAAGTAGTTATAGAAACTACTTTATTTTATGCCCAAAACTTAGTTTAATAGAATATAGAGTCATTATATCTTACATTCTCCCACTTGACTCTAATTATCCTATTAAAAACATAATATTGTTGCAACTATACTTTATGGCCAAATTAAATAGTTGCATTTATCTGAGCAAATATTTTATTTTTTAGAATCTTCAAATATGTACATGTAACTTTATAAGCAATTATTCAGAATCCAATCTTTTATTACTTCAATTAACAATAATCACATGACTTAAATTTATTGTATACACTTTATTAGTCATGTCTTTAACAATAACAACATCCAAATATGTCTAAACATAAAATATACATAAAATTCACAACGAATGACAACATTAAATACTAATGAGTCTCGTGCTCTTTACATGACCCTTAAATGAAATAATCGGTATCGCTTTAGTCAGAGGATCAACAATCATAAACTCCGTTCTTATGTGTTCGAAAGCCACTGTGTGATCACGAACACGATCTTTAGTTTTAAGGAATTTTATATCAATTTATTTTGATTGACTCCCGTTTTTGTTGTTGTTAGCAAATGTAACCGCAGAGGTAATGTCACAATAAATAAGTAATGGTTTTGATATGAGATCAACTACTTTAAATTCTATGACAAAATCTCTTAACCAGGATGTCTGTGAAGATGCCTCGTAGTAACTTATAAATTCTGCTTCCATTGTTGAGGATGCAACTAAATTTTGCTTCATACTCCTCCAGGATACTGCACCTCCAGCAAGTACGAAAACTTATCTTGAAGTAGATTTCTCGTATCCTCACAACCGGTCCAATCCGAATCCAAATATCCAACCAATTTCAGATAATTAGAATGACTGTAAGTGAGCCTATAATCTTTAGTCCCTTTTAGATATCTCATTATCCTTTTGGCGGCTTTTCAGTGAGTCATCCCAGGATTATTTTGATACCTAACCAACATCCCTAATACAAAAGTAAGGTCTGATATTATGTAAACAACCATATACATAAGACTTCCAACGGCAGAAGTATATGGAATATTTTTCATATCTTTTATTTCCGAAACACTCTTTGGATATTGATTCAAATTAAATTTATCACCTTTCGAGATAGGTGTATTTTTAGGTGCGCAATCTTACATTCGGAATCTATCCAAAACCTTTTGAATGTATGCATTTTGAGATAGTCCTAAGATCCTGCGATATCTGTCCCTGTGAATCTCTATACCAATAATATAAAAGGCTTCACCCATATCCTTCATCTCAAAGTTTTGCGATAGATAATCCTTAGTCATATATAATAACTCAATATCGTTACATGCAAATAAAATATCATTCACATACAGGACTAACAAAATAAACTTGCTTCCACCCACCTTGACATATATACATTCATCCACAACATTCTCAATAAAACCATATAAAAGAATAATATTGTGAAATTTAATATGCCATTGGCGTGAGGCCTGTTTAAGCCCATATAGTAATTTCTTTAACTTGCAATATAACTGATTATTTTGCCCAAGTGAATATCCTTCAGGTTGTTTCATATATACATCCTCTTCAAGATTTCCATTTAGAAAAGCCGTCTTCATATCCATTTGATATAACTCTAAATCCATATGAGGTACTAATACCATAACAATTCTCAATGAATGTTTAGTTGAAACTGGAGAAAATGTTTCATGAAAATCGATTCCTTCCTTTTGAATAAACCCTTTGGCTACAAGTCTGGTCTTATACTCTCGATATTACCAGATGAATCTCGTTTAGTTTTGAAAACCCATTTACAACCAACAACCGAGGCCCCTCTAGGTAACTCAACAAGATCTCATACTTGATTCTTTGCTATGGACTCCATTTCTTCTTTCATAGCATCAAACCATAAACTAGAATTGTCTCCATTTATCGTTTATAAAAATGACTTTGGATCATCTTTAGATCCGATATCAATGTCAGATTCTTGAAGGTGATGTACAAGGAAGTCACTAGAAATTGCTGGTTTTCTTATCCTTGAAGATCTTCTAGGTCCAACTTATTCATCCAAATTTTCTTGATTTTGGATGATAGGTTCCTCATAAACTGATTCCTCATGAGGCGGTTCATCATGCTGCAGTTCATTCTGAATTGGTTGTTTCTCAACTTGATTAGGTAAGCCTTCTTGAATAGGCATAACTAATTTTGGAATAAACAATTCATTAATTATAGACGACGAACCAGGATCCTGTATTCTCACAATTCTTATCTTGCGAGGAAATTCACTATAATTTGAATCCTCAAGAAACTTAGCATTTCTATATCATGCCTCGCTTCCCAAAATACGTAAACACGGTACGTGACAAAGCCAACCATGCTATCTATGGCGAGAAAAGATCATTCCATGGTCATATTACGGATATCAAGAACAGTAAATAAAATCTAACTAACACATGTCCATCTGCCGCAATAAATACTAATCAAGAAATGTATATAGAGGAAACGAACAAGATCCAATAAACAAATAATATCCAAGTTACGTCTCTCATGGGATCACAATGATAAATTTAAAGTACCGAAATAAAATAAACTAAGTATCTATAAAACTAAGCATCAAGCTCCTTACTGCTCAGCTTACTTGTCAAAATATTCTTGATAATCCTGCGACAAGGTCAAAAGAACTGGGCCATGTAAAACCTAGACGTCGGTGCGTCATAAATATCAATCATAACACAGTAATAACCAGAATAGGATATTATAAAGAAGACATGAGTATAAATAATAATCGCAGATGTAAAAAAACAGTGGCTATAGGTATGTCACGAATATCCTAAAGTCTGTGTTTCTAGATTATCTATCCTAACGGTATTTGAAATTAATTAATGGAATCATCGATATAACTCAATACTATCCCGTGCGTGTCCGGGACCATGGTCAAGACTCTCGAAGCTGAATCCGAGACGTGCTGCTAAGCAGTAAAAAAACGATATTATGAACAGACGAATGATGTCAGCATCATCATTCCGGGGCCCGAAGCCCGTATTGACTGATCAATCTCTGGAAAGTAGTGAACTGTTGAGTTATAAGTCAGGTTTCATTATTAATTTTCCCCTTTCCCCCAGGTTTCGTGTTCAAGTGAGGTATTAATGATATCTATCTAATACCAACACAAGATCAAGCATGTACATGTCTTATCTAACTAGACAACAAGCCACGTCCACCAGGTCAACAAGTCAGGATTGTCGGCATTATTAATAATTCAAGTAACATGTCTAATATGTTTCGTGAATATGTCAGGCAGTGTGTATAAATACTTGATGGAAAACAACAACCAGTTCATTTAAACACTATAGAAATAACTAATATGTATTATTTAAATTGTAAGATATATATATATATATATATATATATATAGAGAGAGAGAGAGAGAGAGAGAGACACACACACACACACACACTTGTAATAACGTTTTGCGTTTATTATTAAATATACTGTCTGTTTCCCCCAATTAGAAGGAAACTCTATTTCTAAGACTGAAAAGTAAAGCACCGCTTCAGGAAAGAGGCTAAACACCAAAGGCAATTTATCCTTGTAAGAATCACATGCACTTAGTAATAGCAAATTAAATTATAGATGCACAAGCACAACAGAGAGCTAAAATAAAAGAACCCTTAACAGATAATGAAATACTTGATTAAAAAGGAAAATACTTGTTCATCATTATTATCGTTATTACATTTAAAAAAGATCACCAAATATGGGATCGGAAAGACAAGGGTTCGCAAAGATAAAAAGAAGATTCTCCAGTTCCCTTTCTGTCTTCTCCACCACGTTGAAGCGGCGGTCCTCCCGAGAAGTAGACGCCCAACGATCATCACCACACTCGTCAGAAAATGTGGCGATGACAACCCGGCGAGCCCGTATCTAGCTCAGCAAGTGGAAAGAACAGTCCCTCAGGGCTTTGGTGATCAAGTGCGCTTCAAAGAAGCACTCGATCTTATCCTCGGCGGCGTCAAGCATTGCCGATGACATCTCTACTGGAGGAGGGGGAAGATCGGCGAGCACCGAGGCAAGGATCATCCGGAGCCAAATGGAGTGCGGAGGAAGAGGAGACCCCACGCGAGTCAAAAGCTCGTACATTGCAGCATCGCACTGCTCGTCCGTAAAAGAAAGATCCACCAGGCGTGCAGCAAAACAGGGAACGATGTCCCGAATCGGCACTTCCCATGGTTGTCGGCGAGCATGAGGGTGGTGGCAAGCCATAATTGAAGAAGTTCTCTAAAGATGAGAAAAGAAAAGGCTCGGCCTTGAGTTATATATAGACCCAAGCACAGAGAATTCTGTGCATAACGGAATTATTTCCAAGACCCGGGAAATGAAATTTTTGGGAAGATGAAAAGACATCTCAAGTGAAGCAACGCTTCCGATTCACCCAATCAGAGCAAAGCTCTACTTTGAAAATCTAAATTTTAATAAATGAAGTAACGCTTCGGATTCTTTATGCTGGGCGCAATGCGCCACGTGTCAGGCGCAGATGCATCAGCGCAGCGCCCAAGGCAGCGCACCCAATCAGAGCAAAGCTCTGTTTAAAGCAAAATCAAAAGAAGCAACGCTTCAGTTACGCAAGCACTGCGCTGCGCGACACGTGTCAGTGCGGATGCGCTAGCGCAGTTGCGCTGCGCGACACGTGTCAGTGCGCTGCGCGACACGTGTCAGCGCGGATGCGCTAGCGCAGTTGCGCTGCGCGACACGTGTCACGCGCTGGAGCTTTTGCGCCAAACAGAATTAAGATTTTAAAGAAATCTTTCTGTTCTTTTTAAAACAAGAAGATTTTTTTCTGTAAAATAGAAGCGCTTGGATCAAAGATCCAACGGTGGGGAAAATTCCCCAAATCACTCAGAGAAATATCTCGTTAACAAATTCAACAAACTTATGGGCACTATATAAAGACCCCTAGATCTCAAATCAAAGGCATCAACATTTGGTGAGAAATCAAAAATTCTCAAGAGGAAAAAAGGTAAAAACCTTTAAAAGAGAAGAATTTCTTCTAATAGATCGCTGATCTAAGAACAAGATCAATGATCTTCAATAAAAAACAAATAAAAACAGTGCTTTGCACTTTTTATGAACCTTTGGTTCTCTGAGATAAGAAAAAATAAGAGAAACTTGTTTTCTTTGATCTAAATTAGATCAAGAAAGCAAACAGTGCTTTGCACTTCTGTTATGAACCTTTGGTTCTTGAATCTAAAATATTCTCAAATTTATAGTGCCTTGCACTTGCAAACTGCACTGTTGCGCTCTTGGGAGAGCGCCACGTGTCAGCATCTGAACTACTTGCGCTATGCGCTTTAAGATAGAGCTTTGCTCTCTGTAATTGGCGCAACTCACCAGAGTGCGCCACGTGTCAGCAGCGCAAGCGCAGCGCACTGCGCTTGCATGACACGTGTCGTCACCACAAGCGCTTGCGCTCTCTGATTGGCGTAAAGCGCCTAAGAATGCAATGCATTTCTTTTGCTAAAGGGCCAGACCCAAGTCAAAAAGACCTAACAGGCCAAAATAAATTGCAAAGCAATAAAAAGGGGAGAGCCCAAGTAAAATTGATGCTCTGCATCATTTATAAATGGACAGAGCCCAAAACAAATTGATGCTCTGCATCCTTTATGGGTAGAGCCCAAATAAAAATAAAAAGAAATGCAATACAAAAGCAAATGAAATGTTGAACATTTTCAACTGGACTTAGCCCAATCGTGGCCGTAAGTCCTCAAATTAAATTGACTGAGCACGGTTGCTCTCCTAAATCAATTTACATCCGGTTCGAGGGTACGTATGCGAACTCCTCTAACAACTATCGTTGTAATTCCTCAACGACGTCAGAGAGGTGACGGATCCCAACGACCACACATTAATATTGGACCGAGACGTCCTTAAACTAATATCGGAAAGAGACGTCCTTAAACTAATATCGGACCGAAACGTCCTTAAACTAATGATTGGACCGAGACGTCCTTAAACTAATATAGGACCGAAACGTCCTTAAACTAATAATGGACCACCACGTCCTTAAACTGGCGACGGACCGAAACGTCCTTAAACTAATTATGGACCACCACGTCCCTAAACTGGCGATGGACCACCACGTCCCTAAACTGGAACAATAGAGCCTCTAAATGCTCTTTTGCCGGATCTAAACGGTCCCGTTTAAGTTGATCTTAGCCCCAAACACAGCTAACGAATCCTTAAACATCCAAATGGACTATAAAACTCTAAATCAACTTTAGTTCAAGGGTACATCTCTGAACTCCTCTGACACTTATCGTTGTAATTCTTCAACGACGTCAGAGAGGTGACGAGTCCTGACGGCCATATAATAAATGGATCACCACGTTAAGTCGATCTTAGTCTCAAACAGGACTAACGTATCCTTAACGAACGTTTAAGTTGATCTTAGCCTCAATACGGCTAACGTATCCTTAAACTAAAAACACCAAACCCAAATCTAAGTAAATACGGATTTGGACTAATCCACGTCCTACGGGCGACGGCATTACTCAGTCTCCGTATACAATCCACGGGCAACCACAAACAAAACAAACACCCATGACACGAAGTGAAATTCTGGAGAAGGAGAAAGTTGTTACCGCGATGCGGTAGCGTAATTAACTGCAGGGGCTTGCGCCTGTAGGGAAGAGCGTCCCCACAATAAAAAAAAAACCCCTCAAGCGAGGGGGAATCTGACGAAGTCTGCTACATCGGCCGCATCCGTCTAAACCTCCGATACACGGTGCCATAAATTAACTTGGCATCTTCGGAGAGGTGGACGGATAAAACCATATAGCATCTGCCCCGAATCTCAGGCAAGACGTCCTCACGTCGTCGCCGCCATTCGGAGGGGAACAGATTCTGGCACGCCCGGTGGGACCTTTTCCTCTTTCCATTCCACACTTCGTGTGTCGTCTTCGCGAACCAATCGCGGTTTGTTAACGGTTGCCTTTGGATTTCAAGTTACTAAGATTTGGTCTTTTGCCTGACGCAGAACTCAAGCATCAATGGCCTCTAACTGCACCAACTGCTCGAAATGCCACTGCAACGGACGCTCCACCTCACCTGGAGGTGTAGCATATGGGCTTCAAGCGGCTTCCTTCCTTGCTCTGCCGGTAGAACAGGTGACCCAGGCCACCACCGGCCTGTTTTTCGGGACCATGATCCCACCTGCAAGCTTCTCTATACCAATACCTCCACCAGAAGCGAACAAGAAGTCAGTCTTCGACTGGCTCACTGCTACGACGGCCCCTGTCAACGGGTCGTCCACTACCAAACTAACAGCCTCCGTCTTCGACAGGCTAGATCAAAAGTCTGAGGGGCTCGCTAGGAAGCCCATGAACTCTAAAATGGCTGTCCTAAGGAAGGCAATAGCCGCTGCTCCAGAAGTCGTCAAGGCGGCTTTCCCTGTCAAAGAGTCAGTCTTTTCAAGACCGACTATTCCTGCTCCTGCCCCTGCTCGGGGATCTGTCTTCGACAGGTTGAATATCACCCCTCAAAGGACAACCTCAGTCTTTGAGAGGTTAACACCAGCGACGCCTCATTAAGACAGGGGGCAAAAAGAAGCTGTCTCTATCTCCGAGCCAGTCCCAACGGCTCGTCATGCTCGACGTCGCCATTGGTCCCGAGTAAGGAAGACAGGGGGCAACTCCCCCTCAGGGCTAACTCCACCTGCTCCAGTAGTGGAGGTCAACGCTGCTGTTCCAACTGGGAACAACTTTGAACTGCTGATGAGGGTACGTAAGAACTCTCCAACCGCTACATTGAAAAGATCTCCTCCGCCCGCGGAGAGAGTTCCGGAAACAAAGCAAGAACAGCCCCCTCAACGGCTGTCCTCAAAAATATACAAGGTTTGGCGGAGGGTTCAAGACTCCGTGATCGATCCAGATCACTCTCGTCAACAGAAGAAGGCGAAGGTGCAAAAAGAAAAGGACTGTCCTATTAAACAGCAGAGGACAACAATCGCTAGGATGCCTACTGCAACGGCCCCTTCAACTTCAACGGCCCACAAAAGAAGGAGGCCGGAGAAAACCCCCGCGCCCGCGGCAAATGCCAAAGACGGTGAACCTAAACGCCCTAAGTCCAGGGGCATAATAGTTCATACAGTGTACATGGCGTCGGGAAAGGAAGACAACCGCGCATCCACGGGTCATAGACCGCTTACACGGTCAATGACCAAGGCTCAAGAGCAACAGCAAAAGCTCCAGGAGATGATGAACGCAATGGCCGTACTCACTAGGCCAAAAGAAACCCCTGAGACGTCCTCGGATGAATGTCAGGAACTGGAAACTGACGCTGAGTTCCTTCGTCGAATACTGGAGAAGAAGGATAAAGAAGCTGCGGAACAGGCAGCCAGCATAAAGAAAATAGCCTTCCTGTTCCAGGACATGGTGGGTATGATGATTCAACAAGATCCACCAGCTGAAGATCTCCCGATCATCCTTGAAGATGATAGAGGAGAAACGTCGAATCCTCCTCCGGCTCTATCAACAGCCAAGGAGGAGGCAATCTCCAAAGCCGACCTGGACGAATATATAGCTCAGCAGATCCGGGTTCATCAAGCGACTGAAGCAGTGGGTCAAGTCGTAAAAACGGGACGATCGTATCCGGGCTGGTACGACCAGATCAAGTACCCGCCAGGTTATACGATACCAAAATTCCATGTGTATAAGGGGACTGGCAATCCCCACCAGCATGTTGCCCAGTTCAGGGCGCTTTGCGGCAACACTGGCGGTGATGATAAATTATTGCTCCGCCAGTTCGTCGGTAGCTTGTCAGATACAGCGTTCGAGTGGTATTCCGAGCTCCCGAACGACTCTATCAAGACCTTTGCTGAGATGGAACTGCTGTTTACCCAACGTTTCGCGAGTGCCAGCGAGCGTACCCGATAACGACATTGATTAATGCCAGGGTAAAGCCGGGCGAAACATGGGTCCAATATGCTATACGGTGGCGTAATTTATGGTCAAAATACGAGCAACGCATTGAAGAAGCTCTTGCAGTGGGTATGTTTATGGGAACCCTCGATCCGCAAGCAACCATCTCGCAATTTATGATGTTCTTCAAGCCGACCACCTTCCAGGCACTAATCGACAAGCTAGCGCAGATGGATCAGATGGGCCATAAACCTCCTCTTCCAAAGCCGGACTCCCGAAATGAGAAGGGGAAGGGGAAAGCGATCGTTGTTGCTAATGCTCAGCAACAGCCGAGCAACCCGAAGCCAGTCGTTCATCAAAATAATATGCGCCCGTACGTACCCCTTGAGGAGAGGATGGGACGTTCCTACTCGTTTCCCCGAGATAAAACGAGAAGGTTATTCGAGCTGGCGTTGCGCAACCGACTCATAAATCTGCCGGACCCAAAACGTCCGTCGCAACCAAGTGATGTCAATGAGCCCAACTACTGTCCTTATCATCGAGTACTGGGTCATCCGATCGAGGATTGCTATGTCTTCAAAAATTGGCTTGAAGACCAGTACCGACAAGGCAAGTTTGCATTGTCCGACAAATGGAAGGTGAATCCACCGCAACCCCACACCTCTAAGGGAATGAATACGCCGGGGGCAACATGCTCTGTCGTTGAAGAAGCTCCTTGGGAGGTTGTATTATCAGCCAAGACAAAGAGGATGCTAAATGATCTTCAATTTTGCCCAGCAATCAAGTGGAAGAACCTGTTGGAACCGCAGATCATTGAAGGGATGTTGAAACCTCGTCCAACTCAAAAGATCAATAGAGGTGGCCCAAGCATTCACAACCAGCCGTCGAAATCTTCAAAGAAGAAGAAAAAGAAGTCAAAGAAGTCCGTGAAGCCTGGTGACAAGCGCACGGACTTGCAAAAACAAATTGACGCGCTGGAGGAATACAACCAGAAGGCATGGACTCCCATTACATTCCAAGAGTTCCTCAACCACGTCTTTCAAGAGGAAGATGAGGGAGATAGTTCGTCGGATGAATCCGAGGAATATGTGGCGAGCTGTCATATGATTTCCCATTCGCTCACAAACGATGAGGAGACTTCTTGCACTGGAAAGCTGGGGGTAGATCCCGAACCAAAAATTCTAGAGCCATCGGATGAAGTAATCGATGCATTCCTCAATGAAGCTCTCTTAAAAAGCAAAGCTGATCTGGAGCGCGAGGAGGTTATATTCGAAAGGGCCAAACGCCAGCGCCTTGACGAAAGAATTGAGATACTCCCACTGGAGCAAAGTACACCCATTGTGGATAAAATCAAATTCAAGATGAGGAAGAAGTTTGCTAAAGCCGTGTCAATGGGTATGAAGCTACCATCCTCTGAGGGAAGCGTTACTGGTGAAATGGAAATGCACCCCTCCTATTGCTTATATCATCAGAAGGTTTCGCACCCCACTGAAGAGTGCAAAGCTTTCGATAGATGGTGGCAAGGGTATATTGCTCATCGACAACATTTTAAGCGGGAGAAACGTAAAACTCGTCGGGAGCAGAAAAATATGACCGAAGGGTTTAACAGAACTACCGGTAATTATCGCATGGTCAACGCTGGGGGATTATAAGTACTCACATTCGGGAGCGATTCTGATGAGGAGCTGGAGCTTGGCCCCCTCTTTAAAGAGTCCACCTCAGGAAAAGAAGAAGAGCCGAAAGTCTGCGAAAATATCCAGCTGCGCAATCGGACGCTACCTGAGAAGAATCTTGGACCCTCAAACAAGAAAGATAAAGGGAAAGGAAAGGTCTCTGAGGACATCGCCTTAGATGACCAAGTCATGGAAGAGTTCACTGCCAAAGACCCGCCGAAGAAAAATAAGGTGGATTACAACGTCTTAGCGCATCTGAGGAAGCTACCCTCGCAACTCAGCATTCTTGACGCCCTTTTACTATCAAAGGAGGCGAGAGATTCGTTAATTAAGGCACTACAGGACCCGGAGCAGTTCCAAGCTTTCCTGGCCGAAGAAAAGATGAAGGATGAAATGGAAGAAGTGCACACGGCCGATGTCACTTTTAGCAATGAAGAACTTCTCCTTGGGACGTGCGAACACAATCGTCCCCTCTATGTCTCAGGATACTGCCATGATATAAAGATAGGCAAAATCCTGATCGATAACGGGTCGTCTGTTAACCTACTCAATGTGCGGATTTTAAAGGAAATCTGCATGAGCGTTCAACACCTCGCTCGAGACAAGATCACCATCTCCGGGTTCGACTCCCAATCGTCAAAGACTCTTGGATCTGTGATACCGACGCTACACTTCGGGCTGCTCGTCACGGACATTAAATTCCACGTCATAGATGCCAAGACATGCTACAACGCTCTGCTCGGCCGACCATGGTTACACGAGTACAACATCATCCCTTCTACACAGCATCAGTGTATGAAATATTTTAAGGATGGTCTCGAGTACACCGTGACAGGAGAACTGAATCCGTTTTCCGTAAACGAAGTTCGCAAATATGAAGATGCCAAATACTTCTTGACACGGAAAGGTGTCGCAAGCCGGAGAACAAAACTAACGCTACCATCCCTGTCTTCGGCAGTGATACCGAGGAGGAAGAGGAGATAGTATATTCGGGTCCGCCCCAATACACCAAGCCGGGACCATCCGCTCCTACGTTGATCTTTGGTAGTGATTCAGAGGATGAGGTCCATTCTGTATTCTCTGCTCGACCTTCAATACGGGCTTTCGCTGACAAAGAGCAAAGTCTACAAGTCGCTATGGCGCCGCTTAAATATTATAAAGAACTGGATGCGCTTGATACCGACAGTGTAGAGGAGCTGCAGACGTTCTATATCCTTCCCAGGCGAGAAGGCGAGAAGGCAATTCTATTCTACCGCTCTGAAGAAAACAAAGTGGAGAAAGAAATCTGGCACGGGGCGGATCCTACGTTGGACAGGCTTCAACCCATTCGTCTACCCAGATATTATGCAGAAGGCTTGAAGAGTCTGTTGAAGCGCCAAGGGATACCCTTCAAACAGATCGTTAGAAAGGCTAAATTCTATGACAGGGTCTGGAACGTCCCCGGAACTCAGCACAAGCTGCCTAGTGGGAGGATGGAGACGATCGGGCTCGGATACATTCGCCCCAAGAAACGAGGGCTGCTCCATGACTGTTACGTCGTGCGTGACTTCAATGAAGAAGCAGATGCTCAACAGGAGGACGCTAATCCTGAACCAGTAAAAGTTCCTGATGCAAAAGTGCCCAGTCCGTCGTTTGAAGAACAAATGGATAGGCTTATAAGGGAAGCCGGCCAAAAAGTCCGAGATGATCACAATCGTGAAATGGCAATCTACGAGAAAGCCAAAAAGCAACGCCTCCTTCAACAGGTCGTGAAAGACGAAAATGCCGCACCCTGCCAACCTGTTATAAAAAAGGCTCGACGCAGAGGCAGAAACAAATCGAAAGGCCAAAAAGGCGCTCAACAGCAACAAAGAGGGGCTAAGAGGCCACGCAAGCGGGAGTCGAGCGTTATTGATCTATCCCTCATGAAGAAAATGGGTCGAGCGTACTCGTTTCCGCGGGACAAGATGAAGAAGATACTTGATCTTGCTCTAAAATATCAAATGCTTACACTGCCGGAGTCTAAACACCCCGAAAAAGCAAGCGAGGTCTCTGACCCAAACTATTGCTCTTACCATCGAGTAATAGGGCATCCTCTTGAAGATTGCTTCACCTTCAAGAATTGGGTAGAAGATCAGTATCAACTTGGCAAATTCGCTCTGTCTGATAACTGGAAGATAGCGCCGCCACAGAAGCACGAACCCAAGGCCACGGAAGAAGAACCAGTTCCACATTGGGATTGGAAGCGAATTCGTACTTGTCACGTGATAACGATATCAAAAGAAGAGCCCGAGAACATGGATGACCTTCCCTGGTGCTTCGAAAACAGCAACGACGAGGTAATCTCAGAATTTCCGCCAGCGCCGAAAGAACTGGAGGATGGAATAAATACCACTGCAGATAACCTCAAGAAAATCGAGTTGGGGACGACGAATGATCCACGACCGACGTTCGTCAGTGAGCTGCTATCTGAAGAAAGGGTGACTGCGTTAAAAGACGTCCTTGTACAACACAAAGATTGCTTCGCATGGAACTACTCCGAGATGCCAGGACTAGATCCAGAAATTATTGTGCACAAATTGGCGATATCCCCGGACGTCAAGCCGGTCAAACAGGCGCCAAGAAGGATGCGGCTTGATCTTGAGATGAGTATCAATGCTGAGGTCAAGAAGTTAATCGACTCTGGCTTCATCCAGGAAGTTCAATACCCTGAATGGATCGCTAACATCGTCCCGGTGATGAAGAAAAATGAGGCGGTGCGCATATGCGTGGATTTTCGGGATCTCAATAAAGCCTGCCCGAAGGACGATTTCCCAGTGCCAGTCACCGAACTGATGACAGACAATACGTCCACTCATGAGATTTTCTCCTTCATGGACGGCTCATCAGGGTATAATCAAATAAAAATGCACCCCGAAGACCAGAAGCACACCGCTTTTCGGACTCCTTTGGGAATATTCTGTTATAAAGTAATGCCCTTCGGATTAAAGAACGCCGGTGCCATCTACCAGAGGGCCATGACGAAGATCTTCGATGACCTCATACACGAAATCGTCGAATGCTATATCGACGACCTCGTGGTTAAGAGCAAATCATACGAGGAACATCTCGAGCACCTAAAAACTGTATTTCAATGCCTTCGGCAATACAACTTGAAGATGAACCCTCTCAAGTGTGCATTCGGAGTTTCTTCGGGCAAATTCCTGGGGTTCATCGTCCGACACCGGGGTATTGAGATAGATCCGTCAAAGATCAAGGCGATCATGGAAATGCCTCCGCCAAGGACTCTTAAGCAGCTGCGATCTCTCCAAGGGAAGCTCGCATATATACGGCGATTTATAGCCAACCTTTCGGGCAAGTGTCGTCCTTACAGTCACCTGATGAAGAAAGGAACACCATTCGTTTGGGATCAAAAATGCCAGGGCGCGTTGGACGAGATTAAACAGTACCTGCAGAACCCGCCTGTGTTGGCTGCTCCGGTCAAAGGGAAGCCCCTTATTCTTTACACAACCGCCCTGGAAGGTTCCTTAGGCGTATTATGGGCACTAGAGAACGATCAAGGGAAGGAGAGAGCTCTTTATTACTTAAGTCGAGTTCTACTGGGGGCAGAAAGCAACTACTCCCCCATTGAAAAACATTGCTTGGCGTTGATATTTGCGATAACAAAGCTCAGGCACTATGCATTAGCACATGAAGTCCGTCTCATCTCGAAGGTGGACCCTCTTAAATATTTAATGTCGAAGGCCATATTGACGGGACGACTCGCTAAATGGGCCCTGCTCTTGATGGAGTTTTCGATAACTTATCAACCTCTTAAGGCAGTGAAAGGCCAGGCCATTGCCGACTTCCTCGCTGAGCATCCGATCGCTGCCGATTCTCCTCTAAATTGCGATTTACCAGACGAACATGCGTTTGACACTGTCACGCCCCGCTTTCCAGAGTACGCTAGATTGGGCACGTGACATAGCCAACCATACTACCTGTGGGTAGGAAGTATCCATCCACAGTCACATTACGGCTGTAGAGATATCAAGAACAAGATAAAATTTCTAAAACATGTCCATAAACCAGAATAACAGGAGTCAATAATAAATAAATGCGGAAGCAAATGATCCAATACAAATAACTGAAAAGTATGTCCCATAATGCGGGCTCACATCAGGAAATAAATGCAGGAAATAAAACTAACTAATACTAACACCTCACAGCTCAGCCTGCTGGCTGAAGTACTCCTGCTCGGACTGCGACAGCGGTACGGAATCTGGGCCATGCAAAACCCAGACGTCAGCGCGTCATGTCAACTAGTAATATAATATGAACAGTGTAATAGGCAATGCAGAAATAAACATGAATAAAGCAATAGTATGAAACAAACAGTGCAGGGTAGTGTGCAATGGGTAACTAAACTGTTCTATCAGGTTTTCTAGTCTAAAGTCTTTGAAATCAATTTGAGTAATCCTCCATGTAACTCAAAGGATATGTCCCGTTACCCCCCGGGACCACGGATCAGGAATATGTGAACCAATAGTGGTTCTGTCCCGTTACCCCCCGGGACCACGGATCAGGAAAATGTAAGAGTCACGAATGGCTCTGTCCCGTTACCCCCCGGGACCACGGATCAAGTAATACTTTTAAGTTACACTTTTGATTTCCCCATACCCCCAAGTTATATGTGTCAGGTCAGGTATTCAGTAATCAAGAACTAATGCTAACACAGGATCAGGTAACAGCAGGTTTGTCTGGATAGACAACAGGAATGGTCCATGAGGACTACATGTCAGGTTTGTTGGCATTAGGCACGAGATCAGGTAACAGGTGAGGTCATGGTACATCAGGTCAAGTCAACAGTAAACAGTACCATGTCAGGTGTATCAATATATATCATGTGTAACAAAGTCAAGTCAAGATGTAACAATATCGTGGGTGTGCTCACAACAGATATATAATCGAACAGGGGATTAACAGCAGGAAATAAGCAATAAATTAAACAACAATAAGCAGATCATTCAATCACAATAGTGCATTAATATAGTGCAGCCGTTTTATTATATTAACAGGTTTTGAGCACCCTTAGCGGTGCAACAGTTTAAATGATGATGCAATACAGTTATATCAAGCCTTTGAATACGAATATCCGAATGTAATAGAACTACATGGGAAAGTGCTACAATCTATTAAACGGTAAAATGTGATTAACAGGTAAACTTGGTTCTTAGGTTAAAAGTGGCAAATTGTAATTTCTATATTAACTGTAAAATGATATATGTCATATTGCAACCAAATGAGAAAATAACTATACCGAGTTAAGTTTTGCAGGTTTAATGAGTCAAACATATATAATTGTATAGTATAGCATGTAGCAAGTGATACTTGCCTCGACGGAACGATGAAAACGGAACGTAACGTCGGCGGGAAAACACGCGACAGACGCACGGTTCACGGATTGAACCCAAACAACGAACAATGGGACCACGCGGACCGGGGTACCTTGCTGGAACGTCGGATCACGTCGTCGGCATCGCCGGATTCCGGCGAGAAAGAGAGCAGTGAAACATCAAGTTGTGCAAATAAGAATGCAAAGGAACCAGAGAAAAAGAAAGGAGGAAAAGGAGTAGAAGGCTTACAGGAGCTGCAGAGGTCGTGACAGCGATGGGGTCGACGGCGGTGGGGCGCCGGAGAGGAGGTTGCAGGCGACGGCTAGGGCTGCGGGTATGGAAACGGGGAGGAAAGTGGAGATGGAGAGGAGGTGGTCGGCGGCTGGTGCGCAGGTGATGAGGAGATGCCGAAGGTGGCGCGGGTGACGACGACGACGGTCGCCGGCGACGTCTCCGGCCGAACAGAGAAGGCACGGGGTAGGCCGGGGTTGCTGCGGCAGCGACGTGTACACGGGGAGAAGGAGGGAAGTCGAGGTCGGTACGAGGAGGCGGAGGCGAGGGCGACGGTGGTGCTGGCGCCGGTGTCGGAACTCCGGTGGCGACGGAGGAGGTGGCTAGGGTTGAGGGCGCGATTGGTTTTCTCGTGAAGGAAAAAAAGATGCAGGGGATTGTATATATATATAGGGAAGAGAGAGAAAGAGAGAGAGAGAGAGACGTGAGAGATGGAGAGAGAAAGAGATAGGAGAGGGGGCCCACGGGGGTTAAGAGCCCCGTGATTGGCCAGAAAGCTTTAAAAGAAATCAAAAAAAAGATTTCAAGATTATTATCATAACAGTGAAAAGATTTGAATAAATATATATATAGTTTCGAATATATTATGGTTTAGAATATTTTATTGATTTGGGATTTTGGCGCTAAATGAAACATTTCCAAATCGCGCCCGGGTTGGATCCAAAAATTTGAAATTTAAATAATAAGATTTTAAGCGGGTTCCAAATTTTAAAATGAAATGTTTTATGATTAAAAAGCATACCCCCAAGTCGGCCACCTGTACACGCGCGTAGTCATCCAAACTCGCCCGTTTCACCGAACGGGACGAGAACTCGACGTACGGACGCTACCACGCGGTTAGGGGTGACGAGTAGGCCAAGATAGATATTTTTAATTTTATTTTAGGTGCTAAAATTTGTTATATGCAGAAATGACTTAGCCAGATAAAATTTTACAGTAAGACCCAAACCAGCAAGATAAATGAAATGAGTAATATCTAATGCTCAACCAATAACAGAAAATAGTAGTATTGGGCTCGGGTGTTACATTATACCCAACTACAAAAGAATTTCGTCCTCGAAATTCCAAGAATACAAGCTAGAAAACTACAGGAAAAGGTGAGGAAACTTCTGCCGGATCTCATCTTCTCGCTGCCAAGGGAACTCTCCATGCGATCGATTACCCCAAGAAACGAGCACAAGTGGGATAACCTTGTTCTTAAGAACCTTTTCCCTTCGATCCATAATTTCAACCGGTCGCTCCTCAAAAGTCAGGTCTTCCCGTACTGTTAACTCCGAATGATCCAAGACGTGTTTTTCATCTCGAACATACCTTCGTAATTGAGATACGTGAAACACATCGTGCACACCCGCCAAGGACTGCGGTAACGCCAAACGGTACGCTACCTCTCCAACGCGCTCCAATATCTTGAAGGGTCCAACGAATCGAGGACTAAGCTTCCCTCGACTCCCAAAATGAATCACCCCTCTAGTCGGTGATATTTTCAAGAATACCAAATCACCCACGGCGAACTCTAGAGGTCTTCTTGACGTGTCAGCCCAACTTTTCTGTCTGTCTTGAGCTGCCTTCATATGCTTCCTGATTGTATTCACCTTCTCGACTGTCTGTACCACCAAATCTGGTCCAAGTAATCTTCGTTCACCAACATCATCCCAACAAACAGGTGAACGGCACTTACGACCATACAAAGCTTCAAACGGAGCCATCTGAATAGTTGCCTGAAAACTGTTGTTGTAAGAAAACTCCACCAAGTGTAGATGATCCTCCCATGAACCCTTGAAGTCCAACATGCATGCTCTCAACATGTCTTCAAGAGTTTGGATCGTTCTCTCCGACTGACCATCGGTTTGAGGATGATAAGCTGTGCTAAACTTCAATCGAGTCCCCAAACTTTCCTGTAAGCTCCTCCAGAAGTGTGATAAGAACCGAGTGTCCCGATCGGACACGATGCTCACCGGTACGCCATGCAGTCTTACAATCTCCTGCATGTACCGTTCTGCCAAAGTCTCCGTTGATTGACCAACCCGAAAAGGGATAAAGTGAGCTTCCTTGGTCAACCGATCGACAATCACCCATACTGCATTGTTGCCCTTTGGACTCCGCGGTAAAGCCGTCACGAAATCCATGGTTATATGTTCCCACTTCCACTGAGGAATCGGAAGTGGTTGCAATAAACCAGCAACCCTTTGGTGTTCAGCCTTGACTTGCTGACACACCAAGCACTTAGCCACGAAGCGAGCAATCTCCCGCTTCATGCCTTCCCACCAGAAATGCTGTCGAATATCTCGGTACATCTTTGTGCCTCCTGGATGTACAGAGTAAGCTGAACTGTGTGCCTCCTTCATAAGCTCTTCACGAACATCTCCCTTTGGCACACACAAATGGCTACCATACCTCAACGAACTATCTTCGTGGACCAGTAAATCTGTTCGTAGTCCAGCTTCAACCTACTCTCGAAACTTTTGCAGTCTAGGATCCTGCGATTGTGCCGCTTTAACCTTCTCAACCAAGGACGACTGTACCTGCAACTGCATCAACTGTCCCGTAGAACGCGGTAGCACAACTTCCAAGTCAAATCTTCGAAAATCTGCAATGATCTCCCTCTGTGTAGTTAACACCTGAATTGCTGGTAACCGACTAAGCGCATTCGGCACGACGTTAACCTTTCCCGGATGGTATTTAAGATCAAGGTCGTAGTCGGCCATCAGCTCCAACCATCTACGCTGCCTCATATTCAACTCCTTCTGAGTGAACACATACTTCAAACTCTTGTGATCTGTAAAAACTTCGACTCTCTCGCCCAAATGGTAGTGTCTCCAAATCTTCAAAGCGAAGATCACAGCCGCAAGTTCCAAGTCGTGAGTGGGATAATTCTTCTCATGGGTCTTTAATTGTCTCGATGCGTACGCTACAACTTTCCCATGCTGCATCAAAACACATCCCAATCCTTTTCCAGATGCGTCGCTGTGAATCACCAATCCTCCGGAATTGTCTGGCACGGTCAGAATAGGGGCGGTTATCAACTTCTGCTTCAACGTCTCAAAAGCTAACGCACATTTATCCGTCCATACAAAAGGTACCTCCTTGCGCGTAAGCTTGGTCAACGGTTCTGCCAGACGAGCGAAGTTCTCCACAAATCTCCTGTAGTACCCGGCTAATCCAAGGAAACTTCTTATCTCAGCTATATTCTTTGGAATCGGCCAATCTCGAACTGCTGCAATCTTTTCGGGATTGACGGCGATTCCATCGCTCGACACAACATGCCCCAGAAATTTCACTTCTTCTAGGCAAAATTCGCACTTACTCATCTTCGCATATAATTTCTCCTGTCTCAATGTCTGCAGTGCGATCTTCAAATGCTCAGCATGCTCCTCAAAACTCTTCGAGTAAACCAGAATATCGTCAATGAATACCACAATAAACTGGTCCAAGAACGGTGAAAAGATTCGGTTCATTAAATCCATGAATTTTGCCGGCGCATTCGTTACTCCGAAGGGCATTACTAAGTACTCGTAATGTCCATACCGAGTTCGAAACGCCGTCTTGCAAATATCTTCTGCTTTCACTCGGACCTGATGATATCCGGATCGCAAATCCAGCTTCGAGAATACCCTCGCGCCACTAAGCTGCTCAAAAAGTTCTCCAATGCGAGGGATCGGGTACTTGTTCTTGATAGTCACCCGGTTTAATTCTCGATAGTCGATGCACATCCTTCTCGTGCCATCCTTCTTCTTTACTAGAAGGACTGGAGCTCCCCAAGGCGAGTTGCTGCTTCGAATCCAACCCTTCTCAAGCAATTCAGCAACTTGTTTCTTGACTTCTTCTAACTCTACTGGTGCCATTGGATAATACGCTTTAGATACTGGCGCTGCACCAGGAATAAGGTCAATCGCGAACTCCACGTTTCGCTTCGGCGGTAAACCCGATATATCTTCAAACACATCCATAAAACCGCGAACAACCGCCGGCTGTTCATTACTATCAACATCCATTGTTGCAAGAATAACATTTGTCGGCCTAGCCCTAAACTCGACTGGCCTGACAGAACTGCTTCCTCCAGTGAAGGTAAACTCAGGATGTCCGGGAATCTGGAAAATTACCTTCCTTGCCCTACAGTCAATGTGAGCGTGGAAAGTGCCGAGAAAGTCCATTCCCAAGACGACCTCGTAGTTGCCCGTATCAATCACCAAGAAATCTGCAAAAAGCTCCCGTCCGCACACCACAACTGTACAGTCTTTACATTCCCTACTAGATACAATTTTCCCATTCCCAGTGTGTATGTTCCAGAAACTAGACAGGGTCATGCAGGCAATCGAGTGTGTAGTTATAAACTTGGATGACATAAAACAATGGGATGCACCAGAATCAAATAATGCCACTGCGGAAAACCATGAACGAGTAGAATACCTGAAACCACTTCTCCTGATGCCTTAGCTTCCTCAGCTGTCAAGGTGAAAGCTCGAGCCTGATTAGGTCCTTGAATCAGCTGTTTCTGCCCTTGGAACGGTCTCTGCGGAGGCTTTTGAATATCATCCCTCGTACGAAGCTTCGACGGACAGGCACCAACTGCGTGATCAGCCGCTCCACAAACCAAACAAAGTCCCAGCTTCCTTCGACAATCCTTCTGCACGTGCCCAGGTAAACGGCAGTAGTCACAAATCATGCTCTTTCTTCGATCAACGATCACAGGCTTCTTCATGGGTGCTACACCTCGACGGTCCACTGGAATACCTCTGCGACCATGAGCTCTGTTAGGTACAAATGCGGGCTTCCTTGCCGCAACTGCTGTCTGCTGCAAGCTCCCTTTTATCCCAGATAAACTCTGCTGTTCCCGAGCTGCCGTAAGAACCTGTGAGAAAGTGGTCAAACCCAGGGAGACAATCTGCCTCTGGATGTCCACATCCAAGCTGCGCATGAACCTCCGTGCCCTGTCTGCATCGTTGGCTACTAAAGGTCCAGCGAATCTGCTGAGTCTCGTCCATTCTGCTGCATGTACATCCACGGGTGCTCCATTCTGCCTCAGCCCAATAAACTTCTCTTCCATTTCCTCCCGTGCAGTTTGCGGGAAGAACTTCTCCAGGAAACTCTTAGAAAAATCCGCCCATTTGATCGGTTTGGGCAAGCGGGTCTCCTCTACAAGCCATCATTTTCGGGCGTAGTCCACTAACTGAATGCGTACCACATCAACTCTTTTGTCATCTGGAATCTGTGCCGCAATCAACAAATTCTCCGTGTCAACTAGCCACTGCTCGGCTGGCAACGGCTCCTCCAAACCAGTAAATGTAGACGGACCCAAACGTCTGAAATCTGCCATGGTCCCTACTCGGTCAACTGGTTTAGCTCCAGCATTGTTCACAGACTGCTGAACGATCTGCAAACCTTCCTGAAACGAGTCTGCTTGCTGCTGGATCAGCTCGGTCTGCCTCTTTTGATTCTCTAGCATTCCCCTTATTACTCCAAGCATGGCGGCTTCGTCCACACGCCTCTGGTACGTCTTCAAATTCTTACCTGCCATATTCCTGAAATCAAGAAAACACCCAACATTAGCATGATGATAGATTTGATATATAGATCAAGGCTAGAACTCCAAGATACTTAAATAGAGTGCTGCATTGTAACTATGCCGCGGTATCATAGCCACAATTACTTAACTCCACTCAAGTCGCCTAAGTCCTCGGGATAACAAGAGGTCAGGGTTTCGAGTCGACATGCAAAGTAAGTTTGCACGTCGATATAATCAGGAAGAATGTGATTCAAGAATGGTAAAACGGTCAAGGTGGTAGGACATGTTTCCTAAACACGGGTATTCTGATTCGTGTATTGGGTACAATACCCAACTACAAAAGAATCAACCCAACTAACCTATGGCTCTGATACCAAAAGAACTATGTCACGCCCCGCTTCCCAGAGTACGCTAGATTGGGCACGTGACATAGCCAACCATGCTACCTGTGGGTAGGAAGTATCCATCCACAGTCACATTACGGCTGTAGAGATATCAAGAACAAGATAAAATTTCTAAAACATGTCCATAAACCAGAATAACAGGAGTCAATAATAAATAAATGCGGAAGCAAATGATCCAATACAAATAACTGAAAAGTATGTCCCATAATGCGGGCTCACATCAGGAAATAAATGCAGGAAATAAAACTAACTAATACTAACACCTCACAGCTCAGCCTGCTGGCTGAAGTACTCCTGCTCGGACTGCGACAGCGGTACGGAATCTGGGCCATGCAAAACCCAGACGTCAGCGCGTCATGTCAACTAGTAATATAATATGAACAGTGTAATAGGCAATGCAGAAATAAACATGAATAAAGCAATAGTATGAAACAAACAGTGCAGGGTAGTGTGCAATGGGTAACTAAACTGTTCTATCAGGTTTTCTAGTCTAAAGTCTTTGAAATCAATTTGAGTAATCCTCCATGTAACTCAAAGGATATGTCCCGTTACCCCCCGGGACCACGGATCAGGAATATGTGAACCAATAGTGGTTCTGTCCCGTTACCCCCCGGGACCACGGATCAGGAAAATATAAGAGTCACGAATGGCTCTGTCCTGTTACCCCCCGGGACCACGGATCAAGTAATACCCTTTTAAGTTACACTTTAGTTTACACTTTTGATTTCCCCATACCCCCAAGTTATATGTGTCAGGTCAGGTATTCAGTAATCAAGAACTAATGCCAACACAGGATCAGGTAACAGCAGGTTTGTCTGGATAGACAACAGGAATGGTCCATGAGGACTACATGTCAGGTTTGTTGGTATTAGGCACGAGATCAGGTAACAGGTCAGGTCATGGTACATCAGGTCAAGTCAACAGTAAACGGTACCATGTCAGGTGTATCAATATATATCATGTGTAACAAAGTCAAGTCAAGATGTAACAATATCGTGGGTGTGCTCACAACAGATATATAATCGAACAGGGGATTAACAGCAGGAAATAAGCAATAAATTAAACAAAAATAAGCAGATCATTCAATCACAATAGTGCATTAATATAGTGCAGCCGTTTTATTATATTAACAGGTTTTGAGCACCCTTAGCGGTGCAACAGTTTAAATGATGATGCAATACAGTTATATCAAGCCTTTGAATACGAATATCCGAATGTAATAGAACCACATGGGAAAGTGCTACAATCTATTAAACGGTAAAATGTGATTAACAGGTAAACTTGGTTCTTAGGTTAAAAGTGGCAAATTGTAATTTCTATATTAACTGTAAAATGATATATGTCATATTGCAACCAAATGAGAAAATAACTATACCGAGTTAAGTTTTGCAGGTTTAATGAGTCAAACATATATAATTGTATAGTATAGCATGTAGCAAGTGATACTTGCCTCGACGGAACGATGAAAACGGAACGTAACGTCGGCGGGAAAACACGCGACAGACGCACGGTTCACGGATTGAACCCAAACAACGAACAATGGGACCACGCGGACCGGGGTACCTTGCTGGAACGTCGGATCACGTCGTCGGCATCGCCGGATTCCGGCGAGAAAGAGAGCAGTGAAACATCAAGTTGTGCAAATAAGAATGCAAAGGAACCAGAGAAAAAGAAAGGAGGAAAAGGAGTAGAAGGCTTACAGGAGCTGCAGAGGTCGTGACAGCGATGGGGTCGACGGCGGTGGGGCGCCGGCGAGGAGGTTGCAGGCGACGGCTAGGGCTGCGGGTATGGAAACGGGGAGGAAAGTGGAGATGGAGAGGAGGTGGTCGGGGGCTGGTGCGCAGGTGATGAGGAGATGCCGAAGGTGGCGCGGGTGACGACGACGACGGTCGCCGGCGACGTCTCCGGCCGATCAGAGAAGGCATGAGGTAGGCCGGGGTTGCTGCGGCAGCGACGTGTACACGGGGAGAAGGAGGGAAGTCGAGGTTGGTATGAGGAGGCGGAAGCGAGGGCGACGGTGGTGCTGGCGCCAGCGTCGGAACTCCGGTGGCGACGGAGGAGGTGGCTAGGGTTGAGGGCGCGATGGGTTTTCTCGTGAAGGAAAAAAAGATGCAGGGGATTGTATATATATATAGGGAAGAGAGAGAAAGAGAGAGAGAGCGAGAGACGTGAGAGATGGAGAGAGAAAGGGATAGGAGAGGGGGCCCACGGGGGTTAAGAGCCCCGTGATTGGCCAGAAAGCTTTAAAAGAAATCAAAAAAAAGATTTCAAGATTATTATCATAACAGTGAAAAGATTTGAATAAATATATATATAGTTTCGAATATATTATGGTTTAGAATATTTTATTAATTTGGGATTTTGGCGCTAAATGAAACATTTCTAAATCGTGCCCGGATTGGGTCTAAAAATTTGAAATTTAAATAATAAGATTTTAAGCGGGTTCCAAATTTTAAAATGAAATGTTTTATGATTAAAAAGCATACCCCCAAGTCGGCCACCTGTACACGCGCGTAGTCATCCAAACTCGCCCGTTTCACCGAACGGGACGAGAACTCGACGTACGGACGCTACCACGCGGCTAGGGGTGACGAGTAGGCCAAGATAGATATTTTTAATTTTATTTTAGGTGCTAAAATTTATTATATGCAGAAATGACTTAGCCAGATAAAATTTTACAGTAAGACCCAAACCAGCATGATAAATGAAATGAGTAATATCTAATGCTCAACCAATAACAGAAAATAGTAGTATTGGGCTCGGGTGTTACAGACACGATCGACGGTGGTGATACCTAATGGGAACTTTATTTCGATGTAGCATCTTCCGTGAAAAAGCGCAAACAAAGTATCCCTATAATCAAATCAGTGGTAGGCCTCATCTTTGTAACTCTACAAGGAGGGATAATGTGCTTCGCTTTATCCTTAACAGAGCCGGGGACAAATAACGAAGCCAAATACGAATCTTTGATAGCAGGCCTCGAGATCGCCATTAACATGGGAATTGTAAACCTCCTCATATACGGAGATTCTCAACTGGTCGTTAGTCAAGTAAACGGCGACTACCAAACGTGCAAACCGGAGTTGGTGAAGTATGGTGAAAAGGTGCAACAACTGTTGACCCAAATTCCCTCCTATACTTTGGAAAGCTTACCGCGTGCGGAAAACAGCAAAGCGGACGCATTAGCCAAGTTAGCTAAAGAACTGGCTGACGAGAACCTCGATGATGTTAGAATCGTGGTACAAAGCCGTCGGGTGCTTGCCCCAGCAGAAATATCTCCAGAATCATCTGAAGAGAAGGGAGCGACTGAACAGACGACCTTGCAAATAGAAGACCGGGAAAAGGCTATGGATTGGAGGGAAGTCTTCATAGACTACTTTAAGTCCCACCGAGTACCTGAAGAAGCGTCCACAAGACATCAGCTCATGAAACGAGCGCTGTCTTTCGCCTTCGTCAATGATACTCTATACAAGAGGTCATTCGATTCTCTCTGGCTGAGATGCTTAGGACCTGAAGAAGCAGAAAGAGTCGTTCAGGAAGTTCATGACGGAATATGTGGTTCTCACCAAGCGGGCCCGAAGATGAAGTTGAAGATCAAACGGATGGGATACTACTGGCCCACGATGATTCAGGATTGCCTCGAATATGCGAAGCAATGCCACTCATGCCAAATCCATGGGGACTTCATCCACCAACATCCAAATCCACTCCATCCAACAGTGGCTAGCTGGCCATTCGAAATGTGGGGAACTGACATAGTCGGCCCCATCGAACCAGCATCGTCCAGGGGACATCGTTTCATCCTGGCGACGACCGACTACTTCTCCAAATGGGCAGAGGCAGTGCCGCTGAGGGAAGTGAAGACGGAGAATATCCTCCATTTCTTCAAGACGCACGTCATCTATCGGTTTGGAACTCTGAGACGGATCATCTCCGATAACGGGCTAGCCTACAGAAGCCACAAGATCAGTCGCTTCGCGCAGCAGCATAATATAGACTGGAGATACTCCTCAGTTTATAATCCGCGAGCTAATGGTCTAGCCGAAGCCTTCAACAAGACCTTGACAAAGATCATAAAGAAGACGGTGTCCCGAAATAAGAAGGACTGGCACGAAAGGCTGCAAGAAGCTCTTTGGGCGTATCGAACCATGTTCAAGACGGCCATGAACACGACGCCATATGCGTTGGTATTCGGTACCGAAGCAGTACTCCCCCTCGAGATAGAGTTACCCTCTCTGCGAATGGCAGTCCACTACGAGCTGACGGACGAAGAAAATGCTCACCTTCGGCTTGAGGAGCTTGACGCCCTTGATGAAACCCGGCTCATAGCGCAACAAAATCTAGAAGCTTATAAAGCGAAGATGACGCGCTCATATGAAAGATTGACCCGACCGAGGACATTCCACCAAGGCGAACTCGTGCTAGTGGTCAAAAGGCCTATGATCCCCAACCGTGCCAAGCGGGGAAAGTTCGAGCCGAACTATGAAAGCCCGTACATCATAGACAAGGTCTCCCAGGGTGGAGCCTATCTGCTCATGGATATGCACGGTGAAAGGTCTTTCCGGCCAATAAATGGTCGCTTTCTGAAGAAATACTATGCTTAATGAGCCGTAGCCTAGGTCAATGATAGATGACGACGACTATGTCCGCTCGCTATCGTCCTAAGCTCGAACTCTATAAGCAGTGACTGGCCTTTTCCTGAACGGACCGAAATGTCCTTAAACTAATAGCGGACCGAAACGTCTTTAAACTACTACCGCAGCATCCTTAAGCTGACGAGATAAAAAAAGGGGGAAAAAGAAAATAAAAAAAAATGAATGATAAAAAAAACGGTATGTCCATAAGCAAAAAGGGCACGGATGAAAACCCGAAAAGGCTCCGTGAGTAAAAACAGCAGGGCTACCGGTGAGTGTTCGTGAAAACCCGAAAGGGCGCGACCTCGTAAAAAAAAAGTAAATAAAAAAAATAATAAAAAAGGGGGTATGTCCATAAGCAAAAAGGGCATGGATGAAAACCCGAAAGGGCTCCGTGAGTAAAAACAGCAGGACTACCGGCGAGTGTTTGTGAAAACCCGAAAGGGTGCAACCTCGTTAAAGGACACTTTCAAGATCCTCTCGACCTTGTAAGGAGAAACCACCCGCGTGAGATCCTTACGACTCACAAGGGAGCAACACACTTAGGGATCCTCACGATTCCTAGGGAGAAAGTACACATGCGAGATCCTTACGACTCGTAGGGAGAACTCTCTTATGAGACCCTCACGGCTCATAAGATTTGGAAGTCTTAAGTTACAGAGACCTAAACCTGTGCTTAAGCAACCCCCACAACTTCCAATATTGCCCTACAAGTGGCTCAATACTGGCCCTTGTATACAATTCACGGGCGCGAATAAACATTTCCCTGACCAAGTCCCATCCGTGACTGGGGACACGTTCACATGGTGAATAACCCTTGTAAATCCTCTCGATTTATGAGGAGAAAATCCTCTTGTAGGATCCTTACGACTTACAAAGGAACAAAACACTTAGGAATCCTCACGATCCATAAGGAGAAAATATACCTACAAGATCCTCACGACTTGTAGGGAGAAATAACTTTGTGAGACCCTTACGGCTCACGAAGTCAAAAGCCTTAGTCGACAGGACCCTAACCCTGGTCGCTAAGCCACCTTTGGTCAACATCGGCAGAGGCAAATGATGGTTCGCTCCTGGTAATATCCCAGTTGTAGCGGTGCTGATGCCGAAATTGGTGTCTAATTTCAGGTTTACGGCGAAAAGCCAGTAGGCTGCACATGCATATGAAATAGCCGAAATGATGGGGCAACTTGCAATAAAAAGCAGCAAGTAAAAATGTATGCATGCAAAATAGCCGAAATGATTGGGCAACTTGCAATAAAAAGCAGCGAGTAAAAATAAAATAAACAGCCGAAATGATTGGGCACCGCGAAAAATAGCCGAAATGATTGGGCAATCGCGACCTTCGCGATATAAAAGCTGAAATGATAGAGCATCGTGGAAATAAAACAAAAAAAAATGATGATAAAACTTTTGCCTTACAGTTAAGATCACATCGATCCCTGTATACAATCCAAGGGCGCAAACAAAGAGGGAACCTTACTTTCCCAACAGGCTCCGCCAGAAAACGAAGCCAAACCTCAATGATTCATCCCAACTCCGAAGAAACCAGTGTCTTCGGCAAACCCCTCAACTCAGGGAAATAAACAATCCTTGACGGGAGCCTCCTGATGCGCGTTGACTCGCAGAGCAACCAGTGTCTCCGTGGGAAATTCTCGACTCGTTTCAACACCAGGGAGACAAATAATCCTTGGCGCTAGGGAAACAAATAATCCTTAGCAAATACCTCAACTCAGGGAAACAAACAATCCTTGACGAGAGCCTCCTGATCCGAGACGACTCGCAGAGCAACCAGTGCCTCCGTGGGAAATTCTCGACTCGTTTCAACCCCAGGGAAACAAATAATCCTTGGTGCTAGGGAAACAAATAATCCTTAGCAAATACCTCAACTCAGGGAAACAAACAATCCTTGATGAGAGCCTCCTGATTCGCGTCGACTCGCAGAGCAACCAGTGTCTCCGTGGGAAATTCTCGACTCGTTTCAACCCCAGGGAAACAAATAATCCTTGGCAAATACCTCAACTCAGGGAAACAAACAATCCTTGACGAGAGCCTCCTGATGCGCGTCGACTCGCAGAGCAACCAGTGTCTCCGTGGGAAATTCTCGACTCGTTTCAACACCAGGGAAACAAATAATCCTTGGCACCAGGGAAACAAATAATCCTTGGCAAATACCTCAACTCAGGGAAACAAACAATCCTTGACGAGAGCCTCCTGATGCCCGTCGAATCGCAGAGCAACCAGTGTCTCCGTGGGAAATTCTCGACTCGTTTCAACACCAGGGAAACAAATAATCCTTGGCACAAGGGAAACAAATAATCCTTGGCAAAAACCTTAACTCAGGGAAACAAACAATCCTTGACGAGAGCCTCCTGATTCGCGTCGGCTCGCAGAGAAACCAGTGTCTCCGCGGGAAAATTCCCGATTCGTCTCAATTTGCAAGATGAAGCCTCAGGCAGCAGGGACTAAAAAACTTGCTTCCTGAACAATGGGACCCTGCAAGTCGATCTAAAACGGTCTCTTGCATACTATTCACGGGTCTCACTCTCCAAAGTCGAGTTTCGACAAGGAGGGAAACAACCGTTTACGGCTCCTCTCGACTCGTAAGAGGGAAAAATTCTCTTATAGGATCCCTACGACCTATAAGAGAAAACACACTTAGGAATCCTCACGATTCCTAAGGAGAAAACCCACCTACGAGACCCTCTCAATCCGTAGGGAGAAAAGTCTCTGTGAGACCCTCACGGCTCATAGAGTTGAAAAGTCTTGGGCGGCAGATCTGAACCTGCAGCCTAAGCCATCGCTATCTTTTGGAAAAATTAAGTTATCATCCAATTATGTTTATCAAGACAGCATGCTGATAATAAGAGAAAGAAGAAAGCAACAGAAAGAGTATCCGATTTACATTTGATCAAGCGTTCAAGACACACTCATTCATGCATAAGCAAAAGACTCAGAACGAAAAATAAAGACAAGCTGGGATAAAATTTTTCCATTAATATTGCCAAAAGTTCTTACAATCATAAAAGCAATAGACGAAAAACATTAGTACAATGGAATAACCTCAGATCCAGGGCACGGATTGAGGAATTCAAAAGTAAGGCCATTCAGAGTTCTTCTGGCCTTTCGGATTATTCTCGTGCGCAACCTCTCGCGCTCCTGTGTGTCAAGATCCTCAAGTCCACCCGGTCTTCGGTAAGCAGCAACTATCGTCGTCTGCTGGAAAATTTGATGCAGAATGTCGATGAGGCTATCTCGCCGTTTTTTCGAGATCAGCCCCGACAGGTACACTGAATGCACCTTGTCTTCGGCATCATCCAGCGCATTGAGCGGTAGGGCCTCATGGAACCCCGGGAGTGCCCTCCAAATCGCTCCCAACACGACTTTCAAGAGAGCAGAGCGGCGGGGGAGCAACCAACCAAGACGTGCGTTCAGACGACCCATGACCTCCGTACACTGAGCATCCGTAAACTCCTGTTTCTGATGATGGCCCTGTGCACGGATATCCTCGTAGGTGATGAACTCGTGCAAACTGTATAGACGCACCGCCATTATGCCTGGAGGAAACATCACAGGAAGATTAGCGATAAAAAATACACAGAGAGTTAAACTTCTCGAGAGCAATGCTCTGCAAACAGGAGTGACTACCAAAACCCTAATAAGGGGAATCTAAAGAAATCCCCTGAGAACTCTGAGATCGTTACTATTAAAAGATGATATGATCCATTAAATACAAAACTCCATTTTTGATTTTCACTATCCATATTCGAACTCTTAAGAGTTCATCTTTCTCTTAGATTAGGGAGATCTATGTTTTGCTAAAGATGCAAGGTTCTGTTCATGGGTTAAGAAACCCTGAAACAAATTCCTGAGAGCAAGGCTCTATTTGATGAAACCCTAAAAAAGTTTTCTTTAGATCAAAGATCTATGAGAGCAAAACACTACTAATTAAGATTGATTTAATTCAAGACTAATTCTTACTTAAATAGTTGTTGTTTAGGAAAATATAACTCGAAGAGTTCTTGAAGGCAAGAGCAAAGCTCTGAAGTTTTTGAAAATGAAAATTTTAAAGATGATAATCGTCTGTGCAGGACCAAAGGTCCTATTTATAGGCACCAAGTGCCCTTTCAATTTCCAAAGGTTGCCATAACGGTTGGAATTCTGCCACCATTGCGCTCGCATTTGGGATCATGCAAGTGCAACGGTGGGGGGGCATTTGCTTCCCCCAATTAGAAGGAAACTCTATTTCTAAGACTGAAAAGTAAAGCACCGCTTCAGGAAAGAGGCTAAACACCAAAGGCAATTTATCCTTGCAAGAATCACATGCACTTAATAATAGCAAATTAAATTATAAATGCACAAGCACAACAGAGAGCTAAAATAAAAGAACCCTTAACAGATAATGAAATACTTGATTAAAAAGGAAAATACTTGTTCATCATTATTATCGTTATTACATTTAAAAAAGATCACCAAATGTGGGATCGGAAAGATAAGGGTTCGCAAAGATAAGAAAAAGATTCTCAAGTTCCCTTTCTATCTTCTCCACCACGTTGAAGCGGCGGTCCTCCCGAGAAGTAAACGCCTAACGATCATCACCACACTCGTCAGAAAAGGTGGCGATGACAACCCGGCGAGCCCGTATCTGGCTCAGCAAGTGGAAAGAACAGTCCCTCAGGGCTTTGGTGATCAAGTGCGCTTCAAAGAAGCACTCGATCTTATCCTCGGCGGCGTCAAGCATTGCCGAGGACATCTCTACTGGAGGAGGGGGAAGATCGGCGAGCACCGAGGAAAGGATCATCCGGAGCCAAATGGAATGCGGAGGAAGAGGAGACCCCACGCGAGTCAAAAGCTCGTACATTACAGCATCGCACTGCTCGTCCGTAAAAGAAGGGTCCACCAGGCGCGCAGCATAACGGGGAACGATGTCCCGAATCGACACTTCCCATGGTTGTCGGCGAGCATGAGGGCGGTGGCAAGCCATAATCGAAGAAGTTCTCTAAAGATGAGAAAAGAAAAGGCTCGGCCTTGAGTTATATATAGACCCAAGCACAGACAATTCTGTGCACAACGGAATAATTTCCAAGACCCGGGAAATGAAATTTTTGGGAAGATGAAAAGACATCTCAAGTGAAGCAACGCTTCCGATTCGCCCAATCAGAGCAAAACCCTACTTTGAAAATCTAAATTTTAATAAATGAAGCAACGCTTCGGATTCTTTGCGCTGGGCGCAATGCGCCACGTGTCAGGCGCAGATGCATCAGCGCAGCGCCCAAGGCAGCGCACCCAATCAGAGCAAAGCTCTGTTTAAAGCAAAATCAAAGGAAGCAACGTTTCAGTTGTGCTGCGCCTTGCGCTGCGCGACACGTGTCAGCGCAGATGCGCTAGCGCAGTTGCGCTAGCGCAGTTGCGCTGCGCTGTGCGCTGCGCGACACGTGTCAGCGCAGATGCGCTAGCGCAGTTGCGCTGCGCTGTGCGCTGCGCGACACGTGTCAGCGCAGATGCGCTAGCGCAGTTGCGCTGCGCTGTGCGCTATGTGACACGTGTCACGCGCTGGGGCTTTTGCGCCAAACAGAATTAAGATTTTAAAGAAATCTTTCTGTTCTTGTTAAAACAAGAAGATTTTCTTCTGTAAAACAGAAGCCCTTGGATCAAAGATCCAACGGTGGGGAAAATTCCCCAAATCACTCAGAGAAAGATCTCGTTAACAAATTCAACAAACTTATGAGCACTATATAAAGACCCCTAGACCTCAAATCAAAGGCATCAACATTTGGTGAGAAATCAAAAATTCTCAAGAGGAAAAAAGGTAAAAACCTTTAAAAGAGAAGAATTTCTTCTAATAGATTATTGATCTAAGAACAAGATCAATGATCTTCAATAAAAAAAACAAATAAAAACAGTGCTTTGCACTTTTTATGAACCTTTGGTTCTCTGAGATAAGAAAAAACAAGAGAAACTTGTTTTCTTTGATCTAAATTAGATCAAGAAAGCAAACAGTGCTTTGCACTTCTGTTATGAACCTTTGGTTCTTGAATCTAAAAGATTCTCAAATTTATAGTGTCTTGCACTTGCAAACTGCGCTGTTGCGCTCTTGGGAGAGCGCCACGTGTCAGCATTTGAACTACTTGCGCTATGCGCTTTAAGATAGAGCTTTGCTCTTTGTAATTGGCGCAACTCACCAGAGTGCGCCATGTGTCAGCAGCGCAAACGCAGCTCACTAGCGCAGCGCACTGCGCTTGCATGACACGTGTCGTCACCACAAGCGCTTGCGTTCTCTGATTGGCGCAAAGCGCCTAAGAATGCAATACATTTCTTTTGCTAAAGAGCCAGGCCCAAGTCAAAAAGACCTAACAGGCCAAAATAAATTGCAAAGCAATAAAAAGGGGAGAGCCCAAGTAAAATTGATGCTCTGCATCATTTGTAAATGGGCAGAGCCCAAAACAAATTGATGCTCTGCATCCTTTATGGGTAGAGCCCAAATAAAAATAAAAAGAAATGCAATGCAAAAGCAAATGAAATGTTGAACATTTTCAACTGGACTTAGCCTAATCGTGGCCGTAAGTCCTCAAATTAAATTGACTGAGCACGGTTGCTCTCTTAAATCAATTTACATCCGGTTCGAGGGTACATCTCCGAACTCCTCTAACACCTATCGTTGTAATTCCTCAACGACGTCAGAGAGGTGACGGGTCCCAATGACCACACATTAATATTGGACCGAGACGTCCTTAAACTAATATCGGACCGAGACGTCCTTAAACTAATGATTGGACCGAAACGTCCTTAAACTAATAATGGACCACCATGTCCCTAAACCGGCGACGGACCGAAACGTCCTTAAACTAATTATGGACCACCATGTCTCTAAACTGGAACAATAGAGCCTCCAAATGCTCTTTTGCCGGATCTAAACGGTCCCGTTTAAGTTGATCTTAGCCCCAAACACGGCTAACGAATCCTTAAACATCCAAATGGACTATAAAACTCCAAATCAACTTTGGTTCAAGGGTACATCTCTGAACTCCTCTGACACCTATCGTTGTAATTCTTCAACGACGTCAGAGAGGTGATGAGTCCTGACGGTCATATAATAAATGGATCACCACGTTAAGTCGATCTTAGTCTCAAACAGTACTAATGTATCCTTAACGAACGTTTAAGTTGATCTTAGCCTCAATACGGCTAACGTATCCTTAAACTAAAAACACCAAACCCAAATCTAAGTAAATACGGATTTGGACTAATCCACGTCCTATGGGCGACGACATTACTCAGTTTCCGTATACAATCCACGGACAACCACAAACAAAACAAACACCCACGACACGAAGTAAAATTCTGGAGAAGGAGAAAGTTGTTACCGCGATGCGGTAGCGTAATTAACTGCAGGGGCTTGCGCCTGCAGGGAAGAGCGTCCCCACAATAAAAAAAACCCTCAAGCGAGGGGGAATCTGACGAAGTTTGCTACATCGGCCGCATCCGTCTAAACCTCCGATACACGGTGCCATAAATCAACTTGGCATCTTCGGAGAGGTGGACGGATAAAACCATATAGCATCTGCCCCGAATCTCAGGCAAGACGTCCTCACGTCGTCGCCGCTATTCGGAGGGGAACACTGTCGTCTAAGTAAAAAATCATGAACTACAGTGGAATTACAGCATGCAATGGAATACGCTTGTTATTGATACGAAATATGAATTAATTCTATAATCTTGTATAATGATAATACTTGCTAAATATTAAAATGCATATACTATAAATAATTATATAAATATTGGTAAAAATAAAGTAGCATGTTGCGAGTCTTAGAAACTTGTTACGATTGATAAACTCACGACGAAATACGGATATTAAAACGTCGGCGATGTTCGAAAACACGACATGCTCATGACCTTAACTAAAAGCGACCGTGTACTACTTTAGGATGCTCTGTAGATGGCTCTGGTCCCATGCTTGGGTCGAAGGCACGGCGACGAGGTCAGGGTCTACCGGCGATGGGTTGAAGTCGGGGATGAAAGATTCGGCGAGAAGAAGAAGAGAGAGAGAGGTGATGAGGTCTGGGTTCTTAAGAAAGCGGTGACTGGAGATGGGTCTGGATCGTACTCATCGGCGACGGAAAGTGGGTGGTTGCAGTGATCGGCTCCGGCGAAGCGAAGGGAAAGAAGGAGAAGAAGGTGGTGATGTCGGGGTGATGATGGTGGCTTGGGTTCTGGGTTTAGCGAAGACGAGAGAGGAAAGTTGATGAGGAGTGATGGTGATGGGTGGTCGGGGTTCAGACGAAAGCGACGAAAGAGGAAGAACGAAGGTGGGTTTCTCGATTAGTGGAGGTCGGAGCTCGGGTGATGTCTTGGGTTAAGGGAAGGAGGTTACGATGAGGAAGATGAGGTGGAGCTATGAAGGTGGTGACGACGAGAAGGAAGAGGATGGCAATGGGGTGGCGACGAAGTGGGTTAGGGCTCAGTGCGGTGAGAACGAGAGGAGAGAGAAAGAGAAAGAGATGGAGAGAGAGTTTTATTTTTAAAAAATAAAAAAATATAAACTCTTTTGATTATATGTATATATAGTATATAATATAATATTAGGGTTTACAGATCAAATACTACCAAACTTTACCCGAATCTTGCTAACAAATATATTTTAGAGAATAATACACCTACGTAAAGATTTAAGCCATAATGCACGAATAGAATTTTAAATACATATACCCCCTAAAATATTTAAATAAATATATTTAAGATTTAATAAATATTTGGTTATATGATATTTTGGGATTTAAACATAATAGATAAAAACGAAATAAGATATGAGGTGATATGCTATGCAAAGTTAGTTAGCAAAATATTATTTATTCATATCTTGTGACTATAAATAGATATATAAGGATATAAATATATATAATGTATGTATTTTACTAGATTCACGTAGATATACTTTACTGGTAAATATCAGATATAATTTTACACCATATTGGATTCTAAACATGCAGGTCGGGGCGGAAAACCTTTACTACTGTTCGAATCACTCGCAACCCAAATAAATAAACAAAACATTTATAAGCAAAACTTAAAATATCAAGGTATACTGTATAAACGTACTAGGGTGTTACATTACACCTAACTACAAAAGAATTTTGTCCTCGAAATTCACTGAACAGGAAAAGACAAGAAGATACGAATCTAAAGAAAAAGATGTGGAAACTTTTGTCGAATCTCGTCTTCACGTTCCCAAGTAGATTTTCTGTGCGAATGATTTCCTCATGAAACAATTACTAGAGGGGTTACTTTATTCTTGAGAACATTTTCTCGTCGATCCACAATAGCCATCGGTTGCTAATCATAGGTTAAATCTTCTTTCACTGTCAGTTCCGAGTGATCAAGAACGTGCGTCTCATCTTGAAAAAACTTGCAGAGGTGAGCTACATGAAACACGTCATGAACATCCACCAAGGATGGTGGTAAAACCAATCGATTAGGTACCTCTTCTACGCGCTTAATGATATCGAAAGGCCCCACGAATCGAGAACTAAGCTTGCCTCGACTATTAAATCGGATTACTTCTCTAGTCAGTGATATCTTCAAGAAAAAAAGATCACTAACAAAAAACTCTAAAGGTCTTCTTCTTCCAGTATCAGCCAACTTTTTTGTCGATCTTGTGCCACCTTCATGTGTTTACGAATCAAGTTAACTTTCTCCACAGTTTGCATAATGAGTTCCGGTCCCAACAATATTCTCTCTCAAATATCATCCCAACATACCGGCGAGCGACACTTACGACCGTATAATGCTTCAAATGGAGCCATCTGTATAGTCACCTGAAAACTGTTATTGTATAAAAACTCCACTAGATGCAAATGATCCTTCTACGAACCCTTGAAGTCTAACATGCACGCTCTCAATATATCTTCAAGAGTTTGGATCGTTCTTTCAGATTATCCATCTGTTTAAGAATGATAGGCTGTACTAAACTTCAAACGAGTTCCCAAACTTTCCTGTAGACTTCTCCAAAAATGTGAAACGATCTGAGTATCATGATCAGAAACGATACTCACAGGTATTTCATGCAATCTCACAATCTCCTGCATGTACCGCTCTGCCAAACCCTCTGTCGACTGACTAACTCGAAATGGTATGAAATGAGCTGCCTTGGCCAATCGATCGACAATCACCCAAACTGTGTTATTGTCTTTTGGACTCCATGGTAAGGCTATCACGAAATCCATGGTTATATGTTCTCACTTCCATTGAGGAATCGGAAGTGGTTGCAACAAACCAGCTACCCTTTGATGTTCAGCCTTGACTAGCTGACACACTAAGCTGTTGGGTTTCGGTGCCCGCGCCGCGGAGGCCGCGACAGAGGAGAAAGCGAAAACAAAAAATTTTACGAGCATCGAACACCCGTAAAACCCAGGATACGGTCCAATAATCTAAACTATCTAACTAAGAGTGCAAGGGTTGAGAAATTACAACTTTTGTCACGTGTCCACCCAATTGTGGAAGACCCCTCCAAGCTCGTAGCCGCCGGGATCGCGCTTGAAAATCAACCACCCTCGCCGAAAACGATTCACCTGAGGGAAACCGGAGGAGGCTTTAACCGATGATCCATACTTGTTAGGTATGGATGGTCGGTGATGTAGGAATATTTCACTAAAAATTTCTCTCTAATCTATGCTCAAGTGATAGCAAGATGAAGAAGGAGAAGGAAGTGAGGAAGCAACCATGAAGCTTGAAGCTCATCATGTGAAGCAAAAGAAAATGAAGCATCAAGTGTAAAGAATGAGGATGGCTTGCCTTTTTACAACCATGGTTCAATAGTGACACAAATGATTTTACCAATATAAAATCCCCAAGCCATACCTCTCTACATGCTAAGAACCATACTTCATAACTCCTCACTTTCCACTTCATTTCTATTTAATTTTCTAAAAAGAAAATCAAATATGAGGTGTCCTTCTTTTAGAAGCATTCCCGTATAAATACGGAATACTTCATCCGGTATACGTATCGCTACATACACGCGTATCCGTATAAATATACGGATAGCAAAAAAGAGAGAAAATGAATAGTGAACAATAATACTAAAATATATGTATCAAAATACATATATAAATTATTAAATCAAAACTTGATTTAATAATCCGGCTTAATCCTAAGCCGGCTAGTATTATCAACCGTCAGATTAAAGTGTAAGTCCACGGTAGCGCCCCGGCCGTCTAACAGACGCTAAATGCGGAACAAAAACTTTTACAACTGGCGCTATCACGTACTATAACCCGGATCTGCCATTAAACCTAAACTAACAAACTACAAAGTGGGTAGAAATGTTATACCGAACGATCCAAGTCCTTCGGTCTTCAACCATCATCCCACGCTTTGTCGCGGCTGCTCCGATCTCCTGAATCTCCGGTGTTCTTGTCCAGGTGGCACCACGTCGACGGATCTTTAAACGGGCTCCCGCCTCTGAACCGAGGCAACTCGGTCGTCAAGTTTGCTAAAAGAGACGACCAAGATGATGTAAAGAATGAGTAGAACACTTTGTCTCGCTTCGTCCAAAGCCATGGACGAACGGTTAATGAAGTTGCCTTTTGGATCGGGTGAAATGAGAAATGAGGCTATCTAATTTCCATGAGTCCAAAACTATATCAATCTTTTTTCAAGCAACCATACTCATCTAGGAAGAGGGGACGGCCACTTATAGGAAGAGGGAGGTGAGTGTAGGTGTGGAGAGGGTGACCATAAGAAAAGCTTCTTACAAAAGATCAAGAGGAAATATCTTAGCAAGAACAAAAGTCATTAATGAAAAGGTGACTCACTAATAACACCTCATCATACCATTAAATGCAATAAGTGACTTACTAATCCTAGTCACCACAACAAGAAGCTTCCACTTATGACTCACCTCATGACTTACCCTCAAGAAGAAAAGATAAATCCGCATTTAACCGAATGTTAAATACGGCCGATAGAAAACTGGAAACTGGCAACTTCCAAAAGTGATCCTGAAACGAATTTCAGGATAACCCCGTAACAGTATAAACATACCCGCATTTGTATTACAACCGAATACAAATGCAACTGAGACAAAGATATTATATCTACATAGTATAATACTCGGATCCGGCTTAAACCAAAGCCTACCAGTATTATCTGCCCGAAAGATGACACGTGCGTAAACGCACGTGCATTTTCCGAACCCTGCCATAAAACCATACGGCCTCTACAACGTTTCGCCCGAACTTGGGAAACTGTCTGTGGGGGACTCTAATGACTCATCAACACACTGGCACAGGATATAACCACTAGCCCGTCAGAGGTACAAGCTGTACGTAACGTTTGCCTATGTATTGATTGGAAGGGAAGCTGACGAGCGAACTCATCCAGAAACCCTATTGAGCCTAACAGTGACAATATTTGTTCAGTCCGGTCCGTTCGTCTATGAGTATCGCATATCGAGTCTAGGGGGGTGGATAAAGTCAGACCCCTAATAACGCGATAATTCGTATCGGTATGAAGCCCATCACCACCTGAGAAACTACCGATCCAAATCAGTAATTCTCCACTACCTCGGCCGAGGATTTCTAGTGATGGCCACCCGTACACTGTGCGACATCAACCCCCAATACCGGGAGAGACGAACCCCGACGATCCGCTCACTGCCTCCATGTGGCTCGGGACTGTACCCAAAAAATACCTGTTTGCACGACTCCTTTGAGCGTGGTAGGGTAGAAATCAAAGCATAGTGGGAACTCACACGAGACAAATGACGATCTCAGGTCGACAAACTAACCTGTACACATGTCACCAGGGAACTGCTATCTGACGATATGTATAATACCAACTAGCATGTTCCCGGCGAGTCCTGTCCGGTGTACTCATAACCCAATGAGCACCTGTATACATCTTAGGTGGCTTGTGAGACCGGCCACCGCCCCTCGTCGGGGTCTCAACTATATACACTAGTCTACTCTGAAGTATCGATGCCCTGTCTCGAAACTCCTACGACTAGGGACACTTTAAGGATGTGCTTATAGACCCCAGCTCCCACGTATATGATCGCCATCATACTGCTGGAAGTCAAGCAAGAATCCTATGGGCTATATCATCATGCAATAGTGAACTAAAGCATGTATACGATGATAAAGACAAACCAGATAGCATACTATCATCTCGAGCAAGACTGTCATATCGGTATAGGTCCTTCCTCAATCATTGCAATCACGTACCTGCGATCCAATAATTGACTTTGAGTGCACTATATCCAACAATCTCCCACTTGCACTTAAGGCTAATTATTGCGACGTCGCATACTCACAGCCCGTGTGATACCGAACACCCAACTCCTCTACCAATCAGTTTCACAAAACTAGTTTGTAAAACTCTTGCGTTCGAGAAATAGCCTCAGTGAGTGGATCCGCCCTGATGTTTCTTTCTATATCTCTCTTAATCTCAAGTTCGCGGAGAAAGCCATCTCCCGAATCGAGCAATATCTGTCTTAGAATATGTCTGGATATCTGATGGGACCTAGTTCATAAATGAACTCCAAATCCAAACTTCTTAGACTTTATTGATAACTGAACCTAATCAGTATCCAGCACCATGCCTCCCACAGTATCCTCTTGGACCAACTGTCCATAATACTGTCCATCATCATAGGGAAAACTATAACTCTGACAATTACTCTATCATCCATGTCACCTTTGAAGCCTGGAATGATAACTATCTCCCGAAGGAGGCTGCCGTCATCAAATCTGCAGAACATGTACTTATGTTCTAAAACTGCTTCCTTATGTTTCTTCAGGATTGGATTAATATAAACTTATCGCATCTAGTGCAAAAACAACATCTGGTGTGGTACTTGACATCTCACAATTGACTCAATTGCCTAAGCAAGTGATCTGTCAATCATGCACATCCCTCTCCCCTTTAGTCTGTAAGACACCTTTAGAGAGGGTGACTTCATCACCTGCAGGTACATCACCATGCCAGGAGTCATCTATTCTAAATACTTTTAGAATATCGTCAAAGTACCCACATTGGGAAACTACCCAAATCTAAATCTAAAACTGTAGATCTAGAAACCAGAATGTCTAATATTATATCCATATCCTGTGTGAAGAAATAACTGTGTGACGACCACAGTACAACCGATCGTAGTATAGGAATTTTACTTCCTACTCTGTGTATGTCATCCAAATACCAGGACATCACACCCCACTACCTTCTTAACAGATCCATCCCCTATTCTGATGAAGTCAAAGCCATGACTTTCACATTAAAATTAGATGATCTTTCTCCGCTTTATCTGCTCAAGTCTATAAATAGACATAAGCTACTTGCCCACTATGCTTCCGCTGCTCCCACTGACTACGACAACCCTCTGGAAGAATAATATATACGTACACTTCTAAAGCTAGTTTAGAACGACGCTATACATATCCTCCTGCCGGGTCTTATAGTTTGGAACAACAGTAGTGTCAAGTCTGGGTAAATAAGAACCTCCCTGTCATCGTCTTTGAGGCTACCGGAGTACCTCTCGGGTGTCTGAGGTTACCCACCATATCTGCGGAGTGGCTATTGGAATGTCAAACCTGATTGAATATATAGATCCTATTAAATTTTCCGTAATCGTTTGCGGTTCTGGAATCACTTCCAGTTCTACCATACTCCCACTACTGTTTTCTGAAAAAATCCATTTTATTAAAACTGTGGCGAGTCAAGAACAATATCACTATTGATCTTCCAGATGGTAGAAAATCAACCCTCGTCAAAGCCAGGGTCAACCCACAAACTGCCATTACAGAAACGTGCCTTGAGTTATCCAGTGTCTGGTTTTAAGCATAAGCTGGACAACTCTCCGTACCTTAACATCGTTAAGATATGATCCATTTTATATCCAATATAGAAACTTTGGCACTTATTTAATTAGAACCAGATTCAAATCATGCATCTGTCTCCAGTGCATATCAACTTAATAGAGAGAGGCTAATCAGCATTACTTAACTTAGGAATATATCCAATTATGAGTAACCTGAAAGAGAAACAAGTTTCTCAAAACCATTACTATCAACTGAATACCATTCACAAGTATCTACATCTTCGATTTCTTTGAAGAATCCCGATACTTGCGACATCTGGTTCTCTACTTTATTCTTATACCCACAACTTCTCAAAACTTAGACATTGTATTTCTACGAAACACTTGTCTAATAACTAGAGAAGTTATAAGTAAACAGAACAGAGTACGAGAACCTATCCCTTTGTCCTGATGGACACTGGACAACATACAATACTCTGTATAAGTCCGCTGAGTTGAATAACTCAAAACCTGTGCGTCGTAGGTTGAAAACTGTACCCAGGCGATTTCCTCAAATATCACCAATTATAACGAATTCCGATATAATGAGGATGATCACCTAATTCTCAATAACTTACTCCCACTCATCATCTGTAAAACCATACAGATGTGAGAATCATAACCGGTAAATACATACCCTGGAGTAAGTATCTAATCGGGAAATCAGTTTTCCTTTAACAATGCACTGAAACATGAAAATGTTTCGTAGGGGTATCCTGGTATTCATAGTAATGCCTCTTCCATAATCCAATTCATGACTTTAACCGTATATTTCTTTGCCATCTCTCCAAATCCCTTTATCTGTCTTTACTCGTTACCTTCTGTACACCTTTGTTAGGCTAAATGGTTTTCTTCCTTCCCTACCGTTCGGCACCAGCCTATGGTTTGGAAGAAGACTATCCAGTAAGTATAATAGGTGTACCCTCCTAATCCTAGGAGTACTCGCAACTTGAGAGAAGGTGAAGATAAAAGACAACTGAATAATACCTTATTCTATTAAAGGTGAAATAGGAGTGGCGATGAAGTACGTAGTTTGGTCGTGAATGATAACAGTCGCAATTTACTTTGCCCTCTTTCTAATCCCTTTATCTTGTCTTTACATATTACCTTCTGCACACCTTACTTAGGCTAATTGGTTTTCTTCATTCCCTACCTTTCGGCACCAGCCTATGGTTTGGAATAAGACTATCCAATAAGCATAATAGGTGTACTCTCCTAAACTAAGGAGCCCTCGCAACCTGAGAGAAGGTGATAATAAAAGACAACTGAATAAACCAATTCTATTTCTCCTGAACCTGGATCCATCCTCAAAGAAGTCCCTTCGAGTTCGTATATAACCATACGATGGATCTATCCAATAGAAGTGGATATCCGTAGTAATACGGGGTGTTCTGAGAAATACAAAGGGTAAAAGAAGGAGCGGCAATGACTTATGCAACTCGGACAATCCAAAAGCCTGTATTTTAAGAAGGTTCGGTCAACTTGGTCACTGAGTTGTAGTCTAGGGTCGGTCAAAAGTCGCTGCCAAAGAGAGAGAGAGAGAAAAGAAACACCCTGCGTGCACTCTAACCTAGATCAGAATGGTTATCACTTTATCTAATCAGGAAACCTCCCACTGTTATCTCAAATTCTCCTCCAAACCTGAAAGAAGAATCAATCAAGATCACCCGAAGAGTAAACCAACTCATCAGTGAGAATCGGGATCCAACTATCATCGCATGATAACTTGATGGAAGCCACTCAAGTTATCACACTCCAGAAGGTATGCGCATGCCTGACAAGTTTCTTGTATATTTGAAACTCCCGATGTGATTTTTTGCCCCATGCTCTTATGACCTTGACTTTGGCCAACAAATCATAAGTCACATGTCAAGTTCTACCCGTCATTATCCAGGTTGATTTGAACCCACCCGTACCTACCCTTGACTTTGGCCAACAAGGCAGTACGACTGTCCCAAACCAACGCATTCTATCTATGCAACAGATGAATACCCAGCAGCTACCAAACACTATGCCTTGACTTTGGCCAACAAACATAGCTTGAATACTACTGACTATCCATAAGAAATGACAGAGGGCTACGACTGGTTTTTGGCGAAAAACCTTTAACATAATGAATTTGATCTCGTTGAAGGAACCTGATAGCTTTTTATAAAAATATAGTGGCGAAAACCTTTGCTAAAGAGGTCACTCCCGGTGAAGGGATCTCGGCTCTTTCCTCGTGGAATGAGGTGCAGGATATTCTAACTGAATACCGTGATGCAAAGCAACTTGTAATCGACTATAGTGAAGTTATTACCCTGACGCAAACTTCTGCCCAAGGGGTCACTCCCGGTGAAAGGATCTCGGCCCTTGCCTCGTCGAATGAGGTGTAGGATATTCCAACTGAATATCGCTATGCAAAACAAAAGGAAATGTCTTTGTAATAACACTTTTAAAACTGTTCCAACAACTGCCAATATATAGGTTTTTTTTATATTTGCATTGATCAAAATCAACACAGTCCCATCAATCAATCACACCAGAAAAGAACGAAAAATAAAATGTATGTATATGCCATCCGCATTCGCCACTGGGTCCCGTCATTACCCGTTAGGTTACTTAACTAACGACAGAGCGGGGACTGGACTAGCGCGGGTGTAAAACATATACAATATCTAATAGTATATATACCAATATACAATAATCGCTCCAGGCGTGATAATATACAACATTACAGAAAAATAGTAAGCATCACAGAACAATACAGATAATCTGGGATCCCCAGGTTTTACAGAGCCGCTACTGAAACCCGACGTTCCCCTGGTCGTGTGGATAGCCTGTGCAATGAAACCTAGACCCCTACGGGTGCGGCAAGTTACCCGCCAAAACCTGAAGCGAGGCAGCCCCCTACAGCATAATGAATGGACCACCCGGCACTTCACGGAATCCGGTAACTTGAGCACCCCTCCTTGGGTCAACCTGTACCCCCTACGAGTGCGGCGAATAGTCTGCCAATTCTAGAGTAACGCCCCTCTGCCTCTCAAAGCCATGAGATACGGACCCGTTGCCCTCCAGAACCCGGCTATCCGTGCACTCCGTCGCGGGGTAAACCTAGTACAGAAATAAAAATATGTACAACGGGTACATCGACCTCTGCCCGGTCGTGCCCCAAAAGAATATTATACAAACAGGCAGTGAGACAGTCCACATGTTGGACGCTCGCCCCGCAATATCAAATGTACAAATAAATCCAAACTGCACTACCATTGCACACTGCTATCCACCACGACATATCCGCAACATCACAGCACAACATAGAACATCAACGCGAATGTCACGTTCACAAACCCGTCTAAAAGAACTATAGCAATTAGACGCGGTTTACCGCTCAAATGACATTCCTGGTCGGAGATATAATATAAGTACTGTAAACTAACACGTTTAAAATTTTGATCAACAAAACTTCCCGAAGTGGGCCCCACGTACATCTGCTGTACAGTAATAGAATCTGGGCCCAAAAGATATATACCAGAAACCATAATTTTCAATGTAGACCCAACAGAAGAAATTTGGCACAGTGAAGCTCCAATATGGCCTCGGATCCGCGGCCAAAGCATGGCTTTGGCGGCGGTTCCGCGGCCGTACGGACGGTTCACAGTATCAAATTTCTTCTGTGTTCTTCAAAAAGCCTGCTTAATTTTCTGTGAAATGCAAAATAATTTTTAGACCCTTTTAAAAATCGACAGAAACTTTAACCCAGAAAATTGTAGTTTCGGAAATTCCGTTCGATCGATATTTTAAACGCGTTAGCACAAGTTAGTAAAGCTTAATGGTGAGGCTATGATACCACTGTAAGTCCACGGTAGCGTTCCGGCCGTCTAACAGACGCCAAATGCGGAACAAAAACTTTTACAACTGGCGCTATCGCGTACTATAACCCGGATCTGCCATTAAAGCTAAACTAACAAACTACAAAGTGGGTAGAAATGTTATACCGAACGATCTGAGTCCTTCGGTCTTCAACCATCATCCCACGCTTTGTTGCGGCTGCTCCGATCTCCTGAATCTCCGATGTTCTCGTCCAGGTGGCACCATATCAACGGATCTTTAAACGGGCTCCCGCCTCTGAACCGAAGCAACTCGGTCGTCAAGTTTGCTAAAAGAGACGACCAAGATGATGTAGAGAATGAGTAGAACACTTTGTCTCGTTTCGTCCAAAGCCATGGACGGACGGTTAATGAAGTTGCCTTTTGGATCGGGTGAAATGAGAAATTAGGCTATCTAATTTCCATGAGTCCAAAACTATATCAATCTTTTTTCAAGCAACCATACTCATCTAGGAAGAGGGGCCGGCCACTTATAGGAAGAGGGAGGTGAATGTAGGAGTGGAGAGGGTGACCATAAGAAAAGCTTCTCATAAAAGATCAAGAGGAAATATCTTAGCAAGAACAAAAGTCATTAATGAAAAGGTGACTCACTAATAACACCTCATCATACCATTAAATGCAATAAGTGACTCACTAATTCTAGTCACCACAACAAGAAGCTTCCACTCATGACTCACCTCATGACTCACCCTCAAGAAGAAAAGATAAATCCGCATTTAACCGAATGTTAAATACGGCCGATAGAAAACTGGAAACTGGCAACTTCCAAAAGTGATCCTGAAACGAATTTCAGGATAACCCCGTAACAGTATAAACATACCCGCATTTGTATTACAACCGAATACAAATGAAACTGAGACAAAGATATTATATCTACACAATATAATACTCGGATCTGGCTTAAACCAAAGCCTACCAGTATTATCTGCCCGAAAGATGACACGCGCGTAAACGCACGTGCATTTTCCGAACCCTGCCATAAAACCATACGGCCTCTACAACGTTTCGCCCGAACTTGGGAAACTGTCTGTGGGGGACTCTAATGACTCATCAACACACTGGCACAGGATATAACCACTAGCCCGTCAGAGGTATAAGCTGTACGTAACGTTTGCCTATGTATTGATTGGAAGGGAAGCTGATGAGCGAACTCATCCAGAAACCCTACTGAGCCTAACAGTGACAATATCTGTTCAGTCCGGTCCGTTCGTCTAAGAGTATCGCATATCGAGTCTAGGGGTGGTGGATAAAGTCAGACCCCTAATAACACGATAATTCGTGTCGGTATGAAGCCCATCACCACCTGAGAAACTACTGATCCAAATCAGTAATTCTCCACTACCTCGGCCGAGGATTTCTAGTGATGGCCACCCGTGCATTGTGCGACATCAACCCCTAATACCGGGAGAGACGAATCCCCGACGATCCGCTCACTGCCTCCATGTGGCTCGGGACTGTACCCAAAAAATACCTGTTTGCACGACTCCTTTGAGCGTGGTAGGGTAGAAATCAAAGCACAGTGGGAACTCACACGAGACAAATGACGATCTCAGGTCGACAAACTAACCTATACACATGTCACCAGGGAACTGCTATCTGACGATATGTATAATACCAACTAGCATGTTCCCGGCGAGTCCTGTCCGGTGTACTCATAACCCAATGAGCACCTGTATACATCTTAGGTGGCTTGTGAGACCGGCCACCGCCCCTCGTCGGGGTTTCGACTCTATACACTAGTCTACTCTGGAGTATCGATGCCCTGTCTCGAAACTCCTACGACTAGGGACACTTTAAGGATGTGCTTACAGACCCCAGCTCCCACGTATATGATCGCCATCATACTGCTGGCAGTCAAGCAAGAATCCTATGGGCTCTATCATCATGCAATAGTGAACTAAAGCATGTATACGATGATAAAGACAAACCAGATAGCATACTATCATCTCGAGCAAGACTGTCATATCGGTATAGGTCCTGCCTCAATCATTGCAATCACGTACCTGCGATCCAATAATTGACTTTGAGGGCACTATATCCAACATAAAATCCGTGTATCCCATACACGTATTTAATCGGATCTCTGCACGTACTAACGTACGGTTCCTACATCTGTCGCCTGAACCGGAAAAACCCTCTGTGTGGGACTCTAAAGACTTGACAATACGCTGGCAGTGGATTTAACCATAAGCACGTCAGCGGCACTAGCTGTACGTAACGGCTACCAAGGTACTTGTCGAAAGGGAGGTTGACAATCAAGTGCGTCCTTACCCTATTGAACCTGAATGTGACAATCTCCGTACAGTCCGGTCTCTTCGTCAAAGAGTATCGCATATCGGGTCTAGGAGTTGGATAACGTCAGACCCCTACTAACTCGATAAGTCGTGTCTGAGTCAAGCTCATCACCAACAGAGATACTACTGATCAACTATCAGTAAATCTCATCCACCGTGGCCACAGATTTCTGGTGATAGCCAACTAAATACAACACGATATCGACTCCTAATACCAGGAGAGATGAATCCCTGACAGTCGACCACTGCCTCCATGTGGCTCGAGACTGTACCCAATTAAAACCTGTTTTCATAACTCCTTTGAGCCGTGGTAGGGTAGTAATCAAAGTACAATGGGAACTCACACGAGACAAATGACAACTTCAAGTCAAAGGATTAACATGTACTCATGCCACCTGAGAACTTCCATTTGACGATAGATATAATACCATCTAGAAATTCTCGGTGAGTTTGTCCAGTGAGCACCTGTATACTATCTTAGGTGACACAACACCAATGGCTTGTGAGACCGGCCACCGCCCCTTGTTGGGGTCTATAAGCGTATACACTAGTCTACTCCAGAATATCGCTGCCCAGTTTCGATACTCCCATGACTAGGGACATTTAAGGATGTGCATATGGACAACCCAGCTCCCATATATATGATCGCCATCATAATGCTGGTTGTCAAGCAGCAATCCTTCGGGCTTCCTCAATGATGAAGACAAACCAGATAGCATACTATATAGGTCCTCCCTCAATTATCATAATTGCTTACTTGCTATCACAATAATTGCCTTGAGGGCAATATATCCAACAATCTTCCACTTGCACTTAAGGCCAATTATTGCGGTATCGCATACCCACAGCTCGTGTGCTATCGAATACCCAACTTTTCTACTAATCAGTTTCACAAACTATATTTGTGAAACTTAATTTGTTCGAGAAATAGTTTCAGTGGGTGGATCCACTATAATGTTCCAACTTCATCCCTCTATATCTCAACTTGTCGGAAATCAACAATCTCCCAAACTGAGCGATACACCACCTCAAGAATTTGTCTGGATACTTGATGGGACCAAGTTCATAAATGAACAACTCCATCCAACAAACTTCTTAGGTTGTATCTTCTATTGAGTTATAACCAGTATCTTGCACCATGATTACCTCAATATCTTTATTGGAACACTATCCAATATGTTGATCCTCAGAAAAGGTTGAACTCAAAACTCTGACAACATCTTTGTCATCCAGGTCACCTTGTAAGCTACCGCCTTCCAGAGAAGGCTGCCGTTACCTTATACCAAGAACATCCTTTTATGTTCATAATAGATTCCCTTTATTTCTCCAGGATTGGATTAATATATGCTTATTGCAGCTAGTGCAAAATCAATATCTAGTGTTGTACAAGACATTGAATGATTGACCCAATTGCCTAAACAAATGATATGTCATTCATGCCAGTTCCTCTCCTCATCAGTCTAGAAGACATCCCTTTTAGAGAGGGTGACTCCATCACCTGCGGGTACATCACCACGCCAGGAGTCTTCTATTCTAAAATACTTTTAGAATGCTTTCTAAGTACCCGATTGGAAAACTTCCCAAATGTAGATCTAAAACCAGAATCCCAGATACATTATCCATCTGGTTTTGTACAAGACATTGCATGATTGACTCAATTGTCTAAGCAAATGATATGTCATTCATGCCAGTCCCTCTCCTCATCAGTCTAGAAGACATCTCTTTAGAGAAGGTGACTCCATCACCTGCGGTACACTACCACGCCAGAAGTCGTTCATTCTAAAACACTTTTAGAATGTTGTCTAAGTACCCGATTTTGGAAACATCCCAAATCTAGATCTAGTCAGCAAAATTCCTGATATACTGTCCATATCCAACGTGGAGAAAACACCATGTGACAACCAAAGTTTGACTGATTGTAGTATAGAAATATCATTTCCTATCTGGAGTATATCATCCATATCCAGGACAATACTCCCTACATCATTCTTATTAGATTCATCTATTGTTTTGATGAAGTTAATCACCTTGACTGTCACATCAAAATAGATTATTCTTCTCTGCTATCCATGCTTTAGTCTACGAATAGACATAAGCAATTTGCACACCTTCCGCTGCTCCCACTGACTACGATAACCCTCTGGCAGAGTCATATACATGTGCACTTTCAAAATCCTATTTGGAAAGATATTATAGTCATCCACCTACCAGATATCATAGCCAAGAATTATATCAGCGCCAAGTCATATCCATATGGAATTCAGCGTAGACACTGAAGTAAAAGCCATATCACAATCCACAACAAGTATTTGATACAAGTCTAGCCTTATCAGGTTAGTACCTTTCCACTTGCACAGATCTCGAAAGATCTACTTGCTCCTAATGGGTTTTACCCCTTCAGAAGCATCCAGCAAAGTCCAAAATCCATGATTTGCTGAAGTGCGTGGAGTCTATCTTGGGTATGAAATACCTGGTCATCTAGAAGTTACCACTTCCTATGACCTGCTGATAACAAGTAGGGGAAAACAGCAGTGTCAAGTCATATCCGTATGGACTTCAGCATAGACACTGAAAAAAAAATCTCATCACAATCCCCAACGGGTATTTGATGAAAACTCTTTAAAACAAGTCTAGCCTTATTAGGTTGATATCTTATCACCTACATAGATCTCGAAAGATCTACTTGCTCTTAATGGGTTTTATCCCTTCAGAAGCACCCAGCAAAATCTAAAATCCATGATTTGCTGAAGTGCATGGAGTCCTTCTTGGGTATGAAATATCTGGTCACCTGGAAGTTACCACTTCCTATGACCTACAGATAACTAGTAGGGCCATTATCACCATGATACTGACCTCCCTATCACCGTCTATGAGAAAACCGAAGTATCTCTCGGGTGTTTGAGGCCACCTACTAAAATCTGCGGAGTGGCTAACGGTTTGTCAAGTCCAATTTAATTCTTAGGTTCTACTAAATTTTCGGTAACCGTTTGTTGTTCTGGAATCACTTCCAATTCAACTATACTCCCACTAGTTTCTTTTGCAAAAAAATCCTTTTATAAAATGGTGGCGAGTCAAGAACAATGTAACTATTGATCTTGAAAATGGTAGAAACAAAATCCTAGCAAATGATTAGGATAATCCACAAACCGCCATTACCGAAGCGTGTCTCGAATTTGTCCGGATTCTGCTTTTAAACAGAAACCAGATAACTCCATATCTTAACAACCTCAAGATATGTAACCATTCTATGTCCATATAGAATCAAGGCACTAATTTAGATGGAACCAGATTCAAAAGTCATGCAGTTGTTTCTAGTGCATATCACATAATGGAAAAAGACCAATATAGCATTACTCATCAAGGAGCAAGTCCATGAATGAGTAACCTGTAAGAGAATCAAGTTCTCGATCTTACTATGATGGAATACCTAGCATAAGTATCTACATCTTCGATCACCTCGAAGAATCCCGATACTTCCAACGTATGATTCTCTACTTTATTCTTATACCTACAAACTTCTCAAAATCTTTGATCTTGTATTACAACGAATGCGTGTTTAAAACCAGAGAACTCATAGGTAATCCTGAATGAAGGAAGAGTACCAACCCCTTGTCCCGAAGGATACTGGAAAACATACATGTATAAATTCTAAGAGTATACTAACTCATATTCTGTGTTTTGTAAATTGAAAATAGTATTTTTGTCGAGAATGTCTTACACCGTTCTTCAATGCACCTTACCTTATCCTCAACTGATAAAAAAAAGTGTATATAACACAATTTTCAAAATGTATATCTCACTTTATAAAATAAAGGTACAGATATTTCATTTTAAAATTTGGTGCATAACAACGGTTATTCGAGACCAATAAAATTTGCTGTCAGCCAAAACCAGACGATTTAATCCAATATCACCAATTACAATGAATTCCGATATTGAGAATCAAATCACCCATTTCCTAATATTCTACTCATACTCATCATCTGTAACACCGTATAGATGTGAGATCCAAATCTGGTAAATGCATACCCTAGAGTCAGAATTGATTGGGAAAACAGTTCTCTTTTACAAGTACACAGAAATACTGAAATATGAAAATGTTTCATAGGGGATGATCAGCTATTCCCAGTAATGCCTTTTCCATTATCCATATTCATGACAGTAGTCGCAATTCCTTTGCCCTTGTAACAACTCTGTTTTAGTATACAGAAAATTTGTTTAAAAGTTAATGTACAGATAGAGTATTCGAATAGTTTGGAACATTAGTTTTTGGGAAAATACGAGTTTACATTTAAATACCATAAACATTCAAAAACCGTTTTCTTTAAAAGCGTATTATTTAATTCCTTACAAATACGCCTCTACAACCCATTTTGGGGAACCCCGATCAAGATAGTGCGGGTTATCGCATATCCTCGGGCCTAGTAGAGCGAGATGCAGACCTCCTCACGGAGCATCCGATCTCGATGAAATTTTTAATGCAATTTTTAAGAAAAATGAGATTTTTACTTAATAAATAAAATTTATTTTTATTATATCTATCTATCTATCTATCTATCTATATATATATATATATATGAATATTATCAAAATACCTATTTTAAATATATTATATATATTCCATGTTTTTTTTAAATTAAAGGAATCACAAATTTTATAAAACTACCGATACAAATCAATACAATTCCAATATTACACTAAAATACCATATATAATGAAATCTAGGTTATATCCACTAGAATATTTCACTTTATAAAAATTATAATTATAAAAACCCTAAAGACGATAATTAAATACTTGAGATGTATTTTGAAAATATATCAAAGCTATTTTTCATAAAACCCCCTCAAGTTATATTAATTTACAATAAGGACTCTAGTAAATATAGGCTTAAGTGGGACCGGTTCTCTTGAGTCTCAGGGAGCCGGAGAATATGGGTGCTTGCCTATCTAAGATAGACAACCTAAATAACGGTGTTATCAATACGGTAATTATCTTGGGAAAAGACACAAATCCTGCCGTCCATGTGCAGCAGTTACCGATAACATCAAAACTAAATCAGGACTTCAATTCTGTTTAATAGTTTGACTCAGTTCGAGTCACGGTCAAATCTTAAAATAATCTGACTTGAATTCAATTCAAGTATAACTACAATACAACATGGATCCATTTATACCATAATTCAATCTATATCAACATGACTCAACCGAACCGAACCATGGATATACTCTGATTACATGACTATCCATTTATATCCATTCCGTTTACATGATATTATGATTTCAGCAAGTCTTCCATGTATAAAACAAAATAATACAATCAATACAAAAGATATTACGGGGTTTTAAAGGGGTAGACTGGTACGGAATGTGTTAGAAGTGGCACGAGACAGTCACTTTAATACACCTAACCTGAATATCCATTGCTGTTGTACCGTGGCTTAACGGTTCCTTGTGCTCCGTATACGTTAGTCTCCAGAATAGTGGGACTCCTCTCGTATACACTGGCATATTCTGTACCAAGTTACAAACAACTGCGTTAATAGAACAAAAAGATTACAATATACCAGTTATATTCTCATCTGTCCATTCTTACCTCTCTTTGGGACTTACCGAGCGATTGTTCGCTGACGACATTCCTTCTCATCTTTCTTTGGAATGTTTTCAGGTGTATTGGACTCTCAGGAGGTTGAGCCCAGTACCGAAGACTTGGAGCAGTTCGCCATTGACCCAGAGCTTTAGATACTTGTATATATTTTTTTTCAGTTCATGCCATTGTTTAGGCATTGCTTTCCATTTCTGTATTTACATTTTCAGTTGTACTTGTAAAGAAATGTTTAATAAATAAAAGTTGTTGTTCATTTATACTTCATGTCTTCTTGTTTATATTTACATTATATTGCTTAGTTACGTTTAGCGTGTTTACTTCTGAGTAAATACGTAGCGGGCCTCGTCGCGTCTTCTTACCCGTATACTGGGAAGCGGGACGTGACGGGTTTTGTTGGTGGCTCATGCAGGTCAGTTCTGCATGGACATGCAGGTCAATTCTGCATAAAGTCCTAAGCAATCTAACACAAGAATCAACAACTAAAAACATTCTTTACATTTCATATTTCTTAAATCTTACAATTTCATATTCTTTGAATCTATCCTAACCCTATTTTTCTTTTAAGGTTATGGATTCTCCAAATAATACCAGCACAAACTTCAACAACACACCACCACCTCTACCGCTTACTCCTACCATTGCTGCTCCAATCAATGAGCAGACGGTACTGCTTGAGGCAATCCGAAGCCTTCTGGAAGGACAGCAGCAGCAGACTGCTATATTACTGAACCGTCCAGAAGAGGAAGCGTTCGGAGTGAAACAATTCCGGGCATTGCACCCAAAGAAATTTTCAGGAAAAGAGAGACCTTTAGAAGCGGAAGAATGGGCTCAGAGCATTGGAGACGATCTAGCAGCAGCACAAGTGCCAGAGATCCCTTGGGTACGAGTTGCGAAGCTGCAACTCACTGACAACGCCCGATTTGACCAGCCGATCGAATGGAAAGCTTTTTGCGACATGTCCGATGCAAAGTATTTTCCTGAGATTGCCCGATTTGACATGGAGCAGCAATTCATCCACCTACAACAGGGTTAGATGTGGACCAAATCTGTGGATGAGTATGATGCCGAGTTTACCATGCTCAGTAGGTAAGATATGTCTCAATATTTGATTTTCAAATATCACATACTACACAGCTAACACAAAACCTTAACAAGTTCGTGGCACAATTGATACCGACTGCTGAGATCATGTCCAGATGATTTCAGCAATGGTGAGATCTGGAGATCCAAGCTGCTTTAGTTACAGGGGATTTCCCAACCCACGAACTGGCTCTGAAAGCTTCCCGTCGATATGAAGCAGTGGTGAAGATGAAGGGCAGACCCCAATCTGCCGGGGTGAAGTGCCCTGCCATCCAGATGGCAGTAGGAGCCTCTTCAAGGCCACCTTTTGTGCCCAGAAGACCGGGACTACCAATCAACTGGCCCAGCCCAGCCTTTTGCACCTACTGCAGGAAGGATGGACACCTGGCGAAGGACTGTCGGCGTGCAAATCGTTTTTGCTTAGTCTGCGGCTCAGCCACACATGATATTGGGTCTTGTCGTTGTAGACTCAACCCAAATGCTGCACCCAGGCCAGCAATTACCTATCAGCAGCGACCAGCCATCTAGGTACTTGCTCCACGACTCGCTCTCCCAGCTCCACCTCCTCGTGGACCGACTGCACCTTCTCCTCGTCAGTTCCACCAAGCTCAAAGGAACTTACCTCAAGGACAATGGAATGGATAGAGGAATGCTCCTCCAGCAATGAGGAATGTACCTAGGCGACAAGCTTTCACAATGACTGTGGAAGAAGCTGAAACCACTGGCCAAGTCATTACTGGTAACTCTTTCCTTTCAAGCTTCCTTTCAGTCTTTATATATACCCATATATCTTTTTCTTATACCTAAAACCTACCACACATAACTTAAGTATGATCTTAGTAGCCTCACTTCCTGCACTAGCACTCTTCGATACTGGAGCATCTCATTGCTTTATGTCGCAACGGTTCGTCCAAACTCATGCGATTTCAATCAAACCACTTGTATCCAGCTGGAATGTCAGATCAGGGAACGGCATTCTAAAGGCAATAATGGGATACAACCTGTGTCCAGTGGTCTTCTGCAGCAGAGAATTCTATGCTGACTTCAAGGTGCTGGACATACCGAATTTCAATGTCGTTTTGGGTAAGGATTGGCTAGGAACATTTTATGCTACCATTGATTGTCGTCAAAGGAGGGTAGTGTTCAAGATTTCAGAGCATCTGGTCTTTTATTTCAAAAGTGGAGACCGTACCCTGAAGCCAAGCACATACAAAGAAAAACCGAAGAAGGCAGTGATTGCAACACTTCAAGTAGAGGAAGGATCAAAGCCAGAGCTTGTTCGAGAGTTCGATAATGTATTTCCTGAAGACATATTAGGTTTGCCTCCCGATCGAGTTCTTGAATTCAGCATTGATTTAGTACCTGGAGCGCAACCGGTGTCACGCCCCACTTCCCAGTGTACGGGCAGAGGACGCGACGGGTCACGCGACATATTTACTCAGAAGTAAATACGCTAAGCGTATCTAAGCAATATAAAATAAAATGTACACAAGAGACAAGATGTAAATGAACAACAACTTTATTTATTAACATCCTTTTTACAATACAACTGAAATGAAATACATGTACTGAAAGAAATGCCTAAACAATGATATAACGGAAATGAAAATGAAATGTACAAGTAAACTAGAGCTCCGGGTTAAAGGCTAGCTGGTCCAAGTCCTCGCTGGTGGAATCTGTCTCTAGAAGGTCCGATCCATCTGACAATATTCCAAAGAAGAAAGAAATGGAATGTCGTCAGCGAACAATCGCTCGGTAAGTCCTAAAGAATAGGTAGAAACAGAATATACATAAGAAGAATGTAACTTTTAAAGTTGTATTATATTGTTGACGCTGTTGTTTGTAGCTCGGTACAGAAGAGGCCAGTGTATACGAGAGGAGTCTCACTATCCCGGAGACTAAGGTATACGGAGTACAAGGATCCGTTCAGCCACGGTACAACGACAATGGAGATTTAGGTTAGGTGTCTTATGGTTGTAGTCTCGTGCCACTTTTAACACCTTCCATACCAATCTACCCCTTATAAACTCCACGATGTCTTGATTGTATTGTTTGTATTGTATTGTCTTGAAATATAAATTGCATAGATGGATGACTTGCCGAAACCATGATATCAGTAAAATGAACGGATATAATGGATGAACCTGTAAATGGAGTATATCCATGGTTCGGTTCAGTCAATATTGATCGAATAGATTGAATATATGGTTCATATTGAATTGTGGTTTTATACTTGAATCACATTCAAGTCAGATTGATTATATTTAGACTCAGTCTGAGTCAGACAATTAGAAAAGAAATTGAATTCCTGAATTAGGTTTTGATGTTATCGGTAACCGCTGCACATGGACGGCAAGATTTGTGTCCTTTTCCAAGACAATTACCGTATTGATAACACCTTTTATTAGGTTGTCTTCCTTCGATAGGCAAGCACCCATATCTCCGGCTCCCTGAGGCTCAAGAGACTGGTCCCGCTTAAACCTATGTTTACTAGGGTCCTTATTGTAATTTAATATAACTTGAAGGGGTTTTATGTAAAAATAGTTTTGGCAAAATTTCAAAATACTCCTCAAGCATTTAATTATCGTTTTTAGAGTTTTCATAAATGTGTATTTTACAATTATGCAATTTCTAGTAAATAGAACCTAGTTTCCATAGCATATGGTATTTTCCTGAAATGTTGCACTTGTGTTGTATTTTGGATGGTATTTTCATGTAATGGTGATTCCTTTGATTTAGAAAACTTGGAATAATTATATAATTAAAATATATATTTTCATAATAATTTTATAGATATTTAATTAAAATAAATTATTTATTTTCTTGTAGAAATCTCATTTTTAAAGAAAAATGTATAAAATTCCATCGAGATCGAATGCTATTTGCGGAGGTCTGCATCTCGCTCTACTAAGCCCGAGAATGTGTGATAATCCGCACCATCCTGAATGGGGTCCCCAAAATGGGTTGTAGAGGCGCATTTGCATGGAAATTATTAATACATCTTTTTATAGAAAACAGTTTTATAAGTTTAGGGTATTTATCTGTAAAGTCGTATTTCCCGTATTCTATTATCCCAAAATCAATCATGCTATGATAGAGATGTGTGTTGTGATGAGGTAGGTCATTACCTCGTGAACTATCTAAAGGTATAGCAAAGAATAAAGGTTATAATGTCGAAATGAATAGTTTGTAGTATTTTTATGTAAAAATGTGACAAATGACACAAAAATGATTATTTTGATGTGAAAATTGTTTTGTTGAGTTTTTTAATGTTTTTTAAGTAATATGTGAGAATATGAAGTTATCTTGAATAAAGAAAATATAGTTTTTAAAGAAAACCGAATCGGAAGTCGGACCAACTCCGCTTCCGTCGGGTTTTAGAAATGGAACTTTTTAAAGAAAACGATGAGAGGGGATGTCACGCCCCGCTTCCCAGAGTACGCAAGATTTGGGCACGTGACATAGCCAACCATGCTACCTGTGGGTAGGAAGTATCCATCCACAGTCACATTACGGTTGTAAAGATATCAAGAACAGTAAAAATAAACTAAACTAATACATGTCCAAATCCATAATAACAAGAATCGATAAACAATAAGTGCGGAAGCTAATGATCCAATACAATGAATAAACAGTATGTCCCATAATGCGGGCTCACATCTGGAAATGAAATGACATAAGTAAACTAAACTCTAAAGAACTCACAGTTCAGCCGGCTGGCTGAAGTACTCCTGCTCGGTCGACGACAAAGGTACGGAATCTGGGCCATGCAAAACCCAGACGTCAGCGCGTCATGATATCGAGTATATAGCATAAACATGGTAATAAACAATGCAAGCATGAACATGAATAAAGCAGCAATAAGAAGTAATAAACAGGGTAATGTGCAGTAGTGACTAAACTGTCCTATCAGGTTTTCTACTCTATAGTCTTTGAAACCAATTGATGAATCGTCGATGTAACTCAATAGTATCCCGTGCGTGCCCGGGACCACGGTCATGATTCTCGGGGCTGAATCCGAGACGTGCCGCTAAGCAGTAAAAGGTAGTAGGATAGATGAGTGATGTCAGCATCAACACTCCGGAGCTGGCCAAGCCCGTAAGACTGATCAGAACAATGTGTCGAACTGTTGAGTTACAAGTCGGTTTCACCTTTGATTTCCCCATACCCCCAAGCTATGTATGTCAGGTCAGGTATTCAGTAGTCACGGACTAATGCCAACACAAGTCAAGTAAAGGTAGGTCTGTCTGGGTCGACAGCAGGAATGGTTAGGTTTGTCGGCATTAGGCCTGAGATCAGGTAACAGGTCAGGTTACTTTCAACAGGTAGAGTCGATATGTACAGGGTGTCATGTCCGGTGTATCAGTACATGTGTCATGTGTATCAAGCTCGGTCAATATGTAATGCAATCAGGTATATGATGATAACAGGTATAGTAACAAATAATGAACGGTAGCAGGAAACAGTAAATAACAAATATTATTCTATGTGAACACAGTGATGTTTGTATTCTCTTATTAATCCGGTTCACGCACCTTTGAGGTGCAAAAGCCACAAGACGAACAATATCGATAATATACGTAATGGAGTTACATGAATCTGAACTAAGCACAATAATTGTCTCATGAGTGATTTAACAAATGAATTGGGGATGATCTACTTGGTTTGATTAGTTAAGTATGAATTAATAGCAGACCGGTTAAAGCGAGCAATGTTTTCATTGATTTAAAGTTACGGATAATCGTGACTTGCAATTCTAAGTTATAAAAGGTATCGATGTCATGATAGTTGTGTGGTTATAATATGATTAAGTTGTAGCATGTTAAGCAAGTATTCGGATACTTGCCTCGGCGGTTCCGCAAACCGAACACGGGTGCGATGTCGATAGAAACCACGATACGGAAGCACGGGCCACGGATCGAGTCCCAACAGAGGTCAACGGGATCACACGGACCAGGGGACTTCGCTGGAGCGTCGGGTTCGCCAAGACGGCATGGTCGGATCCGGCAGCAAACAGAAACAACAAAGTTAGCAAACATAAACTACGCATCCAAAAATACGGACCAGCGGAGGGATTGTACCAAGAGGAAGCACAAGGAAAACTCACCGCGGAGAAACAGGGTGCAAACACGATGGCTCGACGGCACTGGATCGCCGGCGAAGCGACGGCGGCGGCTGCAGCAAGGGTGGAGGCTTCGGGGTGCGCGGAATAGGGTGCTGCGGCGAGTGGGGAAGAGTGTGGTCGGCTCTGGTGGTCGTGGGAGAGAGGGAGGTGGTCGGAGGTGGTGTCGACGAGGTCGCCGGCACGTTTCTCCGGCGAACAGCGGGGTAGGCGATGGGTTAGGGCTCGTGTTGGGTGTTCCGGCGAGGGGAGGAGGGAAACGACGATGAGGTCGGGTCGAGTAGGGTGAGAGGGTGTCGTGGGAGTCGTCGACGACGATGGGTGGCGTCGACGGCGAGGTCTGCGAAGGTGGAGGTGAGGTCGGGAATGGGTGCAGGCGCAGGAGAGAGGAGGAAGGAGGGAGGAGGAAGGCGCGGGGTCTCGTGGTGGCGAGGGCGGTGACGGCCAGGTCGCAGGGGATCGACGGTGAGGTCGCGGTAGGCTAGGGTTAGGGTTTTCGTCGGGTTCTCGTGGCGAGGCAGAAGCATGGGGAGGCGGCTGCATGCGTGGGTTATAAATATAGAGGAAGAGAGAGAAAGGGAGAGGTTGAGGGAAGAGAGAGAGAGAGAGAGATTTGAAAGAGATTGAGGGAGGAGAGAGAGAGAGATAGGGAATGGGAGCGGGGCCCACGCGGGTGTAATCCCACTCTGGGATTGGCCACGAGAGAGAAATTGATGAGATAGAGAGAGAGAGAGAAAGAGGAGAGAGGCAGAGAGAGAGATGGAAAGGAGGGGGGCCCCACGAGGGAAACCAAGCCATTTGATTGGCTGGAGGAATATTGAGAGCGATTTGTGAAGGATTTATACAGTTCAGGAATTATATTCGTAGATATATTTAGTTATATATATTAAATTGAAACGGGCCCTTTTTGGCGCGAAATGAAACATTTCCAAATCGCGCCCGGGTTGCGCCCAAATGTTCCAAATTCAAATTATAGGATTTTAAGCGGGTTCCAAATTTTGAAAAGAGGTGTTTAGTGATTAAAATGCATGCCCCCAAGTCGGACACTTGCACGCGCGCGTAGTCGCCCAAACTTGCCCGTTTAGCCAAACGGAACGGAATCTCGACACGCGGACGCTACCACGCGACTAGTGGCGACGAGTAGGCCAACATGGATATCTTAAATTTCATTTTCGGAGTTAAAATTTGTTATGTGCCAAAATGACTTAACCGGGTAAAATTTAGCAATAAACGCCAGAAAATCGGGAAAATTAGAAAGAGCAATAAATAACCCTCAACTAGTAATATACATAGTATTATTGGGCTCGGGTGTTACAGGAGAAATGGGACTTACATGTTACAAATATAGAGGGGAGAAAGAGGAAGGGTAGGGAAGCGCCGGTGCGTCGTTTCGTCGCCGGAAACTCCTCGTATTGTCGCCGGAACTTCGTCGGAGATTCGCCCTTCGCTAACTCCACTTGTACATAAAGACTTGGGAATTCTTAAGAGTTTTGGCACGGATTTGTGAGTGGGTAGGGATGATATGAGGGGTGGTATTTATAGGAAAAGTTAGGGTTTAGTGTAGTGAATGGGTGTATTAAAATTTGTATCAAAAATGAAGTAAATGGGTGATTTATTGCCTCTGGAAAATGTGCAAAGTAAATAAGCAATACAGGAGTTAAGGGGGGAGTCCAAGGGTCTAGGGCAAAAGAAAAATTTTGGGTTTGGGCTAAAGAAAACCGGCAGCGCCGGCCTATCATTGAATCTCGCCAGTCCATTCATTGGGTTGGGGGCTCGAATTCTCGCCACGTGTCCCTGACGCTTCAACTAGCCTATTTAATATGTTTGATTATTCTGTAACTTACCCTATTACGTGTGTTGCACGTGTAGACTCTTGGGCTTCTAAAAGGTTAAAAGAAAATTAAATAAAAAGATAATGTGGCTGATGGGATTTGAATTCTGGTGCTTTGTCTTAGCAGTGCAAGGGTTTACCAGTGAGCTACAAGCTCTTTCTTGCCGTTCTAAATTAAAACAAATACTTATAGTATTCAAAGGATTGCAAATACCCTAATTGTACATTAACTTTAAATGAATTTTATGTACATAGAATTTGGAGTTGTTACAACTGGTGATCAAAGTACCATAACACTTAAGCCCTGAAGGTTTGAAGGAGATCCGTACTCAGTTGGACGAATTATTGAAGAAAGGATGGATTCGTCCCAGCACTTTAAGTTGGGGATCGCCAGTTCTACTTGTGAAGAAGGAAGGTTCATACAAAATGTGTATTGAGTATAGATCTCTCAATGAAGTAACTATAAAAAACAAGTACCACTTCCGTGCATCGACGACCTATTCGATCAGCTAAGTGGATCTTGCATTTTCTCCAAGTTAGATCTTCGTTTGGGTTATAATCAGGTGAAGGTCAAAGAGTCTGATATTCCGAAGACGGCATTCAGAACTCACTATGGTCATTATGAGTTGTTTGTGATGCTATTTGGAGTGACCAACGCACTAGCTATATTCATGAACCTAATGAATCAAGTTTTCCGAGAGTACCTAGACAGGTTTGTTGTCATCTTCATCGACGACATCCTGGTGTGTTCTAAGAGTTGGAAAGAACATGCCGAGCATCTACGGATTGTCCTGGAAACATTACGACAACATCAACTCTATGCCAAGTACAGCAAGTGCGAGTTTTAGCTAGATCAAGTCAGTTTTCTCGGACATATTGTATCAGGCGAAGAGATCTCTGTAGATCCAGCTAAAGTATCAACAGTAAGCGAATGGCCGACACCGAAGTCAGTGAAGGACATTCGAAGCTTCTTGGGATTAGCAGGATATTACAGAAGGTTTATTGAAGGATTTTCGAAGATTGCAACACCCCTGACCAAGCTCACACGTAAAGATGAAGAATTCGTGTGGTCAGAAGCATGCGCACAAGCTTTCGTAGAACTTAAGTCAAGATTGACATCAGCACCTATTCTCGTCATACCGGACCAATCTAGAGGTTTTGTAGTGCATTGCGATGCATCCGGTAAAGGATTATGATGTGTTCTACAGCAGCACGGTAAAGTTGTAGCTTATGCTTCAAGACAGCTGAAGATTTACGAGCGCAACTATCCGACGCATGATTTAGATTTGGCAGCCGTAATCTTTGCACTCAAGATTTGGCATCATTATCTTCTTGGTGAATGAGTGGACATATACACAGACCACAAGAGTCTGAAATATGTGTTTACTCAGAAAGAGTTGAATATACGGCAGAGAAGATGGTTAGAACTTATGGCAGACTTCGACATCAACCTACAATATCATCCAGGGAAGGTGAATGTAGTACATGATGCACTTAGTCGCCAACCATTATCATTGAATCTCACAGCACAGTGGAAGCTCCAACAAGATTTGCATCAAATGGAGATTGAAGTGGTCATGCCAGGTAACGCTTCAAGTTTGATGAACTTACAAGTTCAGTCTACTATTGTCAATCAGATCAAAGCAGCTCAAGCAAGTGATGCCAAGTTGCAAAAGATCAGAGAAAAAGTAGAAAGTGGACATAGAGCAGACTTCATCATACACGACGACGGGTCTTTGAGATACGGAAGCTGGTTGTGTGTACCAAAAGGTTCTGTGCGGGAAGAGTTGATGAAAGAAGCTCACAGCTCTCTTTATTCAGTACACCCTGGAGGCACAAAGATGTACAAAGATCCACGTCAAAATTACTGGTGGCATGGAATGAAGCGTGAGGTAGCCAGAAGCATCGCTAAATGCTTGGTGTGTCAGCAAGTAAAGGCTGAACATCACAGGACAACCGGTTTACTTCAATCGTTACCTATTCCAGAATGGAAGTAGCAACGCATCACTATGGATTTTGTGACTGCACTTTCTCGCAGCACGAAAGGTAACGATGCGGTATGGGTTATTGTGGATCGACTCACAAAGTCGGCTCACTTCATCCCATTTCGAGTTGGTCAATCTACTGAGACACTAGCAAAGAAGTATATGGAAGTAAGTAAGAATCTAAGTAAGATTTAACTCTTCATAGTGTACTAGTTTTGATACCCATGAACTCATGTAGGAGATCGTGAGATTACATAGAGTACCGGTTTGCATTGTCTCCGATCGTGACACCAGATTCCGATCGTAATTTTGACAGAGTCTGCAAGCTAGCTTGGGAACAAATCTAAACTTCAGCACAGCTTACCATCCATAAACAGATGGACAGTCTGAGCGAACTATTCAGATACTTAAAGATATGCTAAGAGCGTGCATGCTAGACTTCGGAGGATCGTGGGAAGATCGCCTACATCTTGTGGAGTTTTCATACAACAACAGCTACCAAGTAAGTATAGGAATGCCACCTTTCGTAGGTCTTTATGGAAGGAAGTGTTGTTCACCATTAGTTGGGACGGTATCGGAGATAGTGAACTCCTTGGACCTGAGATGATAGTAGCAACAGTGGATGCGGTTCGCACTATCAGGAAAAGAATGCGCATAGCCCAAGACCGACAGAAGCACTGGGCTGATGCAAAACGCCATCACTTGGAGTTCCAACCGGGAGATCACGTCTTTTTGAAGATATCTCCAAACCGTGGAGTGATTCGCTTTGGAAGACGGGGTAAGCTCAGTCCGAAGTATATTGAACTGTTCGACATACTCGAACGAGTCGGAGAAGTGGCTTATCACTTGACACTTTCACCTTCATTGGAAGGAGTGCATAATGTATTCCACATATCCCAACTCAGAAGGTATATGAGTGACCCCAGTCATATTCTTGATCACTCCGAGCTCACTGTATAGCCAGACTTATCCCACGAGCAACAACCTGTTGAAATCCTGGATAGAAAGGTGAAGTCACTTTGGAACAAGGAAGTAAACTTGGTTCGAGTGATGTGGAGAAAAGACTCACCAGGACAATCAATATGGGAACGTGAGGACGATATGCGTGCAAGATACCCCCACTTATTTGTAAATTAGTCCGTAAAATAATTGTAAATTTCGAGGACGAAATTTTTGTAAGGAGGGTAGGATATAACAACCCTGTTTTAGTGTACAGAAAATTTGTTTAAAAGTTAATGTACAGATAGATTATTTGAAATCCTGTGTATGCTATAACTATTTGATTTGCTTTTGAACAGTAAGAAAGTACTTGTAGCTCATTGGTAAAGCCTTTCACTGCTATGACATAGCCCCTGTGCTCAAACCCGCTCAGCAACATATTATTTTTATTGATTTTTCTTTTAAATTTTTAGAAGCTCAAAAGTTTACACGTGCAAAACACGTAAAATGAAAAGTCATAAAGTAAACAAACATGTGAGAAATGATATACCAACAGACTTGGACACGTGGCAGAGATCTAAACCTAACCCACCGGATTGGACCGGCGAGATCATCCCAGGGGCCGGCGGCGCCGGGCCCCCCGTGCTTAATGCCCCATTTTCTCTTTGCCCTAGTCTCTTGTCCTTCCCCCCTTAACTCCCATTATATTTTTTATCTGCAATTATCCAGAGAATTAAAAATCACCATTAAAACAAATTTTAATACATTTTTAATTCTCAAATTCATCACCCTATACCTTGATTTTCACAAAAATACAACCCTACATTTTGGCCTTCCTCATTCAGAATTCCATGCCAAAAATCTCTAAAAAATTCCAAGTTCAAAAGTTGTATAAGTGGAGTTAGCAAAGGTCAAAGTTCCGGTGACGTTTCGGGAAGAATCCAACAACGAAACGACTCCCCGATAATCCCAAAATCTCCCCCTACATCTTCTCTCTAAATCCAACCTATAAGTCGCATCTCCCCTTCTCAATCTCTAGTCTAAAACTTCTACTTTTCAAAACTCGTCCGAAGCGGAGTTATCCCGACTTCCGATTCTTTTTTCTTTAAAAACTCAAATTTTTCTTAAACAACAAATTACCATCTATTCTTATATTGTTTAACAAACATAAAACAACATTCAAAACAAGTTTCAATCCAAAATAATATGTATTGCAACTTCTATTTCATTTTTATGGTAAAATACCATCGTGTTTACATACGACATTACTTATTCATTTTGATCATATTACCTTTAGAAAACTCACAAGGTAATGACCTACCTCATCACAACACATATTTTTAACATAGCACGATAACTTTTGGAACATTAGTTTGTGGGAAAATACGAGTTTACATTTAAATACCATAAAGATTCAAAAACCGTTTTCTTTAAAAATGTATTATTTAATTCCTTACAAATGCGTCTCTACAACCCATTTTGGAAAACCCTGATCGGGATGGTGTGGGTTATCGCATATTCTCGGGCCTAGTAGAGCGAGATGCAGACCTCCTCACGGAGCATCCGATCTCGATGGAATTTTTAATGCAATTTTTAAGAAAAATGAGATTTATACTTAGTAAATAAAATTTATTTTTATTAAATATATATATATATATATATATATATATATGAATATTATCAAAATACCTACTTTAAATATATTATATATATTCCATATTTTTTTTAAATCAAAAGAATCACAAATTTTATGAAACTACTGATACAAATCAATATAATTCCAATATTACACTAAAATACCATATACAATGAAATCTAGATTATATCCACTAGAATATTTCACTTTATAAAAATTAAAATTATGAAAACCCTAAAGACGACAATTAAATACTTGAGGTGTATTTTGAAAATATATCAAAACTATTTTTTATAAAACCCCCTCAAGTTATATTAATTTACAATAAAGACCCTAGTAAATATAGGCTAAAGCGGGACCAGTTCTCTTGAGCCTCAGGGAGCCGGAGAATATGGGTGCTTGCCTATCTAAGATAGATAACCTAAATAACGGTGTTATCAATACGGTAATTATCTTGGAAAAAGACACAAATCCTGTCGTCCATGTGCAGCAGTTACCGATAACATCAAAACTAAATCAGGACTTCAATTCTGTTTAAAAGTCTGACTCGGTTCTAGTCACGGTCAAATCTGAAAATAATTTGACTTGAATTCAATTCAAGTATAACTACAATACAACATGAATCCATTTATACCAGAATTCAATCTATATCAACATGACTCGACCGAACCGAACCATGGATATACTCTGATTACATGACTATCTATTTATATCCATTCCGTTTAATTGATATCATGGTTTCTACAAGTCTTCCATCTATAAAACAAAATAATACAATCAATACAAAAGAAATTACGGGGTTTTAAAGGGGTAGACTGGTACGGAATGTGTTAGAAGTGGCACGAGACGGTCACTTTAATACACCTAACCTAAATATCCATTGCTGTTGTACCGTGGCTTAATGGTTCCTTGTGCTTCGTATACCTTAGTCTCCGGAATAGTGGGACTCCTCTCGTATACACTGGCATATTCTGTACAAAGCTACAAACAACTGCGTTAACAGAACAAAAAGATTACAATATACCAGTTATATTCTTATCTGTCTATTCTTACCTATCTTTGGGACTTACCGAGCGATTGTTCGCTGACGACATTCCTTCTTTTCTTTCTTTGGAATGTTTTCAGATGGATTGGACTCTCAGGAGGTCGAGCCCAGTACCGAAGACTTGGAGCAGTTCGCCATTGAACCAAAGCTCTAGATACTTGTATATATTTTCTTTTCAGTTCATGCTATTGTTTAGACATTGCTTTCCATTTCTGTATTTACATTTTCAGTTGTACTTGTAAAGAAATGTTTAATAAATAAAAGTTGCCGTTCATTTACACTTCATGTCTTCTTGTGTATATTTACATTATATTGCTTAGTTACGCTTAGCGTGTTTACTTCTGAGAAAATATGTAGCGGGCCTCGTCGCGTCTTCTTACCCGTACACTGGGAAGTGGGTCGTGACAGCCCTCACTTCAATCCCTTTATATGTCTTTACATCTTACCTTCTGTGCATCGTCCATAGGCTAATTTGGTTTTTTTCCTTTCCTACCTTTCGGCACCCACCTAAGGTTTGGGAGAAGACTATCCAATAATCATAACAGGTATACTCTCCTAATGCAAGGAGCTTTCGCAACCTGAGAGAAGGTAAAGGGAAGAAACAACCGAATAATCCTACTCAATTTCTTCAGAACCTGTGGCCATTCTCGACTGAAGTAACTTCTTCGAGTTCGTATGTAACTATATAATAGTCGTTCCAAGCAATATGGATCATCGTAGTGATACGATGTGTTTTGAAGAAATGCAAAGGGTAGAGTATGAGTGGCAGGGATATGTGCGACTTTGTTGCGAATCAAGACAATCGGAAGCCCAAGGGTGTAAGAAGGTTTGGTTAAGTTGGTTCATGAGTTTTTAAGGTAAGTCATGTGTCGCTTTACCAGAGAGAGAGAAAAGAAACACTCAGCGTGCACTCTATCATAATTAGATTGGTTTTTACTTTATCTAATCAGGATGGCTTCCTTTGTTTCCTCGAATTCTCCTTCAAACCCTTAAAAGGAGAACTAGTTGGGATCATTTACACTTTATAAGTTCGCTAACCGTTCAGCCAGGCCAGTGTTAGTACTCCGAGGGAGGTCCCCCGTGCTTTCGCACGGACCCAATTAATAACTCCGTTTCCATAGAAGTGTAATCTCGTTAACACTTTCTAAACACCTAATAGGTTAGCTAATTGTGAAGTGAAAAATCTTCCGAGGAGTAATACATACTCATCAATGGGAATCGGGACCCAACTATCATTGAGCCGACCAAAATTACCACACTCCAGAAGGTATGCACATGCCTGGAAAGTTTCCCATATGTTTGAAACTCCTGATATGGATTTTACCCCAAGCGTCTTATGACCTTAACAAGGTCAAAATATTATAAGTCGCAAGTCAAGTTCAACCCGTCATTATCCTGGATTGATCTAAACCCACCCGCATGTGCCCTTGACAAGGTCAAAATGACCGTGCGACTGTCCTAGATAATCGCATCACTATACAGCAGAAAAGCATTACACAACTACAAAACACTACGCCTTAACAAGGTCAAAACACGCAGCAAGAATACTAAGCAATACTAATTTGAAATGACGGAGGGCTACGGCTGGTTTTTGGCGAAAAACCTTTAACGTAATGAACTTGATATCGTTGAAGGAACTCGAGTGGCTTTTAAATGGAGTGGTTTAAGCTCCGTTTTTTAAAACTAGTAACATAAACATTTGCTTAAGAGCGAACTCCCAGTGAAGAGATCAAGGCTCTTCCCACATAGAATGAGGTGCAGGATATTTCTAACCAAATACCTCTATGCAAAGCAAAAGAATACGACTATGAGTTTTGAAGAAAACCGAGTAGTTTTAAAATTGGTTCCGACAACATCATTTAGGTTTATTTCCCTTGCATTATATCGATAATGCGTTCCTATCATTTTAAGTTTCCAAGCCATAAAAGAAACAACTAAAATAACTTGCTTTTTATATGCCATCTGCATTCGCCATAGGGCTCCGTCATGCACCGTTAAATTACTTAACTAACGACAGAGCGGGGGCAGAACTAGTGCGGATGCAAAACATATAGAAGTATATTATATATATATATATATATATATATATATATATATATATATATATATCGCAGGCAGATAATAGTCTTCACGGGCAGATAAAAATCATCACAAGCATGCGAACAACAATATGGAATAGCGGATAATCTAGGAGTCCCACGTTTCATTTGAGCCGTAAATGAGATGCGACGTTCTCCGGTCGTGTAGATAGCTAGTGCAATGAAGATCCTAGACCCCTACGAGTGTGGCAAGTTACCCGCCAATCCCTAAAGTGAGGCAACCCCAATCAACAAAGTGAATGGGCCACCCAGCACTTCACGTAATTCGGTAACTTGAGCACCCCTGCGTGGGTCAACCTATATCCCCTATGAGTGCAGCAAATAGCCCGCTAATTCTATAGTAAGGCCCTCCCGGTCTCAACGCCATGATATACAGGCCCGTTGCCCTCTAGAACTTGGTTATTCGAGCACTCCTTCGCGGGGTAATCCTAGTACAGAAAAAAATATATACAACAGTGACATCGACCTTTACCCGGTCTTGTCCCAATAAAAGAATATACAAACTGGCAGAAACGGCAGTCTACATGTCGGACGCTCGCCCCGCAATAACGAATATACAAATGAATCTGAACTGTACATCTAACATTGCACACAAGGCTATCCATCACGACAATACATCCATAACATCAGTGCAACACAGAACATCAACGTGAATATCATGTTCGTAAGTCTGATTGTACATATAGCAACTAGTCGGATTGTACTGCACTATGATATTCACGGTCACAAAAACTAACAAACGCACTGAAAATCATGAATTCAAAATTTCAATCGATTAAAACTTTCTGCATTGGCACCAAGCATAAACCAGTACTTAAACAAATCTGGACCAAAACCAAATATCCCAAAAATCACATTTCTATGATATAGAGCACCGGAAAAATTTTGGGGCACAACGGCCAACTTTTAACTGCAGAACCGCGGCCAAAAGGCATGTTTGGCGGCGGTTCCGCGGCCAAATTTTGGGCTTTTGTGCCCAAAATTTTTCCTGGTCACTAATTTTGCTTGTACATAATTTTAAGGCAATCTGAACAATTTTTTGAAAAAATTTAAAATTCGAACAGCAAGCGTGCATTTGGAAATGCGATTCGGAAAATTCCGTCAATCGAAACTCTAAACAGGTGAAAACTAGCTAGTTAAGGTTTATGAAGTGGCTCTGATACCATGTTGGGTTTCGGTGCCCGCGCTGCCGAGGCCGCGGTCGAGGCGGAAGCGAAAACAAAAACTTTTACGAGCACCAATCACCCGTAAAACCCAGGATACGGTCCAATAACCTAAACTAGCTAACTAAGAGTGCAAGGGTTGAGAAACTACAACTTTTGTCGCGTGTCCACCTAATTGTGGAAGACCCCTCCAAGCTCGTAGCCGCCGGGATTGTGCTTGAAAATCAACCACCCTCGCCGAAGACAATCCACCTGAGAGAAACCGGAGGAGGTTTTAACCGATGATCCATACTTGCTAGGTGTGGATAGTCGGTGATGTAAGAATACTTCACTAAAAATTTCTGTCTAGAATCTATACTCAAGTGAGAGCAAGATGAAAAAGGAGAAGGAAGTGAGAAAGCAACCATGAAGCATGAAGCTCATCATGTGAAGCAAAAAGAAAATGAAGTATCAAGTGTAAAGAATGATGATGGCTTGCCTTTTTACAACCATGGTTCAATAGTGAACACAAATGATTTTACCAATATAAAATCCCCAAGCCATACATTTCTACATGCTATGAACCATGCTTCATAACTCCTCACTTTCCACCTCATTTCTATTTAATTCTGAAAAGAAAATCAAATAAGACGTGTCCTTCATCTAGAAGCATTCCCGTATAAATACGGAATACTTCACCCGGTATACGTATCGCTACATATACGCATATCCGTATAAAAATACGGATAGCAACAAAGAGAGAAAATGAATAGTGAACAATAATACAAAAATATATGTATCAAAATACATATATAAATTATTAAATCAAAACCTAATTTAATAATCCGGCTTAATCTTAAGCCGGCTAGTATTATCAATCGTCCGATTAAAGTCTGTATATCCCATACACGTATTTAATCGGACCCCTACATGTACCAACGTACGGCTCCTACATCTGTCTTCTAAACCGGGAAAACCCTCTGTGTGGGACTCTAAAGACTCGACAATACGCTGGCAGTGGGTTTAACCATAAGCATGTCAGCAGCACTAGCTGTACGTAATGGCTACCCATTTACTTGTCGAAAGGGGGGTCGACAATCAAGTGCATCCTTATCCTACTGAGCCTGAATGTGACAATCTCCGTACAGTCCGGTCTCTTTGTCAAAGAGTATCGCATATCGGGTCTAGGGGTGGATAATATCAGACACCTACTAACCCGATAAGTCGTGTCTGAGTCAAGCTCATCACCAACAAAGATACTACTGATCAACTATCAGTAAATCTCATCCACCGTGGCCATAGATTTCTGGTGATAGTCAACTGAACACAGCGCGGCATCGACTCTTAATACCAGGAGAGACGAATCCCTGACAGTCGACCACTGCCTCCATATGGCTCAGGACTGTACCAAACTAAAACATGTTTGCATGACTCCTTTAAGCCGTGGTAGGGTAGTAAACAAAGTACAGTAAGAACTCACACGAGAAAATGAGGACTTCATGTCAAAAGACTAACATGTACTCATGCCACCTAAGAACTTCCATCTGATAGATATAATACCATCTAGAAGTTCTCGGTGAGTCCGTCCAGTGTACTCACCTCCAGTGAGCACCTGTATACTATCTTAGGTGACACAACACCAATGGCTTGTGAGACCGGCCACCGCCCTTCGTTGGGGTCTAGAAATGTATACACTAGTCTACTCCGAAATATCGATGCTCAGTCTCGATACTCTCCCGACTAGGGACATTTTAGGATGTGCTTATGGACAACCCAGCTCCCACATATATAATCACCATCGTAATGCTGGTTGTCAAGCAACAATCCTTCAGGCTTCATCAATGATGAAGACAAACCAGATAGTATACTATCATCTCGAGTAAGATGTTATACCTGTATAAGTCCTCCCTCAATTATCATAATCGCCTACTTGTGATCACAATAATTTCTTTGAGGGCACTATATCCATCACAAGCATCTCGATACGTAGCAAGCAATCTCTCTTTTCATTCCTTCCCACCAAAAATGGTGCCACAAATCTCTATACATCTTCGTACCTCCCGAATATACTGAATACGCGGAACTATGAGCTTCCTTCATGACTTCTTCATGAACATCACCTTTAGGCACACAAAAACGACTTCCGCATTTTAACGAGCCATCTTCATGAATCAACAAATCTGTTAGAAGTCCCGCTTCCACTTATCCTTAAAATTTCTGCAATCTAGGATCGTGCGACTGTGCTGCCTTAATACTATCAATCAAGGATGACTGTACTTGCAACTGTATCAACTGTCTCGAAGAATCTGGTAGTACGATATCCAACTCGAATTTTTGAAGACAATTATAATCTCCTTCTGTACAGTCAATATCCGTATCGATGGCAACCGACTTAAAGCATCCGGCACTATATTAACTTTCCCCGGATGGTATTTTAGATCAAGATCATAGTCAGCCATCAGCTCTAACCACCTACGCTGCCTTATATTGAGCTCTTTCTGTGTGAACTAGTACTTTAGGCTCCTGTGATTAGTAAATATTTCTACCCTTTCGTCCAATAAGTAGCGCCTCTAAATTTTCAGCGCAAAAATCAATGCTGCTAGCTCCAAGTCATGAGTTGGATAGTTCTTCTCATGAGTCTTCAATTTCCTCGACGCGAAAGCTATAACCTTCCCATACTGTATTAGAATACATCCCAAGCCTTTCCCAGATGCGTCGCAGTGAATAACTAGTCCTCTGGAACCATCTGGCACTGTTAAAATAGGAGCGGTGGTTAATATCTGTTTCAGCGCTTCAAAAGCCGACGCATACTTCTCAGTCTATACGAATGGTACCTCTTTTTGTGTTAACTTGGTCAATGGTTCTGCTATTCGAGCTAAGTTCTCCACAAACCTTCTATGGTATCCAGCCAGTCCAAGGAAACTTTTGATCTCCCCCGCATTCTTTAGAATTGGCCAATCATGAACAGCTGCAATCTTTTCGGGGACAGCTGCAATCCCATCTCCGGATGCAACATGACCTAAGAACTTCACTTCTTCGAGCCAAAACTCGCACTTGCTCATCTTAGCATATAACTTTTCTTGTCTCAACATTTGCAGTGCGATCATCAAGTGTTCTTCATGCTTTTTTTTGCTCCTCGAATAGACCAGAATATCATCAATGAAAACAACCACGAACTGATCTAGAAATGGTGAAAAGAACTGGTTCATCAAATCCATAAATATTGCCGGTGCGTTAATACTCCAAATGGCATCACTAAGTACTCGTAATGCCCATATCGAGTTTGGAACGTCGTCTTGCAAATGTCTTTTTCTTTCACCCGAACTTGATGATACCCTGATCGCAAATCCAACTTTGAGAATACTCTCGCGCTACTGAGTTGATCGAATAATTCTTCGATGTGAGGGATTGGGTACTTATTCTTAATATTCACCTGATTTAACTCTCGATAATCAATGCACATCCTCCGCGTGCCATCTTTCTTCTTGACTAGAAGAGCTGGAGATCTCCATGGTGAACCGCTGCTGCGAGTCCAACCCTTCTTTAGTAATTCAGTAATTTGTTTCTTAACCTCTTCCAGTTCTACCAGTGCCATCGGATAATAAGTCTTTGAAATTGGCGCTTGTTCATATCAGATTTTTGCATTTTTATACCACCCATTCTTGATCACATTGCATATAGGTAGGTACTCTTGATCCGTATTTGCTAAATAATTGCAGATTACAGGTTCTCAGCTCTAAGTAGTGAAATTCATGAAAAAGCGAAACAAATTCAGGACTTCCGCCAACGACAGATAAATACGGGTCTCCGCACACTATCCGTATTATGCCGCCTACCGGTTCAAGGGACAAAATGGCAAATAATTGGTCATTTTCATGCACAAAGCACAAGGACAGCACAAGATCCAAGACTTCTACGTGGAGCTCAAGAAAATCAAGGCAAAAAGTCTATATCAATTCACCTTTTTGAACTGCTGAAAATCTGGAAGAAAACTGAAGAGCTTTTGAGTAACTAAGTGTACCAAAAAGAAAATAAAAGCAACATGGAGGAGCCCTGAGAAAATGAAGCCCCAATTCCACCACATGGCCGCGGAACCGTGGCAAACATGGCACTTAGGCCGCGGATCCGCGGCCGAGTCAGCTCAGTACAGACTCATTTTTTAGGGATAGTTCCGTAACTTCATTTTGGGCCAGATTGTATCCCCAGGGTTTCAGTTTACTGCCTATAAATAGCCCAGTGCAAAACCAAGTGAAATGTGCTTTTCTTCGTATTAGATTTTAGAATTAGATTTTGTAGTTCTTCTTCCTCTTTTCATCTTTCTCCATCAAAACTTGTAGTGAGCTTTATGAGTGATGAATAAAAGAAGAGTTCTTTTCTTTAACATGCTTGTCTTGTAATTTTGTTCTATTATCTTGCTTGTAATTTTCATTTGCTAATCTAGTTGTTGTTATTTTGTTGTTTGCTTTCTTTGTTCTTCTATTTCTCTTTATCTTTACAATCATGATACTTGAGTATGATCCTTACCAAAGTGAGGTCTCAAATAGCTAGTTGTGATTTTCTAACCCCTTTCTTTCTATCTTCCTCCTTTGTTTCATTTTCTTTTTCTTATTAATGGGTGGGTAGTTTCTCACTTGTTAGGGTAGGATAAGGAATGTTTGAGAGAAGAAAATCTCTCTCACTCTTTTCTTGCCTAACATCTTAATTCGGACTCCCGTTAATTGAACCACAATCCGCTCCCTACGGCACCCTATCCTATATGATAGCGGTGATTCCTTAGCGAGACCGGTTGTGGTTGAATTAACCGGAGGTTAAGGCTAAGAGCCAAGAACGGACGGATAAGGACTAAAAGGAAGAAACTAAGCGTTGGAAAGCCTAACTTATACTCGCAAGTTTCCTTCCTAGTCGTGCTAATCCCCGTTGTTGCCGATTACCGTAACACCGATATTAAGAGTGGCAACGAAAGAAGTGAGCGACTCATAACTCAAACTAACCTAATCCTAACCCTAACAAGCTCTCTTTATACATATTTTAGCATATAGTTAATCTCAAACAAACCTGGACATTTGGACTTAACTCGTTAAAACACATAGAAAAAGATTCCCATCTCCTTGCGGACGACCCATACTCAACCGGCTAGCTACCAAGCAAAACCGTCTTGATTGTGGTAATTAACTAAGCACGCAAAAACTTGAACAATCAAATGGCGTCGTTGCCGGGGAGACGGTAGTTTATTTCTTTGTGTAATTTAGGGTTAATTTGTGAATATACATATAACCAAAAACAAATATATATATATATATATATATATTTATATATATATTGTAAAAATCATCTTGTTATTTTTGATTAGTTTTTGTGCAAGTGTGCAGGATAGGAAGAAGGTCAAGTTCAGTGCCAAAGTCGTGTGGAGTTAGACCCATATCTCGCGGCTACACCACGGCGGATCAAGACGGAACCACGGGTTGCTGTAAAATTCTGGAGCAAACTCAGTGACCAAATCAAAATTCAGGGGCTCTAAACAAAAAAAGGAGACTTCACTTAGCACAGAGAAGAAATTAGAAGGTCCAAATCTACTGTTCAGCCGTGGAACCGCGGCAGAAGCACCAGTTTGACCGCGGAACCGCGGTCAAAGGGTGACGTCAGCACCCAAAACTCTTTGTGAGTATTCCATTTCTTTTCCCATCTCCTCTGAACTCCACTGAACTATTCTTTCTGCAGCATTCTTTGCATAAACTCTCTTCCCCTCTCCAATAAACTGTTTTTGTGCAGGATTCTTTGCACCGCCGCCAAATAAATTTTTTTGCAAGTGTTTTAAATTTTTGTTTGTTACTGTTTTGCATAAATAATACGGACTTTAAGGGGCTATAACACCAATTCAGATTGGGTAGGGATTTTATCACCCTTCCTAAGACCTCAAAAATCACTAAAAGCATACGCATTACTCTTGAGCTGAATTAAAAAATATCTAGACTCAGCCAACTAAGGCATTCGATCATTTATCTAAACTTGACTTTGTGGTGCCTAGTCCAGACAAGTAAGAAAGGTAATTTTCAAAGGCCCGTCTCACGGTGATTCGTGAGCGGAACCCTCCTTTCCTCACTTGTGCTTACCTGGCCACAATTGGCAGTGAAGAGACGGTTTGAGGGTTATCTCACAACTTGTCACTTTGGAACGGTTAGGAGCAGTCTAGTGGACTTTGAAGACCATAGTTCTAGGTATGATTGTACATGTTTTGACTGTGATTGTTTGAAATAGTGCCGTAAGTCCGTACCTATTTTTGCAAAACTTTTTCTAAAAAAAACAACAAAAAAAAAACTTTTATAAAAACTTGCCCCTTTGTCGCAAGAATCCCAAGTTTCACATTCTACGCTTTCATCCGCATTTCTCTATTGACGTTTTCTTACCCTCACATTCTACGCTTTAACTATACTAAACTCGTTTACTGTATGTCCGGTTGGACTCGGGACACTAGTTCCCGTCTAGTCCGCGTTTCGTTAGTCGCTACCGACTACGCGATCGACTCAGACGTCAAAACTCTCTCCATGCCTCTTTCACCTTTACCTTTGCCGGCCAACTCCGACGTTGACCGGGATTCTGTTCATACATCCTCACCTTCACCATCATCATCACCAAATTCTTCTTATGAGATGTCAGGATTTTCTCCTAACATCCTTTTACCTCCCCCGGGACCGATTCCACCTCATCTGGGTGCGAATAACCCGCAACCACCTCCTGTTGAAGCGCCACAGGGAATTGCGCTCCAGAATCTTTTCTATCCTACCTGCTCTGCACTTCCTACCTGTCTTTCACTTTCGCCGGCCAATGGGGATAATTTTAAAATTAAGCCCCACTTCATCAACATATTGCCCAAATTTCATGGGCTGGAATCCGAAGATGCTTACATCTTCATCAACAAGTTCCAGAACGTATGTGCAATGATGAAGACAACCCAACTGTCCGACGATGCTAAACGGCTATGAGTCATTCCTTTCACTCTGTGTGACCTTGCTGAGAAGTGGCTGTATAGCACCGCATCGCATTCCATAACCAGTTTGGATGAGTTTGTAAAAGCATTTCTTAAAAAGTTCTACCCGAATCACAAGATCGCGAGAATCCGAAACGAAATCAACTAATTTTCCCAGCTTCTTAAAGAACCTTTTTGGAAGTGCTTTGACCGATACAAAGACCTTCTTGTTCAGTGCCCTCATCACGGTATTGAGAGATGGCAACTTTTCCAGACCTTATATGAGGGCTTGGATCCAGCAACTAAGCAGTTGTTGGAAACTATTTGTCAAGGACACTTCCTATCCAAATCTGACGAGGAAGCTTGGCAATTTTTCGACGATCTTGCTGAACAGACGCTTCAGTGGGAAAGCACACGACCGAACACTTCTACTTCTTCTACTTCTTTCGGTCTCTCTAGGGCAGGCGTTCATCAACTTGATATCTCAATTGCAATGAAGGCCGAGATGGCAGCAATCACACGAAAACTAGAAGCAATTGAGAGCAAATTCTCATCTCCTTCTCCTGTCCCTGCTCTTCTCCCTCGTACCATCTGCGCTTGTTGTTCTGACTCATCACATTTGACCAAAGAGTGTCCTTACAACCTACCTGCTCAAGGACAGGATCAGGTCAATGCTGTATTTCAGCAAAGACTAAGAAATGATCCATACTCTTCCACTTACAATCCTGGTTGGAGGAACCACCCCAATTTCGCCTGGAATCAGAACCAGTATCAATTCCAAGGCCACAACAACTTCCAGAGGCCTCCTCCTCCTCAACAACAAGCTCAACAACAAACTCAACATCAATTTCAGCAGCCCTTCCAACCCCAACCTTTTCAAAATCCGACGAACAACTTTGCACCGAACAATTCTTTTCCTCAAAACAACTTTGTTCCGTCAAACAACGATAAGGTTTCCTCTCTAGAACAGAGTCTGGAGGCATTTGTAAAGCAATCAACTCAATCCACCGCCAACATCCGGTCCTCTATTCAGTCTTTGGTGCAACACACTGCTGTACACGGGCAAAGCATCAAAACTATCGAATCCCAGAATGCACAACTGAATGCGGCTTTAAGCGAGCGAGAGAAAGGGAAGCTTCCATCTCAACCACTCCCAAATCCTGGCACCCACATAATGTACATGTTGCTCTTAAACAACAGAACCATAATGTGAGTGCCATGACTACGTTGAGATCAGGAAGGATGCTGCACAACAACGTCGGCACAGATGATGACACCCCGGCCGCTTCTTCTTCTTCTGAGCCTGTTCTCCATTCTTCAAAAGGCTCTTCATCTTCTGCTGCTCCAAATGGACCCACATCTCACTCCACGAAAACTCTAGCTCTGGGATCCGTTCCAACTCCACAATCTCCTCCATAAGCATTGGACTCAACCAATTTCAAAAACGTTCCATTTCCAAACCGGTTGAGGTCCAATAAACAAAGTCCACAAATAGAGAAGATTCTGGAGTTGTTTAAACAGGTTAACATTAACATTCCCCTCTTAGATGCAGTCCAACAAGTTCCTTCCTACGCAAAAATCTTGAAGGACTTGTGCACTAAGAAGAGGAAATCTCAGGTACCCAAGAAAATTTTCTTAGCTAGTGCCGTGAGTGATGCTCTAACCCAATCTTTACCTAAAAAACGGAAGGACCCTGGCTGCCCTACGATTTCAATCACCATTGGGGATAAGAACATCAACCGCGCACTTTTGGATCTTGGTGCCAGTGTTAACCTGCTTCCGTACTCAGTATATGAACAACTAGGTGTAGGAGAGCTGAAAACCACACATTGTACTCTTCAAATGGTCGACCGATCTATCACCCATCCTAGGGGTGAGCTAGAGAATGTGTTAATAAAGGTAGGGGACTTCATATTCCCCGTTGACTTTATTGTTTTAGACACACATCCTGTAGCTAACCCCTGGAATCAAATTCCGGTGATACTCGGTCGCCCATTCCTTGCAACCTCAAATGCTGTGATCAATTGTCGAAATGGTTCGATGAACCTATCTTTTGGAAACATGACAATTGAACTCAACATTTTTAGGTTGGGGAATCTGCCCTCCGAACCTAATGCTCATATACTAGACGTTTGTTCGATCCAGGAGATCACCCCAGAGGACTGTGAATTCGAGGAGTTTTTATTCAATCACAGCAATCTTGACGCCACTAGTGCGTTCCTCTTTGAACCTGCTGCTGCTTCTGCTCCCGACAGTGATTATGAGTGTTTCACTTTCTCGAACGATCTTGGCTTGTTGCCACCCGAGCTTGATTCCTTTGAATTTTCGGATGCGTTAGCTGAACCATCCAACTCGCTCGCTTACACCCATTTTGAGCCTTTGTTAGAATCCTTTGAGTTCGAGACATTTTCGCTGATCTTGCCTTCAATCGTTTCACCTCCAACGCTCGAACTCAAGCCGTTGCCATCTCACCTCAAGTATGCTTACTTAGGTGAGAACACGACCCTCCCTGTCATCATCTCGGCTTCTCTAGCTCCAGAGCAGGAGAAAGCCCTTCTTACGGTCTTGCAAAGCAATCGGCAAGCTTTTGGCTGGTCAATGGTGGACATCAAGGGGATTAATCCCCTGATCGTTGAACATCATATTCATATGATGAATGATGCCAAACAAGCCCAGGATCTACAAAGACGACTTAATCCAGTCATGAAGGAGGCTGTGAAAAAAGAGATCGTCAAATGTCTTGATAGTGGTATCATTTACCCTATCTCTGATAGCCAGTGGGTCAGCCCCATTCACGTTGTCCCCAAGAAGTCGGGCATAACGGTCATCACCAACGAGGTGAATGAGTTAATCCCTTCTCGCACCAAAACTGGGTGGCGAGTATGCATTGATTATAGAAAACTCAACGCCGCAACGCGGAAGGACCACTTTCCACTACCATTCATCGACCAAATCTAGAACGATTGGCTGGACACGAGTACTACTGCTTTCTGGATGGCTACTCCGGCTATAACCAGATTCCCATTGCCGAAAAGGACTAGGACAAAACCACGTTCACCTGTCCTTTCGGCATGTTTGTATATCGCCGCATGCCCTTTGGGTTATGCAATGTGCTCGCTACCTTCCAGCGGTGTATGATGGGAATTTTCCCAGACATGGTGGAGAAATTCTTGGAGATATTCATGGACGATTTCTCCATTTTCGGCGATTCCTTTGACGAGTGTTCGCAGCATCTCGACGCTGTCCTTACCCGATGTAAGGACAAAAACCTAACGTTGAACTGGGAGAAGTGCCACTTCATGGTACGCGAAGGTATTGTCTTGGGGCATATCATCTCGCAAAATGGCATTGAGGTGGATAAAGCGAAGATTGGGGTCATTTCCAATCTCCCTCCTCCCAAATGCGTCTGAGACATCCATGTTTTTCTTGGCCGCGCCGATTTTTATAGAAGGTTTATCAAGGATTTTAGCAAGATTGCTAGACCCTTGACTCTTCTGCTGGCCAAGGACACTACATTTGACTTCAACTCAAGCTGTGTGACAGCGTTCGAATCGATGAAAAGCTCACTCACTTCTGCTCCTGTTCTTTCTTCTCCTGACTGGACGTATCCATTTGAGATTATGTGTGATGCATCTGACTTTGCCATCGGTGCGGTCCTAAGACAGCACATCGATAAGATGCCGCACGTAATCTACTATGCTAGCCGAACCCTGAACGATGCCCAACTGAATTACACAACAACCGAGAAGGAATTCTTGGCTGTTGTGTTTGCATTAGAAAAATTCAGGCCTTACTTGATCGGCTCTCCAGTCATTGTCTATACGGACCATTCTGCTCTACGCCATCTTTTTGCGAAGAAGGATGCAAAATCTCGGTTGATACATTGGATCCTCTTACTTCAAGAGTTTGACCTTGTCATCAAGGACAAAAGAGGATGTGAAAACATAGTGGCCGACCATCTTTCACGACTCCCTTCTTCGCCGACACTTCCACTTCCAATCAACAACAACAACAACAACAACTGAGCCTTTTATCCTAAGCATATGGGGTAGGCTACATGAACCAACATGAGAATCACGCCGGGTCCAGCACATGAATCCTCTGCCTCCACTCACTCCTATCGAACAATATACTTTCATTGAGTCCTTTGGCAACCATATCATTTCGTATCACCTCCATCCATGTTTTCTTCGGTCTCCCTTTTGCCCTTTTGCCATTGCCCATATCGAGGGTATCTATTCATCGGACCGGTGCTTTGCCATTGCCCATATCGAGGGTATCCATCCATGTTTTCCTATTTGGCAACATGATTACTACCGAACGAATGGACAAGTCAGGACAGACTTTGATTCTTATCCTAAGTAAAACACTTTTACCGGGACGAACCTTATCTGTTCAAGTACTGTCCCGACCAGATTATTCGTCGGCGTGTGCCTGATAATGAGTTCAAGAGTGTGCTGTCATTTTGCCACGATCAAGCGTGTGGCGGGCATCTTGTCCCTAGAAAGACAGCCGAGAAGATCTTGCAGTGTGGCTCATACTGGCCACAACTCTTCAAAGACGCTCATGATTACTGCAAGACTTGCTTCCGGTGCCAACACTTGGGCCGGATATCCAGGAGGAACAAAATGCCGCTCCAACCAATCTTGGTTGTCGAGATTTTCGATGTTTGGGGTATTGACTTCATGGGGCCATTTCCCAGCTCTTTTGGGAACCTGTATATTCTTGTAGTTGTTGATTACGTCTCTAAATGGGTCGAGGCTGTGCCCAGCCGGACTAACGACAACAAGGTTGTCGTTAGATTCCTTAAGGAAAACATCTTTTCCCGGTTTGGACACCCCCACGCGATCATCAGTGATAATGGAACACATTTCTGTAATAGGACTTTCGAGGCCTTGATGCGGAAATACTCCATTAAGCATAAGCTATCCACGCCCTACTACCCCCAAACATGTGGGCAAGCCGAAGTGTTTAATCGGCAAATCAAACAGATTTTGGAGAAAACGGTTTCCAAGAACCGTAAAGATTGGTCTTTAAAACTCACTGATGCCCTTTGGGCATTTCGAACTGCTTATAAGACTGATCTTGGCATGTCTCCTTATCGGCTTGTTTACGGGAAGGCTTGCCACCTTCCAGTGGAAATCGAGCATCGCGCATTTTGGGCGATCAAAGAGCTGAATCTATCTTTTGAAGATGCGGGCAGCCATCGGAAGTTGCAGCTCAACGAATTGAACGAGCTTCGGCATGAAGCTTATGAAAACGCGGTTGTCGTTAAGAACCGAACGAAGGTATTTCATGATAAACACCTTATGCACAAAACTTTCGCACCTGGTCAACAGATACTTCTTTACGACACCCGACTACATTTCCATCCTGGGAAGCTCAGATCTCGCTGGAAAGGACCATTCTTTGTGCGGACTATATATCCGCACGGCGCGGTGAATTTGGAAAATCCATAGGACGGTTCACTATTCAAACTGAACGGACACAGGTTAAAACCGTTCCTCACCGCAGACCCATCGGAGGAGCTCTTGATTTTGCAGGAGCCGGTTTACATTTGACTCATCTTCCTCCGCCTACCCCCAAATTTCTGTAATCCAGCCATAAACAGTGGAAAGACTGTTTTAAATAAGTTTGGGGGTATGTATATACCATTTTCCCACTTGTAATTATTTATAATAATATAAAAATAATAAAATAAAAAAAAATAAAAGTAGGGGTATTTTTGTAAATATACAGAACCCTAAACAAAATAATATAAAACAAAATTTTTTCATTCTTTTTTTTAATTAATTTTTCTTTTTGGGGGGCTTTTGTATATATAACCAAACATGCCCTATAAATACATCTCATCCCCTCTCTGAAATTCTCGAGCCCTCATTCTCACCCTAAAACAAAACCCTAGCCGCCTCTGGAGTTTGCACCACCGATCTCACCATGTCGCCGTGCTTACGCCGCCGGAGTCCCACTACAGCCGCGCAATCGCCGCCCCCTAGCCGCTTCACCCTCTGAAAATTTCATAGGAGGTTTGAAACAATTTTTTCCTCTCTGTCAATTTCCTATTTTTTGCATTTGTTCTCTGTAATGGCCCCTACCCTGGAATTTGAAAGGGATTTCTCCCAATTGTTTGCGCATAATGTTTACGGTAGTTATTTCGGTGACGAAATCCGAAAGCGCGGATGGAACTCTTTGTTATTTAATCATCCGAACGCATTTGCGCTTCCGGATCTTGTTGCCCGTTTTTATGAATGTATGGAGGAGGGGTGTTTAGCACAACACGGGTACATTCAATTACTGTAGGGGGATCGGGAAATTTTAATCGATAGGGACTTCATTCACGAAGTCACCTTAATACCACGACCCCCCATTCACGATCAACCCCTGGACTGTTCTAAAGAGCCCAGAAAGGGCATTCAAGCTTGCATGCTTTTTGCGAACGTTTTAACTGTGTGCCGTTGGTCACAAAACAATATTTTCGGAAGTTCGCACAACATAATATTTTTTACACCATCCCTACATATAGTACACACATTGATGACTCGAAACCCTAGTTACGACATGTGCACTGTGTTTGTTCCCGCCAAAATTTTGGCTCAAAACCTGTTCCGTATAAAATAATAACAATAAAAGAAAAATAAATATATAAATAAATAAATAATAAAGGAGAAAATCTCCCTTTCAGAGCAAACCTCTGTTCAAATCCTAAGGCGGGAAATGAAGCAATGCTTCTGTTTCCCCCAATCAGAGCAAAGCTCTGTTTTAAAAGATAATAAAAATCAAATTTTAAAATAAAGAAGCAACGCTTCAGCTGATTTGCGCTCTGCGCTGCGCGACACGTGTCAGCGCAGTTGTGCTGCGCTCTGCGCTGCGCTGCGCGACACGTGTCAGCGCAGTTGTGCTAGCATAGTTGCGCTGCGTTCTGCGCTGCGTGACACGTGTTGTGCCAGCACTAAAACAGAAAAATTCTGGAAAGATCTTTCTCAATCTTGTTTAAAAAACAAGAAGATTGCCTTCTGTAAAACAGAAGCCCTTCGATCAAAGATCCAACGGTGGGGAAAAATCCCCAAATCACTCAAAGAAAGATCTCTTTAACTGATTCAACAAATCATTTGGCACTATAAAAAGGCGCCTAGACTCCAAGTCTAAAACACACAGAAACACAGAGAGACACAGAACTCCTAAAAGAAAGTTTGAGAAGAAATCAGAAAGAAAAGAAGGTAAACCTTTGAAAAGAAGAATTTCTTATGAAAAGATCAATGATCTAAGAACAAGATCAAGATCTTAAAATAAAAAGAAAAAGATCAAATAATAAAAAATAAGAAGTAGTATACTTCTTTATTAGATCATTTGATCTACACAAAGGCACTGCCTTTTTTATGAACCAATGGTTCTTGAAAATTCGAGGTAAAACCTCTCTGGCAAAAGAAACAAGAACTTGTTTTCTTTAATCCAAATTTTAAAATAGTGTCTTGCGCTTGTAAATCTGCACTGTTGCGCTCTTGGGTTGGCGCAAGCTACTAGAGAGCGCCACGTGTCAGCTCCAGAACAACTTGCGCTATGCGCTTTTAAAAATAGAGCACCGCTCTCTTGGTTTGGCACACTGCACCAGAGTGCGCCACGTGTCAGCAGCGCAATAGCGCAGTGCACTGCGCTTGCGCTCACCAGAGCATGACACGTGTCACCCCCACATGAGTTTGCGCCTTGCGCTCCTCAATTGGCGCAAAGTGCCTGACAAGCCATGTGGGGCACTGTTAGAACATTTAATGCAGCGCATTATTAAAGGGCAAAGCCCAATTAAGAGGTCCAATAGACCAAAACAAATGCTCTGCATTATTAAAGAAAAGGGGCAGAGCCCAAGCCAAGACCTAACAGGCCAACTACAAATAAAAAAATGTTTGAACATCTTCAACTGGACTTAGCCCAATTCTATCCGTAAGTCCTCAAATTAAATTGACTGAGCACGGCTGCTCTTTTAAATCAATTTACATCCGGTTCAAAGGTACATCTCTGAACTCCTTTGACATCTGTCGTTGTAATCCTTCAACGTCGTCAGAGAGGTGACGGGTCCCGACAACCACACATCGATACGGACTGTGGGGTCCTTACACTCATGGACTTAAGCGTCCTTAAACCAACCTATGGACTTAAGCGTTCTTAAACCAACTCTCGGACTTAAGCGTCCTTAAACCAATGGACCCCCATGTCCCTAAACTGGAACATGGACTACTATGCCCCTAAACTGGAACAATAGAGCCCCCAAATGCTCTTTTGTCGGATCTAAACGATCCCGTTTGAGTTGATCTTAGCCTCAAATATGGCTAACGTATCCTTAAACCCTCGAACAGACTTTAGTCCCAAATTGGACTATAGACCCCTCCTACCAACTTTGGTTTAAGGGTACATCTCTGAACTCCTCTGACATCTGTCGTTGTAATCCTTCAACGTCATTAGAGAGGTGACGGGTCCCGACGGCCATACATCCAATGGACCACTATGTCCCTAAACTGGAACAATAGAGAGCCAATTGCTTTCCTGTTGGATCTAAACGATCCCGTTAAGTTGATCTTAGTCTGGAAATTAGACTAACGTATCCTTAACAAATGTTTAAGTTGATCTTAGTCTCAAATATGGCTAACGTATCCTTAAACCAAAACCCCAAAACCAAATCTAAGAAAATACGGATTTGGACTAATCCACGTCCTACGGGTGACGACATAACTTAGTCTCCGTATACAATCCACGGGCAACCACAAACAAAATAAACACCCACAACACGAAGTGACCAGCTGGAGAAGGAGAAAGTTGTTACTGCGATGCGGTAGCGTAATTAACTGCAGGGGCTTGCGCCTGCAGGGAAGAGCGTCCCCACAATCAAAAACCCCTCAGATGAGGGGGAATCTGACGAAGTCTGCTACATCGGCCGCATCCGTCTAAACCTCCGATACACGGTGCCATAAATCAACTTGGCATCTTCGGAGAGGTGGACGGATAAAACCAAATAGCATCTGCCCCGAATCTCAGGCAAGACGTCCACGTCTCGGCCGCCGTTCGGAGGGGAACAGATTCTGGCACGCCCGGCGGGAATTTTTCCTCTTTCCACTCCACACTTCGTGTGTCATGTTCGTGAACCAATCGCGGTTTGTTAATGGCTGCCTGTGGATTCAAGGTACTTAGATTTGGTGTCTTATCCCGTGCATAAAACAGAAGATCGATGGCTTCAAACTGCACTGCCTGCAACTGCTACTCTCGCTCCGTCCCTGCTGGAGGAGTGACTTACGGGCCCCAAGCGGCCTCTCTTTTCAAGATGCCAGTGGAGCAGGTAACTCAAGCCACCACTGGACTATTCTTCGGGACCATGCTCCCACCGATGAGCTTCAATGCCCCGATGTCGTCGCAAGAAGCTCCAAAGAAGTCGGTCTTTGATCGACTTACCACTGCCGCGGCCCCTCTCAACGGGTCGCCCAACTTCAATACCTCAGTTTTCAACAGACTGAGCCAGAACGTCTACAAGCCCACGATACCCGAAGCTGCCATCCCAAAGCGGATAGCTATCCCGGCTCAAGCGGACGAAATCATTGGAAAGGCTCCTCCTTCCAAGAAGTCAGTTTTTACAAGGTTGGATATTCCGGTTGCTGCCCCAGGCGAGGTCTTCAAAGTTGCTTCCCCTGCTCAGAGGTCTGTCTTTGAAAGATTAGACATTGCTTCTCAACGAGTGTCAGTCTTCGACAGGCTAGCACCAATAATGGTCTCTCCTCAAAGCAGGGGGCATGACGAAGTCACCCTTATAGCTGAAACAACTCCATCCGCAAGACACGCTCGACGTCGCCACTGGCGCCGAGTGAGAAAGGCTGGGGGCAACTCCCCCTCTAGGATAACTCCGCCAGCTCCAACGGTGGGGATTGATGCTGCTGTTCCAACCGGGAACAACTTTGAATTGCTGAACACGGTGCGCAGAAACTCTCCTATTGCGGTGCTGAAGCGAACTCCTTCACCTGTGGAGAATACTCCAGAGAAGAAGCTAGAGCAGCCCCCTCAACAGCTGTCCTCTAAAATTTACAAGGTCTGGCGACAGGTCCAAGAGTCGGTGATTGATGAAAACTATCTCCGCCGACAGAAAAAGATGAAGGTTCGGCAGGAGAAGGATTACTCCGTCAAGCCACAAAAAGCAATAGCTACTTGGGTGCCCAGTACAACGGCCCCCTCAACTTCGACCGCTCAAAAAAGAAGGAGGTCAGAGAAGATCCCTGTGTCTTTGGCAAATCGCAAAGACACCGAATCTAAATGCCCCAAGTCGGGGGGCATGGTGGTGCACACCGTTTATATGGCTTCCGGAAAGGAGGAAGGCCGTGCTTCGACGGGTCACCGACCGCTCACCCGATCCGTGACGAAAGCCCAGGAGCAGCAACAGAAGCTGCAGGAAATGATGACTACAATGGCCGCACTTACCGGGCCAAAAGAAAGCTTGGAGGCATCATCAGAGCAGCGTCATGAACAAGAAACTGACGCTGACTTCCTACGCAGAGTCCTCGAAAAGAAGGACAGAGAGGCAGCAGAACAAGTTGCCAACATAAAATAAATGGCGCTTCTCTTCCAAGACATGGTAGGGGTGATGTTACAGCCGGATCCTCCAGCTGAAGACCCTCCGATCATTATTGAAGATGATAGAGGGGAGACATCCAATCCCCCTCCGGCTCTTTCAGCAGCCAAGGAGGAAACCATTTCCAAGGCCGCACTGAACGACTATATAGCTCAACAAATACGAGCTCATCAGGTGAATGAAGCGGCAGGGCAAATTGTTAAAACCGGACGACCCTATCCGGGCTGGTACGACCAAATTAGTTACCCGCCGGGATATACGATCCCTAGATTCCACTTGTACAAGGGGACAGGGAATCCGCACCAGCACGTCGCTCAATTCAGAGCCTTATGCGGCAACACTGGAGGCGACGATAAACTGCTGCTTCGCCAATTCGTCGGCAGCTTAGCAGAAACAGCCTTTGAATGGTATTCGGAGCTACCTAACGACTCTGTCAAAACATTTGCGGAGATGGAGCTACTGTTTACACAATGATTCGCGAGTGCTAGTGAACGCACCCCGATAACAGCACTGGTTAATGCCAGGGTAAGGCCGGGCGAAACCTGGGTCCAATATGGAATACGATGGCGAAACTTATGGTCGAAGTGCGAACAACGCATCGAAGAAGCACCTGCGGTAGGCATGTTCGTAGGAACTCTTGATCCGCAAGCGACCATCTCGCAATTTACGATGTTCTTCAAGCCGACCACTTTTCAGGCCTTGATTGACAAGCTGGCCCAAATGGACCAGATGGGCCATAGGCCTTCCTCTTCAAAGACGGAGCCTTGGAATGAAAAGTGCAAAAGGAAAGCAACCTTCGTCGCCAACGCTCAACAACAGCCGAGCAACTCAAAGCCGGTTGTTCGCCAAAACAACATGCGTCCACGCCCATCCCTCGAGGAGAGACTGGGACGTCCTTACTCATTTCCTCAGAATAAAATAAGGAAACTGTTTGAGCTGGCAGTGCGCAACAGATTCATCAATCTGCCGAGTCCGAAATGTCCGCTACAGCCAGGCGATGTCAACGATCCTAATTACTGCCCTTACCATCGAGCAGTAAATCATCCGATCGAAGATTGCTTCGTCTTCAAAAACTGGGTTGAAGACCAATACCAACAGGGCAAGTTCGCGCTGTCCGAAAACTAGAAGGTGGACCCGCCACAACCACATGCTCCGAAAAAGATGGACATGCCGGGGGTATCATGCTCATTCATAGAGAAAGCCCGACGGACCACTATGTCCTAAAACTGGATATAGACCGAAAAGTTAGTAAACTAGAAATTCGCCTCAAATACGGCGACGCTAGACCGAAAAGTCAGTAAACTAGAAATTTGCCTCAAATACGGCGATGATAGACCGAAAAGTCAGTAAACTAGAAATTCGCCTCAAATACGGCGACGATGGACTACTATGTCCTGAAACTGGATATAGACCGAAAAGTCAGTAAACTAGAAATTCGCCTCGAATACGGCGACGCTAGACCGAAAAGTCAGTAAACTAGAAATTCACCTCAAATACGGCGATGCTAGACCGAAAAGTCAGTAAACTAGAAATTCGTCTCAAATACAGTGACGCTAGACCGAAAAGTCAGTAAACTAGAAATTCGCCTCAAATACGGCAACGCTGGACCGAAAAGTCAGTAAACTAGAGATTCGCCTCAAATACGGCGACAGTGGACCGAAACGTCCTTAAACTAATGATGGACCGCAATGTCCTAAAACTTGCAAATGACCGAAACGTCTTTAAACTATTACTGCAGCATCCTTAGGCTGGCGCAATATAAAAAAAAAGACGGTATGTCCATAAGCAAAATGGGCACGGATGAAAACCCGAAAGGGCTCCGTGAGTAAAAACAGCAGGGCTACCGGCGAGTGTTCGTGAAAACCCGAAAGGGCGCGACCTCGTTAGAAAAAAAGGGGAATAAAAAAAAAGACGGTATGTCCATAAGAAAAATGGGCACGGATGTAAACCCGAAAGGGCTCCGTGAGTAAAAACAGCAGGGCTACCGGCGAGTGTTCGTGAAAACCCGAAAGGGCGCGACCTCGTTAGAAAAAAAGGGGAATAAAAAAAAGGAGACGGTATGTCCATAAGAAAAATGGGCACGGATGAAAACCTGAAAGGGCTTTGTGAGTAAAAACAGCAGGACTACCGGCGAGTGTTTGTGAAAACCCGAAAGGGCGCAGCCTCGTTAAAAACAAAAGGTATGTCCATAAGCAAAATGGGTACGGATGAAAACCTGAAAGGGCTCCGTGAGTAAAAACAGCAGGACTACCGGCGAGTGTTTGTGAAAACCCGAAAGGGCGCAGCCTCGTTAAAAAAAAAGAAAAAAAGAGCTATGTCCATAAGCAAAATGGGTACGGATGAAAACCCGAAAGGGCTCCGTGAGGAAAAACAGCAGGGCTACCGGCGAGTGTTTGTGAAAACCCGAAAGAGCGCAACCTCGTTAAAGAACACCTACAGGGTCCTCACGACCTTGTAAGGAGAAACCACCTGCGTGAGATCCTTATGACTCATAAGGGAACAATACACTTAGGAATCATCACGATTCCTAAGGAGAAATTACACTTGCGAGATCTTCATGACTCGTAAGGAGAACTCTCTTATGGGACCCTCACGGCTCATAAGATTTGAAAGTCTTAAGTTACAGAGACCTGAACCTGTTCTTAAGCAACCCCCACAACCTTCGATACCGCCCTACAAGTGGCTCAATACTGACCCTTGTATACAATCCACGGGCGCGAATAAACATTTCCCTAACCAAGTCCCACCCGTGACTAGGGATATGTCCATACGATGAACGACCCTTGTAAGTCCTCTCGACTTATAAGGAGAAAACCCTTTAGTAAGATCCTTACGACTTACAGGGGAATATACACTTAGGAATCCTCACGATTCCTAAGGAGAAAACACACCTACGAGATCCTCACGGCTCGCAGGGAGAAATACCTTTGTGAGACCCTTACGGCTCATAAAGTCAAAAGCCTTAGTCGACAGGATCCTAACCCTATTTACTAAGCCACCTTTGTTCGACATCGACAAAGGCAAATGATGATTCGCTCCTGGCAATATTCCAGATGTAGCGATGCTGATGCCTAAGTTGGTATCAAATTCCAAGTCCTTTCATGGCAAATGATGATTCGCTCCTGATAATATCCCAGTTGTAGCGATGCTGATGCCTAAGTTGGTATCAAATTCCAAGTCCTTTCATGGCAAATGATGATTCGCTCCTGGCAATATCCCAGTTGTAGCGATGCTGATGCCTAAACTGGCATCAAATTCCAAGTTTCACACTGGCGATAAGAAAAATCAGCGGGCCACGAATGCATATGAAATAACCGAAATGATGGGGCAACTTGCAACAAAATCAGCAAGTAAAAATATATGCATACAAAATAGCCGAAATGATTGGGCAACTCGCAATAAAAAGCAGCGAGTAAATAAAACAGCCGAAATGATTGGGCAACTCGCGATAAAAAGCAGTGAGTAAATAAAAGAAATAGCCGAAATGATTGGGCACCGCAAAAAATAGCCGAAATGATTGGGCAATCGCGACCTTCGCGATATAAAAAGCTGAAATGATAGAGCATCGCGGAAAGAATAAAAAAAAATGAAATGATGAAAGAATGAAACTTTTTGCCCTACGGGTGAGATCACATCGATCCCTGTATACAATCCAGGGGCACAAACAAAGAGAGAACCATACCTTCCCAACAGGCTCCATCAGAAAGCGAAGCCAAATCTCGACGGTTCATAAACATTCTAGAGACAATCTCGACATTTGTCGCAATATTGCAGACACAATGTCAACAAATGAAGCAAAGGAAGATCCCTAGCTTTAGGGTCTCGATGTCAACATCGACAACTTAGAGATCACTAACGGCGTTTCTCCTCATTCCAACCAAATGCAGACATGACGTCAACAACCGACCTCAGAGTCGCAACGAAACGGAGCCACGGCATAGTCCCTAGTTCCAAATCTCAATGGCCACATCTGCATTCTGGAGACCAACAACAGTGGGCGTCCTCATTCCAGCTTGACACAGAGGTTACACCATCAAACGGAGCGATGGAAAAACCCTAGCTTCACCTCAGCTTCGTCTCGATACAGCAGACGCAATGTCAACAACGGTGTTCCTTCTCAGTCCAGCAGGATGTAGATGCAACGTCAACAAGAGACCCCATGGTCGAAACAATGCGGAGTGACGGCAAAATCCCAACTCCACCTCAGCATTCGTCTCGTTACAGCAGACGCAATGTCAACAATGGCGTTCCTTCGCAGTCCAGCAGGATGTAGATCCAATGTCAACAAAAGACCCCATGGTCAGTAAAGCGGAGTGACGGCAAAATCCCAGCTCCACCTCGACGTTCATCTCAATACAACAGACGAGATGTCACGACAGCGTTCTTCCTCCAACAGGATTCGGACACACCAAAGCAAACAAAGCGAAGGCCAAATTCCTAGCTTCAACGTCTTGACGGTAAGTCATATAAAACCGGAAAGACAATCAGAGATCATCCCACATGGAGTGGTTACCACCTCGACGTTCGTCTCAATACAGCAGACGAGATGTTACGACAGCGGTCTTCCTCCAACAGGATTCGCACATGACAAAACAAATGAAGCAAAGGCCAAATTCCTAGCTTCAGGGTCTTAACGGCAAGTCATATAAAGCCTGGAAGACTATCGGAGATCATCCCACACCAGCGCGGAGTGGTTATGACTCATCAGGGCTCTCTAAAATGAGCCTAACCTCAAGTAACAAGTGACATGGAATATCCCTACCCTTGCTCTTTTGACGGTAATATTACCTAGAAGATTACTTGAAGACGTCTTGTCCAGCCCCCAAAGGGATCAGAGACACGACATTCGCAAGGCTACTCGAACAGCAAGATTGCCTATCGAGGAATATATCAACCAACGCGACGGTACAACGGACAAAACCCTAGTACCACAGACCCTAACGGACCTTTGTCGAAAAGAGCAGAGGTTAACTGTGACGTTAAGACATTCTTGATTCGCGTCGGCCCGCAGAGAAACTAGCGTCTTTGCAGGAATACTCCGATTCGTTTCAACCCCAGGGAAATCAGTGTCCTTGGTAACCTCCTCGACTCAGGGAAACCAGTGTCCTTGACGAGAGCATCTCGATTCGCGTCGGCCCGCAGAGAAACTAGCGTCTTTGCAGGAATACCCCGATTCGTTTCAACCCCAGGGAAATTAGCGTCCTTGGCAACCTCCTCGACTCAGGGAAACCAGTGTCCTTGACGAGAGAATCTCGATTCGCGTCGGCCCGCAGAGAAACTAGCGTCTTTGCAGGAATACTCCGATTCGTTTCAACCCCAGGGAAATCAGTGTCCTTGGCAACCTCCTCGACTCAGGGAAACCAGCGTCCTTGATGAGAGCTTCTTGATTCGCGTCGACCCGCAGAGAAACCAGTGTCTTTGCATGAATACCTCGATTCGTTTCAACCCCGAGGAAACCAATGTCCTCGGCCAAATACTTCGACTCAGGGAAACTAGCGTCCTTGATGAGAGCTGCTTGATTCTCGTCGACCCGCAGAGAAACCAGTGTCTTTACAGGAATACCTCGATTCGTTTCAACCCCGAGGAAACCAGTGTCCTCGGCCAAATACTTCGACTCAGGGAAACCAGCGTCCTTGATGAGAGCTCCTTGATTCGCGTCGACCCGCAGAGAAACTAGCGTCTTTGCAGGAATACCTCGATTCGTTTCAACCCCGAGGAAACCAGTGTCCTCGGCCAAATACTTCGACCCAGGGAAACTAGCGTCCTTGATGAGAGCTTCTTGATTCGCGTCGGCTCGCAGAGAAACTAGCGTCTTTGCAGGAATATCTCGATTCGTTTCAACCCCAGGGAAATCAACGTCCTTGGCGAGAACATCTCGATTCGTCTCGACTCGTGAGGAAATTAGTGTCTTCGTGAGAACTTCTCGATTCGTCTCGACTTCCGAGATAAAGCCTTAGGCAGCGGGGATTAAAAAACCTATTTCCTAAGTACTGGGACCCTGCAAGTCGGTCCAAAACGGTCTCTTGCATACTATCCACGGGTCACACTCTCCAAAGTCGAATTTCGACAAGGAGGGAAACAACTGCTTACGGGTCCTCTCAACTCGTAAGAGGGAAAATTCTCTTATAAGATCCTTACGACTTATAAGAGAAAACACACTTAGGCGTCATCACGACCCCTAAGGAGAAAATACACCTATGAGATCCTCTCGATCCGTAGGGAGAAAAGCCTTTGTGAGACCCTCGCGGCTCATAAAGTTGAAAAGTCTTAGGCTACAAGGACCCTAAACTTGTCTCCTAAGCGTTCCATGGCTACTCATAACTTTGCACTACTTCACCCGCGTACATACTTACGTGAGCAAAGTAGTGGGGGCATTTGTTCCCGCTAAAATTTTGGCTCAAAACCCATTCCGTATAAAATAATAACAATAAAAGAAAAATAAATAAATAAATAATAATAATAAAGGAGAAAATCTCCCTTTCAGAGCAAAGCTCTGTTCAAATCCCAAGGCGGGAAATGAAGCAATGCTTCTGTTCCCCCAATCAGAGCAAAGCTCTGTTTTAAAAGATAATAAAAATCAAATCTTAAAATAAAGAAGCAACGCTTCAGCTGACTTGCGCTCTGCGCTGCGCGACACGTATCAGCGCAGTTGCGCTGCGCTCTGCGCTGTGCGACACGTGTCAGCGCATTTGCGCTAGCGCAGTTGCGCTGCGCGACACGTGTCAAGGGCAAATGCGCTTGCGCCAGCTGTTCCAGCACTAAAACAGAAAAATTCTGGAAAGATCTTTCTTAATCTTGTTAAAAAAACAAGAAGATTGCCTTCTGTAAAACAGAAGCCCTTCGATCCAAGATCCAACGGTGGGGAAAAATCCCCAAATCACTCAAAGAAAGATCTCTTTCACTGATTCAACAAATCATTTGGCACTATAAAAAGACGCCTAGACTCCAAGTCTAAAACACACAGAAACACAGAGAGACACAGAACTCCTTAAAGAAAGTTTGAGAAGAAATCAGAAAGAAAAGAAGGTAAACCTTTGAAAAGAAGAATTTCTTCTGAAAAGATCAATGATCTAAGAACAAGATCAAGATCTTAAAATAAAAAGAAAAAGATCAAATAATAAAAAAATAAGAAGTAGTATACTTCTTTATTAGATCATTTGATCTACACAAAGGCACTGCCTTTTTTATGAACCAATGATTCTTGAAAATTCGAGGTAAAACCTCTCTGGCAAAACAAACAAGAACTTGTTTTCTTTAATCCAAATTTTAAAACAGTGCCTTGCGCTTGTAAATCTGCACTGTTGCGCTCTTGGGTTGGCGCAAGCCACCAGAGAGTGCCACGTGTCAGCTCCAGAACAACTTGCGCTATGCGCTTTTAAAAATAGAGCACTGCTCTCTTGGTTTGGCGCACTGCACCAGAGCGCGCCACGTGTCAGCAGCGCAATAGCGCAGCACGCTGGCGCAGCGCACTGCGCTTGCGCTCACTAGAGCATGACACATGTCACCCCCACATGAGTTTGCGCCTTGCGCTCCTCAATTGGCGCAAAGCGCCTGACAAGCCACGTGGGGCACTGTCAGAACATTTAATGCAGCGCATTATTAAAGGGCAAAGCCCAATTAAGAGGTCCAATGGACCAAAACAAATGCTCTGCATTATTAAAGAAAAGGGGCAGAGCCCAAGCCAAGACCTAACAGGCCAACTACAAACAAAAAAATGTTGAACATCTTCAACTGGACTTAGCCCAATTCTAGCCGTAAGTCCTCAAATTAAATTGACTGAGCACGGCTGCTCTTTTAAATCAATTTACATCCGGTTCAAGGGTACATCTCTGAACTCCTTTGACATCTATCGTTGTAATCCTTCAACGTCGTCAGAGAGGTGACGGATCCCGACAACCACACAACGATACGGACTGTGGGGTCCTTAAACTCATGGACTTAAGCGTCCTTAAACCAACCTATAGACTTAAGCGTCCTTAAACCAACTCTCGGACTTAAGCGTCCTTAAACCAATGGACCCCCATGTCCCTAAACTGGAACATAGACCACTATGTCCCTAAACTGGAACAATAGAGCCCCCAAATGCTCTTTTGTCGGATCTAAACGATCCCGTTTGAGTTGATCTTAGCCTCAAATATGGCTAACGTATCCTTAAACCCTTGAACAGACTTTAGTCCCAAATTGGACTATAGACCCCCCCAACCAACTTTGGTTCAAGGGTACATCTCTGAACTCCTCTGACATCTGTCGTTGTAATCCTTCAACGTCGTTAGAGAGGTGACGGGTCCCGATGGCCATACATCCAATGGACCACTATGTCCCTAAACTGGAACAATAGAGAGCCAATTATTCTCCTGTTGGATCTAAACGATCCCGTTAAGTTGATCTTAGTCTGGAAATTAGACTAACGTATCCTTAATAAACGTTTAAGTTGATCTTAGTCTCAAATATGGCTAACGTATCCTTAAACCAAAACCCCAAAACCAAATCTAAGAAAATACGGATTTGGACTAATCCACGTCCTACAGGCGACGACATAACTTAGTCTCCGTATACAATCCACGGGCAACCATAAACAAAATAAACACCCACGACACGAAGTGACCAGCTGGAGAAGGAGAAAGTTGTTACCGCGATGCGGTAGCGTAATTAACTGCAGGGGCTTGCGCCTGCAGGGACGAGCGTCCCCACAATCAAAAACCCCTCAGATGAGGGGGAATCTGACGAAGTCTGCTACATCGGCCGCATCCGTCTAAACCTCCGATACACGGTGCCATAAATCAACTTGGCATCTTCGGAGAGGTGGACGGATAAAACCAAATAGCATCTGGCCCGAATCTCAGGCAAGACGTCCACGTCTCGGCCGCCGTTCGGAGGGGAACTTTATTGCTTCACTCGATTGGCTCCGGCAAACGGGCGGCCAATTATCCATGCCCAATATTGGTGACACAACTGTATCGCCATTTCCTTCCTGTTGAGAAATTTGAATTTTACCTGCATGGTGGGGTTCCCATTCGACCCCTTCTTGAGGGTGTCTCCACATCTTACACACGACTTCATGATTTATGGTCGCGCACCGAGCCGGCCGAGGATGATTTACACACTTTTCATGCTCACGATCGAGGGGATGGGGGGCAGATAGAGGTGAGGCAGGAACAAGTGAGGCCGCGTCTAGCAGACGCCGCAGGGAGCAGTGAGGATACTGCTATCAATAAGTTTGGGGGTGAGAGTTGATTGTAAATAGTTATCTTTGCATTGCAACTGCACGTTTTTTATTTTTGTAAATATTTGTTTTTCTTTGCATATTTAATTCCGTATCTTATTTTTCTGCATTGCATAAAAAAATATAATATAAAAAAAGAATAAAATTAAAAAATATAAAAAAGAAAGTTTCAATATTGGTCATATTTGACTCGAGTTTGGCATGACGGTTGACTAGTTAGAAAAACTAGATCTTAAACTTAGTAAATTAAAAACCCTAAAAATAACCTTTCTTGAAGTCTAACTGTAGAAAATATACGTCCTTGCAGTTTAGTTAGAAATAAGAAAAATTTTGAGTTCAGTTCTTGGGCTAAGTCGAAATGAAGGAAGAGTATTGAAAGCTCTATTTGAAGTGTAAGTCTGAAAAATAATTCTGAACCTTAAGTCCAAATTCTGAAAATATATACCCTACAAATCGCACATACACGCACCTTGAAACTTGGGATAGTAGAGGATACCGAGAAATACTCTTGCCTGAAAACCAAGTATGAAAGAAAAAACGGAAATTAAAGCTAACCACCAAAAGTGCATCATTGAAAATCTATCCGGTCTTGAAAAAAAAAGAATAAAATACAAAACCTGGAGAATGCTATTTACGCTTTGAGCTCATACATTCAGTAATCGGATGTTAGTGCCTCAAGAAGCATTAATAGTCGCATGAAAGGCGTATGAGCAAAACCGTCCATCATTAATGAAAAAGTAGTACTAGGTATTAAGGTAAGGGTATCATAGCTTGAATTGAATTTCCAAGTGTAAGGGTGATAATTACACACATGTAGGGGTATATGATTGGAGTTTGGAGGAGAGATATGAATAAAAGATATGGCTTATATCTTCAGTAGAGATGATAAAAATTCCTGAGTTAAGATTGCGCTTTAGAAAGAAAACTCAAGAGATGCTAAGAGCTTTATAAACTGGCAAAACGTATAGGACCTTAAGCTAAATGAATAGGAAGAGTGAAAAATACGGGTTGATGATTTCTAAGTTGAAGATGATAGAATTTCTCGCTAGAATGTTGAATTGTAGAATAAGAGTCGACGGCCAATTTGATCGGATTTTGTGGGTAGTATCCGCTGAAAACCCTCAGGAGACAACACTCCTTCTACTAGGGACACCTAGAGGTTTAACGGATTGTTTCACGAGCTCAGTGCAATCGCGTTCCCTACGAAAGTGAGGTTAAAACTTTTTATGAATAAATTGGCTTTGCTCGGGACGAGCAAAAGATAAGTTTGAGGGTACTTGTTCATATCAGATTTTTGCATTTTTATACCACTCATTCTTGATCGCATTGCATATAGGTAGGTACTCTTGATCCGTATTTGCTAAATAATTGCAGATTACAGATTCTCAGCTCTAAGCAGTGAAATTCATGAAAAAGCGCAACAAATTCAGGACTTCCGCCAACGACAGATAAATACGGGTCTCCGTGCACTATCCGTATTATGCCGCCTACCGGTTCAAGGGACAAAATGGCAAATCATTGGTCATTTTCATGCACAAAGCACAAGGACAGCACAAGATCCAAGACTTCTACGGGAGCTCAAGAAAATCAAGGCAAAAAGTCCATATCAATTCACCTTTTTGAACTGCTGAAAATCTGGAAGAAAACTGAAGAGCTTTTGAGTAACTAGGTGTACCAAAAAGAAAATAAAAGCAACATGGAGGAGCCCTGAAAAAATGAAGCCCCAATTCCACTACATGGCCGCGGAACCGCGGCAAACATGGCACTTAGGCCGTGGATCCGTGGCCGAGTCAGCTCAGCACAGACTCGTTTTTTAGGGGTAGTTTCGTAACTTCATTTTGGGCCAGATTGTATCCCTAGGGTTTCAGTTTACTGCCTATAAATAGCCCAGTGCAAAACCAAGTAAAGTGTGCTTTTCTTCGTATTAGATTTTAGAATTAGATTTTGTAGTTCTTCTTCCTCTTTTCATCTTTCTCCATCAAAACTTGTAATGAGTTTTATGAGTGATGAATAAAAAAAGAGTTCTTTTCTTTAACATACTTATCTTGTAATTTTGTTTTATTATCTTGCTTGTAATTTTCATTTGCTGATCTAGTTGTTGTTATTTTGTTGTTTGCTTTCTTTGTTCTTCTATTTCTCTTTATCTTTACAACCATGATGCTTGAGTATGATCCTTACCAAAGTGAGGTCTCAAATAGCTAGTTGTGATTTTCTAACCCCTTTCTTTCTATCTTCCTCCTTTGTTTCATTTTCTTTTTCTTGGATTTGCGATTAGTGTTAATTAAGCGATAATGCGGGTTTTCTGTAAAAAGTTTACCAATTTGGTTTCCTCACATTTTATAACATTTAATTAATAATTTATTATTATTTGTTATGTCTTGCACACACTTATGCAAGTTAATGTGAAGGTGTGTTTATATTAATCTAGTTTAGTGACCATGACAACTTAACATAATCCTAATCCTATCCTTGCTTAACCCTAAACCCTTGATATTTTGTTGTGAGAGAGATATTTCTTTTGGGTTTTGGATTGGGAGGAGGTGGCTTGGTGAGTCATGAGAGGCATGGCTTGCATTAATGAGTGAGTTAATGCAATGGTGCACTCACCCTACACCCACCTCACTCTTTCTTTTCATCTCACCCTCTCTCATTCTCTCTCACTTATCTCTTTCTCATTATTTCTCATCTCCTCACTTCATCAAACTGAACACTTAACCTTTCCTTCACTATCCTTCATTAAAACCATCACAAACTTCATTAAATATCACCCAAATCACTTCATAAACCTTGTTTTGCCTCTTGGATGCCTTGGAGCATGGGAAGCTAGGATTTTTAAGCTTGTGGGAGTAGGTAATGATCTCTATTTGTTGAGTAAATCTTTTTAGTGTTACGTAGCTTATTCGTTTCAGTTTAGAATGCTTAAAGTAAATTTTCGTGCACATATCGTATTTTTAGTGTCATTTTGTGATATATGTGATCTGCTGTGACCCAGAGTGTATACTTGAAAATTTAGCAATGTAGTTGTGTTGTACCAATGACCCTAAGCCTACACCTGAAGTATGAACCCTCTAGGCTCGGTTTTGTCTGGCGACACCATGATGAAATCCGGCGAGCTCAGATTTATGGTGGAGTTTGGGCTTGAGTTTTGGTGGGTAGCTGTCTGCAGTTGTTTAAGTGTGTTTGGTCCTGTTTGATTTTTGAGTTTTTACTGTATACAAAATCTGGGGTCACTTTGCTAAGTTCTAGTGTTACGAATATGTGTGTTACATTATCCGACACGGTACGTGTACTTTGTGTAGCTTTTGGTCTTGGTTAGTTTCGAAGTGTCGCTATGCATGTTAGCCACTAGACGAACACTTGAGAGTATGTTTGGAGTTGGTGCGTCGGTCAAACGCAGTTTGTACGTGTTATTGGTCGATTGCTAATATGAACTTGTTATATTGTTGTTTTATGATCTTAGGGACGTAGGCGGGGATTTCGGGCGCTGCGAAGAAGGGAAAGCGAGTGGTTGGCTTTACTTAGCCCCAGGATCATCAGTGAGTAGATTTAACATCTACAGGGGAATCACCCGCATGGCGTTAAGCGTCTGGGCTAGATATGATATGATATTAGTCGAATGTTTATATTGCACCTATAGAGTTTGTGCATAAAACTTCATTGCATATTATCACTTGTTGTGCTTGGACTTGTACCCTTTGGAAACTACACTTTTATTGACGGTTCATGTTGCACGAGCGCTGATTGTATGCCACACACACCGTCGATAATTGCCATGACACGCACAACACCTATACATACGTGATATTGTATTGGATAGGGATAATGGAGATAGCGATTCATATTCCATTATGCATATGACATATAGCATACCTGTATAACTACATGCTTACACATATGCCTTGCCATGACTACATGCTAGCTACCCATATACCTATATGGTATTGTACTATTAGTGATAAGTATAAACACATATGAGACATAGCTACATGTACATCTTGCATACATACTTACATGTACACCCGTATACCTTGTTATAGCTATACATATACCTAGAGGGTATTGTATCATTATTGACATGTATATACACATACCTAGCTTGATATAGCTACACATATACTTGGAGGATATTGTATCATTATTGACATATATATACACATACCTAGCTTGATATAGCTACACATATACCTGGAAGGTATTGTATCATTATTGCCATGTATATACACATACCTAGCTTGATATAGCTACACACATACCTGGAGGGCATTACATCATTATTGATAGGTAGCTACATACATACCTGGAGGGTATTACATCATTATTGATAGGTAGATACACATATTCTTATACCGATATGGTTACGCATACCTGGCTATAGCTACATGTTCACCTTTATATGATGTTGTATGGATTTTGGAGAAATTAGAACCGTATGATATATTTAATAACTTGTTGTAGTTAAACAGCGGTCTTTCCTTTATATACTCATATTACTGTTTCATATTGCATATATTATATTTCATGGATTTCGCATTGATATATGGATTTCATATGATATTTTCTGGATGTTTTACTCCTGGGTATATATATCAATGGTATGGGACGCTGATATATATACATATATATATATATATATATTAGTGGTATGGGACGCTGATATATATGTACACCTAATATATATATATATATCAGTGGTATGGGACGCTGTTATATATGTATACATATAATATATATATATATATATATATCATAATGATCTGTGCAAGTATTCTTATTTATTATATATGAGGGGCCTATGTGCTCGATGTGAGGGGCCTATGTACTCGATATGAGGGGCCTATGTGCCCGATATGAGGGGCCGATGTGCCCGACGTGAGGATGACATGTTTTATTCCATACTCCGCATTTATTTGATATGCATTGCTTCATGTATTAGTAGTACCTGATAGAGTACCTTTCATGACTGTTGCATATACATATTGCTATTTATTGCTATCAGCTTGCATGTGATAGATTTCCGCTGTACGTGCATACTTGCGATTACCTGCATATGTTATTTACTATTCACGAGTTAGCAACTCACCCCCATTGTGCCATAGGGTTGTACAGGTTGTCCCTCAGAGCAGTCAGAGGCAGGGGTTTCATCTATCGTATCATCTTTTACAGCGGATACCGCTATGGCTGACTGTATGCAGTTTTGCTAGGTGGGTTTTGCGGTTATCCGATATTGTTCATTGTATATTCTTTGTATCCAGTACTCTCCATCTATAATTTTCATGTATTGACTTAGAGACGAGTTTTGAGGACAATATTGTATATTATTTTTTGACTCTGGAGGTCTTTTATGCAGTTTCATTAATATCGTCTTTGTTCTCCGCTACGGCGTCGTATATCTGTTGTGGTGGTTGTTTTCCGCCTTTGGGCGTGGATTTGCTCCTGTTTGGGGATGCTTTACTTATATATTTTGTTATACCCTTTTTGGGGGCTTGTTTTACAAAGGAGGTGCTGCCAAATTTCAAAGAAAGTAAATTTAGATTTTAAAGAATTTTGATTGAAATTTCAAAAGTTTTAACAATGTTATTATCATTTACTGCTTTTGATGGTTTAGATTTCTGGGTTTTTGGATTACTTGAATTACGTTACGCCTGGAGACGTTACGTAGTTTAAGGGCCGTTACGTGATAAATTTTGGGTCGTGACAAAGTTGGTATCAGAGCGCTAGGTTTTACCTTTCGGAGTGTAGGATGACCTTGGTATGATGGAGTAGGTAGCTTAAGCCGAGTGATGTAGCGTGTGTATGTCCGCGGCATACTTATGACACGGTACTCCGCCTAATTGACCTAAGTACTAATTGATTGAAATCCCTTCCTTGATGATACATATCCTTGCGATTCGATTTCCGTGTTCTTATCGAATCCTATTTCCATTTATAGCCTTTTGCCGCCGATGACTATGAGGGCTCAGAGAGGCAGCGAGGGCCGAGGTCAGAGTTGACTCGTTTGGGACGAGGCCTGACCAGGATGGTACGCTCATTGCACAGGGGCAGATTGATCCGCCTTCGATAGATCGTATCGCTAGGCTTGAGGAAGATATGCAGGACTTGCGCCAGATGATGAGGTCATTGGTTGAGGCCAGTCGAGCGCAGCGACAGGAGGTTGCCACCCCTGTTACCCAGTTATTACTTGCTATCAGCACACAACATTGTGTCACGTATACAGCAGCAGTGGATGAAGCCCGTTTAGCTGAGGAGCATCTTCCCGAGACTTTAGGAGTTCCGAGACCGAGGAGGGCTCGTGCAGGTGTATCAACCCAGAGACAGCGGCTTAGTCAGCGCGACAGATTTTGTTTATGTCGCGGGAGTAGCAGAGGCTTTGGACGAGGACAGCTATTTAGCTCTTATCCTCAGGGGAGTCAGCAGTTTTCTTCTGGATGTTACCGGTGTGGGAGTTTGAGTCATCGTGTTCGAGTTTGTACTGAGCCACGTGAGGGCGAGACAGCTGTACCATATGATACCTTACCACCTTCACCTCAGAGAGAGTCTCATGTTGCGCCTGTTGTTGATCCCGTCAGACTTATGTTCAGAGAGATCATGGTCGCGGAGGATTTTTTCCGAGAGTATAGGATGGTAGAGGAGGAGGACAGCCAGTTGCGGGTAGAAGGCAGACACGAGCGTTTGCTTCTACTCATCGGGACGTGCGGGCGTCCAATGCAGAGTTTTCAGGTAATCTTATTCATATGTTTTCTTATTTCACTTGTTTGTTTAATTCGGGATCTATGCACTCATTTTTTCTACACACTTCGTGCCGAGGTTGGGCCGAGAGTCGTGTATGCTAGATCAGCCATTTGTTGTGTTTACTCTTGTTAGCGATCCCTTGGTTGCGCGACACGTGTTTCGGCCATGTGCCAATTGGGTAGGAGATAGAGTTTCGTTCGTCGATTTAATCCTTCTAGAGATGTTGGACTTTGACGTTCTCTTGGGCACAGACTGGTTAGGTACGTGATACACGTCTGTGGACTGACGCGAGAAGACAGTCAGGTTTTGTTTTCCCGGCGAGTCAGTTCTTGTTGTGTAGGAGGACTGTGATATAGCTACACATATACCTGGAAGGTATTGTATCATTATTGACATGTATATACACATACCTAGCTTGATATAGCTACACACATACCTGGAGGGTATTACATCATTATTGATAGGTAGCTACACACATACCTGAAGGGTATTATATCATTATTGATAGGTAGATACACATATCTTGCTATATCGATATGGTTACGCATACCTGGTTATAGCTACATGTTCACCTTTATATGATATTGTATAGATTTTGGAGAAATTAAGAAGCGCATGATATATTTAATAACTTGTTGCAATTAAATAGTGGTCTTTCCTTTATATGCTCATATTACTGTTTCATGTTACATATATTATATTTCATGGATTTCGCATTGATATATGAATTTCATATGATGTTTTCTGGATGTTTTACTCCTGGGTATATATATCAGTGGTATGGGACGCTGATATATATACATGTATATATATCAGTGGTATGGGACGCTGTTATATATGTACACCTATAATATATCTATATATCTATATATATATATATATATCAGTGGTATGGGACGCTGTTATATATGTATACATATAATATATATATATATATATATATATATCATCATAATGATCTGTGCAAGTATTCTTATTCATTATATATGAGGGGCCTATGTGCTCGATGTGAGGGGCCTATGTGCACGATTTGAGGGGTCTATGTGCCCGATGTGAGGGGCCGATGTGCCCGATATGAGGGGCTTATGTGCCCGACGTGAGGATGACATGTTTTATTCCATACTCCGCATTTATTTGATATGCATTGCTTCATATATTAGTAGTACCTGATAGAGTACCTTTCATGACTGTTGCATATACATATTGCTATTTATTGCTATTAGCTTGCATGTGATAGATTTCCGCAGTACGTGCATACTTGCGATTACCTGCATATGTTATTTACTATTCATGAGTTGGAAACACACCCCCGTTGTGCCACAGGGTTGTACATGTTGTCCCTCAGAGAAGTCAGAGGCAGGGCTTTCATCTATCGTATCATCTTTTACAGCAGATACCGCTATGGCTGACTGTGTGCAGTTTTGCTAGGTGGGTTTTACGGTTATCCGATATTGCTCTTTGTATATTTGTTGTATCCAGTACTCTCCATCTTCCATTTTCATGTATTGACTTAGAGACGAGCTATGAGGACGATATTGTATATTATTTTGTGACTCTGGTGGTCTTTTATGCAGTTTCATTTATATCGTCTTTTTTCTTCGCAACGGCGTCGTATATCTGTTGTGGTGGTTGTTTTCCATCTTTGGACGTGGATTTGCTCCCGTTTGGGGATGCTTTACTTATATCTTTTGTTGTACCCTTTTTGGGGGCTTGTTTTACAAAGGAGGTCCTGCCGAAATTTAAAGGAAGTAAATTTGGACTTTAAAGAATTTTGATTGAAATTTCAAAAGTTTTAACAATATTATTATCACTTACTACATTTGATGGTTTAGATTGCTGGGTTTTTGGCTTACTTGAATTACGTTACGCCTGGAGACGTTATGTAGTTTAAGGGCCGTCACGTGCTAAATTTTGGGTCGTGACAATGGGTGAGTAGTTTCTCACTTGTTAGGGTAGGATAAGGAAAGTTTGAGAGAAGGAAATCTCTCTCACTCTTTTCTTGCCCAACATCTTAATTCGGACTCCCGTTAATTGAACCACAATCCACTCCCTACGGTACCCTATCCTACATGATAGCGGTGATTCCTTAGCGAGACCGGTTGTGGTTGAATTAATCGGATGTTAGGGCTAAGAGCCAAGAACGGACGGACAAGGACCAAAAGGAAGAAACTAAGCGTTGGAAAACCTAGCTTATACTTGCAAGTTTCCTTCCTAGTCGTGCTAATCCCCGTTGTTGCCGATTACCGTAACACCGATATTAAGAGTGGCAACGAAAGAAGTGAGCGACTCCTAACTCAAACTAACCTAATCTCAACCCTAACAAGCTCTTTTTATACATATTTCAGCACATAGTTAATCTCAAACAAATCTGGACATTTGGACTTAACTCGTTAAAGCGCATAGAAAAAGATTCTCATCTCCCTACGGACGACCCGTACTCAACCGGCTAGCTACCAAGCGAAACCGTCTTGATTGCAGTAATTAACTAAGCACGCAAAAACTCTAACAATCAGCGCTGCTCCTGGAATATGATCAATTGCAAACTCCACATCTTGTTTTGGCGGAAAACATGAGATGTTCTCGAACACATCCATGAAATCCCGAACCACTGCTGGTGCTTCTTTCTTGATTACTTCCATCGACGAAAAGAGGCACTTGTCGGCCTAGCCCTAAATTCTATTGGCACGACAGATATGCTACCTGCTAAGACTATGAACTCCGGAAGTTCGGGAATCAGGAAAATCACTTTCTTCGCCCTACAATCTATGTGAGTGTGGAAAATGCCAAGAAAATCCATTCCCAAGACAACATCATAACTGCCAGTATCAATCACCAAGAAATCCGTGAATAACTCTTGTCCGCAAATAACAATCTAGCAACCCTTGCACTGATTACTAGATATAATTCTCTTATTCTCAATGTGTATGTTCCAAGAGCTAGATAGGGCCATGTGTGGGACAGAACGTGCACTGATAAACTTGGACGATATAAAGCAATGGGATGCACCAGAATCGAATAGTGCCAATGCGGGAAAATTATAAACAAGTAGGATACCTGAAACAATATCGTTTGACGCTTTGGCCTCCTCGGCCGTCAAGGTGAAGGCTCGTCCCTGATTAGGCCTCTGAGTAATGTGCTTCTATCCATAAGTCTGCTTCTACAGTGTTTTTTGAACATCGTCACTCAATCATAATCTCGAAAGGCATGGTCTAATGGTATAGTCAGCTGATCCACAAACTAAACAAAGTCCAAGCCTCCTTCGACACTCTTTCTACGTATGACTGGGTAGATGACAGAAATCACAAATCACAGCCTTTTTCTGATCTGATACAAAAGGCTTCTTCATAGGTATTGTCCCTCGTTTGTTTACCGGAATGCCTCTACGTCTAGGAACTCTGGTTGGCGCATGCGGAGTCTTCTGCACCACAACTGCTTACTGTTGAGTACCCTTTACTCTTACTGTTAAACTTTGTTGTTCCCTAGCCGTCTTGAGAACTTAGGAGAAGGTGGTCAATCTCAACGATATGATGTGTCTCTGAATCACCACATCCAAGCTATGCATAAACCGTCTTGCCCTATCTGCCTCATTGGCAACCAAGGGCCCTGCAAAACGACCGAGTCGAGTCCATTCAGCCGCATGAGTATCAACGGATCCGCCATTCTGCTTCAAGCTAATGAACTTCTCTTCCATTTCCTCCCGAGCAGATTGTGGAAAGAACTTCTCCAAAAAACTTCGTGAAAAATTCGTCCAGCTGATCGGCTTAGTCAAACGGGTCTCTTCGACAAGCCACCACTCGCGAGCGTAATATACCAATTGGATGCATACTACATCCACCATTTTCTCATCTGGAATCTGCATGGTAAAAAGCAGGTTCTCTATATCAACTAGCCACTGCTCCGCTGGCAATGGCTCTTCTAATCCTGTAAATGTGGACGGACCAAACTTTCTGAAGTCTACCACGGTGCCCTCACGCTGTGTTGGTCAGGGAGCTGCTGCACTCTCAGCTGCTGTGAAAACAGTCTGTTGGACCTTCCTCAGACCCTCTTGGAAAGTTTCGGCCTGCCGATGATTCAACTCAGTTTGATGCTTCTGGTTTTCCAACATACCATTTATGACTCCAAGTAATACGGCGTTATCTACACGCCTCTGGTATGATCGAAAATCTCTATCTGCCATGATTCTGAAGCCAAGAACACTGAAAAAGATTAGCAACGGAAACATGATTCAATAAATAAGAAGTCGATAAACTATAGATTCAAGACCGGCAAGGTAGTAGTGTGGCAGGACACGATCCTAATTCCGGGTTTCCTGGTCAGTGTATTGGGTCCAATACCCAACTACAAAAGAACCAAAACCCGACTAATCCTGAAACCTATGTCTCTGATACTAACAAAACCTTGTCATGCCCCGCTTTCCAAAATACGTAAACATGGTACGTGACAAATCCAACCATACTGCCTATGACGAGGAAAGATCCTTCTATAATCACATTACGGCTGTCAATCAAATATCAAGAACCGTAAATAAAATCTAACTAACACTTGTCCATCTGCCACAATAGATAATATTCAAGAAATGTATATAGCGGAAACGAACAAGATCCAATAAAGAAATAATATCCAAATCACGTCCCTCATGGGATAACAACGATAAATTTAAACTACGGAAATAAAATAAACTAAATATCTCTAAAACTAACCATCAAGTTCCTCACTGCTTAGCTTGCTTATCAAAATACCCTTGATCTTCCTGCGACAAGGTCAAAAGAACCGGGCTATACAAAACTCAGACGTCAGTGCGTCATAAATATCAATCACAATAATAATAACCAGAATAGGATGTTATAAAGAAGACATGAGTATAAATAATAATCGCAGGTGTAAAAAAACAGTAGCTATAGGTATGTCACGAATATCCTAAAGTCTGTGTTTCTAGGTTATCTATCAAAATGGTATTTGAAATCAATTAATGGAATCGTCGATGTGACTCAATAGTATCCCGTGCGTGTCCGGGACCACGGTCAAGACCCTCGGAGCTGAATCCGAGACGTGCCACTAAGCAGTAAAAAAACGATATCATGTACAGACGAATGATGTCAGCATCTTCATTCCGGGGACCAAAGCCCGTATCGACTGATCAGTCTCTGGAAAGTAGTGAATTATTGAGTTACAGGTCAGGTTTCATTATTGATTTCCCTTTTTCTCTCAGGTTTCGTGTTCAAGTCAGGTATTAACGATATCTACATAATGCCAACATAAAATCAAGTAGGTACAGGTCTTGTCTAACTAGACAACAAGTCACGTTCACTAGGTCAACAAGTCAGGATTGTCAGGATTATTAATAATCCAAGTAACAGATCTAGTAATGTGTCGTGAACATGTCAAGCAGTGCATATTAAACAGGATAAATACTTGATGGAAAAAAGTAACCAGTTCATTTAAACACTGTAGAAATAACTAATGTATATTATTTAAATTGTAAAATATAATATATATATATATATATATAAACCTACTTGTAATAACGTTTTGCGTTTACTACTAAATATATTGTCATCGAGGTAAAAGACCATGAACTACAGTGGAATTACAGCATGCAACGGAATACACTTGTTATTGATTCAAAATACGGATTAATTCTATGATCTTGTGTAATGATAATACTTGCTAAATATTAAAATGCATGTCCTAAAAATAATTATATAAATATTGGTAAAATTAAAGTAGCATGTCGCAAGTTTTAGAAACTTGCCTCGATTAATAAACTCACGACGAAATACGGATATTCGCACGTCGGTGACGTTCGAAAACATGACGTACTTACGACCTTAGCTAAAAGCGACTGTGTACAGATTTAGGATGCTCTATAGACGGCTCTGGTCCTACTCTTGGGTCGAAGGCACGATGACGAGGTTCAGGTTTGCCGGCGATGGGGTGAAGTCGGGGATGAAAGCTTCGGTGAGAAGAAGAGAGAGAAAGGTGATGAGCTCTGGGTTCTTGAGAAGGCGGTGACTGGAGATAGGTCTGGGTCATGCTCGTCGGCGACGAAAAGTGGGTGGTGGCAGTGATCGACTCCGGCGAAGTGAAGAGAAAGAAAGAGAAAAAGAAGGAGGTGATGTCGGGGTGATGATGGTGGCTCAAGTTCTAGGTTTAGCGAAAGTGAGAGAGGAAAGTTGATGAGGGGTGATGGTGGTGGGTGGTCAGAGTTTAGACGACGGCAACAGAAGGGGAAGAACGAAGGTGGGTTTCTCGGTTGGTGGAGGTCGGAGCTCGGATGAGGTCTCAGGTTGAGGGAAGGAGATTACGATGAGGAAGAGGTGGTGGAGCTATGAAGGTGGTGACGATAAGAAGGAGGAAGACGTCAACGGGGTGGCGACGAGGTGGGTTAGGGCTCGGCGAGGTAAAAACAAAAGGAGAGAGAAAGAGAAAGAGACGGAGAGAATGATAGACTTTTATTTTTTAAAAATAATAAAATATAAACTATTTTGATTATTTATATAGTATATAATATAATATTAGGGTTTACAGATAATATCAAATTTTACCCGAATCTTGCTAAAAATATATTTTAGAGAATAATACATGTATGTAAAGTTTTAAACCATAATGCAAAAATATAATTTTAAATACATATACCCCCTAAAATATTTAAATAAATATATTTAAGATTTAATAAATATTTGGTTATCTGATATTTTGGGATTTGAACATAATAGATAAAAACGAAATAAGATATGAGGTGATATACCATGTAAAGTCAGTTAGCAAACTATTATTTATTTATATCTTGTGACTATAAAATGATATATAAATATATAAATATATATAATGTATGTATTATACTAGATTCACATAGATATATTTTACTGGTAAATATCAAATATAATCTTGCACCATATTGGGTTCTAAAAATGCGGGTCGGGTCGGAAAACCACTACTGCTATTCGAATAACTCGCAACCCAAATAAATAAATAAAAGATTTATAAGCAAAACTTAAAATACCAAGATATACTGTATAAACTTATTAGGGTGTTATATTCTAGCTTCTACAATTCTTAGCATGTGCATTGGACAATAAAACTTGTAACTTTTGGAATTTAATGCATACCCAATAAAGAAGCCACTTTCTGTTCTTGGGTCAAGCTTCTTTATGTGAGAATTTTAAATCCCCACATCCACTTGACAACCCCATACATGCATATGATTTAGGCTCGGTTTTCATCCTTTCCAAACCTTGAAAGGAGTTTTTGGACTGCTTTAGGCGGAACTCAATTAATTATATACACCGTTGTTTTAAGTGCTTCACTCCAAAGATACGATGGTAGATCAGTATTACTAGTCATATTTCTAAGCATATCCATTAATGTTCTATTCCTTCTTTCTGCCACTCCCTTTTGTTGTGGTGTGCCCGGCATTGTATATTGGGCCACAATACCTTCACTTTTAAGAAATTGAGCAAATTAACCAGGCATTTGTTCTTTTTTAGTGTACCTCCTATAGTACTCTCCAACTCTATCTGATCTCACAAATTTTACCTTCTTGTCTTTTTGTTTCTCTAGCTCAGCTTTGTAAATTTTAAAAGCATCAAATATTTCAGCCTTATCATTTAAGAGTGTTCACCGTTGAAAGACAGGGACTGAGACGTTGGGTCGTCTGGCCTGAATTTGGGGGTAGATACTATTTGAATTTATCCATCCACTTTTCTGAAAATACCAAGTTAATTTATGGCACCATATATCGGAGGTTTGGACAGACGCGATCGTTGTAGCGTGATTTTATCAGATCCCCCCTCATTTATGAGGGGGGTTTTATTGTGGGGATGCTCTTCCCTGCAGGCGCAAGCCTGTGCAGTTAATTACGTTACCGCATTGCGATAACCACTTTCTCCTGCTCCAACAGTTCACTTCATATCGTGTGTTGTATTTTTGTTTTATTTTGGGTTGCCCATGGATTGTATACAAAGACTATTTTATGTCGTCGCCCATAGGGCGCGGATTAGTCCAAATCCGTATATTTAAGATTTGGGTTTGAGTCAAAGATTCGCTTGATGGGGTCCACTTTGGTAACTTGGTTTTCCAACGAGAATGAACTCAGGACGCATTTCTCATATTTGGAAGGTCCATCCGTTCATGGGATATTTGGGTTTTATCTAAGGATCGTTAGTCATATTTGAGACTAAGACCAGCTTAGAAACAAATGAACATATGGGCTCAATTATTTTAGTTTAAGGACATCGCGGTCCATTATCACCGTGTCTAGGGCGAATATTAGTTTAAGGACATTTTGGGGACGAATATTAGTTTAAGGACCTTTTGGTCCACCATTCCCATTTTGGGGACGAATGTTAGTTTAAGGACATTTCGGTCCATCATTCATCTTGCGCACACGTGTATTTGTTATGTGGCAGAGTGAACGATGGTTACATGGAATGTGCCCAATTTGGGCCGTGATCTGATTTGAAGTGTGCACGTCAATTTGGAAGTGCATCAATGTGGGATGTATCATTCCCTATCTTGATGAATTTTACATTAAGTTGGGACGAGAAAAGAGTTGTTGGTTGACGAGACCCGCCACCTCTCTGAAGATGTTGAGGAATTACAACGACATATATCAGAGGTGTGGAAAGATGTACCCTTGAACCAAATCCCGTATTTGAGGGGAAAAGGGGTTGTGGTGGACCTAAGAATCGTTAGTCATATTTGAGACTAAGATTACCTTAGGAGGTATGGGATGAATATCCCTTTAGATATCATCAATGGGAGATCATTAGACATGTTTGAGACTAAGACCAGTTTGGAAACCATGAGCATATGGGCTCGGTTGATTTAAAATCAAAGAGGTTTAACCTCAGGAAACTTAGCCAATTTGGGCTGAGATTGGGTTTCTATACTATCCAACAGTGTTAAGGACTAAGATATATAGCGCTCACGTGTGTTTCACGTGGGGCATTGGAATAGTGCTAATCACTAATCTTTTCTGGCGCTCACTTTTTTTCACATGAGGCACTACTATAGTGCTAAGCACTAATTTTCTCTGGCGCTCACGTGTTAAACATGTGAGGCGCTCAGATATAGGCGCTACCTAATCAGTGATAAGCGCTTAGTCATTTTGACTGAATATATAGTGCTAAGCACTTTGCATGGCACTCACGTGGGAAACACGTGAGGCGCTCAACATTGATTTCGGGTTTTGTTTGTTCACCCCTTTTTTCCGACAGGAGTGCTAAGCACTTCGCTAGAGCTCTGGTGCTCACGTGTGAAGCATGTGAGGTGCAATATTTTGGCTTTTCAAGAGTGTTTCGCATGTATTTCATGTGATTGCTTTATTTTTGGGATGCTGGGCTGCTTTATTTGGTGGCTGCCTAATCAATACAAATGAGTTTTTCTTTGTTTTTTGGACGTTCACGTGGGAAGCACGTGAGGCATTTTAGCTCCTCTTTTGTTTGTTTTGGGCACTCACGTGGTAAACACGTGAGGCACTATAATAGTGCTAAGCACTAATTTTTCTCACGTGTGTATCACATGAGACGCCAAGTTCTTCTTCTTTTTAGAGATGTTAATCTCTGTTAACGACATTTTAGTCACTGGTGATCAAGATTTCTGTTTTGAAGATCTTTTATCGTTTTTTTATTGGAAAACTAAGTTCTTCTTTTCTTTTATAAGAACTAAGTTCTTTATGTAGGGTTAAATCCTAATTTCGGAGGAATTAAATATTCAGAACATATGTTCTTTGCTTTTTTCTTTCTTTTTAACCTAGTTCTTTTTCTGAATCTTTGATTCTCAAGAACAAGATTTTCCCGATGAGAATTAAATTCTCAACTTGTGGAAAACTTGTCTTTTGGATCTTCGATCCAGAGAAAGAACTAAGTTCTTTGATAAGGGTTAAACCCTTATAAAGGTAAAAAGAGATATTTTGATCTCTGTGTTTTTTTACCTAGGGTTTTGAGGAGGAAAGTCTTTTTCTTTGAGAATTAAATTCTTTACCTAGGGTTTTGACGAAGAACTAAGTTTTTTTACCTAGGGTTTTGATCAAGATTCTCGCCAAAAATTTCTGCGCAAAAGAGCTCAAGGTATCAAATGGTAGCGATACGCTTAAGAAAATGTGAACCGGTATTTTTCGGGCTGTATTTTGACAAACTCCTGAATGAGAAACAGCTAAATTCTAATGGTATCGAAAGTGTCTCGAAAAATCCTTCGATTTGATATATTATGGGCCTCATAATTCATCCGGGATCAAAAGTTATGAGCAAATGTTTTCCCCAATCAGAGCAAAGCTCTGTTCAAGTCTTGAAATTCAAAATAAAACTGCGCTTCATAAAGCACTAACGCCAAGAGCGCCAGCGCTGAGAGTCAAAGACTTTTACTAGCGCACCACGTGCAAAACAAGTGTGCGCTAGCGCTAAGAGCGCTGCGCTTCTAGTAGTGCACCATGGGTAGAGTGCATAAGCGCTAGCGCTGGAACTAAATGTTCCTCACCGTTGGATCAAATATCCAACGGATATGATTAAATCATCAATTAAAAAGAATGAAATTCTGTTGAATCTTTACAAACAGAAAAGATTGTTCCCTGAATTTGGAACACCTTTGGATCGATGATCCAATGGTGATTAAAAATCACTAAAATATAGAACAAATTCTGTAAGGAGGAAAGATTTCTCAATCTTGTTAAAACAAGAAGATTATCTTCTGTAAACCAGAAGCCCTTGGATCAAAGATCCGACGGTGGGGAAATTCCCAAGACAATTAGAGAATAAATCTCTTTAACTGATTGAACAAATCAACTTGTCCTATATAAAGGCCCCAAGACTTCAAGTCTTGAATAGAGAAACCCCCCCATAAGCTTTGAAAAATTAAAAGAAAAAGAGCAAGCTCTTACAAGAAGATACTTCTTCAAGGTAAAGATGATGGATGATGAACACAGAGGTGAAATCATCTCATAGAAAGAAAAATTTATTTCTTTAAAATAGATCATAGATCTACAAGACAAAAAAGTCTTTCACAAAAAAGATCAAAAGATCTCATCATAAAAGAAGAACATAATTCTTCTCACAGATTATGGATCTATAAAGGCAAAGCCTTTCATCAAAATAAGAGATTGAAAATCTCTCCTGCAAAATAAGAACTGTTGTTCTTAAATCTTGAGACAAAGTCCCTTTTAAAAGAACATAAATTTGTTCCCAGATCATAAATTGATCAGATGCGCTTTGCGCTCTTGAAATGCGCCTTGCGCTCTTGAACTGCGCTTCTGCGCTCTCTGGACTGGCGCTCAGCGCCAAAATGCGCCACGTGTCAACCACGTATGCGCCAATTAACAACTTGCGCACTGCGCTTCTGAAATAGCGCACTGCGCTCATGGGCTGGCGCTCAGCGCCAAGCGCACCACGTGTCACTCACGTGTGCGCCACTAAACTGAAAGCGCAATGCGCTCATGGATTAGCGCTCAGCGCTCATAAAATGGCATCATGCGCTCTTCATCTAGCGCCTAGCGCTGAGTGCGACACGTGTCCCTTACATGTGCGCTACTTGGCAGAAGCGCAATGCGCTCTTTGATTAGCGCAAAGCGCCTAGTGCACCACGTGTTGCGCTGACAGAATTAAATTCTGTCTTTTAATAAGCCCAGAGCTTTGATCAATGCTCACCATTGTTAAAAAGGCCAAGCCCAAATAAAAGCTCAACAGTCCTAAATAAAATGTTAAACATTTTAATCTGATTGGACTTAGCCCAAGATTGGCCATAAGTCCTCAACTTATATTAATTGAGCCCCTCTGCTCATAAATATTTCAACAGATCTTAGTCCCAAATTGGACTACAGATCTTCCAACCAACTCACACCGGTTAGAGGGTACATCTCTTTACTCCTCTGATATTTGTCGTTGTAATCCTTCAACGTCTTCAGAGAGGTGACGGGTCCCGACAACCACACATTCCATGGACTGTGGGGTCCTTAAGCCCATGGACTATGATATCCTTAACCTTGACTGTGAGGTCTTTAAACTCACGGACTATGATGTCCTTAACCTTGACTGTGAGGTCTTTAAACTCACGGACTATGATGTCCTTAATCTCGACCGCGATGTCTTTAAACTAACATTGGACCGAGATGTCCTTAAACTAACGCTGGACCACCATGTCCTTAAACTGGTAATCGATCGCAAAGTCCCTAAACTAAAACAATAGAGTTCAAATGCTCTTATGTTGGATCTAAATGATCCTGTTAAGTAGATCTTAGTCTAAAATTAGACTAACGTATCCTTAACAAATTGTTAAGTTGATCTTAGTCTAAAATTAGACTAACGTATCCTTAACAAAGGTTAAGTTGATCTTAGTCTCAAATGAGACTAACGTATTCTTAAACCCAAACCAAAACCCAAATCTAAGAAAATACGGATTTGGACTAATCCATGCCCTACGGGCGACAACATAAATTAGTCTCCGTATACAATCCACGGGCAACCAAAAACAAAACAAACACACACACGACACGAAGTGACCATCTGGAGAAGGAGAAAGAGGTTACCGCGACGCGGTAGCGTAATTAACTGCAGGGGCTTGCGCCTACAGGGAAGAGCGTCCCCACAATCAAAACCCCCTCAAACGAGGGGGAATCTGACGAAGTATGCTACATAGGCCGCATCCATTTAAACCTTCGATACACGGTGCCATAAATCAACTTGGCATCTTCGGAGAGGTGGAAGGATAGCACCAATTAGCATCTGCCCCGAAATTCAGGCGAGACGGACCCGCGCGGCCGCGTCTCTGTATTTCGGCGGGGAACAGATTCTGGCACGCCCAGTGGGACCTCTTCCTCTTTCCACTCCACACTTCGTGTGTCGTGTTCGTGAACGAATCGCAGTTTGCTATGGTTGCCCTTGGGTTCGAGGTACTAAGATTTGGTGTCTTGCTCGGTGCAGAAAACGAAAGATCAATGGCTTCTACCTGCACAAAATGTTCCAGCTGCAACTGTAACTCCCGTTCCACCTCATCTGGAGGTGTAACTTACGGGCCCCAAGCGGCCTCCATCTTCGCTATGCCGGTGGAATAGATGACTCAGACCACCACTAGATTGTTCTTCGGGACTATACTCCCACCGATGAGTTTCAACGCCCCTGTACCGTCGCAAGAAGCTCCCAAGAAGTCGGTCTTTGATCGTCTTGCAACTACAGCGGCCCCTCTCAACGGGTCGCCCAAATCCAGTGCCTCAGTCTTTGATAGACTGAGCCAAAGCTTATTTGGGCCCATGAAGAAGCCCGTGATACTAGAAAGGGTTATCCTAAAAAGGATAGCCATTCCTGCTCTCGAAGTCGTCAAAGCGGCTTCTCCCGCCAAAGGGCCGGTCTTCACAAGACTGACTGTTTCAGCTCCCATTTCAGGCGAAATTGTCAAGGCTGCTTCACCTGCTCGGAAGTCTGCTTTCGATAGGTTGGCCATCCCTACTCAGCGGACATCAGTCTTCAACATATTGACAACGACAATTTCTGATCAAGACAGGGGGCATGAGGAAACCACCCCCGTAGCTGAGATAATTCCAACTGCAATACACGCTCGACGTCTCCACTGGCGCCGAGTGAGGAAGGCTGGGGGCAATTCCCCTTCCGGACTGACTCCGCCGGCTCCAACGGTGGAAGTTGATGCTGCTGTTCCAACTGGGAACAGCTTTGAACCGCTAAGGAGGGTGCGCAAGAACTCTCCGACTGCTGTGCTGAAAAGATCTCCTCCACCAATAGAGAACGTTACAAAGGCGAAGCCGGAGCAGCCCCCTGTTCCCCTCCGAAAGACGGCGCGGCATGGGGACATCTCGCCTGAAGTTCAGGGCAGATGCTAATTGGTGCTATCCGTCTACCTCTCCGAAGATGCCAAGTTGGTTTATGGCACCGTATATCGAAAGTTTAAACTGATGCGTCTGATGTAGCAGACTTCGTCAGATTCCCCCTCGCTTGAGGGGTTTTTGATTGTGAGGACGCTCTTCCCTGCAGGCTCAAGCCCCTGCAGTTAATTACGCTACCGCACTGCGGTAACCATTTTCTCCTTCTCCAGATGGTCACTTCGTGTCGTGTGTGTTTAGTTGCCCGTGGATTGTATACGGAGACTGAGTTATGTCGTCGCCCGTAGGGCGTGGACTAGTCCAAATCCGTATTATCTTAGATTTGGGTTTCGGGTTTGGGTTTAAGGATACGTTAGCCTTATTGGAGACTAAGATCGATTTAAACATTTTTTAAGGATACGTTAGCCTAGTTTTTAGACTAAGATCGACTTAAACGGGATCGTTTAGATCCAACAATAGAGCAATTAAGGGAGCCCTGTTGTTTAGTTTAGTAATATCACGGTCAGTAGGTAGTTTAAGGACATTGCGGTCCATAGATAGTTTAAGGACATTACGGTCCAATGTTAGTTTTAAGACGTTGCGGTCAAGGTTAAGGACGTCATAGTCCGTGGATTTAAGAACTCCACAGTCCGATATTAGTTTTAAGACATCACGGTCAAGGTTAAGGACGTCATAGTCCGTTATTAGTTTTAAGACATTCCGGTCAAGGTTAAGGACGTCATAATCCATGGGTTTAAGGACCCCACAGTCCGATGTTAGTTTTAAGACATCCCGATCAAGGTTAAGGACGTCATAGTCCATGGGTTTAAGGACCCCACAGTCCGTATCAATATGTGGTCATCGGGACCTGTCACCTCTTTGAAGACGTTGAGGAATTACAACGCCAAGTATCAAAGGAGTGAAGAGATGTACCCTTGAACCAAGATAGATTAAATAGTCTTTGGCCCAATTTGGGACCAAGACCAATCAATTATGTTATGAGCCTATTGGCCTAGTTAAGTTTGGATTGAGGACTTATGGCCATCTTGGGATAAGTCCAATCATGTTTGGAATATTGGCTTTCTGTTGGTCCATTGAAGGAGAGGCTTTGCCTCTAGAACTTAGCCAATTGGGCTGAAGCTAGTGTTAAACACTAAAGACCAATCAGTGTTAAACACTGGGAATGAGATTGACAAGTTAGTGTTTAACACTAAAAGATAGTTGGTGTTAAACACCAGCAACAGGGCTTTCAAATTAGTGTTAAACACTAAAACAAATCAGTGTTAAACACTGGCAACAGAGATCTCAAATTAGTGTTAAACACTAAGATAATCAGTATTGAACACTGGTGACAGAGATTTTAATTTAGTGTTGAACACTAAGAAAATTAATATTAAACCCTGTTAACAGAGGTTTAATTTAATGTTAACACTAAGAAATTCAGTGTTAAACACTGCAAATAAAGTCCTTCAATTAGTGTTGAACACTAAGGTAAATCAGTGTTGAACACTGGATTCAGAGGTTCTAATTTAGTGTTAAACACTAAGGCAAGAGGGGTCACGTGGTAGCACGTGAGGGCGCCCTCCCCTGAGGAGTTTTTCAGGGGTCACGTGGTAGCACGTGACCCTGCTCCTTTGCGTTTTTGTTTAAGACTTAAATTCTTCACTAAATCCCCATTTTCTTGAAGAATTATATTCTTAGATAGTGTTGAACTCTAAATTCTTTTCTGTAGGAATTAAATTCCTCATATATGTGAAGAACTGGATTCTATCATAGGGTTCAACCCTAATAATAACTTTAGAGAAATTAAATTCCCACTTTCTCTTAGAGAATTACTCTTAGATAGAGTTAAACCCTTAATTTATATTCTGAGGAATTGAATTCTCATATATGTGAGGAATTAGGCTCTGTCATAGGGTGAAACCCTAATTTCTTCTTTCTTAAGGGAATTAAATTCCTTTTATTTTGACAGATTTAAGTTCTTAACTAGGGTTAAACCCTGGTTCTGTTCATTTTTAAGGAATTAAATTCCTATAACATAGGGTTAAACCATAATTTTATTTCAAATGAATTAAATTCCTATAGTTCTGTGAGAATTAAATTCTCAAACTTCCATTCCCTCCCTATGCTTTGGATCTGCATGGCAGGATCTCAACCCAATGAGAATTAAATTCTCAATTCATGGGGAGATGTGCACTTTGCAGATCCTCCAGTAAAGAGAGAACAAAGTTCTTCTTTTTAATATAAGAGTTAAACTCTTTTGAGAATTAAATTCTCTTTTTTTTTAAAGGCCTTCCCTTTCTTACCCAAGGTTTTCTTCTGCAGCATATCAAATTCTTCCAAAGTCTCAAGGCTCTATTTCTTTTCCTCTCTATATCTCTCTCTATATATCTCTCCTCTTTTTTTGTGTATATCTCTTGGCTCCTATTTATAGGAGAAGGAGCAGAATCAATTAGTTTTAGTGAATCTTTCATTGAGAGATTTGATTTGCATTCATCATTCATCTGGACCTTTGGATTATTAGGTGAATTTTATTCACCATTAGATTTCAAATCCAAAGATATTCCTTTGTTATTTCGGTTAGATTTTAAGAGGAAATCTTTCCAAGTTCAATATTTTTCCATAAATAGGTGATATTTAATCACCTTTAGATTTTTAATCCAACGGTTCCAAATAATTCTTTTCCACTTTGGAAAGACTTGAGAGATCTTTTCACAGAATTTAACTATGTCATAAAAATAAGGCTCTTGAAGCTGGTCACGTGTGGCCACGTGACCGTTGGTCACGTGCGCGCACGTGACCCCTGGTCACGTGTAGGCACGTGACCCCCCCTGGAATGGGCTTCCCTTCCTTCTGCGCTCTGTTCTTTGCCGCTGCTTGGTCATCACGTGACCACTGGTCACGTGTGCACACGTGATGCCTTCTCTGGAGTTTTTTTCTTGATTTACTCAGGGAACGAATGTGCCTTGTGCCGCCGCTTTTACATGTCACGTTTCTTCACATGGAGGTTTCTTAGGATTTCCTTGCCCTGGGTTGTCCTTCTGTACTCAACGGAAAAGACGCTTGCAATGATGTCTTGTCTTGGAATTTAATTCTCTTGATCCTATATGATTTGTTGCAGAGTCCAAGGTGGATTTTTATTAGGAGAATGTGTAGGGTCATTTAAGGTCCACTGTTTATTTAATTAGAATATCCCCCTTACCTCACTATAATTACTGTGTCTCATCATCAACCAGCCGTCATCTTGATTCTGTGGGGCCCATGTTTTTGTAGCCAATGGTCCCAAAAAAAAGTCTGTTGTTGCTTTCTTCAACTAGTCTTCATGTTCATGCATGGATATATATATTGCTGACTTTGCTTTTGACGGTCTTCTTTCATTCGATTTCAGGTGCGATGGCTTCTGCTCCGTGTTTTCCCTTTACTCGTTTGGAAGCCGCTTTCTCTCAATCACCATCCGATGAGGAAGCGATGGCGATGATCCGGGCTCATGACCCGAACTGCACCAACTTGCTTCTATGGGGAACTTGGTACAGCCATATTATCCGGGGTCGCCGGAGTTTCCTCTGTGCAGTACCGACAGAGCCTACTTTCCCATTCTTGCCGATGGACCCTCCGAGAACGGTTTTTGCTGTGGAGATGCCCAACTGGACTCCGACGGGACGGCTTGAGCCTTTGACGACCGGTATCCCGAACCATCCAATCCCCGCTATAGATATCCTGGGACGACGCATTTGCCAGGGTGAGGCCCACCCATGGGGACAAATTTATAAGATAGGGCTCACTCCTCAGCACCCTACGGGCTACCTCCTCTGGGCTCGCTATATCCTTACTACCCATCGTGCGCGGCTGCAGAAGGTCAGGCTTTACCAAGCGATATATGCGTCACTCTTCCATTATCAATCCCCGCATGTCTGGTGGGTTAAGGCGTTCTTGAATCAATGGAATCTCCCTACCAACACTTTTCTTCTGGGGGACAGAGAAGTCTCGATCTCTTTGGGAGAGTTCTATGAGATCTCGGGACTGCTAATCCGAGGGACGCTTTATGAGGAGTTGCTGCCCTCTGATGAATACGTCTTTGAACCCGAGCCTGCTCTGATTGACGGCTTGTCTGCTGAGAACGCCGTCCACCACAAGCGTCCCAGCTTAGTCAAGGTGCCGGGTATCTTTGATCGTTTGTTCACCGAATCCGAAGAGCATGGTATTACTTTCAAGAGCTTTATTGCTTGTTTCCTTCGTGAGGACGTCTTGTCGAAGACAGCTCCGAAGTTCGCCAACATCAAGGACCCCTTTGGGTTTGGTCCGAAGAAGCTGCTGACCACTGAATCGGATCTTCCACAGTATTACATCCCCATTATATCACCGATGTCTTTTGAATCCATTGCAGCTGCCGGCATGGATGAGGAAACGTTCTTCGTGGGGTTTGTCAGTATATGGCTCAATTGGTTTGTTATTCCCATGCATCGCCGCTTCATGAGAGCTTCGGTTATCTACCCGGCTCATTGTATTGCTGAGGGGACGCGGTTGGCTATCGGCATCCCGGCGCTGGCGCATCTTTACTACGGGTTGGGCGCTGCGGCCAACACTTCCAGCCCTGGCGTAGACGTGGTGAATTTTTCGCTTCATTACTTCACATCCTGGATCGAAATGCACGTGTTGGGGGCTTTCGCTATGATCAGAGGCCCACATTTTACGATGCCTACCCCTTCCCGTGACTTATGCGATTAGTGGATGCTTCTGCCGCCGACCCGACCCAATTTGGGGCTATTCGGGTGCTGATTTCTCCTTACGCTGCCGCTGGCGGGCTGGTTTTTAATGATCGGGTCTTGTCTACTCCCTCAGGTCCAGTTCAATAACTCTAGGACCAGTCAAAAGACAACGTATCTTCTTTGAAGCCTCGGGAGGCCGCGCACTTGTATACAATTAGACCGGGCTACTTGGTGTTTCGCCAGGACAGTGCAGCTCTTTTCATGCGGTACAACCCGCATCGATTCGCCCGACAGCTTGGATACAACCAGGGTGTTCCTTTTGAGGCTTTCATAGTCGCACCGGTCCCTTCGTTTGATGTCGTTCGCGATGCCGCTCATCATTTTGTGAGGCTAAACACCGACTCCCACTTCATGGTCCCTAAAGCTGGGTACATGCCCCGGTGCGTGGGCTCGTTTACGGGTTGGTATCTCCATCGGATCAGCCCAATTATTCTTGAGGAAAGGAGGGTGCTTCTGGGTCATGACGCCCCTCCTCAGGTTTCGGGAGCTAAGCTGCGACCGAGGGCTTCGGTCCACTTCCCTTTAGAGGATACCGGCATCACGCTCATCCCAGGGGAATCGGGGGTAGACCTTACTCCAACAGCTGGTATGCCCCTGGGTTCCCGATCGCGGGGTAGACAGGCCCCAGTAGTAGCACCACCGTCTGCGGCAGCACCGCCCCCCGTGGCATCGACAATGGCGGTGTCATCCTCGGTTGTGGCACCGAACGAGGGTAATATGGATGAGGGTGTTGAAGGCGACGTGGGTCGCCGCCGTGCCAAGGCTCCATGGGGAAAGAAACGGTTGTCTTCGACGGCCGGTTCTGGATCTAAGAGTCGGAAGAGGGTGGCCACCAACCTACTTGATTCTTTAACGGAGTCGGAGCCCATACTTCCAGATGAGTCGCTGGCCATGCAAGAGTCGGACGCTGGTCTTCTTTTCCCGGGTTCGGCTGCCGAGGAGACCGCACAATTAGCTGAGGCTATAAGACGTTCCCAAGATGAGTCCCAGAACGTCAGGGTTCCGAAGAAGCCCTATCCTGCCGTAATCTTTTATGAAGACCCTTCATGGATTCGGCGGCGGTTCATTGGCCCTTTGGAGGAATGGAGAGAAAGGGCCCTGAAACAGGCCGCTTCTGAGGATACTGCGGACGCACTTTCCTTATGGACCGGCGGCCATGAGTCTACCCTCGAACCCCGGCGAGCACGCCTCCTTGAGAAGGAGCATCAGCTTGAAGAAGCCATACTGAAGGCTTCCCTGGGCATTGGTATGTTTTTATATTTCTTTACAGTTCTTCAGATTGCTTATGCTTGTATATATGTATCCTTATTTTGTGCGACTTGTGCAGAGTCTTCGACGATGGGGGAGGTCCCTACGGGCTTATTGAAGCTAAAGCCTATCGACATTCCTGATGAAGCATTGCTCGATGTGGAGGGGGCTGATGGGGCTGCTCTTCTTGCAATAGAACCTCCGGTGGCGGCTCTTGATTCCAGGGTACTCGCTCCTTTGGGAGAGGTTCCCTCGGTGGTCGCCGTCCCAACGACTCTACCCGAAGGCGGCCCAGAGGTTGAGATGGAGGTAGTCGGGACTACCCTCCCTTTGTTGGAGCCTGAGGTCACGACAGAGGCCGTTGAAGCTGCTATCCCCCCGGCTCAGAATGGGAGGAGTGTCGAAGGTAACCTTCCACGTTTTGAGCTAGTAATCTTTCTGTTACCTAAACTTTTTTGTCCTTTCTTAATTGCATGGACTGGCGGCCTCCATTGTCGATCTGTCTCCTCGGCAATCCTTCCAGCGTCTTTTGGAAATGGCCGCTCCGCAAGCGATATCTCCTCAACGCATTGTCCTCTCATCTGGACAAGGTGAGTGTTGTTTATCACTTTTCATAGCATCATTGTTATTTTGCGTATTGACATTGATGTTCTCTACAGTTTTGGAGGCCGTTGATGAGGTCGAGGTTCTCGAAGGGCCAGGGGAACCCTCAGCTCCTACTTGCATGACCGTAGGTAAGTGACATTCCGGTATAGCCTCACTTGTTCCTTTGCTTAAGAGTCTTACTAATATTTTTCAAGTCTGAACAGCCTTGCCAGCTCCAATAGCGTTGGAATCGCGTGTCGTCATGCCGCCGGGCCCTTATGCTTTGCGAGCTTCAGAACGCTTGGCCCAATTGAGCCTTGTCTCCCTGTCGTCTTTGATCGAGGAGCTTCGTTCTGGCAGTGCAACCACAGCCGAAGCATTTGCTGCCGAGGCTAACGGTTCTTTTCCTTTTCTTGCCACCTACCATAGCGAAGAGGTGGTGCGAGTCTGGGTGGAGTTCTGTCAGCAGGTGGAGGCTTGCTTGCACGCACTTGAATGTTCCCGTCTTTCCTCGGAGGTCATGGCTGCAAAGGCAGACTTGCGGGGGCTGATAGCGCGGTGCGCGGCAAACATGACATCGTGCGAGAAGAGGCTCGGCCGTAAATTCTCGGAGAGGGAGCTGGCTTCTAAAGCGCTGAGCGAGCTTCAAGCGAGTCTTACTGCCAAGGCCAACAAAGCGTATGAACTCTGGCGGGTGCTTCAAGAGTCTATCAGGGAGGTGGTGACTCTTGATAAAGCTACCACGTTCACTCGTGAGAGGGTCGAGGCTCATAAGGCCACCGAGAAAGAGCTTGAAGGCCGGCTCGCTTCGTATCAGGCCCAGCAGGCTCAGGCGGAGGCCCGTTTTCTGGCGATCCTGAATCATGAAGCCGTGGCCCAGCAAAAGCAGGATGAGCTAGCGAAACTGCTAAATCGCCTGCCGGCTTGAAAAACTTATATCTTTTCCTTTCTTTTTGTACATACTCTTGAGCAAGAGTATTTTCTTTTTGTTCTTTCATGGATTGTAGTTTGTATCCATTTTGGTTTATGAATAAAAGATACAATTTTCTTCTCGACGGTGTGTCTCTTTTCATTGAATATGTTTTGCGGACAATTTATCTTGATCTCTTTGCAACGCAGCGATGGCTTAGGATTCAGGGTTAAGATCTGCTTCCTAAGACTTTTGCACTTTATGAGCCACGAAGGTCTCATAAAGAGTTTTTCTCCCCATGGGTCGAGAGGATCCCATAGGTGTAAGTTCTTCTAAAGAATCGTGAGGATTCTTAAGCGGGTTTTCCCTTGAGAGTCGTAAGGATCTCACAAGAGAGTTTTTCTTCCTTACAGGTCGTGAGGACCTGCAAGTGCTGGATGTGGTCACCCTTATCCGTGTTTCACGGGGTCAGGGGTTGCTCAAGGCGTCGTAGTTTAAAGACGTCACGGTCAAGGTTAAGGACATCATAGTCCGTGGATTTAAGGACTCCACAGTCCGATGTTAGTTTTAAGACATCACGGTCAAGATTAAGGACATCATAGTCCATGGATTTAGGGACTCCACAGTCCGATGTGAGTTTTAAGACATCACGGTCAAGGTTAAGGACGTCATAGTCCGTGGATTTAAGGACTCCACAGTCCGATGTGTGGTTGCGGGGACCCGTCACCTCTTTGAAGACGTTGAGGAATTATAACGCCAGGTATCAAAGGAGTGAAGAGATGTACCCCTAAACCAAGGTGGAATCAATATAGACTCAGGGTGGTTGATCGTTAGTTTTAATACATTACGGTCGAGGTTAAGGACATCATAGTCCGTGGATTTTAAGGACTCCGCAGTCCGGTGTTTGCTCTGGATGCTTCACACGGGTTCACTGCCGTGCTTGGCGAGGACCAGGCTCCGCTCTGGATGTTTTCCGCGGGGTCAAAGAGTGACGTTATCCGCGTTCCACACAACCAGGAATTTTGCACTAGATGCTTCACACGGGTTCACTGCCGTGCTCGGCGAGGACTAGGCTCCGCTCTGGATGTTTTTCGCGGGGTCAACGAGTGACGTTATCCGCGTTCCACACAACCAGAAATTTTGCACTAGATGCTTCACACGGGTTCACTGCCGTTCTCGGCGAGGACTAGGCTCCGCTCTGGATGCTTCACACGGGTTCACTGCCGTGCTCTGCGAGGACCAGGATCCGCTCTGGACGCTTTCCACGGGGTCAAAGAGTGACATTATCCGCGTTCCACGTAACCAGGAATTTTGCACTAGATGCTTCACACGGGTTCACTGCCGTGCTCGGCGAGGACTAGGCTCCGCTCTGGATGCTTCACACGGGTTCACTGCCGTGCTCTGCGAGGACCAGGATCTGCTCTGGACGTTTTCCACGGGGTCAAAGAGTGACGTTATCCGCGTTCCACGTAACCAGGAATTTTGCACTAGATGCTTCACACGAGTTCACTGCCGTGCTCGGCGAGGACTAGGCTCCGCTCTAGATGCTTCACACGGGTTTACTGCCGTGCTCTGCGAGGACCAGGATCCGCTGTGGACGTTTTCCACGGGGTCAAAGAGTGACGTTATCCGCGTTCCACGTAACCAGGAATTTTGTACTAGATGCTTCACACGAGTTCACTGCCGTGCTCGGCGAGGACTAGGCTCCGCTCTGGATGCTTCACACGGGTTCACTGCCGTGCTCTGCGAGGACCAGGATCCGCTCTGGACATTTTCCACGGGGTCAAAGAGTGACGTTATCCGCGTTCCACGTAACCAGGAATTTTGCTGATTGTATCCGCATTTCACGGAATGGAGGTTTGACTGTTGGTGATGTGTATATCGCCAAGCCATGGAACTAGGGGTTGCCGCTGCTCCGCTTTGTTTGAAGTTGTGTCCGTCGTTACGAAACGAGTGTTGGGATGATCTTTAGGTCGCTTGCGGCCCATCGAGATTTAGCTTCTTTCTTTGATGGAACCTGGGGGGGAAGTATGATCACTTCTTTGTTTACGCCCTTGGATTGTATACAGGGTGTAATGGAACATTGCCTGTAGGGCATAAATTTAAAAAAAAATTTATTTTATTTCATTTCTTTTTCCGCGATGCTCCATCATTTCAGCTTTTATATCGCGAATGATTGCCCTATCATTTCGGCTATTTTTCGCGGTGCCTAATCATTTCGGCTATTTTTTATTTTTTTTTTACTCGCTACTTTTTATTGCGAGTTGCCCCATCATTTCGGTTATTTTGCGTGCATACATTTTTACTTGCTGCTTTTTATTGCAAGTTGCCCCATCATTTCGGCTATTTCGTATGCAAGTGCGGCCTACTGGCTTTTCGCCATAAACCTGAAATTAGACACCGATTTCGGCATCAGCACCGCTACAACTGGGATATGGCCAGGAGCGAATCATCATCTGCCTCTGTCGATGTTGAACAAAGGTGGCTTAGCAAACAGGGTTAGGGTCCTGTCGACTAAGGCTTTGACTTCATGAGCCGCAAGGGTCTCACAAAGGTATTTCTCCCTACAAGTCGTGAGGATCTTGTAGGTGTATTTTCTCCCTAGGAATCGTGAGGATTCCTAAGTGTATGTTCCTCTGTAAGTCGTAAGGATCCTACAAGGGGGCTTTCTCCTTATAAGTCGAGAGGACTTATAAGGGTTGTTCACCATAGGGACAAACCTCTAGTCACGGGTGGGATTTTGCTGAGGAAATGTTTATTCGCGCCCGTGGATTGTATACAAGGGTCAGTATGAGCCGCTTGTAGAGCATTGTCGAAGGTTTTGGGGATTTTGCTTAAGCACAGGTTTAGGTTTCTATAACTTAAGACTTTCAAGTCTTATGAGCCGTGAGGGTCCCATAAGAGAGTTCTCCTTATGAGTGGTGAGGATCTCGCAAGTGTCTTTTCTCCTTAGGAATCGTGAGGATCCCTAAGTGTGTTACTCCCTTGTGAGTCGTAAGGATCTCACGCGGGTGGTTTCTCCTTACAGGGTCTTGAGGATCCCGCAAGTGTCCTTTAACGAGGTTGCGCCCTTTCGGGTTTTTACAAACACTCGCCGGTAGCCCTGCTGTTTTTACTCACGGAGCCCTTTCGGGTTTTCATCCGTGTCCATTTTGCTTATGGACATACCGTTTTTTTTTATTCTTTTTAATTATTTATTTTTTTTACGAGGCCGCGCCCTTTCGGGTTTTCACGAACACTCGCCGGTAGCCCTGCTGTTTTTACTCACGGAGCCCTTTCGGGTTTTCATCCGTGCCCTTTTTGCTGATGGACATACCGTTTTTATTTATTATATTTTTTTTCTTTTTTTTATCTCGTCAGTCTAAGGATGCTACGGTGTTAGTTTAAGGACGTTTCGGTCCGTCGTTAGTTTAAGGACGTTTCGGTCCGTCGTTAGTTTAAGGACGTTTCGGTCCGCCATTAAGGATGCTGGTTACTACTTAGAGTTCGGGCTTAGGAAGATAGCGAGCGGACATAATCGTCGTCATCTATCATTGACCTAAACCTTGACCCGTTAAGCGTAATATTTCTTCAGGAAGCGACCGTTCACTGGCCTGAAAGGCCTTTCACCATGCATATCCATGAGTAGATAAGCTCCACCCTGGTAGACCTTGTCTATGATGTACGGGCCTTCATACTTTGGCTTGAATTTTCTCCGCATGGCGCGATTGGGGATCATAGGTCTTCTGACAATTAGCACAAGTTCGCCTTGGCGGAACGTCCTCGGCCTGGTCAATCTTTCGTATGAGCGCGTCATCTTTGCTTTGTAAGCCTCCAGATTTTGTTGCGCTATGAGCCGGGTCTCATCAAGGGCATCAAGCTCCTCAAGCCAAAGGTGAGCATTTTCTTCGTCCGTCAGCTCGTAGTGGACCGCCACTCGTAGAGAGGGTAACTCTATCTCGAGGGGGAGTACTGCTTCTGTACCAAATACCAACGCGTACGGCGTTGTGTTCGTGGCCGTTTTGAACGTAGTCCGATATGCCCAGAGAGCTTCTTGCAGTCTCTCGTGCCAGTCCTTCTTATTTCGGGACACCGTCTTCTTCATGATCTTTGTCAAGGTCTTATTGAAGGCCTCAGCTAGGCCGTTAGCTCGTGGATTATAAACTGACGAGTATCTCCAGTCTATATTATGCTGTTGCGCGAAGCGACTGATCTTATGGCTTCTGTAGGCCGGCCCGTTATCGGAGATAATCCGCCGCGGAGTTCCAAACCGATAAATGACGTGCGTCTTGACAAAGTGGAGGATATTCTCCGTCTTCACTTCTCTCAGCGGTACTGCTGCTGCCCATTTGGAGAAGTAATCAGTCGTCGCCAGGATGAAACGATGTCCCTTAGACGATGCCGGTTCGATGGGGCCGACTATATCGGTTCCCCACATTTCGAATGGCCAGCTAGCCACCGTTGGATGTAGCGGATTTGGATGCTGGTGGATGAAATCCCCATGGATTTGGCATGAGTGGCACTGCTTCGCATATTCGAGGCAGTCTTGGATCATCGTGGGCCAGTAGTAGCCCATCCGTTTAATTTTTAACTTCATCTTCGGGCCTGCTTGATGAGAACCACAGATTCCGTCATGAACTTCCCGAACGAATCTTTCTACTTCGTCAGGTCCTAAACATCTCAGCCACAGAGAATCAAACGACCTCTTGTACAGAGTATTGTTGACGAAGGCGAAAGACAGAGCTCGTTTCATGAGCTGATATCTTGAGGACGCTTCTTCGGGCATTCGATGGGACTTAAAGTAGTCTATGAAGACCTCCCTCTAGTCCTCAGCCTTCTCACGGTCTTTTATTTGTAGGGTCGTCTACTCAATCGCTCCCTTTTCTTCGGATGATTCCGGAGATATTTCTGCTGGGGCAAGCACCCGACGGCTTTGCACCACGATTTTAACATCATTGAGGTTCTCGTCAGCCAGTTCTTTAGCGAGCTTAGCTTTGCTATTTTCCGCGCGTGGTATGCTTCCCAAAGTATAGGAGGGAATTTGGGTCAACAGTTGTTGCACCTTTTCACCGTACTTCACCAACTCCGGTTTGCACGTTTGGTAGTCGCCGTTTACTTGACTAACGACCAGTTGAGAATCCCCGTATATGAGGAGGTTTTCAATTCCTATGTCGATGGCGATCTCGAGGCCTGCTATCAAAGCTTCATATTCGGCTTCATTGTTCGTCCTCGATTCTGTTAAGGAGAAAGCGAAGCGCATTATCCCTCCTTGTGGAGTTACGAAGATGAGGCCTACCCCCGATTTGAACATTGGGGTACTTTGTTTGCGCTTCTTTACGGAGGACGCTCCATCAAAATAGAGTTCCCATCGGGTATCACCACCGTCGACCGCGTCAAACGCATGTTCGTCTGGCAAATCGCAATTCAGAGGAGAACCGGCAGGTACTGGATGCTCAGCAAGGAAGTCGGCAATGGCTTGGCCTTTCACTGCCTTAAGAGGCTGATAGGTTATTGAAAACTCCATCAGGAGCAGGGCCCATTTAGCGAGTCTCCCTGTCAATATGGCCTTTGACATTAGATATTTTAGGGGGTTCACCTTTGATATAAGACGGACTTCATGTGCCAATGCATAGTGCCGGAGTTTTGTTATCGCAAAGATTAACGCCAGGCAGTATTTTTCGATAGGGGAGTAATTGCTTTCTGCCCCCAGAAGAACTCGGCTTAAATAGTAGAGCGCTCTCTCCTTCCCTTGGTCGTTTTCTTGCACCCATAATGCGCCTAAGGAACCTTCGAGGGCTGTTGTATAAAGAATAAGGGGCTTTCCCTTGACCGAAGCAGCCAGCACTGGCGGGTTCTGCAGGTACTGCTTGATATCATCTAGCGCGCTCTTGCATTTTTGGTCCCAGACGAACGGAGTTCCCTTCTTCATCAGGTGACTGTAAGGCTGGCACTTACCTGACAGGTTGGCGATAAACCGCCGGATGTACCCGAGCTTCCCTTGGAGAGACCGCAGCTGTTTGAGAGTCCTTGGCGGTGGCATTTCCATGATCGCCTTGATCTTAGATGGATCTATTTCGATACCTCGGTGTCGGATGATGAATCCTAGGAATTTACCCGAGGAGACTCCGAACGCGCATTTGAGGGGATTCATCTTCAAATTATATTGCCGAAGGCGTTGAAATACGGTCTTCAGATGCTCTAAATGCTCTTCATATGACATGCTCTTTACTACGAGGTCGTCGATATAGCACTCGACGATTTCATGTATGAGATCATCAAAAATCTTTGTCATGGCCCTCTGATAGGTGGCACCGGCATTCTTTAATCCGAAGGGCATAACTTTGCAGCAGAATATACCCAAAGGGGTCCGGAAAGCGGTGTGCTTCTGGTCGCCGGGATGCATCTTTATCTGATTGTACCCTGATGAACCGTCCATGAAGGAGAAAACCTCATGAGTGGATGTATTGTCTATCATCAGTTCGGTGACCAGCACTGGGAAATCGTCCTTCGGGCAGGCTTTATTGAGATCTCGAAAGTCCACACATATGCACACTGTCCCATTTTTCTTCATCACAGGGACGGTGTTGGCGACCCAGTCAGGATACTGTACCTCCTGGATAAACCCAGAATCGATCAGCTTCTTGACTTCGGCGTTGATGCTCATCTCCAGCTCAAGCCGCATCCTTCTCGGCGCCTGTTTGACTGGCTTGATATCCGGGGATATTGCTAATTTATGCACCGCAATCTCTGGATCTAATCCTGGCATCTCGGAATAGTTCCACGCGAAGCAATCTCTATGCCGTAGAAGCACGTCTTTTAACGCCGCCACCCTTTCCTCAGATAGCAGCTCGCTAACGAATGTCGGTCGCGGATCGTCTGCCGATCCCAACTCAATCTTCTTGAGGTTATCGGCAGTAGTATGTATGCCATCTTCCAGCTCTTTTGGAGCTGGTGGAAATTCTGAGATCACCTCATTGTCATTGTTTTCGAAGCACCAAGGGAGGTCATCCATATTCTCGGGCTCTCCTTTTGATATCGTTACCATATGACAGGTAGGAGCTCGCTTCCAAGGCTGGTGTGGATCTGGTTCTGCTCTTGTGGTTTTGGGTTCGTGCTTTTGTGGCGGCGTTACCCTCCAGCTGCTGGATAAAGCAAACCTGCCTTGCTGGTATTGGTCTTCGACCCAGTTCTTGAAGGTGAAGCAGTCTTCGATAGGGTGTCCTATGGCTCGGTGATAAGAGCAATAGCCCGGATGAGAAGCTTTGTTAGCTTGCTCAGGGTGCTTAGACTCCGGAAGTGCGATCATTTAATATTTTATAGCGAGCTCGAGTAACTTCTTCGTCTTTTCTCGGGGGAAGGAATATGCTCGACTCATCTTCTTTATGAGGGACAAATCCGGGCCGCGCAATACCCGATCACATGACTCTCTAATCCTGCGTCGTTGTTGGCGGCTCCTCTTTCCGCTTCTTGACTTACTTCTGCCTCTGCGTCGGGCTTTTTGTACAACGGGTTGACAGGGAGGAGCATCTTCGTCTTTTGCAGCCTGTTGAAACAGACGTTGCGTCCTGGCCTTCTTGTAGATGGCCATCTCGCGATTATGGTCTTCCCGAGCTTTTTGATCCGCTTTCCTGATAAGCTTGTCCATTCGTTCTTCAAATGGCGGACTCAGGATTTCGCTTGCGGGATCTGGTTTTGATGAGGGGTTGGCATTGCGGGACAGGACGTTTTCCTCCTCATCGAAGTTATATACGGCGTAGCTACCGTGGACTCGCTCCCGTTTCTCGGATCACACATATCCAAGCCCAAGTGTTTCCATTCTCCCGTTGGGCAATTTGCGCTGAGTCCCAGGGACCTCCCAAATCCTGTTGTAGAACCGAGCTTGTCGAACAGTCTGTTTTAAGGGTACCCCTTGGCGCTTCAATAGCCTCTTAGTCCATTTGTGTAATATCTGGGCAAACGGATGGGTTAGGGCCTATCGAGTGTAGCATCCGCGCCATGCCATATCTCTTTCTCCACTCTCGTTTCTGTGGATTGGTAGAATAGGATCACCTTTTCACCCTTTCGCCTAGGAGGGACATAAAACGTCTGCAGGTCCTGCACATTGTAAGCTTGAAGTGTGTCGAGATCCTTGTAGTGTTTCCGCGGCACCATGGTGATTTGCAAACTCTGATCATCGCTAGGGGATGCTCGTATTGACGGCCGACTGGAGAACACGGCATTAACCTCATCTTCCGAGTCACTTCCGAAGATCAACATGGGGGCGGACGATCCCAGGTTGTTGCGTCGAGACGGCCCAGCGTAAACTATCTCTTCTTCTTTTTCGGTATCGCTCCCGAAAATAGGGATGGTGGCGGCGGCTTTGTTCTCCGGCTTGCGACACTTTTCTGTATCCTCGAAATCTGGCAAAAAGTACTTTGTATCTTCGTACTTGCGGACTTCGTTCACGGAGAATGGGTTCAGCTCACCTGTTACGGTATACTCGAAACCATCCTTAAAGTACTTCATACACTGATGCTGTGTAGAAGGGATGATGTTGTACTCGTGTAACCAAGGACGACCGAGCAAGGCGTTGTAGCAGGTCTTGGCGTCAATGACGTGAAACTTGATGTCCGTGACGAGCAGTCCGAAGCGTAATGTTAGTATTACAGATCCGAGAGTCCGTGATGACTGGGAGTCGAAACCGGAGATGGTAATTTTGTCATGAGCGAGGTGCTGTACGCTCATGCATATTTCCTTCAACACCCGAACATTAAGGAGATTGACGGAGGATCCATTATCCACCAGGATCTTGCCTATCTTGATATCATAGCAGTATCCAGAGACATATAGGGGACGGTTGTGGTCGCACGTCCCAAGAAGAAGGTCTTCGTCACCGAAAGTGATGTCGGCCGTGTGCACTTCTTCCAGTTCATCCTTCATCCTTTCTGCGGAGAGGAAGGCTTGGAATTGCTCGGGTTCTTATAACGCCTTGATTAATGAATCTCGCGCTTCTTTTGATAATAGGAGGGTATCGAGAATGCTGAGCTGAGAAGGTAGCTTCCTTAGGTGCGCTAGAATGTTGTAGTCCACCTTACCCTTCCTGGGAGGGTCCTTGGCAGTTAGCTCTTTCATGACTTTGTTATCTAAGGCGATATCCCCAGTGACCTTTTCCTTTCCCTTATCTTTTCTATTTGCAGGCCCGAGATTCTTTTCCGGGAGCGTGCGATTGCGCAGCTGAATGTTCTCGCAGGCCTCCGGTTCTTCCTCTTTCCCTAAGACGGACTCTTTAAAGAGAGGGCCCAAAACCATTTCCTCATCAGAGTCACTCCCAAAGGTGAGAACTTGTGATCCTCCGGCGTCGACCATGTAACAGCTGCCGGTAGTTCTTTTGTGCCTGTCGGTTGTACTGCTTTGCTCCCGACGAGTTCTGCGTTTCATGCGCTTAAAATGTTGCCGGTGAGCAACATATCCCTGCCACCATATCCTAAAAGCGTCGTACTCCTCCGTAGGGTGTGAAATTTTCCGATGATATGAGCAATAATTAGGGTGCCTCTCTGCCCCATCGAACGCGTTCTCTTCCGAGGGTGGTAGCTTCATCCCCACTGATATGGCTTTGGCAAACATTTTCCTCGTCTTGAACACGTTTTTATTCGCATTGGATGTCTTTTGATCTGGCGGGAGTGCTTTGACTCTTTCGTTTAGTCGCCTGCGCTTGGCTCCTTCCGATGCATCCATCTCACGCTCCTGATCGGCTTTACTCTTCAAACAAATCTCGTCTAGAAAGACGTCGATCATTTCATCTGTTGGCCGTACAAGTTCTGGCTCAGGCTGTACCCCCAGTTTCTCAGTGCCAGGAGTTTTCTCATCTTCCGAGTGGGAAATCACATGACAACTCGCCACATATCCCTCGGATTCATCTGATGAGCTCTCTCCATCATCTTCCTCCTGAAAGACGTGGTTGAGGAACTCTTGCAGCGTGACGGGAGTCCGCACCTTTTGATTGTACTCCTCCAGTGCGTCAATCTGTTTCTGCAAATCCGTGTGCTTGTCTCCAGGCTTCACGGGCTTCTTGGATTTCTTCTTTTTTTTCTTCGAAGATTTTGACGGTTGGGTGTGAGTACTTGGGCCATCGCTACCGATTCTTGTAGTTGGATGCGGCTTCAGCATCCCTTCGATAATTTGAGGTTCAAGCGGGTTCCTCCATTCGACCGCCGGGCACGCATGAAGATCACTCAGCATCCTTTTGGTTTTGGTTGATAGCACGACCTCTCAGGGAGCTTCTTCAATAAAGGAACAGGTTGCCCCCGGTGTATCTGCTTTCTTAGGAGTATGCGGCTGTGGCGGGTTCACCTTCCACTTTCCGGATAGTGCAAACTTCCCCTGGAGGTATTGATCTTCAATCCATCCTTTGAAAATGAAGCAATCCTCAATCGGATGGCTTACCGTTTGATAGTAAGGAAAATAGTTGGGGTTATTCACCTCAGTGGGTTGTGGCGGTCGTCTTGGATTTGGCAAGTTTATAAGTCTGTTGCGTACTGCCAGCTCGAATAACCGTTTCGTCTTGTCCCGTAGGAACGAGTAGGGACGCTTCATCTTCTCATTATAATACCGCCATCTTTCTTCCAACTGATCCGCCAGCTTTGAGGCACTGGGTTGCTGCTGAGCATTCGCGACGAAGGTTGCCTTCCCTTTACCCTTGTCACTCCGAGGCTCCGGCTTCGGGAGAGACGGTCTGTGACCCATCTAGTCCATCTGGGCCAACTTGTCGATCAAAGCCTGAAACGTGGTCGGCTTAAAGAACATCATAAACTGGGAGATAGTTGCATGAGGGTCTAGGGTTCCTACGAACATGCCCACCGCGGACGCTTCCTCAATGTGTTGCTCGCATTTCGACCATAAATTTCGCCAGCGTATAGCATACTGGACCCACGTTTCGCCTGGTTTCACCCTGGCATTAATCAATGCTGTTATTGGAGTGCGTTTGCTGGCGCTTGCGAATCGCTGAGTGAATAGCAACTACATTTCAGCGAACGTCTTGATAGAATCGTTTGGGAGTTCTGAATACCATTCGAACACTGTTTCTGATAAGCTGCCCACGAACTGGCGAAGCAACAGTTTATCGTCACCGTCGGTGTTACCGCAAAGGTCCCTGAACTGGGCAACATGTTGGTGGGGATTGCCAGTCCCCTTATACACCTGGAATTTCGGTATTGTATAACCCGGCGGATATTTGATTTGGTCGTACCAGCTCGGATACGGTCGCCCCATTTTTATGACTTGACCAGCTGCCTCAGTCGCATGATGAACCCGGATCTGCTGGGCTATATAGTCGTTCAAGTCAGCTTTAGAGATTGTCTCTTCCTTGGCCGTTGAGAGGGCTGGTGGTGGATTTGACGTTTCTCCCCTGTCGTCTTCAAGGACGATCGGAGGATCCTCAGTAGGTGAGTCTTGTTGGATCATCATTCCCACCATGTCCTGGAATAAGTGGGCTATTTGCTTTATATTGGCCGCTTGTTCCGCAGCCTCTCTATCTTTCTTTTCCAATATCCTCCGGAGGAACTCGGCGTCGGTTTCCTGTTCTTGTTGCTGATCCGAGGACGCCTCGGGGTTTTCTTTCGGTCCAGTAAGCGCGGCCATTGCGATCATCATTTCCTGGAGCTTTTGCTATTGCTCCTGAGCTTTGGTCACCGACCGTGTAAGCGGTCTATGACCTGTGGACGCGCGGCTGTCTTCTTTCCCCGACGCCATGTATACAGTGTGGACCATCCTGTCCCCAGCCTTAGGGCATCTGGGCTCAGCGCTTTTAGCTTTCGTTACAGGCCCGGGGATCTTCTCTGGCCTCTTCTTTTTATGAGCAGTGGAAGTCAAGGGGGGCGTTGAGGTGGGCACCCAGAAAGCTTTCCGTGGCTTAGCCTGGTGACTGACTTCCTGTTGGATTTTCAGCTTCTTGTGTTGGCGGGAGAAATTTGGATCGATCACTGAGTCTCGGGTCTGCCGCCAGACTTTATAGATTTGGGAGGACAGCCGTTGAGGAGATTGGGGCTGTTCTGGCTTTACTTCTACAGCCTTTTTCAGCGTAGGGGGAGACCTCTTTAGCACCGCGGTAGGAGAATTCCTACGCACCTTATTTAGCATCTCAAAGCTGTTCCCAGTTGGAACAGCAGCATTAACTTCTGCCATCGGGGCTGGAGGAGTTAGCCCAGGAGGGGAGTTGCCTCCGGTCTTCCTCGCTCGGCGCCAGTAACAACGTCGAGCGCGTCGTGCTGATGGAACCGGCTTGGTGAGGGCGATAGTCTCGTCTTGCCCCTGTGTAGGTGGGGGGTCGCTACTGGTGTCAGCCTGTTAAAGACCGATGTTTTTTGGGTAGCAGGAGCGGGAGCTGGAGCCGTCAATCTTGTAAAGACCGACTTTTTGGCAGGGGAAGCCGCCTTGACGACTTCAGGAGCAGGACTGGTTACTTTCTTAGGAGCAGCCTTCTCTGGGATTATAGGCCCCATCGCGGGTCCACAGGAGCTCTGGCCTAATCTGGAGAAGACCGAGGCATTGGTGTTGGGCGACCCGTTGAGAGGAGCCGCGGTAGGTGTAATCCGATCAAAGACCGACTTCTTGGGAGCTTCCGTTGTCAGCGTAGGAGCGGTGAAGCTCGTTGGCGGGAGCATGGTGCCAAAAAACAACCTTGTGGTGGCTCGAGTAACCTGTTCCATGGGTATTGTAAATAGTGAAGCAGCTTGGGGTCCGTAGGCAACACCTCCTGGCGAGGCAGAGCGCTGGTTGCAATTGCAGTTGGAGCATTTCGCACAAGTGAAAGCCATTGATTCTTTGCTTTCTGCAATAAGCAAAACGCCAAATCTTAGTACCTTGAAACCCAAGGGCAACCATTAGCGAACCGTGTTTGGTTCGCGAACACGACACACGAAGTGTGGAGTGGAAAGAGGAAAAGGTCCCACCGGGCGTGCCAGAATCTGTTCCCCTCCGAAAGACGGCGCGGCGTGGGGACGTCTCGCCTGAAGTTCGGGGCAGATGCTAATTGGTGCTATCCGTCTACCTCTCCGAAGATGCCAAGTTGGTTTATGGCACCGTATATCGAAGGTTTAAACGGATGCGTCCGATGTAGCAGACTTCGTCAGATTCCCGCTCGCTTGAGGGGTTTTTTATTGTGGGGACGCTCTTCCCTGCAGGCGCAAGCCCCTGCAATTAATTACGCTACCGCACTGCGGTAACCACTTTCTCCTTCTCCAGATGGTCACTTCGTGTCGTGTGTGTTTATTTTGTGTTTAGTTGCCCGTGGATTGTATACGGAGACTGAGTTATGTCGTCGCCCGTAGGGCGTGGACTAGTCCAAATCCGTATTATCTTAGATTTGGGTTTCGGGGTTTGGGTTTAAGGATACGTTAGCCTCATTGGAGACTAAGATCAACTTAAACTTTTGTTAAGGATACGTTAGCCTAGTTTTTAGACTAAGATCGACTTAAACGGGATCGTTTAGATCCAACAATAGAGCAATTAAGGGAGCCCTGTTGTTTAGTTTAGTGACATCACGGTCAGTAGGTAGTTTAAGGACATTGCGGTCCATAGATAGTTTAAGGAAATTACGGTCCAATGTTAGTTTTAAGACGTTGCGGTAAAGGTTAAGGACGTCATAGTCCGTGGATTTAAGGACTCTACAGTCCGATATTAGTTTTAAGACATCACGGTCAAGGTTAAAGACGTCATAGTCCGTTGTTAGTTTTAAGACATTCCGGTCAAGGTTAAGGACGTCATAGTCCATGGGTTTAAGGACCCCACAGTCCGATGTTAGTTTTAAGACATCCCGGTCAAGGTTAAGGACGTCATAGTCCATGGGTTTAAGGACCCCACAGTCCGTATCAATGTATGGTCATCGGGACCCGTCACCTCTTTGAAGACGTTAAGGAATTACAACGCCAAGTATCAAAGGAGTGAAGAGATGTACCCTTGAACCAAGGTAGATTAAATAGTCTTTGGCCCAATTTGGGACCAAGACCAATCAATTATGTTATGAGCCCATTGGCCCAGTTAAGTTTGGATTGAGAACTTATGGCTATCTTGGGCTAACTCCAATCATGTTTGGAATATTAGCTTTCTGTTGGTCCATTGAAAGAGAGGCTTTGCCTCTAGAACTTAGCCAATTGGGCTTAAGCTAGTGTTAAACACTAAAGACCAATCAGTGTTAAACACTGGGAATGAGATTGACAAGTTAGTATTTAACACTAAAAGATAGTTGGTGTTAAACACCAGCAACAGGGCTTTCAAATTAGTGTTAAACACTAAAACAAATCAGTGTTAAACACTGGCAACAGAGATCTCAAATTAGTGTTAAACACTAAGGTAATCAGTGTTGAACACTGGTGACAGAGATTTTAATTTAGTATTGAACACTAAGAAAATTAATATTAAACCCTGTTAACAGAGGTTTAATTTAATGTTAACACTAAGAAATTCAGTGTTAAACACTGCAAATAAAGTCCTTCAATTAGTGTTGAACACTAAGGTAAATCAGTGTTGAACACTGGATTCAGAGGTTCTAATTTAGTGTTAAACACTAAGGCAAGAGGGGTCACGTGGTAGCACGTGAGGGCGCCCTCCCCTGCGGAGTTTTTCAGGGGTCACGTGGTAGCACGTGACCCTGCTCCTTTGCGTTTTTGTTTAAGACTTAAATTCTTCACTAAATCCCCATTTTCTTGAAGAATTATATTCTCAGATAGAGTTGAACTCTAAATTCTTTTCTGTAGGAATTAAATTCCTCATATATGTGAAGAACTGGATTTTATCATAGGGTTCAACCCTAATAATAACTTTAGAGAAATTAAATTCCCACTTTCTCTTAGAGAATTACTCTTAGATAGAGTTAAACCCTTAATTTATATTCTGAGGAATTGAATTCTCATATATGTGAGGAATTAGGCTCTGTCATAGGGTGAAACCCTAATTTCTTCTTTCTTAAGGGAATTAAATTCCTTTTATTTTGACAGATTTAAGTTCTTAACTAGGGTTAAACCCTGGTTCTGTTCATTTTTAAGGAATTAAATTCCTATAACATAGGGTTAAACCATAATTTTATTTCAAAGGAATTAAATTCCTATAGTTCTGTGAGAATTAAATTCTCAAACTTCCATTCCCTCCTTATGCTTTGGATCTGTATGGCAGGATCTCAACCCAATGAGAATTAAATTCTCAATTCATGGGGAGATATGCACTTTGCAGATCCTCCACTAAAGAGAGAACTAAGTTCTTCTTTTTAATATAAGAGTTAAACTCTTTTGAGAATTAAATTCTCTCTTTTTTTTAAAGGCCTTCCCTTTCTTACCCAAGGTTTTCTTCTGCAGCAGATCAAATTCTTCCAAAGTCTCAAGGCTCTATTTCTTTTCCTCTCTATATATCTCTCCTCTTTTTTTATATATCTTTTGGCTCCTATTTATAGAAGAAGGAGCAGAATCAATTAGTTTTAGTGAATCTTTCATTGAGAGATTTGATTTGCATTCATCATTCATCTGGACCTTTAGATTATTAGGTGAATTTTATTCACCATTGGATTTCAAATCCAAAGATATTCCTTTGTTATTTCGGTTAGATTTTAAGGGGAAATCTTTCCAAGTTCAAAATTTTTCCATAAATAGGTGATATTTAATCACCTTTAGATTTTTAATCCAACGGTTCCAAATAATTCTTTTCCACTTTGGAAAGACTTGAGAGATCTTTTCACAGAATTTAACTCTGTCATAAAAATAAGGCTCTTGAAGCTGGTTCACGTGTGCGCACGTGACCGTTGGTCACGTGTGCGCACGTGACCCCTGGTCACGTGTAGGCACGTGACCCCCCCTGGAATGGGCTTCCCTTCCTTCTGCGCTCTGTTCTTTGCCGCTGCTTGGTCATCACGTGACCACTGGTCACGTGTGCACACGTGATGCCTTTTCTGGAGCTTTTTTCTTGATTTACTCAGGGAACGAATGTGCCTTGTGCCGCCGCTTTTACATGTCATGTGTCAACACGTGACCGCTGGTCACGTGCTAGTACGTGATGCCTCCTCCGTAGGTTTTTCCTGATTTTAAATCAGGAAACACCCCCTCAGCGGCTGTCCTCTAAAATTTATAAAGTTTGGCGACAGGTCCATGACACCGTGGTAGATCAAGACTATCCCCGCCGACAGAAAAAGATGAATGTTCGGCGAGAAGAGGACAATCCTGTCAAGCCATAGAAGGTGAAAACTACTTGGGTGCCCACTGCAATGGCCCCCTCAACCTCGACCGCTCACAAAAGAAGGAGGCCGGAGAAAGTCCCCGCGTCCGCAACGAACTTCAAGGCCACTGAACCCAAACGCCCCAAGTCTGGGGGCATGGTGGTGCACACTGTTTATATGGCATCCGGAAAAGAGGTTAGCCGTATCTCTATGGGCCATCGACTACTCACCAGATCCGTAACAAAGGCCCAGGAGCAACAACAGAAGCTCCAGAAAATGTTAACAGCTATGGCCGCACTTACGGGACCGAAAGCAAGCCCAGAGATATCTTCGGAGCAGCGCCGTGAGCAGGAAACTGATGCCGAATTCCTTCGGAGAATGCTTGAGAAGAAGGACAAAGAGGCCGCAGAACAAGCGGCCAATATAAAACAAATGGCCCTTCTATTCCAAGATATGGTGGGCATGATGATCCAGCCGGACCCTCCAGCTGAAGATCCTCCGATTATCCTCGAGGATGACTGAGCGGAGACGTCAAACCCCCTTCCGGCTTGTTCAGCAGCCAAAGAGGAGACCATCTCAAAAGCTGCCCTGGATGATTATATAGCTCAGCAAATACGGGCTCATCAATCAAATGAAGCAACTGGCCAAGTCGTCAGAACTGGTCGACCATATCCAGGATGGTACGATCAGATCAAGTATCCGCCAGGGTACACGATTCCTAAGTTCCACGTATACAAGGGGACGGGAAATCCGCATCAGCACGTCGCTCAATTCATAGCCTTATGCGGCAACACTGGAGGCGAAGACAAACTATTGCTTCGCCAATTCGTTGGTAGCTTGTCAGAGACAGCGTTCGAGTGGTATTCGGAGCTTCCCAACGACTCCGTCAAAACCTTTGCAGAGATGGAGCTACTATTCACCCAGCGTTTCGGGAGTGCTAGTGAACGCACCCCAATAACGGCATTGATCAACGCTAGGATGAAGCCAGGCGAAACATGGGTCCAGTACGCGATACGATGGCGGAATCTATGGTCGAAGTGAGAACAGCGCATCGAAGAGGCGCCTGCAGTAGGCATGTTCGTAGGAACCCTCGATCCTCAGGCAACCATATCCCAATTCATGATGTTCTTCAAGCTGACCACCTTCTAGGCCTTGATTGACAAGCTGGCCCAAATGGACCAGATGGGCCATAGGCCTTCCTCTTCAAAGACGGAGCCTTGGAATGAAAAGGGCAAAGGGAAAGCAACCTTCGTCGCCAACGCTCAACAACAACCGAGTGGCCCGAGACTGGTTGTTCGCCAAAGCAACAAGCGGCGATACCTCGATGAGAAGTTGAGACGTCCTTACTCGTTTCCCCGGGATAAAACAAGGAAACTGTTTGAACTGGCAGTGCGCAATGGGCTCATTACTCTACCGGAGTCGAGATACCCACCACAACCGAACGATGTCAACAATCCCAATTACTGCCCCTACCATCGAGTATTGGGCCATCCGATTGAAGACTGCTACATCTTCAAAAATTGGGTTGAAGATCAATACCAACAGGGCAAGTTCACGCTATCCAAAAACTGGAAGGTAAATCCGCCACAACAGCACACTCCTAAAAGGGTGGACACACCGAGGGCACCGTGCTCTTTTATAGAAGAAGCTCCATAGGAGGTCGCTCTTTCAGCCAAGACGAAAAGAATGCCGATGGATCTTCACACATGCCCGGCAATCAGGTGGAAAAGCCCGCTAGAGCCTGAGATCATTGAGAGAATGCTAAAACCGCGCCCGATGCCGAGAATTGATAGCGATGGTCAAAACGCTCAGGCCCAGCCGTCAAAGTCTTCAAAGAAGAAGAAAAAGCCCATGAAGCCTGATGACAAGCGCACGGATCTGCAAAAGCATATTGACGCGCTAGAGGAATATAACCAGAAGGCGCGGATCTCGGTCACACTCCAAGAATTTCTCAACAATATCCTTGAGAGCGGAGATAACGGCAATAACGACAGGGATGACTCGTCAGAAGAATCTGAGAACTATGTGGCAAGTTGCCACATGGTCTCTCATTCGGCATTAACTAACGAAGAAACTCACTCGGCTATAGAAGACAGCATAAAAGGGCTGGGGGTAGGATCGAAGCCAAAACCGTTGGAACCGTCTGACGAGATGATCGACTTGATACTGAACGAAGCCCATCAGAAAAGAAAAGCCAATCGAGAGCGCGAACTGGCTATATTCGAAAAAGCCAAACGCCGACGACTGAATGAAAAGGTCGAGGCACCCCAACCAGATCGAATCATCCCTATCGTCAGCAAAAGCAAGCTTAAAGTAAGGAAACGATTCGCTAGAGCCTTGTCAATAGGAATGAAGTTTCCCTCTTTCAGAGGAAATTCTCCTAGCAGTATACATCTTGATGAAGCGGACATACATCCTAACTTTTGCTTTTACCATCAGAGGATTGTACACCCTACCGAGGAGTGCATAGCCTTTAAAAACTGGTGGCAGGGATATGTTGACCACCGACAACACGTTCAACGAGTGATGCACAAGGCTCGTCGGGATTAGAAAAGCACGACAGATGAGCGCAAAAGAGCTGCTGGCAACTGTCACATAGTCAACACCAAGGGATCGCAAGTTATCACCTTTGGAAGCGACTCTGACGAAGAAATCGCCCTCAGCCCTCTCTTCAAGGAATCCACCTCCGACACAAAAGATGCGAAGATTTGCGAGATAATCTAGCTGCGTAACCGTACGTTGCCCGAAAAATCTCGGACCTATGAACAAATGACCGAAACGTCGTTAAACTACTACCAACCCGCGCCGTCCCCAGGCTGACGTGGTGTTAAAAAAAGGGAAAAAACGGTATGTCCACAAGCGAAATGGGCACGGATGAAAACTCGAAAGGGCTCTATGAGTAAAAACAGCAGGATTACCGGCGAGTTTTGTGAAAACCCGAAAGGGCGCAATCTCGTTAAAAGACACTTGCAAGGTACTCTCGACCTTGTGAGGAGAAAACACCTGTGTGAGATCCTTACGAATCACAAGGGAGTAACACACTTAGGGATCTCCACGATTCCTAAGGAGAAATTACACTCACGAGATCCTCACGACTCGTAAGGAGAATTCCCCTTTGAGACCCTCACGGCTCACAGGGTTCAAAAGCCTTAAGCTACAGGGATCTAAACATGTTCTTAAGCCATCACACCCTCCAATGTTGCCCTATAGGCGGTTCAATATCGACCCTTGTATACAATCCACGGGCACGAATGAACATTTCCCTAACAGAATCCCTCCAGCGTCTAGGGATATGCTCACACGGTAAACAAACACTTGTAGGTCCTCTCGACTTGCAAGGAGAAAACACTCTTGTAAGATCCTTATGACTTATAAGAGAACACACACTTAGGAATCCTCATGATTCCTAAGGAGAAAACGCACCTACGAGATCCTCACGACTCGTAGGGAGAAACACCTTTATGAGACCCTTACGGCTCATGAAGTCAAAAGCCTTAGTCGACGGGATCCTAACCCTATTTGCTAAGCCACATTTGTTCGACATCGACAAAGGCAAATGATGATTCGCTCCTGGCAATATCCCAGTTGTAGCGATGCTGATGCCTAAATCGGTATCAAATTCCAAGTCCTTTTATGGCAAATGATGATTCACTCCTGGCAGTATTCCAGTCGCAGCGATGCTGATGCTGAGATTGGCACCAGATTCCAAGTTCCACACTCGCGATAAAAAATCAGCGAGCCAAAAATGCATATGAAATAGCCGAAATGATAGGGCAACTTGCAACGAAATCAGCAAGTAAAAATGTATGCATACAAAAACAGCCGAAATGATTGGGCAACTCGTAATAAAAAGCAGCAAGTAAGGAGAAAAAAATAGCCGAAATGATTGGGCACCGCTAAAAATAGCCGAAATGATTAGGCAATCGTGACTTTCGCGATATAAAAAGCTGAAATGATAGAGCATCGCGGAAAGAAATAAAAAAATGAAAGAATGAAACTTTTTACCCTAGAGGTGAGATCACATCGATCCTTGTATACAATCCAGGGGCACAAATAAAGAAGGGAACCATATCGTCCCACCAGGATTCGTCGAAGTAAAGCCAAATCTCGACGGTTCATAAACAACCTAAAGACAATCTCGACATTCGTCGCAATATTGCAGACACAATGTCAACAAACAAAGCGAAGGAAGATCCCTAACTTCAGGGTCTCGATGTCAACATCGACAGCCTAGAGATCACCAACGGCGTTTCTCTTTACTCCAGCAGGATGAAAATACAACGTCAACAAATGACCCCACGGTCAAAACAATGGAACCATGGCAAAGTCCCCTAGTTCTAAATCTCGACGGTTCACAGACAGCCTAGAGATCACCAACGGCGTTTCTCCTTACTCCAGCAGGAGGCGGATGCGACGTCAACAAACGACCCCAGGGTCAAAACAACAGAACCATGGCAAAGTCCCCTAGTTCCAAATCTCGATGGTTCACAGACAGCCTAGAGATCACCAACGACGTTTATCCTCACTCCAACCAGATGCAGACGTGACGTCAACAACCGACTTCAGAGTCGCAACGAAACGGAGCCATGGCGAGGTCCCCTAGTTCCAAATCTCGATGGCCACATCTACAGCCTGGAGACTAACAACGGTGTGCCTCCTCATTCCATCAGGACACAGATGTTACACCATCAAACGGAGCCACGGCATAGTCCCTAGTTCCAAATCTCGACGGTTCACAGACAACCTAGAGACCATCTCTGCATTCGTCTCGTTACACCAGACGCAATGTCAACAATGGCGTTCCTTCACAGTCCAACAGGATGCAGATGCAACGTCAACAAAAGACCTCACGGTCGAAACAAAGCGAAGTGACGGCGAAATCCCAGCTCCACCTCAGCATTTGTCTCGTTACACCAGACGCAATGTCAACAACAGCGTTCCTTTGCAGTCCAGCAGGATGCAGACGCGGCGTCAACAAAAGACCCCATGGTTAAAACAAAGCGGAGTGACGGCAAAATCCCAGCTCCACCTCAGCATTCATCTCGATACAGCAGACGCAACGCCAAAGCAAATGAAGCAAAGGCCAAATTCCTAGCTTCAGGGTCTTGACGATAACTCATATAAAACCTGAAAGACTATCGGAGATCATCCCACACCAGCGCGGAGTGGTTATGACTCATCGGGGCTCCCCAAACTGAGCCTAACCTTAAGTAAAAAGTGGCATGGCAAAATTCCTAACGCTTGCTCTTCCGACGGTCAGACTACCTAGGAAGATTACTTGAAGACGCCTTGTCCAGCCCCGAAGGGATCAGAGACACGATGGTCGCAAGGCTACTCGAACAGCAAGATTGCCTATCGAGGAATACATCAGCCAACGCGACGGTACGACAGGCAAAACCCTAGTACCACAGACCCTGACGGACTTCTGTCGTAAAGAGCAGAGATTAACTGTGACGTTAGGACATTCTTGCGAGAATCTCTCGATTCATCTCAACCCCAGGGAAATCAGTGTCCTTGGCAACCACCTCGATTCAGGGAAATCAGCGTCCTTGACGAGAGCATCTCGATTCGCGTCGACCCGCACAGAAACCGGCGACTTTGCAGGAATATCTCGATTCGTTTCGACTCCGGGGAAATCAGTGTCCTTGGCAACCTCCTCAATTCAGGGAAATCGGCGTCCTTGACGAGAGCATCTCGATTCGCGTCGACCCGCAAGGAAATCAGCGTCTTTGCAGGAATACCTCGATTCGTCTCAACTCCGGGGAAATCAGTGTCCTTGGCAACCTCCTCGATTCAGGGAAATCAGCGTCCTTGATGAGAGCATCTCGATTCGCGTCGACCCGCAGAGAAATCAGCGTCTTTGCAGGAATACCTCGATTCGTCTCAACCCCAGGGAAATCAGTGTCCTTGGCAAAAACCTCGATTCAGGGAAATCAGCGTCCTTGACGAGAGCATCTCGATTCGCGTCGACCCGCAAGGAAATCCGTGTTTCGACTCCGGGGAAATCAGTGTCCTTGGCAACCTCCTCGATTCAGGGAAATCAGCGTCCTTGACGAGAGCATCTCGATTCACGTCGACCCGCAGAGAAATCAGCGTCTTTGCAGGAATACCTCGATTCGTCTCAACCCCAGGGAAATCAGTGTCCTTGGCAAAAACCTCGATTCAGGGAAATCAGCGTCCTTGATGAGAGCACCTCGATTCGCGTCGACCCGCAGAGAAATCAGTGTCTTTGCAGGAATACCTCGATTCGTTTCGACTCCAGGGAAATCAGTGTCCTTGGAAAATACCTTGATTCAGGGAAATCAGCGTTCTTGACAAGAACATCTCGATTCGCGCCGACTCGCAGAGAAATCAGTGTCTCTGCAGGAATATACGACGTCAGCAAAGCGGAGCCGTAGCAAAGGTCCTAGTTCCATGACTCGGCGGTGCACAGACAAACCAAAGTCAACCCTCGACCTCCCTGTTGAGGCAATGCTTTGACTCGGGAGTAGGTCAACTCATCAATCACTTACGAGTCCTCTCGACTTGTAAGGAAGAAAATTCTCTTGTGAGATCCTTACGACTCTCAAGAGAAAACACACTTAGAAATTCTCACGATTCCTAAGGAGAAAATACACCTACGAGATCCTCTCGACTCATAGGGAGAAAAGCCTTTGTGAAACTCTCACGGCTCATAAAGTTGAAAAGTCTTAGGCAGCAGATATGAACATGTTTCCTAAGCCATCGCTTCTTATCTCGATTCGGGGAAATCAGCGTCCTTAGCGAGAACCTCTCGATTCGTTTCGACCCGCAAGAAAATCAGTGTCTTTGCGAGAATCTCTCAATTCATCTCAACTTGCGGGGAAATTAGTGTCCCTACGCATAAAGAAAATTTTCTTATGGGATCCTTACGATTTTCAAAAGAAAACGCACTTAGGAGTCCTCACGACTCCTAAGGAGAAAAGACACCTACGAGATCCTCACGACTCGTAGGGAGAAAAGCCTTTGTGAGACCCTCACGGCTCATAAAGTTGGAAAGTCTTAGACAACAGATTCTAACCCTGTTTCCTAAGCCATCGCTACCTTATAAAGAGTTCAAGATGAACTGTTATCTACCATCTATGGGCCACACTTGCCAAAGCTACATGCCACTGAAATGGAGAAGTTACTCATGAGCATATAAACTACTTCACGCCAGAGTAAAACATAAAGAAATAGAAGGGTGCGGCTCATGGAGCAGAGAGTTTGGAACTATATCCCTTAAGAGTCGAGATTTGAGTCAATGATAAATGACGACGCTTGTGTCCGCTCGTTATTTTTTCAGATCAAGATTCTGAAAATTATATACCAACCCAAAACTGGTCATACGCTATAAATAACTCTGCACTACTTCACCCACGTACATACTTACGTGGGGAAAGTAGTGGGGGCATTTGTTCCCGCCAAAAATTTCTGCGCAAAAGAGCCCAAGATATCAAATGGCAGCGATACGCTTAAGAAAATGTGAACCAGTATTTTCCGGGCTATATTTTGATAAACTCCCGAATAAGAAACAGCTAAATTCTAATGGTATCGAAAGTGTCTCAAAAAATCCTTCGATTTGATATATTATGGGCCTCATAATTCATCCGGGATCAAGAGTTATGAGCAAATATTTTCCCCAATCAGAGCAAAGCTCTGTTCAAGTCTTGAAATTCAAAATAAAACTGCGCTGCATAAAGCACTAACGCCAAGAGCGCTAGCGCTGAGAGTCAAAGACTTTGACTAGCGCACCACGTGCAAAGCACGTGTGCGCTAGCGCTAAGAGCGCTGCGCTCCAAGTAGCGCACCATGGGCAGAACGCATAAGCGCTAGCGCTGGAACTAAATATTCCTCACCGTTGGATCAAATATCCAACGGATATGATTAAATCACCAATTAACAAGAATGAAATTCTGTTGAATCTTTCCAAACAGAAAAGATTGTGCCCTAAATTTGGAACACCGTTGGATCAATGATCCAATGGTGATTAAAAATCACTAAAATATAGAACAAATTCTGTAAGGAGGAAAGATTTCTCAATCTTGTTAAAACAAGAAGATTATCTTCTGTAAACCAGAAGCCCTTGGATCAAAAATCCGACGGTGGGGAAATTCCCAAAATAATTAGAGAATAAATCTCTTTAACTGATTGAACAAATCAGCTTGCCCTATATAAAGGCCCCAAGACTTCAAGTCTTGTATAGAGAAACCCCCCATAAACTTTAAAAAAAACTCAAAGATAAAGAGCAAGCTCTCAGCAAAAGAAGATACTTCTTCAAGGTAAAGATGATGGATGATGAACACAAAGATGAAATCATCTCATAAAAAGAAGAATTCTTTTTTTTAAAAAAAAGATCATAGATCTACAAGACAAAAAGTCTTTCATAAAAGAGATCAAAAGATCTCATCATAAAATAAGAGAAGAACATAATTCTTCTCACAGATCATGAATCTATAAAGGCAAAGCGTTTCATCGAAATAAGAGATTGAAAATCTCTCCTGCAAAATAAGAACTGTTTTAAAAGAACATAAATTTGTTCCCAGATCATAAAATTGATCAAATGCGCTTTGCGCTCTTGAACAGCGCCTTGCGCTCTTGAATAGCACCTTGCGCTCTTGAACTACGCTTCTGCGCTCCCTGGATCGGCGCTCAGCGCCAAATGCGCCACGTGTCAACCACGTATGCGCCAATTAAACAACTTATGCTTTGTGCTTCTGAAATAGCGCACTGCGCTCATGGGCTGGCGCTCAGCGCCAAGCGCACCACGTGTCACTCACGTGTGCGCCACTAAATTAGCGCTCAACACTCATAAATTAGCATCATGCACTCATCATCTGGCGTCTAGCGCTGAGTGCGACACGTGTCCCTTACATGTGCACTACTCGGCAGAAGCGCACTGCGCTCTTTGACTGGCGCAAAGCGCCTAGCGCGCCACGTGTTGCGTTGACAGAATAATAAATTGTTCTTTAATAAGCCCAGAGTTCTGGTGAATGCTCAGCATTCAATAAAAGACAAAAATATTGTCAGAAGGGCCAAGCCCAAATAAAGGCTCAATAGCCAGAATAAAAATGTAAAATATTTATTGGACTTAACCCAATATTGGCCATAAGTCTTCAACTTATATTAATTGAGCTCATCTGCTCATGAATATTTTAACAGATCTTAGTACCAAATTGGGCTACAGATCTTTCAACCAATGCACACCAGTTCGAGGGTACATCTCTTTACTCCTCTGATATTTGTCGTTGTAATCCTTCAACGTTTTCAGAGAGGTGACGGGTCCCGACAACCAAACACTCTATGAACTGTGAAGTCCCTAAACTCATGGACTATGATGTCCTTAACCTTGACTGTGAGGTCTTTAAACTCATGGATTATGATGTCCTTAACCTCGACTGTGATGTCTTTAAACTCACGGACTATGATGTTCTTAACCTCGGACCGAGATGTCCTTAAACTAATATTGGACCGAGATGTTCTTAAACTTACAATAGACCGTAATGTCCCTAAACTAATCGACCGCAATGTCCCTAAACTAAACAATAGAGCCCAAATGCTCTCTTGTTGGATCTAAATGATCCCGTTAAGTTGATCTTAGTCAAAAATTAGACTAACGTATCCTTAACATATGTTTAAGTTGATCTTAGTCCCAAATGAGGCTAACGTATCCTTAAACCCAACCCCCAAACCCAAATCTAAGAAGATACGGATTTGGACTAATCCATGCCCTACGGGCGACAACATAAATTAGTTTCCGTATACAATCCACGGGCAACCACAAACAGAACAAACACCCACGACACGAAGTGACCATCTGAAGAAGGAAAAAGTTGCTACCGCGATGCGGTAGCGTAATTAACTGCAGGGGCTTGCGCCTGTAGGGAAGAGTGTCCCCACAATCAAAATCCCCTCAAACAAGGAGGAATCTGACGAAGTCTGCTACATCGGCCGCATCCGTTTAAACCTTCGATACATGGTGCCATAAATCAACTTGGTATTTTCGGAGAGGTGGATGGATAGCACCAATTAGCATCTGCCCCGAAATTCAGGCGAGATGTTTATCGCGTCCCGCGTCTTTCGGAGGGGAACAACGCCATACTCCATCGCCTTGGAATCCACGTGAAGGTACCTACAAAAATATACAGTCGTAATCGCTATTAAAATCGAATCCGAAAAACCGATACGGCACACGGTGCGCTCATAGGTTAAAACCTATAGCCTACGCGTGCAAAAACAATCAAACAACCCTTGTTGTTGACGTACAAACGCCCAACAACAAAATACAATACCAAATACCAAAACAAAGTAATCCAAAATACGTAAAACATATCAAAAATCACACCAAAGTGCTCCCAGATTTTGACTCAGGCCAATTGGAGCAAAACTAGCAAGTATAGGGTGTTGTATATGGAGTATATGAGCTACAGACCCAATTTCAGCACCATCCCCTACACCCAGGCCGGCCACAACCCTCCAAATTCCGGCCTCCTCGGCCCCCAATGCTCAGATGGGGTTCGTATGGTCAGGGTGGTCTCCTAGTACCCTAATTTGGTCCCTGGTATTGTTTGGTTTCCTCAGAAATTCCCCGGGTTGCTCCAGATTCACTGTAGGCACACCAAATGCAAAAAAAACGACATGGACACAATTCTTAGTTTGTATTCTTTATTTTAGGTCCACCAATTGATCTCTAGGGTCTTGTACACCCTCACTACTGATCACAAGTCCACAAGTCACCCAAACCCTCTCTAGAATTTTCTAACTTCACAAATCACCACTAAACCAATTCTAAACTAAAACTAGAATATAAAGGAACTTAAAACTATATAAATGGTAGAAATTATACCTCATTTAGCCCACTCAAGAAAACCCTAGCTTCTCAATATCATCAAAATCCCACTTTGCTTGGTCCAATGCGATGAGGGTGAGGAAGTGATCATTTTTTGTGAAAGGGGTATAGGGTTTTGAGAAGTATTTTGAGATGGGTCATGAGGGTAGATGATGGAGCTTGAAGATGAAGAAGGAGATAAAAAAATGGTGGGGGGGGGGGAAATGAATGGGGCAGCACTCTCCCTCTCTCTCTCTTTCTCACTCTCATTCTCTCTCCTAGCATGCTCATCCCTCATCATTGTGTCCCCTCTCTCTCTCTCCAATAATCCATTTCTTTTCTTTTCTTACCAAAACTAAAACCAACCATAACTAAAACAACACACAGGAACCATGTAGCCAAATGAAACATGTCATGGTGCACTAACCATGAAAAGCTGTAGAAACACGGATTTGGCTTAATCGCGATTAGCAGTGCACTAATCGGGCTTTTATTTAAACTGCATAAATAAATTTTAAAAATGCCAAATCCTTTAAATATATTATTAAATGAATAAATCATTTTAATCTCTAATTATTGGTATATATTTATACCCTTTTTCGAAAACCCCAATTTCGCAAATCGGGCAGTTTTCGGGAAATATATTATTTTAATGTTAAATTCCAAAAATAATATTTTATATTTTCTGAAATGTTACAACTTGTCTTTCCATTCCACCAGCCAACGGGGATAATTTTGAAATCAAACAACACTATATCAATATTTTAACTAAATTTCACGGTCTCGAGTCTGAAGACGCATACGTTTTCATCACCAAATTTTAAAACGTATGTGCTATGATGGGTACCTCACAATTTTCTGTGGATACTATGCGTTTACGTCTTCTCCCGTTCACTTTGTGCGATTTAACCGAAAAATGGCTTTATAACACAGCTGCGCACTCTATTTCAAACTGGGATGAATTCGTTATAGCATTATTCCTTAAGAAATTTTATCCCAATCATAAAACCGCCCGTGTCCGTAGCGAAATGAATCAATTTAGCCAGCTTCCCAATGAATAATTTTGGAAGTGTTTTGAACGGTTCAAGAATCTGCTAGTCCAATGTCCTCATCACGGAATCCATAGATGGGATCTCTGTCGAATCATATATGAGGGCATTAATCCAACAACAAAGTAGATGCTTGAATCCATGTGTCAAGGAAATTTCATGTATAAAGACGATGGTGAAGATTGGAAATTTTTAGAAGATTTTGCTGAAAAAACTTTGCAATGGGAAAGTGTTAGTCAACCATCATCTAGGGGTGGTATCCATCAACTTGATGTTTCCATAGCAGTCAAAGCTGAAATGGCGGAAATGCAAAAGAAACTTGAACCTATGGAACACAAATTTTTATTAGTCTCTCTAAACCAGGTCACACTCCCTAAAACCGTGTGTGGATGCTGTTCTAATCTATCACATCTGATGGAAGAATGTCCTTTGAATTCTCCGTTTCAAGGTCAAGAACACACTAATGCTGCTTTTCAGCAACAACTTAGAAACGATTCTTATTCTTTCACATATAATCAAGGTTGGAGGAATCATCCGAATTTTGGTTGGAACCAACACCAAACTCAAAATACAGTTCTAAACCAAAATAACTTTCAAAGGGTTCCTCCACAGCAACAGCAACCACCACAAAACCAGCACCACTTTCAACCATAAACTTTTCAAAATCCAGCCAACAATTCTGCACCGTATAAAAATTCTTCCCAAATGGCCGGTACTGAAAACTCCTCTGCACTCGAACGAATCTTGGATTTGTTTATGAAACACACCATGCAAATGTTGGCCGATATAAATTCTTCTATCGATACCATAAAGAATGACTCCGCCTCCCACGGTGAGAGTTTAAAAGCGATAGAAGCACAAATTGCATGATTAAACGCCAAAATGAGTGTTAGAGAGAAAAGAAAACTTCCAGCTCAACCCCTACCTAATCCTGGCTACCCACATCATGTGAGTGCTATTACCGCGATGAGATCTGGAAGAGTGTTGAATAACCATGTGGGTGAACAGATTGATACTGATAATGATGAAATAATCAATGACACTCCGGCTTCCACTTCTACTTCTTACCCTATTTCGTCTAGTTTACCTTCTTCTTCCGAGCCTATTCTCCGTTTTCCCCAAGGCTCGAACCCTCCGCCCACCTCATCGAGTCAACATAAGATGATCCCCACTCCAATTCTGGGATCGATTCCACCCCCACAAACTTCTCCACAAATGTTGGACCCTACCCTTATTGATAAAGCTCCATTTCCAAACAGATTGAGGGCCAACAAACCTAACGCACAAATGGAGAAGATTGTGGAATTATTTAAGCAAGTTAACATAAATATCCCTCTCCTAGATGCTATACAACAAGTTCCGGCTTATGCAAAAATACTTAAGAACTTGTGCACTAGGAAGAGAAAAACTCAAGTGCCCTAAAAGGTATTCATGTCGAGTAATGTAAGCACAGCTTTTACATAGCAATTACCCAAGAAACGTAAGGACCCTGGCTGTCCTACAATCTCTATTTCTATCGGGGTAAAAATATCAATCGCGCTTTACTCGATTTAGGCTCTAGTGTTAACTTGCTTCCATATTCTGTCTATGAGCAATTAGGTACCGGAGAGTTAAAACCCGCGCACACAACTCTACAGATGGCCGATCGATCTATCACCCAACCAAGGGGTATGTTAGAGGATGTGTTGATAAAAGTCGGGGAATTTATATTCCCTGTGGACTTTATTGTTATAGATACACAGCCTATAGCGAACCCACAGAACCAAATTTCGGTGATTCTCGATCGACCCTTTTTAGCTACTTCCAACGCTGTAATCAACTGTCGAAACGGCTCTATGAATCTATTCTTCGGGAATAGGTCAATTGAGCTTAACATTTACAAGTTGGTAAGTCAACCCTCCGAACCTCATGCTCGAGTATATTCTGTCGAATTAATGGATGTCGACAGCAGTGAATCGGAATAACTTCACGATACAAATCCAGACTCCCTGAGTACGTTGTTGTTTGACCCAACGATGTATTATACACATACGGACCCTTCTTTCGAGTTGTCCAGGTCAACATCTAACACTTATTATGAACCTATTATAGAGTCTGAGTATCATCCCGTTCTTTCAAATGAGAATATTCTTTGGGATATCGATAAAAGCTTTGAAGAAATTTTCACTGATGAACTTGCATTTTTAGCAGACACGGGAGTTGTGATGAATCAACCCCAAACCAAAGAAATTGAACCATCACCCCTATTTCTTAACAATAACGAGAATGTGAGTAATCCATCATTATCATTGTGTCGTCTCTCCAAATCGAGACGCAAATCCATTCTACACCACCTCTTGTTTCTTCCCCACTTCTTCTTGGCTCTACATAACATATTCTTCCACCAACCGATGCATTACATTGATAAAATCTTTGAATGGTTGGTATTAACTTTTGGTCTTTGCAAAGCTTGGCATTGACCAATAACTTTACCCCCTCTTAAAATGCTTAATATTGTTTAACTTAAGTTTGGGGGGCATATTTTTGGCTCTTGAAAATAAAATTTGTACACAAAATTGTGAGCCAAAAATAAGTTTGGGGGAAATTGTCACTGTCATTTATTCTTATCCCCGTTAATAACTTTTCCTCCCAAACCTACAGGTTTTTGAGATTTAAAAGAGACAACAGTGAGGACACTGCTGTAAACAGGTTTGAGGGAGGTTTGTGCTTATTTATGCGTTACATTGCATTACACTTTGCATAAGCACAAAACACAAAATTTTCAAAAAAAATTCTTTGAAAATGAAAGATTAGAAAGTGAAAAATTGCATTTAAGAGATTGGAAGAATTTAAGAAAATCAAGAAAGTTATATGTTTTCTTAAACGAAACTAATAATAAGTAGTTATGAGCCGTTGTCCCAAGGGTTAGTAAGATGAAAGAAGTCACTAATATGAGGATAAAAATAAGTCCGAAAAATAGTTCCTATCCTGGAAGCCAAATATTTGAACGTTGATACCTTACTATATGCACTTACACACGTCTTGAAACTCGGGATAGTAGAGGATACCTTGAAAGGTTCTTGTCTAAAAGCCAAAGTACGAAGAAAATAATAAATGAAGTTGTAACGCCCCGCTTCCCAAAATACGGAATACGAGGGGTTGACAAGGCCAGTCATGCTCCTACGGTCAAGGATACCTCCTGCCGTAGTCACACTCCGGCTTCTAGCTTTACATGGTAATCAGTAAATAATGCGCAGGCAATGAGAAATGCAGTAACTGAAACGAAATAATATAAGGAACTGACCTGATGGAAACAAAAGAGTATAACTCTGGATAGCTAATCAAGGTGTCCGTGATATGCGTCTGGTCCTGGTCCATGCTAAATCCTCTCCTCACACTGAGCATGCATACTCAGGGCGTCAGAGCGACACAATAGCAACATAATATATAAAACCAAGTGAAAACTCTAAAAGTGATAATAAATATATATAACAGTAACTCAATGACGGTATAGACATGAACATGCAGTAATCAATGCAGTGGAACAGTAAAAGCAGTAAAATAATATGCCAAGTATGTCAACACAGTAAGTATATATCTCAATGCTATCATCTCTATCGGTCTCTAAGTCTCAATGTACAGGTCACTAAGCCTATCGTCAGTCCAAGTGTGAGAGTCAACCATTCGCGAGTGTCCTCCACCCAAGAGTAGGACCCAAGGGCAAGGGACCACGGGCCCAACATGTAACTCACGGAAATAATCATGTACCCTGTAAATCTCCATATATCTCCATATATATAAGCCGGCAAGGGACTCCCGAGATTATGTTGAACTCACACTCAAACTACCCCATACCCCGTGGTCTACATCAAACGCTAACCATAACCTCAAATACCAATCGGTCTGTGATAAGTCTGCGCGAGAACTGGAAGCAGGACCTCCATCAAGCACGTCCCGACTAATACCTAAGGAAAATGGCAGTGTCTGGTGCCTTATCTGTGACACCCATGCAAGAGCTTCCATAAGTGTCCCATACCACTTATAGTCACACGTACACGCGTCTCACAGACGTCGACAATGCAATAGAATAATAAGGTTCACTGATTGTGTACAAGTACGTATCACTTTCACTTATTCACTTATCCACGAACACTAACGTACTTGTCACAATCATCACTAATACCTAATACTGGGTAATGCACATGATCACTAGGTTATCAATGCAGTGACATAGGTAGGATATGATCCGTAAACAGTATGTAAAGTATAATTAGGATGTCATGAATCAGTAATCTACTACTTGCGACATTTATCATAAATCAAACGTGTACAGTTTAGCGAAACGATAAATGGGGAATAAATAGTATGATTGGTTATCTAACCAGCGAATTTGGTTTCACGGCAATCGGGTTTCAGGATCATTAGTTATGGCCATTTCGCAACGCATTTCAATCCCAGTTGGGATCAGATTTTAGCGATTCTACAGTTGAATGAAATCTAGGGTTTTCAGTAAGGTTTTCAACGCAATAGACGGATTCTCAATCGCGTCTGTACGTCAGGAGATATACACCGTTCAATACTAGTATGTCAATTCTGATTCTGTTGGGACTGTTATACGTCCCCATCTATTAAATTACAGATTAAATAACAAACGATAACGGAACAGAATGAAACCACTTGTGTTGTCTAGCTAACAGATTCACCTTTTATAAACTGTAGAGTTCTGCAGCCTACGAGTTAAGGAAACAGTGTGGTACCCATTACGGGACAGCACACAGTAAACAGAGTCGCTCTGGACTGCAGTCCAGAGTCGCATTCCGATCCAAATATTGTCACAGTTTAAGTACAGAAACAATTAGAAACTTGCATAAGGTTATAGTTCGTCGAGTCAGCTTTGATTTAAGCCCTCGAACGAATCATTCCAGTAGGTATATAATTTATGATGATTTTAACGGTTTTCAGATACAAGAAAATTTCCAGTTTTACGGGTAAACTTGGGGGTAGTCGTTTTAGTCGTTAATAGTCGTATTTTCCAGTGAAATTTGTACAAGGTATTCATCACTAAAAAGGCCAATATAAACAATCCAGTTCCGTCAAACTAGATAAGTATTCTCATTGGGATCATGTATCGAACAGGTACGTAGTATAATTTATTCAGAAAAATAACTACAGAATCTATACGATTTTAGTTCGTAACAAGCATAACTTAGCATGTAGCAAGTAGAGAACTTGCCTGACGGCATCTACATGACGCGGAGTGAGTGAGACTCGAACGTGATGCACACATGACACGGACGGATGTGTGCTGGCGTTGCGACGGCTACTGCATTGATGACGGTGATGGTTACAACGACAGTGGCAACGGCTTGGACGGCAACGACGTCGATTGAAACTGCGGCGTTAGGGACGATTGCCAGTGATTGATGAAATTTCAGGGCATGGAGCCGGCAAGATGGTCTGGGCACTGCGGGACATGGAGATGGCGGCAACAGTGGGCATGGCTTGGGGACGATCGTGGCATTGCGGCAGCAGTGAGGATGTGATGGCGTGAGGTGGAGGCGGTGGTCTTGACCGATGGTAGGGTGCAACTGCGGTGAGATGGTGATGGGTGAGGAGCGGGGAGCTCGGGTGCGTGGAGAGAGGGAGGAGGCCTCGACAGCGGCGAAGGAGGTGATCGACGGTGGCAGGGAGGAAGCTAGAGGTTGGCGGCGAAAGGAGATGGGAGTTCATTGGAGGAGTCGATCATGGTGGTGTGAGGAGGTGGCTTGTCGGCGAGAGGAGATGATGGTGGCTACCGGGAAGCAAAGGTGGTGGCTGGCGGCGTCGAGGCTCCGGTGGAGTTTGAGAGGAGTGGGGGTTTTGTGAGTAGGAGGAGGAGCTCGGTTAGTGGGGAGAATGTGCTCGGTGGGTTAATGGAGGTGATGAGGGTGTGGAATGAGGGAAGGTGATGGGAGTGAGGGAGTGAGAAAGAGCGACGAGGCGCGCGTCGTGGGTAACGCTCGCGAGCGGGGCACGGCGTGTGACGAGCGGCGACGTGAGTGCAGGCGTGGGGTGCGGCGAGGAGAGCAGAGGCATAGTAATAAAGAGCGGGAGAATATAGCCGTTGGGAAGAAGGAGTGGGTAGTGGGTCGGGTTGGATAGGAGCGGGCGTGGGCTTGGATGTTGGGCCAGGGAGAATTAAAGAAATTTGGTGAGAAATGGTGGAGTGGGCCACAGGGAAATAAAAAAAGGGAAAAGAAAATGAAGGGCCGGCTGGGCTTGAATAAAAGAAAATGGAGTTTAGTTTTTTAAAATGAAACGGGCTGAGGGTTATTAAGGAAATAGGAAAGTAAAGATTTTGGGTGATATAGGTTAAAGAAAAAATGTGATTAATGTGGACTTGGGTTTAGGATAATAATTAGAACTAGGATTTTAGATTAGAATATAAAACAACTAGAGTTAGAAATATAGTAATATAGGAAAATATTTTGATGAAGAATTAATCTATAGTTTGGGTTTGGGCTAAAAAGATTTTAAAACAAATTAATAATTATGAATAAATAAATAATAAAAAGAACTTTATAAGTTAAAAAGAGATACGTATATTGGTATAAAAAGAGGCTGGGTGTTACAGAAGTATAAAAGTATAAAATAGTGAAGAAAAATAAACACTGGTTTTGTAATCACTAAGGCAGCATAAAAAAATATAGGGAGGGTGCTTCATTACCTAGTGCCTTAGACCAACTAGTTTAGGAGTCACTGCTAAGCCTTAGGTGTTGCAAGACGAGAAAATTGCTAATTACGCCTAATATGTGAGCACCTTTAGTCATCGGTCGGTTAGTACCTCAAGAAGTATTAACGGTCGCATGAAGAATGTGTGAGCAATTCCATCTAAAATATTCACCGACTAAAAAATACTGAGGTAGATGGACAAGAAAATGATAGCTTGAATTGAATTCTTCGAGTGTAGGGATGTCTTTTACACACACGTAGAGGTATATGATCGGTGTTTGGAAGAAAGATAGGGATGAAAAATAAAGGTGATGTTTTATTGAGGGATGATAGGATTTCTAACAGTTTTTCATGACTATTAAGATATGGCTCATGACAACCAAAAAACTAGTGTAGTTGAAAACTCTGATTTTCAAGTTCTTTCTTTTATAATTCTGATCTTTATATGTAACTATCACAATCTTCCTTTATTATAGGATTTTATGGGTGCAATCCGCTGAAAACCCTCAGGAGACAACACTCCTCCTACTAGGGACACGTAGCGGTTTAAAGGCTTGTTGCACGTGCTCAGTGCAATCATATTGCCTACGAAAGTGTGCTAGTTAGTTTTTCTTTTTCTTTTTTTTCTCCTTCTCTTGAATAAAAGAAATTTGCTCGAGACGATCAAAGTCAAGTTTGGGGGAATTTGTTCAGTCAAAAATATTGCAATCTTTAACATAACAATTTCCTCACTTTTCTAATCATCTAATATTATTTGTTATAAATATAACACATATTACATGTTCATCTGGAAAATATCAAATACCATGTGTTATATATTATAATCAACATTTTTGGAAAGAAATTATGTGTTTATTATTTCACACATGATATTGTCTATCTCAACAATCTTCATTGAGATTTTGTGCAGAAAATTATCTTAGGACAGATATCGGAATCGTAAATTCGCCGACAAAATACAGGAAATCAAAGAGTTAAAATCTGGCAGAGATTCAGAAGAGATAAGAAGATTCCAGATATCACCTGAATACCTATATACCAACACAAGACTGCCACAGATAAATGAAGCAACAAGCTCACCAAACGACCGCGGAACCGCGGCCGAGCTAGGCCGATCCGCCGTGGATCCGCGGCCGAGTTGGGGGCTCCGGTGACGATACTTTTCCAGAAGCTTCATCTCAACTTCCTAGCTTGCTAAGGACACTCCATTGTAACAATCTTGTTTTGGAAACTTCTCTACAACAGCCTAGCTTCTTGAGGAAGCTTGATAACTACCTTATTCTTGAAGTTTCCGTACAACTACCTAACTTCTTGGGGAAGATTGACCTAGCTTCTAATGGAAGATTAGTGAAGGGCTATATAAAGGACCCAAGTCTTCATTTTGAGGGGTTGAACAATTAGTGACTCAATTTGTAGTATGACAATTCATTACACAAGTTGAGTGACACAACTTGTAAATCCAATTCAATTCCAAATCAAGATCCAAATCAAGAATCGTTGAGAACAATATCGAGCGACGACATTCAAGATCTTTTACACGAAGCCGATCGTCATCAACGAGAACGTGATCCGCAATAGATCCAAGTCTCACGGTGATTGAGCAAAGCGAAATTTGACGGAATAGTTACCTCTTCAAGGGAGCGATCGAGAGCAATTCTTATAAGCTCGGATTGAAGGAAAGTGCCTTCTAGGTCGTCTAAGGCACTAAGATCTATTTCTTATAATTAGAAGTTGATTGATAAATGTGATCATTTGTTAATTCTCGCTTTCTTTAAATTTTCGCATTATGAAATTTCTAATTCTTGATTCTTTTATTTTCATGATGTGTGAGTAAATCTCCGCTTACTGAGGATTCGAAGGAATTCGGTAGATCAAATGGTGATGAAATCCTATACGCATCTTAAGTCTTATGAGAATTATGAACTTTAGGAAAAATAATCGTCAACGACCAAATTTGGAACGAGATCACCGTTCTTGATAATTTCGTTGCAATTTGGGATTAAATAAGTGATGATTTTCTTTGCTAAAAGCTAGATTTGAATGATGATCAATGGAAAGACAAGGGATAGTGAAGGGGAAACCCTAGTTTCTTCAAAAGATCCCTAATTTTCATTCATCGCCATCGTTCTAGCTATAATTCATCAATAGATAAGATGAGTCATTATTAATATTCATTATTGCTACTAATTCCTATTGAATCCTACAAGCTATTCTTCAATTTTCTTGATAACTAAAATTGATATTGGACACTTTCTTGATTACTAAATCTTAAACTCTTCCTTAATTCTCTTGAAATGATAAACTCAACTAATTCTTGAAATCTTATTTTCTTGAATTTTCTTTACTATTTTCTTTCGGCTCAACTAAAGCAAGAACGAATAAATACACGAATCTCAGTGGACGACCCGTACTCATTAACGAACTACATCGACGCTGTTATTGATTGCAGTTATAAATTCTTTGATTGTGATTATACTTTTCATTCGATCGGATTTCCTTATCAATCAGGTCCCGATGAATATGCCCACGGCGGGAGAGTCTTCAATGTGTTGTTCGCACTTAGACCATAGGTTCTGCCACCGGATCGCGTATTGGACCCAGGTTTCTCCCGGCTTTACCCTAGCATTGATTAATACAGTAATTGGAGTGCGCTCGCTCGCGCTGGCAAACCGCTGTGTGAACAACAGTTCCATCTCTGTGAATGTTTTTACGAAGTCATTTGGAGCTCCGATACCATTCAAAGACCGTTTCTGACAGGCTGCCGACGAACTGGCGAAGCAACAATTTGTCGTCACCTCCAGTGTTGCCGCATAGAGCTTTGAACTGCGCGATGTGCTGGTGAGGGTTGCCTGTCCCTTTGTACATATGGAATTTGGGGATCGTATACCCCGGCGGGTACTTGATTTGATCATACCAGCCTAGATTCGGTCGCTCAGTTTGACGATTTGGCCAGTTGCTTCATTAGCTTGATGAGCTCTTATTTGTTGAGCAATATAATCATCAAGAGCAGCCTTGGAGATCGTTTCCTCTTTGGCTGCCGATAAGGCTGGAGAAGGGTTTGATGTTTTCCCTCTGTCTTCATCGACGATTATCGATGGATCTTCGGCCGGGGGTTCTGGTTGGATCACTATTCCAACCATATCTTCAAACAAGAGAGCCATCTGCTTTATGTTAGCAGCTTGCTCAGCAGCTTCTTTGTCCTTTCTCTCAAGCACCCTTCGCAGGAACTCTGTATCGATTTCCTGCTCTTGGCGTTGTTCAGCCTCTTTGTCCGGACTTTCTTTCTGTCCGGTAAGTGCTGCCATTTTGGTTAGTATTTCCTGGAGCTTTTGTTGTTGCTCTTGAACTTTTATCAGCGACCGAGTTTGCGGTCGGTGAGTTACGGAGGTACGGCTTTCCTCTTTTTCTGAAGCCATATGGACCGTATGTACGATCATGCCCCCAGACTCGAGACGTTTGTGTCCATCGCCTTTGGAATTTGCCGCAGGCAGTGGGATTTTCTCCAGCCTAGTCCTTTTGTAGGAGGTTGAAATTGAAGGAGCCGTTGTAACAAGTACCTGTGTAGAAGAAGTCCCTCGTTGTATGACGAAGGAGTGGTCTTTTTCTTGCCGAGCCTTCAATTTCTCCAGTCGACGAGTGTGATTTTGGTCAATCACAGAATCCTGGACTTTTCGCCAAACCTTATGAATTTACGAGGAGAGCCGCTGATGGGGCTGCTTTGGCTTTGCCTGCACAGTAACCTCTGCAGGTGGGGGAGATTTCTTCAGCACTGCCATCAGGGAGCTCTTATGTACCCTGTAGGGTGTTTTTCGTCACCCCATTGAGATGGGAATACGCGCGCGCTTGTCAAGCGTATACTACAGATTCACCCTGCCTAGGGTAGGCCGAGATTTATTGGTTGTGGGGATCCGAATCTCCGGCAGCCGCAGACTAAGCTGTCGTTAATTACCCCTCGCCTTTGGGGCGAGGGAACCTCCGATTGACGGGTTAAACTGGTCATGCGAACTCAATGTGCAGTGTTGTGTTTTGAAAGGGGGGGTTTGGATATATCGGGAGCCACGCAGAGTTTTTACGGGGGTCCCGCTACCCGGATAGCGGGCTGGGGATCAAGGGGGCTTGCATCCCCCTTACGGGGTGCGGGGCAGCGCCCCGTTAGAAATTTTTTTCTAACAGGGACAGTGTCGTGGGGTACATGTGTGTGTAAATATGTATACATATGTATATATATATATATGTATGTACATAAAAAGAGAGGGAAAAGGCATCCAAGGGATGCGTGGGGCCAGCGCCTTGAGCGTTGTGCGCTTAGGTGTTGTGCGCTCAGGCGCAAGCGCGCCACGTGTCGGCACGTGGGCATTTTGCGCTCGAGCGCAAGCGCGCCACGTGTCTACACGTGGGCGCTTTGCGCTCGAGCGCAGTGCGCCGGAGCGCAGCGCGCCACGTGTCGGTACGTGGGCGCTGTGCGCTCGAGCGCAGTGCGCCTGAGCTCAAGCGCGCCACGTGTTGGCATATGGGCGCTTTGCGCTCGAGCGCAGTGCGCCTGAGCGCAAGCGCGCCACGTGTCGGCACGTGGGCATTTTGCGCTCGAGCGCTGGGCGCTGGCGAGATAAAGGGGCTTTTAGTCCCAGAACCAGAAGCTGTGCTTCAGAAAGGAAATATTTATTATATATATATATATATATGTAAATATATGGAGTTAAACTCCTAAAATGTTTTGGTTGATGAAAGGGGTTCTTCCTCTTCCTCCTCTGTTGGCTGGATCTTGATGATCAAGAAATGTGAGATCTAAAAATCTCTCCTTTCTGAGATCTAATGGTAGATCCAAGTTCCCCTTTGTGGGTTTTGTGGTGGAAGACTTCTTAGTTTTTGAAAAGAAAGAGTAAAACTCTTGATTCAATTCAAAAGAAATGAGAAGGTTTAGAACCTTGGAGAAGGAGCAGGGGGCACAAAGGATCTCAGATCTAAAATTTTTGTGAAGAGAATGAAAAGTGTGTATCTCTTATTCATCATCATTTTGCCTTATATAGGCTTACATATTTACATATAGTCCCTTGGGCTTTGCAAAAATGGTGTTTTGCCCATCCCATGGCTCATGTGCCATTTCATTTTTGCACATAAGCCATGGGCTTACAAAATATTGGTTTTATGCCCATTTTGCTTACATTCATGCATAAAAAAATTACATAAAAATTATTTATGACATGATTTCGTTGTTGGCATGGGGAGGCTGGCCGCGGGCTCGACTTGGGTATGGGCCCGCTTGACCTGGGCTTGGGCCCACCTAGCTTGGGGTTGACCTTGACTTTGACTCGGTCAACCGGGGTGTAAATTTTTACCCCAACATACCCTCCTAAGCGGATCAAAGCTATTCCCGGTTGGAACAACAGCATTAACTTCCACCATTGGAGCTGGAGGAGTAAGTCCATAGGGGGAGTTGCCCCCAGCTTTTCTCACCCGGTGCCAGTGGCGACGTCGAGTGTGGCTTGCAGAAGGGACCACCTCAGATTTGGAAGCGGCTTCATCGTGTCTCCGGATTTGCTGAGGGGTTTCAATCGGCATCAGCCTGTTGAAGACCGACGTCCTTGATGGAGTTTGTGGAGAACCGGCCAGCTTTTCAAAAACCGACTGTTTAGTGAGGGAAGCGCCTTTGACGGCTTCGCCTGTAGGAGGAGTTGGGAGGGCTATCCGATTTGGGGCAGCCCCTTCAGGTATCACGAGCCTCTTTATGGGCATATTTATGCTTTTGCTCAGCCTGTTGAAGACTGAGACGCCAGATTTGGACGGCACGTTGAGAGGGGCCGTTGTGGTTGCCAATCGATCGAAGACCGACCTTTCAGGAGCTTCCTCTTGCGGCGCTGAGGAACCAAAACTTACAGGTGGGAGTATGGTCCTGAAGAACAATCCAGTAGTGGCTTGTGTGACCTGCCCCACTGGCATTGAGAAAATAGAGGTCGCGTTGGGCCCGTAGGTCACTCCTCCTATTAGGGTATGACGGGAGTTGCTGCTGCATGCAGTGCATTGAGAAGCCATCAATTTTCTACATAGGAGTCACCAAGTTTTAGTACCTCGAATCCAGGGGCAACCATAGCGAACCATGATTTTGTTCGCGAAACACGACACACGAAGTGTGGAGTGGAAAGAGGAAAAGGTCCCACCGAGCATGCCAGAATCTGTTCACCGCCGAAAGACAGCGACCAAGACGTTGGGACGTTTGGCCTGAATTTAGGGCAGAAGCTATTTGGATTTATCCATCCACCTCTCCGAAGATACCAAGTTGATTTATGGCACCATATATCGGAGATTTTCGTAAGTCGATGTCGTGCGCCCCGCGGGTTTGCGGGGAGGCGGAATTTACAAAACACAATTTTTTCATACTTCGCAACACGACTTTAACTTAAGGATCTTAACAGAAACCTTAACTAGTTATATCTACTAGGAGATTCTAAGTACTATGATAGTATTATACCTCCTTGATTCTAGTCCTTCGGGTCTTCTTTCCCTCCTCTCCTTGAGCTCCTTGAAGATCCGGATCGCGCTTGATTGTCGACCTCCTCGTGTCGAAGATGATCCACCTGAGAGTCTATACTTTAAGCTCCAACCTCTAAACCGAGACAACTAAAGTACCTAGTTCGCTAAGCTAAGTAGCTTAGAAGATGTAGAGTATCTAATGGAGTATATAATCTCAATTGACCTTATGGTTCACAACTCATGTGAGGGATTAGGGTCTTGAGGAAGAAGGAGAGAAAAATAGGGAGTGAAACAAAATGAGCAAATGAACTAAGTGAAGGCTAGTGAAGAATGGCTCCCTTACTCAACTCACTCAAGCATGCAATATTTTCCAATTGAAAATATCAACCATACTTGAATAGCGAGTCCAAACCAATAAACAAATGCAAATGAGCCATGCTTCACCATGCCACAAATATCTCGATTTTCCACCTCATTAATCTATTTCTCAAAATAGATAAATCCAATTAATGAGGTGTCCCCTTCTAGAATCATGTCTTGTGAAATTACAAGAATGCCCTCACAATATATACATACCCGTATTCGTATTCCGAAAAATACGGAAACAATGAGATAATAATAATCCAATAATATAATATTAGAATCCGGCTTAAACCAAAGCCTACTAGTATTATCCGTCCGAACAATATCCTTGCACCCAGTACACGTATATGATCGGAACCCTGCCGTAAAACCATACGGCCGCTATATCGTTTCGCCCGAAGCAGGGAAACCCTCTGTGTGGGACTCTAAAGATTCGATAGTACGCTGGTAGTGGGTTTAACCACAAATCCGTCAGCGGCACTAGCTGTGCGTAACGGCTACCCAGGTATCTGTGGATAAGAAGGCCAATGAGAAAACTCATCCATACTCCTACTGAGTCTATCTGTGACAATCTCCGTAAAGTCCAGTCTGTTCATCTAAAATACTAGCATATCGGGCCTAGGAGGATGGTAACCGTCAGACCCCTAATAGCGCAATAAGTCATGCCGGGGTAGAGCCCAATACACCCTGAGAAACTATTGGAGTAGCTACCAGTAAATCTCGCTTGCCCTGGCCAGGGACTTTGTGTAATGGCTTTCCGAACAAAGCGCGATATCAACCCCAATACCGGGAGAGACTAATCCTATCTAACCGTTACTGCCTCCAAGTGCTTCGGGACTGCACCCAACTACTCCCTGTTTGCACGACTCCTTTGAGCCATGGTAGGATAGTAATCTAAGTACAGGAGAACACACTCGAGACGAATAGTGATATCAAGTCAACGGACTAATCTGTACTCATGCCACTCAAGAACTGCTACCTGACGATAGGTATAATACCAACCAGCAGTTCCCAACGAGTCCATCCAGTGTAACTCATACTAATGAGCACCTGTATACTATCTCTGGTACGGCATACCAATGGCTGTGGAACAAACCACTCAACTGCTGGGATGAGAAGAGTATACACTAGTCTATTCTGGAGTATCGATGCTCCATCTCGATAATCCTATGACTAAGGACCTTTATAAGGATGTGCTTATAGACTACCTAACCCTCACTAGTATGACAGCCATCACAACGCTGGTAGTCAAGCAAAGATCCTAAGGGCTCTACCAATATGTATTAGCGATATGCTAAAAGAAACATATACACATATTGAGGTAGAATCAAATCAAGTAGTATACTACCATTTTGAGCAAGACTGTTATTATATCTGTGTATATCCAAGCTTCCAAAATGTAATATACAAACCAGTACTATACAGTAATGACCTCTAGGGCATAAATCACTAACAATCTTCTACTTGCACTAAGGCCATATATTGGCATATCGCAGACCTATCATCTCGATTAGCCTCTCGAACTGTGTCTGAGGGATGGCCTTTGTGAGTGGATCTGCAGTGTTGTTCTCGGTCTCTACTCTTCGCACCTTGATCTCTCGGCGATCAACGATCTCCCTGATCGGGTGGTACCGTCTCAAGATATGTCCGGACTTCTGATGGGACCTTGGTTCCTTCGCTAAAACTATAGCCCCGTTGTTGTCACAATACAGAGGTATTGGATCAATAATGGATGGAACCACCTGAATTTCTGTAATGAAATTCTTCATCCGGACTGCTTCTTTTGCGGCGTCATATGCAGCGATATACTCCGCTTCTATCGTCGAGTCAGCAACGGTGTCCTGTTTGGAGCTCCTCCAACAGACCGCCCCTCCATTGAGGGTAAAGACATAAACCGGCATGGACCTGGAGTCATCTTTGTCACTCTGGAAGCTGGAGTTGGCGAAGGTCTCGATCTGGAGGTCTTCATTGCCGTACACCAAGAACATCTCCTTAGACCTTCTCAGGTACTTGAGAATGTTCTTAACTGCTGTCCAGTACTTCTCCCCTGGGTTTGAATGATACCTGCTTACAACGCTCAGTGCGTAAGCTACATCTGGTCTGGTACACAACATCGCATACATTATAGAGCCTACCGTAGAAGCGTAGGGTATAATAGTCATACGATCTCTTTCCAAATCAGTCTTGGGAGATATCTCTTTGGAGATGGTGATTCCGTGACGAGCCGGTAGATTACCGCGCTTTGAATATTCCATACTAACTCTTTTCAGTATGGTGTCGATGTACCTTGACTGTGAAAGTCCCAATATCGTTTTAGATCTATCACGATAGATCTGGATCCCCAGAATGTAGGAGGCATCATCCAGGTACTTCATGAAGAACCTTTGTGACAAGAATCCTTTGACTGATTGTAGCATAGGAATGTCATTTCCTATCAGGAGAATTTCATCCACGTATAAGACGAGGAATACCACAGTTCTCGCTACAATTTTATTATAAATGCATGGTTCATATGGATTTTTGATACAGTCGAATTCCTTGACCATCTCATCAAAACAGATATTCCAACTCCATGATACCTGCTTTAATCCAAAAATAGATTTAAGCAACTTGCACACTCTTCCGCTGCTCCCACTCTCTATGAAACCCTCCGGCTGATATATATAAACACACTCTTCCAAATTTCCATTCAGAAAAGCGGTCTTTACATCCATCTGCCAAATTTCATGATCGTGGAAGGCAGCAATGGTAAGAAGGATCCGAATGGATTTGAGCATAGCCATTGGACAAAAGGTTTCATCATAGTCCAAACCAGGTTTTTGACGAAAACCTTTTGCAACAAGTCTAGCCTTATAGGTTTCAACCTGTCCATCTACACCAATCTTCTTTCTGAAGATCGATTTGCAGCCTACGGGTTTTACCCCTTCCGGAGTAATGTCTAAAGTCCATACTTTGTTGGTGTACATGGACTCCATTTCGGTCCACATTGCATCCATCCATTTTACCGAGTCTCTGCTCCTAATGGCTTGCTGGAAACTACTTGGCTCATCATCATCGATGATGCAATCCTCTCCATCCCCGTCTATGAGAAAACCGCAGTATCACTCGGGTGGATGAGACTGCCTACTAGTCCTGTGGAATGGCGCGGGGATGTCCGGTTCTTTTGAAACTTCTAATTCCACCATACTTTCAGTAATAGCTTTTGGTTCTGGAATTTCTTCCAGTTCTATTGTGCTCCCACTTATTTCTTTTACAAGAAATTGAGTTCCCAAAAATGGGGCATGCCGAGAAATAAAGGCCTTTTTTTCCTCCGCGTAATAGAAAAGATACCCCTTGAGTTCTTTGGGTATCCTACAAACTTACATAGTACTGAGCGTGCCTTGAGCTTGTCCGCATGCTGCTTTTTTACAAAAGGTGGACATCCCCATATCTTTAGATACTTAAGATAGGGTTTCTTCTCACTCCACATTTGATATGGTGTGGTAAACACTAACTTAGTAGGAATCTTGTTCAAAAAATATGCAGCTGATTCTAGTGCATAACCCCAGAAGGATCGCGGTGACTCGGCATTACTCATCATATAACGTACCATATCCAATAAGGTTCAATTCCGTCTTTCCGATACACCGTTATTGTCACGCCCCGCTTTCCAGTGTACGAAGAAGTAGACGTGACGGGCCGCGACGTATTTACTCAGAAGTAAACACGTTAAGCGTAAATAAGCAATATAAATAAAAGAACAAGAATGACAAGAGATGTAATATAAACAACAACTTTTATTAACATTCTTTATTTACATTACAACTGATTTGAAAAGGAAATGTACAATGATAAAAGCAATGCTTAAACAGTGGAATACAATGAAAAGAAATAAGTACAAGTAATCTAGAAGTCTATATGGGCCTCAATCTGCTTCAAGTACTCCTGGCTGGGCTCGGTCTCCTGAGAGTCGGGTTCTCCTGATGAACATTCCAAAGAAAGAAAGAAACAAGAATGTTGTCAGCGAACTAGCATTCGGTATGTCCCAAAGATAAGATGGAATAGAACAGGTAAGAGGAAATAGAACTGGTAATTGGTACAAATATATGTTTGTTATGCTAACGTAGTTGTTTGTAGCTTGATACAGAATGTATCAGTGTATACGAGAGGGGTCCAACTATCCCGTGGACTATGGTAACATGTAAGTACAAGGCCCCGTCAAAACCCACGGGACAACGGCACATGATGTTCATGTAGGTATCTTTTAGTGTCCATCATCGTGCCACTTTTAACACATTCCGTACCAGTCTATCCCGTTAAACCCTGTAATGTATATTGTATAGATTTTTCGTTATCAGACTTGTCGAGACCATGGATACAAGTTATTTCTTGTAGTCCGGTTCAGGATATAAAGAAGTAGTCATGTATTCAAATCAAGTCATAGCCATGGTTCGGTCAAGTCAAGTCATGTTGCATGATTGATATTGTTCTGGTATTCATATTCAAGTTCAAGTATACATGTTTGGTATATTGGATTCATGTTAGAATTAGATTCATATTTGGATTAGACTCAAATTGATTTGAACTCAGACTTGAGTCAGACACTTAGAACTGATTTGGATCCTGAATTAGGTTTAGGAGTTATCGGTAACTGCTGCATATAGACGGTAGGATTTGTGTCTTTTTCCAAGACAATTACTATTGACAACTCCGTTTTAGTTTTCTACCTTAAATAGGCAAGCACTCACTTTCTTCGGTTCCCTGTGGCTCAAGAGAATTGATCCCGCTTAAACTTATATTTACTAAGGTTCTTAATGTAATTTTATATAACTCGAGGGGTTTTATGAAAAATATTTTATTTACTTTCAAAATAAACCTCGAGTATTTATTTATATTATTTAGGGTTTTCATAATTTGTGAATTTTAAGAATGTGAAATATTTTAGTGAATATTAATTTAACTTGAATAGTTCATGGTATTTTAGTGAAACTTGTCTTGTATTGACACTTGATGGTATTTTGGTGAAACTTGTCATTCTTTTAGAAAAAATGGAATTTTATTATAACTTGAAAATATGTGGTTTGATAATGTTTATATAATTATTAAAAAATTAGTTTTTATTATTAAATAGAAAATCTTGTTTTTCTTAAAAATCGTATTAAAATCTTTCGAGACCGAATACTCCGTGAGGAGGTCTGCATCTTGCTCTACTAGCCCGAGGATGTGCAATAATCCGCACCATCCAATACGGTTCCCCAAAATGGGTTGTAGAGGCATAATCGCAAAGAATTTTTGATAATACAATTCAAAGAAAACCGGGTTTTATAGTTCATGGTAGTTTAATGAAAAGCTATAATCGCCACAAAAATAGGTTCCCAAGAGAATCGTGCTATATCAATATGTGTGTTGTGAAGGGTAGTTTATTACCCCGTGATGTTTTCTAAAGGTAAGATTAAGCCAAGTAATAAAATACGCTAAATACAAAGTTCATGGTGTTTAAAAGTAAAACTCAATTTAAAGTTATTTAGCATGATGATTTAGGGTGAAAGTTGTTTCTAATTATTAGTTTTATGTTTAACAATTCAAGGTATAGAATACGAATGAGTAATTCTTAATAAAAGATGTAGTTTCAAGGGTTTTAGAAATTAATATCGGTATAACTATACTTACCGACATGTTTTATAAAAAGAGACTTTTTTTAAGTATAAAGCGAAGAAGGGGTGAGACTTACTACCTAGAAAGAGGAAGGGGGTAGAAGAAAAAGGTGGTAGCCTTCATGGCGTCGTGGGGTCGCCGGAACTTGTGTAAATCCTCGCCGGAAGTCTTTTTTGGGCTAACTCCACTTTAACTCCACTTGTACATAGAAAATTTTGATATTTTTTGCTAGAATTTTCAGAATGAGTAGGGGCTAGGGTATGGGGTTGTATTTATAGGGTGGAATTAGGGTTTTGGAATTGAAAGATTAAATTAAAATGCATTAAAAATTGGATTAAAGGTGAAATTGAATTCTCTGTTAAATTGTAGAGAAAACAAACAGTGCAGGGGTAATAGGATAGGCCAAAGGGTTTTGTGTGCAAAACATGGGGGCTTTTCCCTTTCGAACACCCGCCGTCGCCAGCCCAAATGGCAATCTCGCCGGCCAAAAAGTTAAAGGGGACCGTCGGATGCTTTCCACGTGTCCTACTCGCTGTTAACTCTAATTTGTACATGTTTTGTTATCTGTCTTTTCACTTCTTATGTGCAATGCACGTGTAAACTTTTGGGCTTCTCAAAAGTTTAAAAGAAAAATTCAGAAAAATAATAAATGGCTGATGGGATTCGAACACATGGGCTACAGCAGTGCAAGGCTTTACTAATGAGCTACAAGTGCTTTCTTGCTGTTTTTAAACAAAAACAACTTTTAAAGTGTATTCGGGCTTGCAAACTCCATTCTGTACATTAACTTAAAAATTTCCGTACAGTAAAATCAGAGTCGTTACAGTTATGTTGAGGTGTGCATGGAGGAGTATACTGAGAGAGAATTTCATTCTCTTTTAATTAATCTAGGAACTCGGCACTTAAGTATTCACCACCTCGATTAGATCTAAGCGTTTTGATACTTTTGTCGATTTGTTTTTCCTCTTCATTCTTGTATTCCCGGAATTTCTCAAAGGCCTCGGATTTATGTCTCATCATGAATATATGTCCATAACTTGAGAAATCATCCGTAAAAGTAATGAAGTAAGAATAACCATTTCTTGCATGTGTAGACATTGGACCACACACGTCGCTGTGTATGAGTCCCAAGAGCTCGCTGGCTCTTATTCCGTGTCCAGTGAATGGAGTCTTTGTCATCTTTCCTTTGAGACATGATTGACAAGTTGCATAACACTGATATTCAAACAGATCCAAATATTCCTCTTTATGTAACTTCATCAACCGTGTTTCATTGATGTGACCCAGTCTACAATACCGTAAGAAAGCCTGATTTAATTCCGGAGACATTTTTTTAAGTGTGTTGTGGACATTGAAAACCTGAGCTTGATTTAAGACGTATATACCATTATCTAGTATACCCGACCTAATCAAATCTTGATTAAGGTGGATGTGGACGACATCGCTTACAAATGTAAAATCATAACCTTGTTTAGATAGTAAAGATACAAAGATGATATTATATACCAAACTAGGTACACACAAACAGTTACGCAAAATCAAAATCTGTCCGCTTGTCAATCCTAGGTGATATTCCCCTACGGATACAGCATCCACGCTCATTCCATTAGAAACCCTGTGAGTCATATCACCAGCCTTGATAACTCTATGGTTTCTCAGAGTGTGTAATGAATTAAAGATATGAGATCCTGATTCGGTATCTAGTACCCACGAAGTATAGCTAATTGATAGACAGTTTTCAATTATAAACACATCCGAAGCCGAAGCCACAACGTGCTTCGAATCCCGGTTTCTGGCTTTCCAAGCCATGCAGTCTTTCTTCCAATGCCCTTTCCCGTGACAATAGAAACATTCATCCTTCCTTATTGTTAGCCCCGAAACTTTTGCCCTACCATTTCCCTCTATCTTACTGACACCGCCTTTCGGCTTGGTGGAGACCTTCTTCTTCTTCTCCTTGGCTTTCGTCTTAGATCTAAAAGAGAAAGATTCCCCAATAAGCAGAGCGGGTGTCTCCCTGGATTTCTGTAGGGTGCCCTCAGCGCTCCTCAACATGTTGAGGAGTTCTAAAAGTGAAACTTCCTTCTCTTGAATGTTGAAATTGAAGATAAACTGGGTGTAGGTAGAAAGGAGGGACTATAGAATCAAGTCAGTATATAACTCATTCTCGAACGTGGTCCCAAGGTCCGCGAGCTCTTCAATATAGCTGATCATCAATCTCGCCTGAAACAATTTCTTCGAGATCTCATATTTTGCGATACGAGATTGCTCTCCATATAAATGTTTGGTATGGAGGAAGATGGAAGCTAAGTCCATCTTCTCGTGCCGCCTTTGGTGTTCATTAACTATTGAGTCCAACATGAGGAACATGGCTCTCGCACTGTTTATTTCCCATGTCTTACGGATTTCAACATCCGCGTCGGTGGAATCTGGACCTAGGATGGCGGGGCTTTGGTAGTAAGGAGGTAGCCCAGCTTGTCATAGGTAATGGCCATCTGGGATTCCTTGGCCAATTTTATAGTTTGGCCCAGTCAATTTATTATTATCTAGTAGTAACTTAAGCCCAGTCATTTTGGTCACTGCTGTCAGGAGAGAGAGAAGAAACACTCAGCATGATACTCTTGCAAGTTTGGATTGGTTATTAGTTTATCTAAACAGGATGGCTCCTGCTGTTCCTCGAATTCTCCTTCAAACCATAAAAGAAAATTAGTCAGGATTAATCTCACCCTGCAATTCTTGCTTAACCTTTCGGCCAGGCTAGTGTTGGTACTTCGAGGGAGGTTTTCCAACGCTTTCGCGAAGTTCCTTAATTACATAAGCTCTTTTCCCTAGGGGCGTAGTCCCGCTAACACCGTTCTAGGCACCTACTTGATTTATAGCATTGATTGTTTAGTGAAAAAATGTCCCGAAGAGTAGCGGATACTCACAGTAGGATCGAGATCCAAATATCATCGTGTGACAACCTTGAAGGAAACCTACCAAAATTATCGCACTCCAAATGGTATGCAACACCAGCAAGTTTCGTTTTCCTTTGAAACTCCCGATGTGAATTTTTGCCCCAAACTCTTATGACCTTGACGAAGGCCAACATATCATAAGACGCAAGTTAAGTTCAACCATTATCCAGGTTAATTTGAACCCATCCGTATAAACCCTTGACGATGGCCAAAATAGCTGTACGACTATCCCAAATCAACGCATCTATCTATACTACAGATGAATACTCAGCAGCTACCAATCACTATACCTTGGCGAAGGTCAAAATACATAACTTGAATACTACTGAATACCCATCTGAAATGACGGAGGGCTACGGATGGTTTTGGCAAAACCGTGAACGTAATAAACTTGATATAGTCGAAGAAATCATGATAGCTTTTAAAAAGAGTGGAATAAGCTCCACATTTAAAATTTGTTTTTCAAGAAAACCGAGTGGTTTTGAAATTGTTCCAACGATTTAAATTTTGGTTTATTTCCTTGCATTAATCAATATTAATGCGGTCCCATCATTTAACCCTATCATTGCAAAAAAGAAACGAAAATAGAACGTACACTTATACCATCCACATTCGCCACGGGGCCCCGTCATACATCGTTAGGTTACTTAACTAACGACAGAGCGGGGGTTGGACTAGCGCGGGTGCAAAACATAAGCAACGTTTATTATATATAATATATATATATATATAGCCATTCGTCTCACGCAATAATAGGCATTCCAGATCACAGATCACAGATGAATATATTGGATATACTAAGAATTCCGTATTTCGTTTTAGCCTAGAACGAAAGACGGATTTCACGGCCGTGATGAATAGACAAACCCTACCCTAGACCCCTACGGGTGCAGCAAACTACCCGCCAAATTCCCGAAGTGAAGCAACCTCCCTCAATAAAATAAGTAGGCCACTCGGCACTTCAAGAACCCAGTAGTTTGTACATCCCACCATGGGTCTACCCTAGATGCAAGAAAAAGTAAATGAAATAATACAACGGTGGCAACAACCTCAAACCGGATATGCCCCGCAAAAATAATATTACATAAATTTACAAATTTACATGAACGAAAGAAAAAGAAAACACTCTTCTCACATCCCCCCGGCTATTCATCCACAACGATCCAATACTTCATATACACAAACCATCACAATACAGATATGTGCAATCCCCATTAATCGACATATAGCGATTAGCAGACATTTAGCAACATATATATATATACACAGAAACACCGATTAGGCAAGAACTTAGAATTTTGATCGATAATACTTATCCGTGTTTACCCTATTCACAAACTAGTACACAAACAATCTGGGTAAAAACAAAATATACCAAAAATCATAATTCCAACAACCAAAACCATAAAAAAAATTGGGAGCAACTCGGCCACAACTCGGCGGCGGTACCGCCGCCAAATGACCTATTTGGCGGCGGTTCCACCGCAAAGTTGAGGAGTTAGATGCTCAGATTTTTTTCTAGGTCTTAGAAATGTCTCCATATATTTTTAAGGTCACTGAAATAATTTTTTCAACAGTTAAAAAAATCGACAGCAAGCATATCTCGGAAATTTAATTTCGGGCATTTTTCCGTTGATCGAAACTCTAATCACTTGCTAACAAGTTAGTTAAGATTTTGTAGGCTCTGATACCATTGTAAGTCGATATCACACACCCCGCGGGTTCGTGAGGAGGCGGAATGTACAAAAAATGTTTTTTTCATATTTCGCAACGCCGACTTTAACTCCAGGATCTTAACAGAAACCTTAACTAGCTATATCTACTGGGAGGTTCTAACTACTATAATAGTATTATACCTCCTTGATTCTAGTCCTTCGGGTCTTCTTCTCCTCCTCTCTTTGAGCTCCTCGAAAATCCGGATCACGCTTGATCGTCGGCCTCCTCATATCGAAGATGATCCACCCGAGAGTCTATATTTTAAGCTCTAACCTCTAAACCGAGGTAACTAAGGTACCTAGTTCGCTAAGCTAGATAGCTTAGAAGATGTAGAGTATTTAATGGAGTATATAATCTTAATTGACCCTATGGTTCACAACTCATGTGAGAGATTAGGGACTTGAGAAAGAAGGAGAGAAAAATGGAGAGAGAAACAAAATGAGCAAATGAACTAAGTGAAGGCTAGTGAAGAATGGCTCCCTCACTCAACTCACTCAAGCATGCAATATTTTCTAATTGAAAATATCAACCATGCTTGAATAGTGAGTCCAAAACAATAAACAAATGCAAATGAGCCATGCTTCACCATGCCACAAATATCTCCATTTTCCACCTCATTAATCTATTTCTCAAAATAGATAAATCCAAATAATGAGGTGTCCACTTCTAGAAGCATGTCTTATGAAATTATAAAAATGCCCTCACCGTATATGCATACCCGTATTCGTATTTCGAAAAATACAAATACAATGAGACAATAATAATCCAATAATATAATACTAGAATTGTCACGCCTCTCTTCCCAGTGTACGGTAAGGAGACGTGACACGCCCCGCGACGTATTTACTCAGAAATAAACACGCTAAGCGTAAATAAGCAATATATGACATGAGATGTAAAAGAACAGCAACTTTTTATTTATTAAACATTCTTTACAATGCAACTGAAAAGTAAATACAATATGGAAAGCAATGCCTAAATAATGGCATGAACTGAAAGTAAAAGTTGTAGGGTTCCTAGGGACTCTTGTGAAGGTTCAAAAGGCATCAAACATGCCCGGATTAAATTTTAGACGTGCCGAACAACCCAAAGCCGGGATCTTTGCTAGATTATTAGGGTTTAACATGCAAGATGATAACTTTTATCTAAGTGTGAGGGATTACAACCTTTGTAGTCCGCTCCTTCGCTTCACAAGCTCCGAGTAGAAGTCCCTTTGCCGCGATCCACGATCTCCCGGACTCATGAGAGGCTCCACGACTCGAACGATCCATGCTAGCTCGAAGTATTCTAAATCTCCGATGATCTACCTTGAAGTTGCTTCGACTCAAGCTTTCTCACTCAAAAGAGTAGAACACACTAATCCCATGGGCTAGATGAGATGAGGATGAGAGAGTAGTGAATTTGCTTTCTTTTTAAATCATTTTCTCAATTTTTATCATCACTTTAGGATTTTCAAGAGAGCTTATCAAGAGAGAAGAAGAAGCTAATGGAAAATATATTCCTTAGATAAATCCTTTTGTGATGAATAGAATATAAACCATATGATTGAATCATTAACCATGGTCAAGGATGAGTGGCTAAAAAAGAGTAGAGAATAAACTAGAGTTAGGGTTTGGTTAGGTTTAGAAATGTGTCATCACAAAATATCTTAACCATGAAAAAATAAAATGCTTCTAGAAGGAACTTGAAGCATCCAACCCTAATCAAACCTTAACCTCAATTAATCATCCTTAAACATGTTTAACAATTAATCATATCATGTCACAATATTATATATCACATATATATTATATATTTGCAACAAAAGAAAATAATACAATTAACATATATCGCATATATATCAATGTATCATCCACTGAGAGAATGAAATAATAAAGCGAGCCAATATTAGATAATGTAATACAATATATCATATATATTATTATACATTAAATCATCGAATCAACACTTGAATCGATGATCCGGCTATATCGAATATTACCGACTAATATATCATGTACCGATTCATCGAATCAACACTTGATCCGATGACCCGGTTCATATCCATATATCGCGAGAATATAATACGGTATCCCATATCGCATTATTCACGCTCCTGCGCATATCACATATGCGCCACTACTCCGTTTCGCCTGAGCCAAGAAACCTCTGTGTAGGACTCTAAAGAATCGTCAATACGCCGGTAGCAGGTGATGATCATATCAAACACCCACAAGCTGCAAGCGGTCAGCTAAACGTAACAGCCACCCAGGTATTGAGCGATCAGAAGATCAACAAGCTAGCCTGTGCGTTCTCCTGTGAATCCAACCAGTAACACTCCCGTACAGTCCGGTCTGTTCGTCTGATATGTCGCATATCAAGTCTAGGGGTGGTATACGTCAGACCCCAGTAACCGATAAGTCGTGTCGATGTATGGCTCATAACGGGTCGAGAAACTACTAGTAACACTTACCAGTAAATCTCCATATCAGCCCTGGCCAGGGACTTCCAGTTATAGCCAATCGAACACGGCACAACATCAACTCCCTATACCGGGAGAGACGAATCCCCTCCTATCGCTCATTGCCTCCATGTGATTCGGAACTGTACCCAAAAGCCACCGTTTTGCACGCCCTCTTGGACGTGGTAAGGTGGAAATCAAAGCACAGTGGGAATCACACAAGACTCTATGACGATCTCGGGTCTACAGACTACCCTGTACCAGTGTCACCGGAGAACTGCCATCTGACGTGTGGTATATCACCATCTGGGAGTTCTCGGCGAGTCCGTCCAGTGTACCCAGTCTCCACTGAGCACCCGTACACCATCTCTGATGTCCAACACCGATGGATATGGGATCATCCATCGCCCATCATATGGGTCAAGATGCGTATACGCTAGTCTACTCTGGTGTATCGATGCCCTGTCTCGATATGCCCTCGACTAGGAACAGTTATAGGATGTACTCATCGACTACCGCGGCCCCACTAGTATGATCTCATCATAGTCCCAGTAGTCGAGTACAAACCCTAAGGGCTTTATCAACATGTGAGAGTAAAACAGTAAACCAATACAAGTCAACATGTTAAGATAAAGTGAAACCAAATAGCATACTATCATGACGAGCAAGAAAGTCATCTCTATATATAACCAAGCATCCATTATAATATACATCATATGTACAACAATGGCCTCTAGGGCATATACATAACTAACAATCTCCCACTTGCACTAAGGCCAGCTGCTGTAGTATCTCATACCTAGCATCACGAATAATCTCTCAAACTGTATCTGGGGAATAGCCTTCGTGAATGGATCCGCAGTGTTGTCCTTCGTATCTACTCTCCTGACCTCGATCTCCCGGCGATCAACTATCTCCCTGATCAGGTGATACCGCCTCAGAATATGTCTGGACTTCTGATGGGACCTGGGTTCCTTGGCCAAAGCCACAGCTCCATTGTTATCGCAATACAGAGGTATTGGATGCTCAATGGATGGAACCACACCAAGTTCACTAATGAACTTCTTTATCCAGACAGCTTCTTTGGCAGCATCGTTGGCAGCGATGTATTCAGCCTCCATCGTTGAGTCTGCAACGGTATCCTGTTTGGAACTCTTCCAACATACCGCCCCTCCATTGAGGGTAAAGACAAAACCCGAATGCGACTTAGAGTCGTCCTTATCACTTTGGAAGCTGGAATCGGTAAAGGACTCCACGTGGAGTTCTCCGTTACCATACACCAAGAACATCTGCTTAGTCCTTCGTAAGTACTTGAGAATGTTCTTCACAGCTGTCCAGTGACTCTCTCCAGGATCTGCTTGATACCGACTCACTACACTTAGCGAGTATGCTACATCGGGTCTGGTACATAGCATCGCATACATGATAGAGCCTACTGCCGAAGCATAGGGTATCCCTTGCATGCGAGCTCTCTCCAAATCAGTCTTGGGAGACATCTCTTTGGAGAGAGTGAGTCCAGAGATCGTGGGTTGGTTCCCACGTTTGGATTCTTCCATACTAAACCTCTTTAGTATGGTGTCAATGTACCTGGATTGGGACAATCCCAGTATCCGTTTAGATCTATCTCTATAGATCATGATTCCCAATATGCAGGAGGCATCACCTAGATCTTTCATTGAGAATCTCTGTGATAAGAAGAGCTTGACTGATTGCAGCATAGGAATATCATTTCCTATCAAGAGTATGTCATCCACGTACAATACGAGGAAGACAACCTTACCCTTTGCTACCTTCTTATAGATACAAGGTTCATCTATATTTTTGATGAAGTCAAACTCTTTGACTACAACATCAAAACAGATGTTCCAACTCCGCGATGCTTGCTTTAACCCATAAATGGATTTAAGCAGCTTGCACACCTTTCCGCTGCTCCCACTATCTACGAAGCCCTCTGGCTGAGTCATGTACACGCACTCTTCTAAATCACCGTTTAGAAAGGCGGTCTTAACATCCATTTGCCAGATTTCGTAGTCATGGTATACAGCAATGGAAAGTAAGATCCGGATGGACTTAAGCATAGCCACTGGAGAAAAGGTTTCGTCATAATCCACACCTGGTCGTTGACGAAATCCCTTTGCTACAAGTCTAGCTTTGAAAGTCTCAACTTTTCCATCTACACCAAATTTCTTTTTAAAGATCCACTTGCTCCCAATGGGTTTTACCCCTTCAGGAGCATTTTCCAAAGTCCATACTTTATTGGTGTACATGGATTCCATCTCAGATCGCATTGCATCCAGCCATTTCACAGAGTCACCACTCGTGATGGCCTGCTCGAAACTAGTCGGTTCATCATCATCCATGATGCAATCCTCACTTCCACCATCAATGAGAAAACCGTAGTATCTCTCAGGTGGACGAGAAACCCTACTAGATCGGCGGAGAGGCTGGGGTTCGTCGGGTACTACTGAATCCTCTGGTTCCACTAAATCTTCAGTTGCAGTTTGTGTTGCTGGAACTTCTTCCAGTTCTACCTCAGAGCCACTAATCTCTTTTGCAAGAAATTCCTTTTCTAAAAAGGTGGCATGTTGAGCAACAAACACTTTTTGCTCTTGACTGTGATAGAAAAAATATCCATAAGAATTCTTCGGATATCCTACAAACTTGCAAAGAACTGACCGTGCCTCGAGTTTGTCCGGATTTTGCCTTTTGACATAGGCCGGACAACCCCATATCTTAACTCGTTTAAGATACGGTCTCTTCCCACTCCATATCTCATATGGTGTGGTAGGTACAGCTTTAGTTGGAACTTGATTCAATAGGTATGCTGCTGTCTCAAGCGCATACCCCCAGAAGGAAATAGGTAACTCAGCTGTACTCATCATAGAGCGCACCATATCTAATAGGGTGCGATTCCTCCGCTCCGATACACCGTTGTGCTGTGGTGTATAAGGAGGAGTAAGCTGAGAGAGAATCCCATTCTCTTTTAGATAATCTAGGAACTCATTGCTTAAGTATTCACCTCCTCGATCTGATCGAAGAATCTTAATACTTTTGCCCGTTTGGTTCTCTACTTCGTGCTTATATTCTCTGAATTTCTCAAAAGCTTCAGACTTGTGTTTCATCAGGAACACATGTCCGAATCTAGAGAGATCGTCAGTGAATGTAATGAAGTAGGAAGAACCGTTCCTGGCATGCGTAGACATGGGACCGCATACATCACTATGTACCAGTCCTAAGAGTTCAGTAACTCTTTCTCCGTGTCCACTAAACGGAGCTTTGGTCATTTTTCCTTTGAGACATGAATGGCAAGTATCATAAGATAATAATTCGAACGGATTCAAATAACCATCTTTATGTAACTTAGCCAGTCGTGTCGCATTGATATGACCAAGTCTACAATGCCACAAGTAGGATTCGTTCATATCCGAACTTTTCCTCTTGTGTGTGTTTTGTATATTCAGGACTGTATTCTGATTTAGAATGAATATGCCATTATGTAACGAGCCTGATGCAATCAACTTTTGATCTAAGAATATGTTCATAACATTATCCTGTACTACAAAATTATATCCCTCTTTACTCAATAAAGAAACTGATATAATGTTGCACATCATGTTCGGTATATAATAGCACTCATTTAGAATCAGTGTATTACGACTTGGCAATACAAGGTGATATTCGCCAACAGCTTTGGCTACAATACTCGCACCGTTCCCTACTTGAACGGAATGATCACCTTTTCCCAGTTCTCTACCTTTACGTAGCCCATGTAACAATTTACATATGTGGGATCCTGATCCGGTATCTAATACCCAGGACGTAGGGTGAACTGAGAAACAGTTCTCAATAACTAACACACCCGAAGAAGATGCATCAACATGCATGTTCTTTTGGGCGGCGTGAGAATCCAGATATTCTTCTATTTCCTGTTCAGTCTTATAACTCTTATAAGAAAGAACGGGTCCAACATTCCCTAGCTCAGTACAATAATTAGGTTCAGTCAATACATCCATATTATTATCTTGATTATGGTCTGAAATGGTCGCTACCTGGAGAGAGAGAGAAGAAAACACTTTAGCGTATGCTCTTGCAAGATTAGATTGGTTATTATCTTATCTAATCAGGATGTCTCCCACTGTTTTTATCAAATCTACCTTAAACCCCTAAAAGGTAAGATTAGCCGGGATTAATTACACCCTACAACTTCGTCAATCTTTCAGCCAGATCAGTGTCGGTACTTTGAGGGAGGTTCCCCGTGCTCTCGCACGGACCTAATTAAAGTAAATCTCGTTTTCCCAGAGGCGTAACCTCGTTAACACTTTTCTAGACACCTACTTGAATGACTAATTGTCCTGTGTAAAACTCTCCCAGGAGTAACACTTACTCGCAGTGGGTATCGGGATCCAACTATCTCATAGGAGGTATGCAATCTCATTGCAAATTTCAACACTTGAAATTCCCGATAATATTTTTACCCCAAACGATCTATGACCTTGACAAGGTCAACAAACCATAGACCGCAAGTCAAGTTCAACCCGTCATTTCTTGATTGAATCAAACCCACCCGCACGACCCTTGACAAGGTCAACAAGGTCGCACGACTACCCTAACCCAATCTGCATCAGATGCATAAGCAGATAAATACTGGTTAGCTACCGCACACTGCGCCTTGACAAGGTCAACAAACGCAGCACGAATACTAAACAGTACTTATCTGAAATGACGGAGGGCTACGCAGGTTTTTAGAAAAACCCTGAGCGTAATGAACTTGATATCGTCGTAGAATCGAGTGAAGTTTTGAAAAGGAGTGTTTTCGAGGCTTTTCTTAGTTTCGCTAAAGGGGTCACTCCCGGTGAAGGGATCGTCGGCCCTTTCCTCATCGAATAAGGTGCAGGATATATCATATATACCGCTGTGCAAAGCAAAACACTAAAAGCAATCAAAAGACAAACCGCGTTTTGTAGCATCTGCCAGTTTTGCTAAAGGAGTCACTCCCGGTGAAGGGATCTCGGTCCTTTCCTCATCGAATAAGATGCAGGATATATCATATATATCACTGTGCAAAGCAAAACTGTAGCTACCCCTTTTTATAAAGTTTTTGATTCTACAACATCTTTAGGTTTCTTTTCTTTTATTAATCACATTAATAAAAATCCCATCAGCTTATGCTTCCTAAGCATCACAGAAGAAACGAAAGCAGTAATATTTATATATCAGCATATATATATAGTATAAGCATTCGTCTCAGGCAGTAATATGATCTCATCACAGAACATTGCAGCAGAAGAACATATATGAAATATTGGATATACTAGGACGTCCGTGTTTTCAATACGAGCCTGTATAAAACACGGATTCCACGGTCGCGACGAATAGCCAAACCCACATCCCAAGACCCCTACGAGAGCGGCAAGTAACACTGCCAATTCTAGGGTTAGAAGACCCGGTCTCGACTCCTCGAGATGGCCTCCCACTGGACCCTAGAACCCGGTTACTTGTGCTTCCCTCCTTGGGTCTACCTAATGCGGAAAAGTAAATAATATACACTGGTGACAGCAACCGCAACCTGGAAGTGCCCCAAATAAAAGAATATTACATTACAAATGAATTTTACATGAATGAAAATAAAAACCCTCATCTCACATAAAACCCCCGGCTATTCAGAACGCGACGATCCAATATAACATATCACAGCAACACATAATATCACATATCATCAACGTAAGTAAATATGCGCATCCCAATTGTCGTTGAATCATATAGCAACGAAACCGGCGATCTCATATATTACACTTACGGTCACAGAAAAGAAAGTGTAAAACTACAATATTTGGAATCCACAATCACTTTAGACATCGTAAATCCGAAATATCACATACTCCGCATTTCATGTCTAACTCTATGAATTCCACATATTGTATCACATTCCAGATAAATCAACAGTATTAAACTTTTCGAACAGATAATCAAACACCCAAAATTTCCCAAACTGCTCAACACTTGAGCGGGGTTCAAATAATCCCAGAATATGTCACAGTACCGGTGATCCAGCCGTAGAAGGGTCAAGCCAACGCCTCACATGTGGCACGCCGTACTGCCCCAAACCCGAAGGTTCAAAAGGCAGTTCAAGACGGTCACATAATCGAGTTAAGGTTTGTTGTCTTCTAGAGGGTCCACCGCTTAACTTGTACAATTTTCCGAAAGATTTAAACCCGAATAAATTTCAACACTTGAAAATTTGCCGTACCGGGAAACAGTAAGTTAATGATATCCGTTCAAATAGTTTAACAGTTTCTAAATATCCGGAAAGAAATACGAATTTAAATATTCCGATCGAGTCTACTATTACAAAACAAACCCCAGAATTTTAAACACCTGGAACAGATTAAAAATACCCAGAATAGTCAGCAAGTACCTACGGTCTATACCATGAAGCCACGTGTCCCAATCATACAATTCAGCCGCGGAACCGCCGCGAGAACCATGTTCTTGCCGCGGTTCCGCGCTTATATTGTGGAATTGTAGGCACGTGTTTCATGGTATTTCTTAGAATTCCCTGCTGATTTTTTTACATATTTTTAATTCAGAAAAATCCCAAAATTTAGAAAATTTCCAGAGAGGGGTCTAGTTTCGTCGTTTCGAGTTCGATCGGAGTTTTAACTTCGTAAACACATCGCCTAATGCTCTAGCTAGGCTCTGATACCACTGTAGGGTTCCTAGGCACTCTTGTGAAGGTTCAAAAGGCATCAAACATGCCCGGATTAAATTTTAGACGTGCCGAACAACCCAAAGCCGGGATCTTTGCTAGATTATTAGGGTTTAACATGCAAGATGATAACTTTTATCTAAGTGTGAGGGATTACAACCTTTGTAGTCCGCTCCTTTGCTTCACAAGCTCCGAGTAGAAGTCCCTTTGCCGCGATCCACGATCTCCCGGACTCATGAGAGGCTCCACGACTCGAACGATCCATGCTAGCTCGAAGTATTCCAAATCTCCGATGATCTACCTTGAAGTTGCTTCGACTCAAGCTTTCTCACTCAAAAGAGTAGAACACACTAATCCCATGGGCTAGATGAGATGAGGATGAGAGAGTAGTGATTTTGCTTTCTTTTTAAATCATTTTCTCAATTTTTATCATCACTTTAGGATTTTCAAGAGAGCTTATCAAGAGAGAAGAAGAAGCTAATGGAAAATATATTCCTTAGATAAATCCTTTTGTGATGAATAGAATATAAACCATATGATTGAATCATTAACCATGGTCAAGGATGAGTGGCTAAAAAAGAGTAGAGAATAAACTAGAGTTAGGGTTTGGTTAGGTTTAGAAATGTGTCATCACAAAATATCTTAACCATGACAAAATAAAATGCTTCTAGAAGGAACTTGAAGCATCCAACCCTAATCAAACCTTAACCTCAATTAATCATCCTTAAACATGTTTAACAATTAATCATATCATGTCACAATAATATATATCACATATATATTATATATTTGCAACAAAAGAAAATAATACAATTAACATATATCGCATATATATCAATGTATCATCCACTGAGAGAATGAAATAATAAAGCGAGCCAATATTAGATAATGTAATACAATATATCATATATATTATTATACATTAAATCATCGAATCAACACTTGAATCGATGATCCGGCTATATCGAATATTACCGACTAATATATCATGTACCGATTCATCGAATCAACACTTGATCCGATGACCCGGTTCATATCCATATATCGCGAGAATATAATACGGTATCCCATATCGCATTATTCACGCTCCTGCGCATATCACATATGCGCCACTACTCCGTTTCGCCTGAGCCAAGAAACCTCTGTGTAGGACTCTAAAGAATCGTCAATACGCCGGTAGCAGGTGATGATCATATCAAACACCTACAAGCTGCAAGCGGTCAGCTAAACGTAACAGCCACCCAGGTATTGAGCGATCAGAAGATCAACAAGCTAGCCTGTGCGTTCTCCTGTGAATCCAACCAGTAACACTCCCGTACAGTCCGGTCTGTTCGTCTGATATGTCGCATATCAAGTCTAGGGGTGGTATACGTCAGACCCCAGTAACCGATAAGTCGTGTCGATGTATGGCTCATAACGGGTCGAGAAACTACTAGTAACACTTACCAGTAAATCTCCATATCAGCCCTGGCCAGAGACTTCCAGTTATAGCCAATCGAACACAGCACGACATCAACTCCCTATACCGGGAGAGACGAATCCCCTCCTATCGCTCATTGCCTCCATGTGATTCGGAACTGTACCCAAAAGCCACCGTTTTGCACGCCCTCTTGGACGTGGTAAGGTGGAAATCAAAGCACAGTGGGAATCACACAGGACTCTATGACGATCTCGGGTCTACAGACTACCCTGTACCAGTGTCACCGGAGAACTGCCATCTGACGTGTGGTATATCACCATCTGGGAGTTCTCGGCGAGTCCGTCCAGTGTACCCAGTCTCCACTGAGCACCCGTACACCATCTCTGATGTCCAACACCGATGGATATGGGATCATCCATCGCCCATCATATGGGTCAAGATGCGTATACGCTAGTCTACTCTGGTGTATCGATGCCCTGTCTCGATATACCCTCGACTAGGAACAGTTATAGGATGTACTCATCGACTACCGCGGCCCCACTAGTATGATCTCATCATAGTCCCAGTAGTCGAGTACAAACCCTAAGGGCTTTATCAACATGTGAGAGTAAAACAGTAAACCAATACAAGTCAACATGTTAAGATAAAGTGAAACCAAATAGCATACTATCATGACGAGCAAGAAAGTCATCTCTATATATAACCAAGCATCCATTATAATATACATCATATGTACAACAATGGCCTCTAGGGCATATACATAACTAACAATAGTATACATAAGTGACTAAAGCTCAGGGTCTTCTGCGAACTTCTCCAAGTCGTCTGAGCTGGGCTCGATCTCCAGAGAGCCGGGTCCTCCTGAAAACATTCCAAAGAAAGAATAGGAAAGGAATATCGTCAGCGAACAATCGCTCGGTAAGTCCCAAAGAGAGATAGAACTAGAATCGACAGATAAGAGAGAATATAACTGGTAAAATGTTTGATAATTATGTTAACGCAGTTGTCTGTAGCTTGGTATAGAAGGTATTAGTGTTTACGAGAGGAGTCCAACTATCCCGTGGACTAAGCTAACCCGTAGTACAGGGCTCCGTCAAACCCCACGGAACAACGGCAATGGATGTTTAGTTATGTATTTTAATGACTATCTCGTGTCACTTTTAACACATTCCATACCAGTCTACCCCTTTAAAAACCCCGTAATGCATTTTGTATTGTTTTGTGGTGATTTGTAAATATAAGACTTCCCAAAACCATGATATCAATTGTTCATGTAAATGGAAAGAACGTAAACGGATAGTCATGTGATCAAGTCCATGTATATCCATGGTTCGGTCAAATCAATTCATGTTGATATTGATTGTATTCCGGTATAAATAGATTCATGTTGTATTGGAGCCATATTTGAATTGTATTCATAGATGAATTGATTTCAGATTAGACTGAGACTCAGATTGAGTCAGACACCTTAAACAGAATTGAAGTCCTGAATTAGTTTTGGAGTTATCGGTAACTGTTGCACATGGATGGCAGGATTTGTGTCTTTTTCCAAGACAATTACCGTATAAATAACCCTGTTTTTAGTTGTTTACATTAAATAGGAAAGCACCCACTTTCTCCGGCTCCCTAAGGCTTAAGAAAATTGGTCCCACTTAAACCTATATTTACTAGGGTCCTTATTGTAAATTAATATAACTTGAGGGGGTTTTATGGAAAATGGTTTTGATATATTTTCAAAATAAAGCTCAAGTATTTATTTATCGTCTTTAGGGTTTTTATAGATGTAATTTTCAAAAGATGAGATATTCTAGTGGATATAAACCTAAATTGAATAGTATATGGTATTTTCATGTAAATTCACCTGTATTGATTTCTTGATGGTATTTTCATGAAATTTTGTGGTTCTTTTCTTTTGATTTAGAAAACATGGAATATATTATATATTTAAAATAGATATTTTGATAATATTTACATATATGTATATATATTTATTAAAAATAGAATTTATTTATTAATAGAAATCACGTTTTCTTAAAAATTGTAATAATAAAAATTCCATCGAGATCGTATGATCCGTGAGGAGGTCTGCATCTCGCCCTATTAGTCTGATGGATGTACAATAACCCGCACCAACCAAATCAGATTCCCCAAAATAAGTTGTAAGGACATAATCGTATGGAATTTGATTAAAACAATTAAAAGAAATACGGTTTTGATAGTTTATGGTATTTAACTGTAAATTCATCTTGGACACAAAAATATTGTTTTCAAGCCATCGTGCAATGTCATGATGAGTGTTGTGATAAGGTAGGTCATTACATCATGAGTTTTCTAAAGGTAATATGAGCAATATGATGAAGTAATGTCGTAGGTAAATTTTGTGGTATTTAAACGAAAAAGTCTAATACAAGTTGCATAGCATTTTATTTTGAATTAAAACTTATTTTAAATGTTTTTTTATGGTTTCTAAACAAGATATAAAGAAATGGTTGATTTGTTGTTAAGAAAAGTTGGGTTTTTAATGAAATTAGAATCAGAAGTCGGAATAACTCCGCTTCTGATGAGTTTTAATAAAAGATCGTTTTAGCATAGAAAGAGAGGAAAGGAGAGGGAACTTAATAGTTGAGAAGAGAGAGAAGAGGTGGAGGAAGGTTTTAAAGGCGTTGTGGAGCCGCGATGTCACCAGATTTGTCCCGAATCGTCGTCGGAACTTGATCTTGGGCTAACTCCACTTGTACAACTGTTTGGATTTGGAAAAATTTGAGAGTTTTGATAATGGATTTCAGAATAGAGAGGGATAGGGTGTAGGGTGGTATTTATAGGATAGAATTAGGGTTTAGGGTATTAAAAATGAGAATTAAAATACATTAAAATTTGGTTTTAAAAGTTATTTTAATTCTCTGTTAATGTGCAGGAAAATCAAACAGAATTAGGGTAGTTGGGGGGAGGCAAAGGGGTGTTGGGAAAATTTTTAGTGGCATTTCCTTAGGGGGGCCTGGCGGCGCCGGCCCAGACCCCATCTCGCCAGCCATAGTTTGAGGTCGAGATGTGGGATTGATGCCACGTGTCATAATCTGTTCAAATAGCATCTTCTACATATTGATTTTAGTGACTGTTCAGTTGATAAAACTGCACATTTGTATTACATTTTTCCTACCATTTTCATATTAAAAAAAAAGACTTTATTATAATATATCATACATATGAGGGTTTATGTGTAAAAACACTATTTTCCATGTGTTAATATATTTTAATTAGCATTTGGTAGGAAAATGTATGCAAATAAATTCATTGACCAAATCCTAGTAGAACAAAGTCTACTAAATATTATTTGAGTTGTTGTGCAGAAATTTTCCAAGTTGTGCAGAATTTTTCAAGACTAGAATCAAGCAAATCAAGTTGTTGAAGAAGACTTGCCTAATTAAGAATCAAAACTTGAAGATCAAGTCTGGCAGCAACCATGAGAAGATTTCTAAATTCTGAAGGTTCCTAGGATTGCCACATGTCACAAGAAGCAGCCCCATAAAAAATGATCAAGGATTCTGATCATCAGGCCGCGGATCCGCGGCCCAAGCCCCTTGATGCCGCGGATCCGCGGCAGTATTATGGAAATAAAGTCCAAGATTTTAGTGGGTGAATCTATGATGAATTTTACCTAATATGGAAGCAAATGATTCTGGCTTTGCACTATAAAAAGGCACCGAGAGCCTCTTGGAAAATTTATCAAGTCGACACAATCACGAAGTCCAAGACGGCTCACACATCCAGGCTGATCATCAACAGTTCATCTACCTCCTTGGAAGAGATCGAGAAGCAACTAGATTTGTAATCATTTTCTAAGGAATCAAAGTGTAATGAATATTGTTGATTAATAAAGGCAGCTTTCTAAGGAATCAAAGTGTAATGAATATTGTTGATCAAAGTGTAATGAGAGTGCTCAAAATCCTAGCTTTCTCGGTCCAAAGAAAATTCTTGAGTTGCTAAATGAGGTATTTCCTTCACCCTTAGTATAGTAATTCATTCACTTTAGCATCCATACATGTTTAGAAGTATTTTAGTGTAAATTAGTGGACTTTGAAAATTCCAAGTTAAGGTTGGGGTTTGAATTGAATCCAAAAGTGTAACTGAGATTAGTAGAGGCCACAAACCCCCTTTAGTGATTGTATTTTGGACTAAAACCAGAGGCTAAACCCCCTTAACCCAAACTTAGAAACCCCGATATCGGATTTTAGTGACTCTTCTGATGTTGTTTTGAGACCTGCTATCACTCGGAGCATCTGAAAAATATTTAGCGAAGACTGAGAGATGTGCAGGCATCCTAGAAGCTACCACTGAAACCCGGGACCCCATTTCCACTGTAGGGCCGCAAATATAACCCTTCTGGCCGCAAATTGAGGCCAGGACTTGACCCCCAGGCCTCGTGCTTGGTCTGTGGTTCCTATGTCAAATAATTAGACCCTCCACATATGCAAAATTGGCTAATTTCACCTGGGGTAAAATCTGGAAGTGTTTTTCATGGTTTCTGATTTCGTTTTGCAGCTTTTAATGAATTAGGATTTAGTATTTGATATTGTGTCCCGTCGTCTGACGTTTATACGTCAGCGACGAGGGTTGTTTGGTTATTCTTGCATGCGTAGACCATAGGTTTTAACCTATGTGTGATACGCGTGCCGTTTTGGTTTTCGTGTGCGATTTCGGTTTACGATACTTTGTGTGTATATATGTAGGTACTCTCGAGTGGACTTAAATGATAAGGAAGAGCGTGGCGTCATCGACTTCGGCAAGCAAGGATCAAGATGAGTAGATATATATCTACAGGGGAAGTCGGGTGGATAGCGTATAGCACCCCCGCAGTTTCGTAGTGTAGTATACGAATATGTATACCTATGTATATAAATATGTTTATTGTGAGACTAGATGATTATCAAGATAGGTTTTAGGTGTTCATGGGTTAGTTTTAGTGTAATTAGAAGTAACTTAGTTTAGCTTCTTAGTCGCGAAACCCTAGAGTAATGATTTGCGCGCGCACACACACGCATGCATACATTTTATTTTCTTTTGTGTGTGTGTGTGTGTGTGTACATACATATAGGTATATGAGTATATGTATATATATATACGTATACATATACATGGATGATGAAGATAGTATATGGTACTTGGAAGTGAGTCGATGTGATTGGGCATGATACCACGAGATCGGTGATGTGACTTGGTTAGTATTGTGAGATATGACATGATATTATAGTGGATTCTTAGGCAATGTGTTTTCATACACACGCATATATATATATATATATATATATATATATATATATATGTTGATGGTATCTGTATGTACTAGATTTTAGATCAATACCCCTAATTCAGAATATGATGATAATGATACCCAGAATATGATGATAATGATACCAGATAAATTATGAGTTATATGTGATATTGACCCATACCCTGATTTGAGATGCCGTACGATGGATTTATCATACGAAATATTATTATGATGATAGATCCGCACTCTTGACTCGAGAATGTCATATTATATATATTATATCGTACGTGATGCTATTGAGGTGAGATCACCGACTACTAGATGTATATATATCGACTCAGATTTAGGTGGTTTTCCTTACCCTTTCGATTAGTCTGTTAGTTTAGTCCTGTAGTTTACTTAGTAGATGTTAAACTGGTCTTGAGTCATACCTATTTCCAAAACTAACGAATCGTGAATATTTTAAAGACAGGCCAAGAGATACTGCGGATATTTCAAAAGATGTACATTTTCTTAAAAATACCGTAGCCCCTATTTTCTAAATACCCGATTCGTGTTATTTCAAATATCAAAACTGTATGACTCATATATATAAATGTGCATTCTTATATGTTGAGTTATTATTTATGTTCTGCATATTCTTGTTGTTCGCATCGCATTGCATGCTTATTTGTGTTTTCATTAGTTATTATTAAAATCATGTTGTCAGGACACCGGCACAATTACCGATGATGCATATGCTCCATGTACACCTGCTTGCCGGCTCACACACATCATCATCGGCAATTGCCATGTCACGTATACATTAGAAAACAGTAATTCATTGTATAAATTGCTAGCTGATAGTTTCGATATAGTACTAGTGCGCTTGCTGTTACATGCTAGTTTAATTATTGTATCTTTTGCTTGATATCCCATGCATTCATATATTCACTTGTCATGCAATATTATGTAGCTTATTGCCGATAATTCATTGTTTATTTACTCTTGAGATTGGGATTTCGGATTTCCATGAGATTTCTAGATTTTGAGAAACCGCAAGGATTTTATAAACTTATTATCATTTTAAAGATAGAAAATTGCGGTTTTCTCATGATCTGATTTGAGATATTTCCACCATGAGTTTTCTCGGCTCTTGAGCGATATCATACACCTGATTCGAGGAGGATGAACCGTCTGTGCGTGCATGGTGAACTCGGTACGGTATTCCGGGGTAAGATGGTCGCAGATGATGGCGTTGAGCCTGGCAGGGGAGCACTACCGACCGGTGATTTTATGTGACTCGACGGATATCCGAAGGATACCGATCGGAGTACAGGCCAGTCCGGATAGCCGGAGCCTGAGATATTGAAATTTGATGATACAGGCCAGTCTGGATAGCCGGAGCCTGAGATATTGAGATATTAAGATATATATATTTTGTGTCAATGCTTGACACTGATTCTCTGTTGATTTCATTGATGATACTCGATTTTTATACAGAAATCTCACTTAGATAAGAAAACAATTTTCTCATTTAGATGTATTCTGTTTCCATGCATTCATACATCACATTTATGATATGTTGTTACCTGAGGCACTGACACGAGCACTTGGTATTACACTTATGTATAGATGTTTACTCTGGCCATTATCAGATGTTTTAGGTTATATATTATATGGATATTATGGTATGACCTAGGATAGAGTCATGCATGCGATTTCTGCTCTGTGATGTTTTCTACTCACGAGTTGGCAACCCACCCTCGTTGTGCCACAGTTTCTTATAGGTTTGTCGTACAGGTTTTTCTTGGCGGTTTTGCTGGCACACTGCTTCTTTCCAGGTGATTGCTTTGGTAGGTGGGTTCACTCGTATCGTGACCACTATTGTACATTTATTTATTTTAGTTGTATCTAGTAACTCCATCAACCAGATTTGTATTATTATTAGACTTAGAAGACCAGTGTTTATTATTTCGACCTTAGAGTCGCGCTTGTATTATTATGGTTTTCTAGATGATATTAGTTTCCTTTTTAGTTTTGATTCTCGTCCTTCAGCGTTGTATATTATATTGATTGCGTGGTTATGACCGCCAATTGGCGAAGAGCTAGCTCCCGCTTGGGGATGTCTTTATATATATTTCATGTGTTGTACCCTTTTGGGGCCAGCATTTACAAAGGAAACTCTACCGAAATTTTTAGAAAAAACTTGAGGTTTTAAAAATGCATACTTCGGCTTATTTTGTTAAACCACTTGCTTTAAAACTGAACTTTTCCTTCTTTCTCTTTTCAAATGGTTTAGATTTCTGGGATTTTTGGCTTACTTGAATCAGATGGGTCCTATAGACTTCATATGATTCAAGTGCCAGTCACGTGTCATTTCGGGTCGTGACAACTCTAGAGTATCGATGCCCCGTATTGATAATCTTACGACTAGGGACCTTTATAAGGATATGCTTATAAAATACACACACCCCACTAGTATGACTGCCATCACAACGCTAGTAATCAAGCAAAGATCTTAAGGGCTCTACCAATATGTATTAGCGCTATGCTAAAAGAAATATATATACATTTTGAGGTAGAATCAAACCAAGTAGCATACTACCATTTTGAGCAAGAATGTTATTATATCTGTGTATATTCCAAGCTTCCAAAATGTAATATACAAACCGGTACTATACAATAATGGCTTCTAGGGCATATATCACTAACAGTTTGGACAGACGCGGCCGTTGTAGTGTGACTTTATTAGATTCCCCCTCATTTATGAGGGGTTTTTAATTGTGGGGACGCTCTTCCCTGCAGACGCAAGTTCCTGCGGTTAATTACGTTACCGCATTGCGATAACCACTTTCTCCTGCTCCAGCAGTTCACTTCATGTCTTGTGTTGTATTTTTGTTTTATTTTTGGTTGTCCGTGGATTGTATACAGAGATTATTTTATGTCATCACCCGTAGGGCGCGGATTAGTCCAAATCCGTATATTTGAGATTTGGGTTTGGGTCAAGGATTTGCTTGACGGGGTCCACGTTGGTAACTTGGTTTGCCAACAGGAATGAACTCAGGACGCATTTCTCATATTTGTGAGGTCCATCCGTTCACAGGATATTTGGATTTTATCTAAGAATCGTTAGTCATATTTGAGACTAAGACCAGCTTAGAAACAAATGAGCATATAGGCTCAATTATTTTAGTTTAAGGACATCGTGGTCCATTATCGCCGTGTTTGGGGCGAATATTAGTTTAAGAATATTTCGGTCCAACATTCCCATTTTGGAGACGGATATTAGTTTAAGGACCTTTCGGTCCAATATTGCCATTTTGGGGACGAATTTAGTTTAAAAACATTTCGGTCCATCATTCATCTTGTACACACGTGTATTTGTTACGTGGCGGAGTGAACGATGATGACATGGAATGCACCCAATTTGGGGCGCGATCCGATTTGAGATGTGCACGTCAATTTGGAAGTGCATCAATGTGGGATGTATCATTCCCTGTCTTGTTGAAATTTTACATTAAGTTGAGACGAGAAAAGAGTTGTTGGTTGTCGGGACCTGCCACCTCTCTGAAGACGTTGAGGAATTACAACGACATATATCAGAGATGTGGAAAGATATACCCATGAACCAAATCCCGTATTTGAGGGAAAAAGGGGTTGTGGCAGACCAAAAAATCGTTAGTCATATTTGAGACTAAGATTATCTTAGGAGATATGGGATGAATATCATTTTGGATATCATCAATGAGATATCATTAGTCATGTTTGAGACTAACATCAGTTTGGAAATCACGAGCATATGGGCTAGGTTGATTTAAAATCAAAGAGGTTTAACCTCAGTGTCACGCCCCGCTTCCCGGTGTACGGCGAAGGGAGCGCGACGAGACCACTACGTATTTACTCTGAAGTAAATACACTAAGTGTATCTAAGCAATATAAAAGAAATATACACAAGAGACAAATGTAATGAAACAGCAACTTTATTTATTCACATTCTTTTGTACAATGCATGGAAAAGTAAATACATCTGAATGAAAGCAATGCCTAAACAATGGCATAACAGAAATGAAAAGTACTGAATAAAAAGGTGTACAATGAAGCTAGAGCTCTGGGTCGTAGGCAAGCTGGTCCAAGTCCTCACTAGTAGGCTCGATCTCCTGAGTGTTCAGATCACCTGACAACATTCCGAAGAAGAAAGAGAAGGAATGTTGTCAGTGAACAATCGCTCGGTAAGTACCAAAGATAAGAGAGAAATAAAATAGACAGAGAGAGGAGATAGCTTTTAAAGTTGTATTATATGAGTATTTGGTGTTAACGCTGTTGTTTGTAGCTTGGTACAGAAGGATGCCAGTGTATACGAGAGGAGTCTCACTTGCCCTGGAGACTAAGGTATCAGGAACTCAAAGAACCGTTTATGCCACGGTACAACAGCAACGGAATATAGGTTAGGTGTCTTATGGTTGCAGTCTTGTGCCACTTCTAACACCTTCCGTACCAATCTACCCCTTAAACCCCGCGAAGTATCGTTTGAATTGTTTGTATTGTATTGCAACTTGTATTGTCTTGTAACATAGATTGTATAATTGGATGACTTGCTGAAACCATGATATTAGTAAATGGATATAACTGGAGAATCATGGATGTAACTGGAGAATCATGTAAATGGAAGTATATCCATGGTTCGGTTCGGTCAATACAGATTGAATATATGGATTCATGGATTCATGTTGAATTGTAGATTGTAGTTTGTACTTGAATCATATTCAAATCAGATTAATATAATGAGACTCAGTCTGAGTCAGACAATTAGAAAAGAAATTGAATCCTGAGTTAGGTTTTGATGTTATCGGTAACCGCTGCACATGGGCGGCAGGATTTGTGTCTTTTTCAAAGACAATTACCGTGTTGATAACACCGTTATTAAGTTGTCTACCTTAAATAGGCAAGCACCCACTTCTACGACTCCCTGCGGCTCAAGAGATTGGTCCCGCTTAAACCTATATTTACTAGGGTCCATAGGGTAATTTATAGAACTTGAGGGGGTTTTATGTAAAAATACTTTTGTATAATTTTCAAAATACACCCCAAGTATTTAATTATCGTCTTTAGAGTTGTCATAGATGTAGATTTTATATTTGTAATATTTCTAGTGAAAATAACCTAATTTCATAATATAGGGTATTTAATTGTAATATTGAACTTGTATGGAATTTATGGTATTTTAATGTAAAGTGATTCTTGTGATTTTAGAAAAAAATTGGAATATTTATATTAGATATTTTAATGATATATATTTATATAAAAATAATTTTAATATATATTATATTTCTAGAAATCTCATTTTCTTAAGATATTTGTATTTTAAATCTCTCGAGACCGAATGCTCCTTGCGGAGGTCTGCATCTCGCACTGCTAAACCCAGGGATGTGCGATAATCCGCACCATCCCAGTCGGGTTCCCCAAAATGGGTTGTGGCGGCGCTTTGCAAAGATTTATAAAAAGTACGAATTCTTATAGAAAACGGTTTTAATAGTTAGTGGTATTTATATGTAAAGTTTCGTTTTCCCGTATTCTATGTTCTCGAAAGGTATTGTGCTATATTGCATATGAGTGTGTGAGGAGGTAGGTCATTATCTTGTGATCTACTTAAAAGTATAGCAAGATTGTGATGTTTTAAATGTCGGAATTAAACTACATGGTATTTTAGTGAAAAAATACGATAACAATTGAAATAGAAATCCTTTTTGATATAGAACTTGTTCAATATGACTTGTTAATATTTAATAGTCAACATGTAATGGTTTAGTATAATTGTATTTAATAAAAGGTTGAATTTTTAGGAAGAACCGAATCGGAAATCGGATTAACTCTGATTCCGTCGGGTTTTATTAAAAGAAGTTTTAAGACTAGAGAATAGAAGAGAGAGGTGGGACTTACAGGTTTTCAGATTAGAGGAGAGGAAGAGGGAATGGTAGGGGCGCCGGTGCGTCGTTTCGTCGCCGGGAATTCCTACGGTTGTCGTCGGAATTTCGCTGAAGCTTCGCCCTTCGCTAACTCCAAATGTACACTAAACATCTAGGGATTTCTTGAGATTTTTTATCAGAATTTTGGAGTGAGGGGTGTGTGTTTAGGGGTTGTATTTATAGGGTAAGGCTAGGGTTTAGGGTAGGTGAAAGGGTGAATTGAAAATTTGTATTAAAATGTATTAAAAATGTATTAAAATGGAGTAAATAGGGTTTTAAAGGGGCTCTGTTACTGATCCAAGGAATTAAAGTGTGCAGAAGTGATGGGGAGGTGAAGAGACGCAACTTTGGTGTTGACGAATCGGCGGTCCGACCGAGTCTGGCCGGCGGCGGCGGGCCGAGGCGGCGGCCGATCCGGCCGGTTCCGGGGTGCCATGTGTGCCTCTTCGTCTCATCTACCCCCTGGGCTATTTAGTTTTACATGTGTATTAAGGTTTTACGGGTTTAGCACGTGTACTCTTAGAATTCTAAAAATATTAAAAGAAAACAATATTAAAAATAATGTGGGGAATGTGATTTGAACTCTGGTGGGTTGGATCAGCAGTGCAAGGTATTACCAGTGAGCTACAAGCTCCTTCTTGCTATTAAAAAGCAAAACAAATATTTATTGTACACACAGGAAATGCAAATACCCCAAGTATACATTAATTTTTAAACAATTTTTTGTACACTAAAATTGGAGTTGTTACAGTCTACCCTCCTTACAAAAATTTCGTCCTCGAAATTTACAAATTTTATTTGAGGACTAGTTTACAAAGAGATGAGGATATCTTGCAAGCATCTCATCTTCCCTTTCCCAAGTTGATTCTCCTGGAGTGTCTTGTCTCCACATCACTCGAACCAAGTTGACTTCCTTGTTCCGAAATGACTTCACTTTCCTATCCAGGATCTCCACAGGTTGTTGCTCACAAGATAAGTCGGGCTGTATAGTGAGCTCGGAATGATCAAGTACATGGCTGGAGTCACTCACATACTTTCTTAGTTGGGATATGTGGAATACATTATGCACCCCTTCCAATGAAGGTGGAAGTGCTAAGCGGTATGCCACTTCACCGACTCGTTCGAGTATGTCGAACGGTCCAATGTATCTCGCACTTAGCTTACCCCGTCTTCCAAATCGGATCACTCCGCAGTTCGAAAATATCTTTAAGAATACGTGATCTCCTAGCTGGAACTCCAAGTGACGTCGCTTTGCATCAGCCCAGTGCTTCTGTTGATCTTGGGCTATGCGCATTCTTTCTATGATAGTATGAACCACATCAACAGTTGCTACTATAATCTCAGGTCCAAGAAGTTCCCTATCTCCGATGTCGTCCTAACTTAATGGAAATCGACACTTCCTTCCATATAGTGCTACAAAAGGTGTCATTCCTATGCTTGTTTGGTAGCTGTTGTTGTACGAAAACTCCACAAGATGTAGGCGATCTTCCCATAATCCTTTGAAGCCTAACATACATGCTCTGAGCATATCGTCTAAGATCTGAATAGTTCGCTCAGACTGACCATCTGTTTGTGGATGATAAGACGTGCTGAAGTTCAGACTTGTTCCTAAGCTCGCTTGCAGACACTGCCAAAATTGCGATCGGAACCTGGTGTCACGATCGGAGACAATACAGACCGGTACTCCATGAAGTCTCACAATTTCCTGTATGAGTTCATGGGTATCAGAGATAGTACATATTTAAAGAGTTTAAATCTTAAGTAGATTCTTACCTCCATGTACTTCTTTGCTAATGCCTCAGTTGATTGGCCAACTCGAAATGGGATGAAGTGAGCCGACTTTGTGAGTCGATCCACAATGACCCATACCGTATCGTTACCCTTTGTGCTACGAGGAAGAGCAGTCACAAAATCCATCGTGATGTGTTGCCACTTCGATTCTGGGATTGGTAACTGTTGAAGTAATCCAGCAGTCCTGTAATGTTCAGCCTTTACTTGCTGACACACCAAGCATTTAGCGACGCTTCTGGCTTCTTCACACTTCATTCCACACCACCAGTAATTCTGACGTAGATTTTTTTACATCTTTGTACCTCCAGGGTGTACTGAGTAGGGAGAGCTGTGAGCTTCTTTCATTAACTCTTCCCGAACAGGACCTTTTGGTACACATAATCTGCTGCCGTATCTCAAAGATCCGTTTTCACGGATGATGAAGTCTGTTCTGAGTCCATTCTCCACTTGTTCTCTGATCTTTTGCAACTTACCATCACTTGCTTGAGCTGCTTTGATCTGATTGACAATTGTTGATTGAACTTGTAAATTCATCAAACTTGAAGTGTTACCTGGCATGATTACTTCAATCTCCATCTGATGTAAGTCCTGTTGTAGCTTCCACTGAGCGGTGAGATGCATTGCTAATGGTTAGCGACTAAGTGCGTCTGGAACCACATTCACCTTCCCTGGGTGATATTGCAAGTTGATGTCAAAGTCCGCCATGAGTTCTAACCATCGTCTCTGCCGCATATTCAACTCCTTCTGAGTAAACACATATTTCAGGCTCTTATGATCTATGTATATGTTCACTCGTTCGCCAAGTAGATAATGGCGCAAAATCTTGAGAGCAAAGATTACGGCTGCCAACTCCAAGTCATGCGTCGGATAATTGCGCTCATGAGTCTTTAGCTGTCTTGAAGCATAAGCCACAACCTTACCGTGCTGATGTAGAACACATCATAATCCCTTACCGGATGCATCACAGTGCACTTCGAAACCTCCAGACTTGTCCGGTATAACAAGAATAGGCGCTGATATCAACTTTGACTTGAGTTCCATGAAAGCGTGTTCGCATGCTTCTGACCACACAAAATCTTCATCTTTACGTGTGAGCTTGGTCAGGAGTGTTGCTATCTTTGAAAAGCCTTCAATGAACCTTCTGTAATATCTAGCTAAACCCAAGAAACTCCGAATGTCCTTCACTGACTTTGGTTTCGGCCATTCGCTTACTGCTGAAACTTTCACTGGATCCACAAAGATTCCTTTGCCTGATACGATATGTCCAAGAAAACTAACTCGATTTAGCCAAAACTCGCATTTGCTGTACTTGGCATATAATTGATGTTGTCGTAGAGTTTTCAGGACAATTCGTAGGTGCTCGGCATGCTCTTTCCGACTCTTGGAATACACCAGGATGTCGTCAATGAAGATGACAACAAACCTGTCTAAGTACTCCCGGAAAACTTGATTCATCAGGTTCATGAATATTGCCGGTGCGTTGGTCACTCCAAATGGCATCATTAGAAATTCGTAATATCCATAGCGAGTTCTGAAAGCCGTTTTATGAATATCAGCTTCTTTGACCTTCACCTGATGATAACCTGAACGAAGATCTAATTTAGAGAAAACATAAGATCCACTTATCTAATCGAATAAATCGGCGATGCGCGGGAGTGGATACTTATTCTTTATCGTGACTTTGTTCAAGGCTCTGTAATCAATGCACATTCTGTATGAACCTTCCTTCTTCTTCACAAGCAATACTGGTGATCCCCAACTTGAAGTGCTGGGACGAATCCATCCTTTCGCCAATAATTCGTCCAACTGAGTTCGGACTGCCTTCAAACCTTCCGGACTTAATCGATAAGGTGCTTTGATCATCGGTTATGCTCCTGGTACTAAATCAATGCTGAATTCAAGAGCTCGATCGGGAGGCAAACCTGATATATCGTCAGGAAACACATCGTCAAACTCTCGAACCACTTCTGGCCTTGATTCTTCCTCTGCTTGAGTTGCTGCAATCACTGCTTCCCTTGGCTTTGCTTTGTAAGTACTTGGCTCCAGGGTACGATCTCCACTTTTGAAATAGAAGACCGGATGGTCTGGAATCTCGAACACTACCCTCCTTTGACGACAGTCGATAGTAGCATAAAAAGTTCAGAGCCAATCCATACCTAGAACCACATCGAAGTTCGGTATATCCAGCACTTTGAAGTCAGCATAAAATTCTCTGCTGCAGACGACTACTGGACATAAGCTGTATCCTATTGTTGCCTTTAGAACGCCATTTCCTGAACTGACATTCCAGCTGGATACAAACGGTGTGACTGGAATCGCATGGGTTCGGACGAACCGTTGCGACATACAGCAGTGAGATGCTCCAGTATAGAAGAGTGCTAGTGCAGGAAGTGAGGCTACTAAGATTGTACCTAAGGTATCTGGGATATGTTTTAGGTATAGGTAAAAGTATGTAGATAAGTAGCAAGACTGAAAGAAAAGTTTGAGAAAAAAGGGTTATCAGTGATAACTTATCCAGTGGCCTCAGCTTCTTCCACGGTCATCGTGAAAGCCTGTCGCCGTGGTACATTCCTCCTGACCTGAGGAGCATTCCTCTGAACGTTCCTTTAAGCTTGATGAAACTGACGAGGAGGAGGTGCAGCTTGTGGTCCTCTAGGTGGTGGAGCAGCTAGTGCAATTCTTGGAGCAGGTACCTGAAGGGCTGGTCGCTGCTGGTAATTGATCGCTGGCCTGGGTACAGCAACTGGGTTTTGTCTTTGGGGATAAGACCCAATATCATGAGCAGCTGAGCAACAGACTAAGCAAAGACGGTTGGCTCGCCGGTAGTCTTTCATCACATGTCCAGTTCTCTTGCAGTAGGTACAAAAGGCTGGGCCGGGCCGGTTGTTCGGTACTCCGGGTCTCCTTGGCACAAAAGGTGGCATTGACGAAGCTCCTCCTGTCATCTGGTTGACAGGGCGCTTAACTCCTGCAGACTGAGGTCTGCCCCTCGCCTTTACCACTGCCTCATAACGGCGGGCAGCTCTCAGAGCCGATTCATGAGTCGGAAAATCTCCTGTGGCCAGTGCAGCCTGGATTTCCGAATCCAAACCTTGTTGAAATCGACGGGCTCTGATCTCATCCGTCGGTATTAGGTGTGCCACAAATCTGTTTAAAGTATTGTGTTAGCTGTGTAGTATGTGATATATTGAACAATTCGAATTATTGAGACATATCTTACCGACTAAGTATGGTGAACTCAGCGTCATATTCATCTACCGACTTGGTCCACATCGAATCTTGTTGCAGATGAATGAACTGCTATTCCATGTCGAACCTGGCAGTCTCAGGGAAGTACTTTGCGTCGAACATGTCGCGGAAAGTCTTCCATTCGATGGGTTGTTCAAGACGGCTTTCTTCCGCCTTCCACCAGTTCCGTGCATTGTCCGTGAGCTGTAATTTTGCAATACAAACCCAAGCTATTTCTGGAACTTGTGCCGCTGCCAGATCATCTTCGATACTCTGAGCCCATTCCTCAGCTTCCATTGGGCTCTCCTTTACTGAGAACTTTTGGGGTGCAAAGCCCTGAATTGCTTCACCCTAGGTGCTTCTGCCTCGGGACGGTTCATTAAAAGAGCATTCTGCTACTGTCCCTCGAGGAGGCTGTGGATTGTCTCAAGCAGAACCGTCTGCTCGTTGAGCGAAGTAGGGACGGCAGGTGTGAGTGGTAATGGTGGAGGTGTGTTGTTGACATTGGTGCTAGTGTTGTTTGGGGAATCCATAACCTTGAAGAAAAATTTGGGTTAGAACAGATTCAAAGTACATGAATGATAAGATTCAAGAAGTATGAATTGTAAAGAATGTTTTAGTTACTGGTTCTTGTGTTATATTGCTTAGGTTGTTCACGCAGAACAGATCTACATGGTAGTGTTCCATACAGCTCTGACCTCCATGGGCCGCCAACAAAACCTGTCACGCCCCGCTTCTCGGTGTACGGCGAAGGGGGCGCGACGAGGCCGCTACGTATTTACTCTGAAGTAAATACGCTAAGCATATCTAAGCAATATAAAAGAAATATACACAAGAGACAAACGTAATGAAATAGCAACTTTATTTATTCACATTCTTTTATACAATGCATGGAAAAGTAAATACATTTGAATGAAAACAATCCCTAAATAATGGCATAACAGAAATGAAAAGTACTGAATAAAAAGGTGTGCAATGAAACTAGAGCTTTGGGTCGTAGGCAAGCTGGTCCAAGTCCTCACTAGTAGGCTCGATCTCCTGAGTGTTCAGATCACCTGACAACATTCCGAAGAAGAAAGAGAAGGAATGTCATCAGCGAACAATCGCTCGGTAAGTTTCAAAGATAAGGGAGAAATAGAATAGACAGAGAGAGGAGATAGCTTTTAAAATTGTATTATATGAGTATTTGGTGTTAACGATGTTGTTTGTAGCTTGGTACAGAAGGATGCCAGTGTCTACGAGAGGAGTCTCACTTGCCCCGGAGACTAAGGTATCAGGAACTCAAGGAACCGTTTATGCCACATTACAACAGCAATGGAATATAGGTTAGGTGTCTTATGGTTGCAGTCTCGTGCCACTTCTAACACCTTCCGTACCAATCTACCCCTTAAACCCTGCGAAATATCGTTTGAATTGTTTTTATTGTATTGCAACTTGTATTGTCTTGTAATATAGATTGTATAATTTGATGACTTGCCGAAACCATGATATCAGTAAATGGATGTAACTGGAGAATCATGGATGTAACTGGAGAATCATGTAAATGGAAATATATCCATGGTTCGGCTCGGTCAATACAGATTGAATATATGGATTCATGGATTCATGTTGAATTGAAGATTGTAGTTTGTACTTGAATTATATTCAAGTCAGATTAATATAATGAGACTCAGTCTGAGTCAGACAATTAGAAAAGAAATTGAATCCTGAGTTAGGTTTTGATGTTATCGGTAACCGCTGCACATGGGCGGCAGGATTTGTGTTTTTTTCAAAGACGATTACCGTGTTGATAACACCGTTGTTAAGTTGTCTACCTTAAATAGGCAAGCACCCACTTCTCCTGCTCCCTGAGCCTCAAGAGATTGGTCCCGCTTAAACCTATATTTATTAGGGTCCATAGGGTAATTTATAGAACTTGAGGGGTTTTTATGTAAAAACACTTTTGTATAATTTTCAAAATACACCCCAAGTATTTAATTATCGTTTTTAGAGTTGTCATAGATGTAGATTTTATATTTGTAATATTTCTAGTGAAAATAACCTAATTTCATAATATAGGGTATTTAATTGTAATATTGAACTTGTATGGAATTCATGGTATTTTAATGTAAAGCGATTCTTGTGATTTTAGAAAAAATTGGAATATTTATATTAGATATTTTAATGATATATATTTATATAAAAATAATTTTAATATATATTATATTTCTAGAAATCTCATTTTCTTAAGATATTTGTATTTTAAATCTCTCGAGACCGAATGCTCCTTGCGAAAGTCTGCATCTTGCACTACTAAGCCCAGAGATGTGCGATAATCCACACCATTCCAGTCGGGTTCCCCAAAATGGGTTGTAGCGGAGCTTTGCAAAGATTTATAAAAAGTACGAATTCTTATAGAAAACGATTTTAATAGTTAGTGGTATTTATATGTAAAGTTTCGTTTTCCCGTATTCTATGTTCCCGAAAGGTATTGTGCTATATTGCATATGAGTGTGTGAGGAGGTAGGTCATTACCTCGTGATCTACTTAAAGGTATAGCAAGATTGTGATATTTTAAATGTCGGAATTAAACTACATGGTATTTTAGTGAAAAAATACGATAACAATTGAAATAGAAATCCTTTTTTATATGGAACTTATTCAATATAACTTGTTAATGTTTAGTAGTCAACATGTAATGGTTTAGTATGATTGTATTTAAGAAAAGGTTGAATTTTTAGGAAGAATCGAATCGGAAATCAGATTAACTCCGATTCCGTCGGGTTTTATTAAAAGAAGTTTTAAGACTAGAAAATAGAAGAGAGAGGTGAGACTTACGGGTTTTCAGATTAGAGGAGAGGAAGAGGGAACGGTAGGCGTCGGTGCGTCGTTTCGTCGCCGGGAGCTCCTACGGTTGTCGTCGGAATTTCGCCGGAGCTTCGCCCTTCGCTAACTCCAAATGTACACTAAACTTCTAGGGATTTCTTGAGATTTTTGATCAGAATTTTGGAGTGAGAGGGTGTGTTTAGGGGTTGTATTTATAGGGTAAGGCTAGGGTTTATGGTAGGTGAAAGGGTGAATTGAAAAATTGTATTAAAATGTATTAAAAATATATTAAAATGGAGTAAATAGGGTTTTAAAGGGGATCTGTTACTGATCCATGGAATTAATGTGTGCAGGAGTGATGGTGAGGTGAAGAGACACAACTTTGGTGTTGACGACTCGGCGGTCCGGCCGAGTCGCCGGCCGATTCTGGCTGGTTCTGGGATGCCATGTATGCCTCGTCGTCTCATCTACCCCTTGGGCTATTTAGTTTTACATATGTAGTGGGATTTTACGGGTTTAGCACGTGTAGACTCTTGGAATTCTAAAAATATTAAAAGAAAACAATATTAAAAATAATGTGAGGGATGGGATTTAAACTCTGGTGGGTTGGTTCAGCAGTGCAAGGTATTACTAGTGAGCTACAAGCTCCTTCTTGCTATTAAAAATCAAAACAAATATTTATGGTACTCACAGGAAATGCAAATACCCCAAGTATACATTAATTTTTAAACAAATTTCTGTACACTAAAATTGGAGTTGTTACACTCAGGAAACTTAGCCAATTTGGGCTGAGATTTGGTTTTTATACTACCTAGCAGTGCTAAGCACTAAGATATACAGCGCTTACGTGTATTTCACGTGGGGCGCTAGAATAGTGCTAAGCACTAATCTTTTCTGGCGCTCACGTGTTTTTCACGTGAGGCGTTACTATAGTGCTAAGCACTAATTTTCTCTGGTGCTCACACGTAAAACATGTGAGGCGCTCAGATATGGGCGCTGCCCAATCAGTGCTAAGCACTTAGTCATTTTGACTGAATATAGAGTGCTAAGCACTTTACATGGCACTCATGTGGGAAACACGTGAGGCGCTCAGCATTGATTTCGAGTTTTGTTTGTTCATCCCTTTTTTCGACAGAAGTGCTAAGCACTTCGCTAGAGCTCTGATACTCACGTGTGAAGCATGTTAGGTGCCAGATTTTGGCTTTCTAAGAGTGTTTCACATGTATTTCACCTGACTGCTTTATTTTTGGGGTGTTGGGCTGCTTTATTTAGTGGCTGCTTAATCAACACAAATGAGTTTTTCTTTATTTTTTGGACGCTCGCGTGGGAAGCACGTGAGGCGTTTTAGCTCCTCTTTTGTTTGTTTTAGGCACTCACGTGAGAAACACGTGAGGCACTATAATATTGCTAAGCACTAATTTTGCTCACGTGTGTTTCACGTGAGACGCCAATTTTTCTTCTTTTTAGAGATGCTAATCTCTGTTAACGACATTTTAGTCATTGATGATCAAGATTTCTGTTTTGAAGATCTTGTATCATTTTTTTATTGGAGAACTAAATTCTTTTTTTTATAAGAACTAAATTCTGTATATAGGGTTAAACCCTAATTTCGGAGGAATTAAATTTTCAGAACATATGTTCTTTTCTTTTTTCTTCCTTTTCTGAATTTTTGATTCTCAAGAACAAGATCTTCCAGATAAGAATTAAATTCTCAACTTGTGAAAGACTTGCCTTGTGGATCTCTGATCCAGAGAAAGAATTAAGTTCTTTGAGAAGGGTTAAACCTTTATAAAGGTAAAAAGGGATATTTTGATCTCTGTGGTTTTTTTACCTAGGATTTTGAGGAGGAAAGTCTTTTTCTTTGATAATTAAATTCTCTGTTCTTTCCAGAGCTTACTGTATTTTTGCAGAATCTTATAGAGGGTTCTCTCTATATGAGACTTGAAGTCTTGGGTCCTTTATATAGTTGAGGAAAGTTTGTTAATTAATTTTAAGAAAATCTCTTCTTGAGATATTCCAATTGATTTAATTGGACTCAAAATTGATTTGGGGAATTTTACCCACCGTTGGATCTTTAATCCAAGAACTTCTGTTTTACAGAATATGTTTTCTTGTTTTTAATAAGATTGGGGGAATATTTTCCCATATATAGAATTTTATTCTATTAAACGATGATTTTTTTTAATCGTCATTGGATTTTTAATCCAAGGGTGTTCGGTTTTGTAGAGCACATATTTTTTTTGTTTAGAAAGATATAAAGAAATATTTTCCAATTTCATTGGATCTTTGATACACCAATTTTCTGTTTAACAGAAAATATCTTTCTCACTTAGAAAGATCAGGGAGATATTTCCCCCCGATAGAGTTTAATTCTATATTTAATCACCGTTGGATTTTTGATCCAACGATTCTCTGTTTAGCAGAGAGAATCTTTCTCTTTTAGAAAAATCTAGGGAGGTATTTCCCAAGAGTAGAATTTAATTCTATATAAGAAAGCGCTCTCACGTGTTTAACACGTGAGGCTCACTTAACTTCTTTCATTTGGCGCCCATATGCCTTGCATATGGGCGCTCATGTGTTTAACGCGTGAAGTCAATTTGGCATTTGGCCATTTACTTTTAATGCTCATATGCTTTGCATACAAAATTAGAATTTAATTCTATATATAGAGTTTAACTCTATCTGAAGCTAATACTTCAAAAGGGTATTCTCACGTGTTTAACACGCGACCCCAGTGAGGATTTTTCTTTGTGGTTATATGCTTTATACATGGGCGCTCACATGTTTAACACGTGAGGCTTATGTAGTCTTTAATTGTTTGGTTGCGGCGTCTATATGCTTTGTATATAGGCGCTCACATGTTTAACACGTGAGGCCTATTTAGCCTATAGTTGTTTGATTGCAGCGCTTATATGCTCTGCATATAAGAGCTCACTTGTTTAACACGTGAGGCTTGAGTCGTAGGGAATTTTCTCCTTTTTTCTCTTTTTTTTTATGAGGGAACAAGGAGGTATAGATACATGAACCTTGAATGATCATCAATAAATGAGATGAAATATTTCTGACCATTTAGACAAGTGATCGGAGAAGAACCCCATATGTCTGTATGATTAATTTCAAGACATTATGTACTCCTCTTAGAACTTTTATTGGTATTGTTGGTTTGCTTTCCTTTTATACCATCTCGTAAGTACCATGATCAGTAAAATCTAAATGATGAAGAATCACTTCATTTACCAATCTCTTTATTCTGTTAACTGAAATATGGCCTAATCTCTTATGCCATAAATTATACATCTTTTGTTGCCAATAGTTTCAACATTTAGTGAAATCAAATTATTTTCAAAATAGGGTCTGAATCAAGCTTGAAAATATTTTTAGTCAATTTTCCAGAACCAATGCAAACATTATTTTTATACAAATAAAATCCTTTAGCATTGAACTTTATTAAATAACCACAAAGACTTAGTTTTAATACAGAAATCAAATTTATAGAAAATGAAGGTACATAAAAAATATATTTTTAAATCAATTACAAAGCCAGAGTTTAAAACAAGTCGATAAGTTCCCACGGCCTCAACATGTGACCGCATCCTATTTTTTGAATAGATGCCGGACTCACTTTCCGCTGGCCTCCGCCAGGTTAGGAAACCCTGCATGGTACTGGAAACATGAATTGATGAACCAGAATCAATCCACCAAGTATTATTAAGAACATGACTAAAATTAGATTCATAACAAACATATGAAATGGGATTACCTTTCTGAGTGAGCCATTTCTTATATTTGAGGCAATATTTCTTTATATGCCCTTTTTTCTTATAGAAAAAAACACTTCGGTGTCTTGTCCTTATTTTTCATAGGCTGCTTATCCTTCATCTTGGACAGATCAAATCCTTTCTTGCATTTGAATGCATTTCTTTTTGCATGAGTTGTCATATTAACACTTTCTATAATGTCTTGTTTAAGTCTTTCTTCCTCTTGAACACACATAGTTAGGAGTTCATTTATGGACCAATTCTCCTTACGTGTGTTGTAAAAGATCTTAAATGGTCCATATTCTCCCAGAAGAGAAGACAATATGAAATGCACCAGAAATGATTCGGACATCTTAATTTTTAGGGATTTTAGTTGGGAAGCAATATCCCTAAGTTGCATTATATGCAACCGCACACCTTTAGAGCGGTCATACTTCACACTTGTTAGCTTCTGAATTAAGGTCGTTGCTAAAGCCTTATTACAAGTGACGAATTGTTTCTCAACCGCCTTCATGAAATCCTTTATTTTATCGCATTTGGGAATTGATCCCCTAATACTCTTACTTATATAAGATTTCATGAGCATCATGCTTAAACGATTTACACGCTCCCATTTTTCAAATTCAGTCTTTTTGATTGGCTTCGTAGTCTCTATAGAAATAAGGGGGACATTCTTCATGAAGAGCCAAATCTTAGTCTAAACAACCTAATTTTAGAAGGATTTTATCCATCCAGTCTGAAAAGTTATCACCGCACAATAAAGGAATATCATCAAGTACAGGAACAGGATCAACTGCATAGTTAAATAAAACAAAATTAATGGTACGAGTGATCCACTTTAGTTAAAAAATAATGACATAAAATCTTTCTGTGGGTAGAGGTCATATATTTACAATAAATTCATTATTTTAGACTTTAGTTAAAACCAATAAAGTTCAATTTTAATGAAAAAAACTCCTCACCTGTGGGTATAAAATATTTCTTCCATTAAAGTATATTTTATTGTCTTAACCTAATTAGTATACATATATAACTACTTCTCTGTAGGGCATAGTAGACATACATGTATATTAATTGCAATACTAGACATTTAAGAAACAATGTTAACAAGAGGTCACATGTTCATTACAAAACTCATGAATGTTGTGGCCATTTCACAAGTTTTAATAAAATTGTTACAATCAAAATATTAATATTTGCATCTAGTAGTCTTTTATCATGCATACCATATAAGATTACTGTAATTTATCCTTTATCATATAATTTACTTCATCTAAATTGATATGATTTTGATTGAGTTGTTAATGAAAATTGAGGGGAGGGGAGGGGAGGGGGAATAAGGCTAATCTCTATTGAGTAGAGCATAAAAACTAATCTCAAATATAGTAGAGTAAACAAATTCGTTTTAAGGAATTTTTTTTATTTTATTAGAAACTCAAACCAATAAAATAGAGTATGAAGGAAGAAAAAAAAATACAGACTAATCTTTATAGAGCAGAGCTTAGAAGCCAATCTCTTATAAAGTAGAGCGCGTATGTGTAGGGTGGTCTCTATAGAATAGAGTTTAGAAGCCAATCTCTTATAAAGTAGAGCGTGCAAGTATAAGCTAGTTAGTCTCTATAGAGTAGAACTTAGAAACCGATCTTATATAGAGTAGAGCGCATATACTAATCAATTGCATAACACTCTTTTCTCACACATAAACTCCTGACTCTTCTGTAAAAAACAAAAAATAACATTTTTCCTTAAATATCATGGATAAAAAGATAGGAATTTATGCATAGAAAATAACAAAGCATGGTCTCATAGAATTAATTACAATACAAAGGATCTTACAAGTCAAAACTTACATGTCCTCCAGGCTAATTCATATAAAAGCCGTGTCGGATCTCAGTCCCTAAAAAATTATTCAATCAACGCATGTAAAAATTCAATTTTTAACAGATAGAAAAATCGAAACTCATCTCCTTAGGGAATCTAGTTAATAGACAGAGAATTAGAATTCAAATTCCATTCTCTCGATCAACAAATTAACACGTTAAACTAATTTTTTTTTCCATGCTCTGATACCAATTGAAAAACTTAAAAGCATGATTAACTTATTTAATAATGTCATGAACATGCAATACATAAACTTATCTTCAGCTATGATCGGAAATAGAATCTCTAATTCTCATTTTTGATCATTTCTTCTTACCTACTTCATTATCTTAATATTTATCTTTTGATGGAAAATAAACTAATCTGAATGCATAGGTATTGAAATGTGTAAGGAATAACTCCTTTATATCTCTCTTTCATCAAGGAGTTATAGAACTACCAACTAGTTATAGACACTACTTTATTTTATAACCCTTTCATCAAGAAGTTATGAAACTACCAACTATCTATAGAAACTTAATTTAATAGGATTTATAGTCATTATATCTTACACGACACTCGCTGCTCCCCCGAGCCTTGAGCGGTTACGGACGCTCAACGCGAGCACCACTCCTTCCGAATGGAGGAGCGACCAGCGTCTCCCTTGAGGTAGCTTTTCCTACTGCTCCCATAAGCGGTGGGAAAGATAAGGTGGCTCCCCACTTTTGTTGTTTTTTTATTAAAATTTGAATGGACTGTATAGATTTTTTAATAATTTCTAATTTTTTTTATAAATTTTTTCCCAGAAATCATGGTTACAAAACAATGGTATGGGTAATCCAAACACCCCATAGTTACAGAACAATGGTTTCACACCGCTCTCCCGAACACATCCCAAAATATGTTTTGATTACCAAACCATGGTTTCACGCTCATCCGAACTGGCCCTCAGAAAGAAAGATGGAAAATATTGTAAATAGTAGGTCCACTGGATCAATAATTAAAAGAATGCGTCTCAAGCATCTGATTTCAATATTTTTTTTCAGTATACCGGATGCAATGCATCATAAATAGAGAGAAAATGTGATAACCGACAAGACATTTTAGACATCCCTGAGACACCTTTGTGGAGTCCTTTGCTCATGACCGGATACATGTACCTTGTGTATAGAAGAATCCTTATATATGGATATATAAATGGACCACTATCCGTAAAAAAAAATGAAGGTGGTATAAAGGAAAAAAATTGTCAAGAGCACAACATTTGTTTATATATTAGTCTTTGCTAGTATTAATACTAATGTTTCTCGGGGGATTTGCAATTTCGGACTCCAATTGAATTACATATGGCGTTCTTGAATTTATGGACACCACCACTAAGCCAACGATTAATTAGAAGCCAGATGGGAAAGTGCAAGTCTCAAAGTTACTCCGTTCCTCTTTAGCTTATCATTTATTTGATAGTTATGAATAATCAATAAAATGTGGTATGCGAATTATTACATTTTTATGTTGACGTAGCTTTTAAAAAGATAAATCTTATGTCAATCTTTACAGGTATGAACTCCATTTAACTTTTGTAAATGTGCATTCCATAGATTTTAACAACAATTGTGACAAAAAAGAAATTCTAGCAATGTTTTTGTTGCCATATAAAATACAAAGGTTACGGATGTAGAACCGGACAACTTGTTACAAATAAATAACTTCAAACCTATTCTTAATTGCATAATCCGAAAGCCATGTTTTAAAACAGAAAAAATTGTAAATGTGCTTGCAATATAGATGGGTACTTCCTTTCAACGCCACAGTTGTAGATGCTACATCAATAGTCAAATTTTTTGAAATTTACCGTCACTTGTAATGCCATATGAAAATTCTTATTAGTATACTTCTAACTAGACATCCAAACAACAGATTAAAACATATATTGCTTGCAACTTCACATTCTAATTCTAACATCCAAAATATAAAAAAGTTTATAACAACAAAATTTATCTCCTAATGTTTTCGTTCATACCCAACTAATCACCCTCACTTTCTCCAGCAGGCCCCATCAATGTCAACCAGAAAAGCCCACGACCACTGTGGGCCCCAAACGGATCCGATCCGTTGATTGGGCGATTAGGTTACAGTCACTCGAACCGTCCCCATCGAGAGCGAAATGCGCGATCTCATTCTCATAGATCCAACGGTCCACGAAGCCCAAGCCACAGGCCCGGGGAGATCTCCACCGTCCGTACAGTATTAAAATCAACTGCTGACGTGGACGAGAACCTCGAGCAGCAACTGTGCCGACGTGGCATCAGAGGTCCGAATCAGTGCTGTCCGTCAAAATTTCGAGAGGGAAGATCAGCCGTCGATTGATCTTGACGTGGGCTATAAAATTGAGAGCAAAGCTTCGATTTTTCCGTGGGAATTAATAATTTTCTGCCTTTTTTGTTGGGTTGAGATTTTAGAGAGAGAGAGAGCGGTCGCTTTTGGATTCGTGAAGAGAAAAGCGGTACGATTAGTTTATGGTTTTGCTATGTTATCTAAATGTTTGGTGTGGATTTTGTTTGGTTTGGTTTTTTGATGGAAAGGTGATGGTTTTGGTTTCTTTGGGTACAAGAAAGATGACGGTCTTTGTTTATTGATTGGATTTGGAAGTGGATTGGGTGCTGATTTGCGATTTGGATCCTGCGAATCGAGATGATTTTTGGTTGGATTTTGATGGATCTTTGAGATTATCGGAATTTTCAGTGAATTTTGATCTGTGTTGTGCTGGATCGAGATGGGATTTTGCTCTTCGTTCGTTACATTCCGTGGGTGTTCATCATTTTTTGGGATTTCGAGTTTTTTGCGCTGAAGTCTACCTTTTAAATTTATTTTAGGTCAATTAAATGAATTTTCCTGTTTTTTTATGGGTTTAGTTTCTCTTACGTAAATTTGTGATTTTTTAATCAGAATTTTGTAAAATCTTGCAAGATCTAAAGCTGTTGCAGAAATGGGTTCTTTGATTTCAATCGTTTTTCACAATCATCTGATGATCTTTTTATATTTGGCAAGTTTCTCTCTGCTTTCCAATAGATTAAAGTTTTAAAATTTCCCTTTTTTCTATCCTTTTTTTTTTTTTTTATCAATTTTCTCTTTTTGTCCTTTGAATTTTCTTCAATTTTGGGTGAATTGAATGGATCTCTGTTATACATCCGTTGGCTTAGTCTGTCAGTTATCAAAAGAGAGTAAATAAAATAGATATTTGAGATATAAATAGATTTTTTTTTCCTTCTTTTCAAATTAAATATTTCCATATTTAAAAAAAAGCTAAATTTATAATTAGCAACAAAGAAACAAAAGCCCCAGCTTCATGCGATTCTCTCACACCCAGCATCTCGCCTTTTCTCTCTCTTTGTGTCTCCCTTTTTAATTTTTAAAGTTATCTCTTTTACTTTATTCACTCGATTTTTATTTGTTTCAGTTTTATGGAATTTTGAAGAAAGAGAAAGAAATCGGAGGTCGAGATCTGAAGAAAAACGGCGCTCGCTGCTTCCGTTGTTCTTCCTCCTCAACCCCTTCACCCTCAGGTACTGAATTTTTCTCCACAGTCTTCCCAAAATGACCCTGCCCTGGTTCTAGTTTCCGTTTTGCTTAGAAAGGGGGTTGGATCTTTAATGGGTTTTTGGTTCGGTATAATTTTCTTTTGCTGTCGTTTAGCTCTTTTTTTTCTCCATTCTCTTTAACAAATATTAGATCTTTAATGGGCTTGTATAATATTTAAGTTTTCTAGATAAGGAGTCTATATTTTATTTCCTGAAATGCCCTTATCATGGATCTTAATTTGCAGCCTGATGAGCTAAATAGTTTTATTTTTTTCCTGGTTATGATAGAAAATAAAGGGACCTTACCTTTGATGGGTTTTGTTTATTAATATCAAATTGGGTTTTGCTTGATTAAATTTGTTAAATTTATTCTTAGTTGATTGTTATTACTAAAAGATATTAGTTTGTCTGCCTTTTCTTTTACCTGAGGTTCTGAAAGGTTTATCTTATCTTTTTATATTCCTTTCCTATCACTGTTTATACCTTGTGTACTTCCCATTATACCCCTGGTAAATTTTGATCCTAGATGAGCAAATGATAAAAAGAGATTCTTAGCTGAATCTTGATTGGTTCTCCTTATCAAGCTGATTGACAGTAGATGCTTGATTTTCTTTCCATTTCCTTTTCTAGTTTTCTATCTTTAGGTTCAAATATTAGTTTATCCTTTTGCTTGTTTACCTCTTTCAGCTGCAATCTCTCCCTCTCAAGCTTAAGTGCCAGCTTAAATTGTCACCATTCATCAATCACGCCAATTCCCCCAAATGTCCCCATCCTGCAATCCTAATTTACATCAAAGATGATTAAAGGTTTCTGTTTGTATTTTGGTTTTTAGTGTTTAAAAAGAAAGGGGAAACCTTTAATGGATTCTTGTCTTACATTTTGGCATTGTCTTCTATCAGCTTTCTTTTGTCCTTTTTAAGCTTGAATTTACTTCAAAGCAAGTTTATTAAAAAATAAATTGTTTATCATGTATTTCTATTACAAAGGAGAAGTAATCCTGATATCTTCTCAAGTTTGATATGTTTTCCATTGTATAATTTTCAGGTTCCAACATTAACTGTAATGACAAAGGGGATGAATATGTGATGGAGAATTATAAAAAAGCAAGAGCTAAGGGGTTACATGTGAGTTTTAGTGATAATAAAGAGTGTAAAATGGACGGTAAATGCAAGGGTGGTGGGTCCAAGGGTGAGGACGGTTTTATTTTTCGCTCACCACTGAATGCCAATGGTGGCGGCAGCAGCAGCAGGAGAGTCAAACCCCAAGGAAAGGTTGGTTTTGCTTATAAAAGTGCTTGATGTTCCGCTTAGCTATCTGTCTTGCTTCCTTGATACCGATTACTTATTCTTTTATATGTACATATAAGGTATTAGAGGATTGTGGTCCTGTGGCTCCTCTTGTCGTGCCGAGCAATGCGAAGAGATTACGATCAGGTATGTTGAATTCTGATTCAATGCTTTTACGTTGATTTAATTTTTTTGGTAGTATAAATTTTGGTTCTTTCATCATCATCATGATCTAATCCTCAAATGGGATCGTCTATGAACCAAATCTCCAATAAAGAGCTGACAAAGTTTTATGACAGGTTATCTACTTGATATCAACCCTCTGTTCAAATAATTATGACAAGAGAGAGGCTTGTCATTGTCCAAGATGATCAGTTGACATTCTTTAAATTCTCATAGGCTATGGAGAAGTCTATGAGAAGAGTAAAAGATATATTTGCTATATGGAATTTTGTTCAATATAGCCAAGTGCGAAAGGAACATATTCCAATAAATTTTGGTTCTTTGGATATCTTAATTTTATTTAGCCCTTTTCCTCTCCTTTTGTAACTTTATGAATCAGAACCTTTTGGCATTTCTTCTGTGGTTCTGTCTTATTGTTCTATTTTCAGTGGTTGTCACTATAAAACTACCTTATCAGTTACAATTGTTCCAAACTCAATTATTTAATCATCCTATGTATCAAGCTAAATGCCTGTAGCTATTTTATTTGTTTGTTTCATTGTAAGTTTCATATGGTTATGAAAGAATTGTGTTGTCTAACTTATTTTTTTGTACCTCAGCAATCTATAAACGCTGTCGCAAAGAAGCTTTGAAGCAGCAGCATGCTTCTGATGAAACCCAACAATTAAACAACTCTAATGCAGAAAGATTGAAACAAAAAATGGTAGGTTCATATGTCAGCTAATTCGTTATGATTTTCTTGTTTCTATTTCTGGGTTACTTGTTATGAGATTTTAGCTGTTTTGTTCAAATAGACAGACGAACTCAGAAAAGCTGAGGCAGAAGTTGCTGACACTTTGATTTCTATGGCCGGTATAATCACGGGTAGCAATCCAGTCAAGACGAAAGAAGATGAGGAAATTAAAGGAGAGAATTCGGAGACAAAGGGAGCCTCAGCTTCTCCTTCAGAAGGTTCCCTAGTTATTGAAACTGATAGCTGCAATTAATTTTTTAGAACAGCGATATTGAATGTATCTGTATATTTTTTACAGATCCAAAGTTTTTGGTTCCATGCAACGGCACTGCCGCTGGCAATCCCGTTCCTTGTGGAGATGATTCTCCTGACACCGTTATGGTTGATCCTTCTGCACTTGAGGAAACGACTGATGTCAGTGTTAGCAAAAAGCTTGACACAGAGACAAATATGGAACCTGTAAACAATATTGCACCTTTAAGAGATGCTATGAATGGAGCTTCTCTTCAGCATTTTCCTGAAAATGGGTGGGTATTTCTTACTTCTAGGTTTAGATTGTTGTTGACCCTGCTTAAGGTTGCTTGTATTAATCTTTTTTTGTGAACAATTACATCTGCAGAACATTGCAGCCAACACAATTGGATGCTCATTTGCTTCAGAAACAAGTAATGCTTCTGTTCTTCGGAACTTATCAAGTTGTTATTGGAAATGTGACGACTGAAGTTATTGTTGGTATGTTGATTTCAGGTTGGACCTATTTCAATGGAACTTGAGCTTCAGCCCTTCAAACAGAAACCCGAGCACGATGCTTGTGGCAGTAGTCAGAAAGGTACCTATTGAGATGCTACACTTTTCTACAACAACAAATTATTACTATTGATTTCTCTAACAATATGAACTCCTTTTTATTTATCTCTCTCTAATTATTCCAATATTTATTTGGAACAGTTCCTAATAAGCAACCTGCGTTGCATATGAAAGGTCCTGAGCAGTTAATAATGTAATTTCCCTTTTACATACCTGACCTCAATATGTGCTCCTTTTAAAAATTTCCTAATGCAGTTTGTATTGTGATTTGTAGTTCTAGAATGCAAACTAACTCTAATCCTCTTGCTCAGGCCATCTTCAAACAAAGCTGCTGCTTACCCAAGTTCTGTTTCTATTTCTGGAAGACCTGATGGCATCAATGGTCTTCCTATGGAGAAGGTAAATGCTGCTGCTTCTTTTTCCCGAATTTTATTTTTCTCAGAAGGGCGATTGAAGCAAAATTTAAGGGCCTTTTATTATCAGGAATCACCTGGGTACCTCTCTAGTTTGTATATTGCATGCTATTTATTTATTTATTTTGTGTATCAACATTTTATCTAGATCTTCTGATCCCATTTGTCTTCTTCTGAAATTTGAGCAAGTCCTTTAGTTACACCACTTTTTTTTTTCTTGAAGCAGTAGGACATCTAACATTGCAACATTATCTCGTGCATTACTCTCGTCTCTGGTATATAGTCTTATGCAGTCTTGTGCTTTTGCAGCTTTCTCTGTCTCTAGCTGATACAAAGCGCCAATGGAATAGGTGTGGTAATCAGGTTTGGATTTGCCGTCTCATCCAAAACCATCAGAAAGAAGAAAAGGAGCAGCTATCCATACTTCAATATAACCAAGCAAAGGCAAAGGAGGGATCAAATTATAGTGCCCCTCCTCTGTCCAATGTAGCTCAACTAGAAAAGAGTAAGCTGGAAGCTCGAAATCAAATGTCTCAAGGTGCAAGGCTTTTACAAGCTCAGCAAGCAGCCGCCTTTGGTGGAGCCTATGCTCAACAAAAGCAGGTAAATAAATTACTTCTTGTTTGTTAGGCTAAATTGCACTAATATACCATGTGGCGCTTTTCAGATTTATACCTGATACGTTTGTAGATTGCAAGTTATTGCCTTTAAAGATACAAGGCTTCATCCCAAATTTATTGGGTTCGGCTATTTGAATATGTTTCTTCCATGTTATTAAAGTCCGTCTCTCGGTGTAATTGACAGTTTCCACATCGTTTTTGACCGGCTCTATCCATATTTGTTTAGATCTATCCCTAGCCCTAGTTGCACCATTAACTATAATTTCGTCACTTCTCATAACCAAGCATTTTTTGGTCTTCATTGCACATGTCCCCTATCATTAAGTGAGTTCTCTCTCATCTTATCCTCCATGAGCGGCCTCCAACTTGTTGCAAATACACTCATTCCTTATCATATGTTTTAAGATATAACCACTAATTCATCTTAACATTCTTATTTCAACCACACACATGTTTTGGACATGTTGTTTTCTAGTAGTCCAACATTCTGATCCATAAAGCAACGCTGGTTTATTTAGTCTTTATCAAATTTTCCTTTCAACTTCAAAGTATCTTGTAATCAGATAGCAATCCTGAAGACTTCTCCACTTCAACCATCCGGCTTTTATTTCTATAAACTACATCTTCCTCGGTATTTCCATCATGATTAATTATAGATCCTAAAATGTATAAATAAACACAATTTAAAATTATTGGTCATTGGTGCTAAAGTAATGAAAAAGTGTATATAGTTAAAAGGCTCTCGCCGGAAACGGTTTATGGTATTAATTTTAAAATCACCGAGTTCATGGCATTAACTTGTAACTTACAAAGTCTCTGGTATTTATCTGCAAAATTCAGGCCGGACGTTATATTTTAGTGAAATGTAGCTGTTAATTACTTTTGTGTGCTTCTTTGTGCTTGTTGTAACAAGGGTATGATTGTCACTTTTACAGGGCTCTGAACTTCCTCCCTCGTCAGCTGTTGGTGATACCAAAAGTTCTGCCGGGAATGGGAAGAAGTCGGGGCAGTTTCAGTTTCCTTACCCTCCCAATCCTTTCATGTTTACTCAAGGAGCCTACACATCGCAGTATCAGGAGCAGTTAGCTGCTGGAGCTAATCACCAGGTGTGCAATTACTTTCCCTTGCTGTCAATACTAGATTTTCTAAAATGCCAGATGAAATCAGAACATCATGGCGATGTGTCAATATCACACGCGCGCGCGCACAACACACGCAAGGAGAAAAGAGGGAGGGAAGGATAGAGAGGCAGGGGTCTATAGTTGTGGTAGTGCTGTGAAAGACCGTTATATATTTATTTAAGACAAATTTTACATGCGACCAATCCCTTTTAAACTCAGAAGCTGTTGCAGTGGGGTCAACCAAAGCAAGGCATGGACTGCCATGCAGTCGGCTTCAAGTGTGCATGCAAGTGAAATGCTTTTTACTGTATAAAGCATTTTCTTATTTAAACTGTCACGACATGAAATGTGAAATAAGTTGTCGACTAATTTTCATCATAGGCAACAAGTGAGATGTTGCCACGACGTTGTCACTACTGCCAGATCCTGTTTCATCTCTATCTGCACGGGTGGGTGTGGGTGTGGGTGTCATGTTGCCGTATTTAACCGTCGAGGATATCGATAGAAAAGAACTTTAATGCTCTCTAGTGTCTTTCTGTTAATCATATATGAGATTTTCTTTAGATAGCGACTCCAAATTATGTCCAAAACAACCAAGTTATGCACATAAAAACCGACAGTTAAAAAAAATGTATTTATCAGCAGGCTATTTGATAATTTGTTATGAGAAATGCTGAGAACATTTGGATTTCGCAGCAATCCTTTTTTCCCCTTTCATTTCTGTTCTCTTTTTTGGTTTGATCCATTCTCGACCCAAATCCCATCACTGCAGAAAAAAGATTCCTGACCTTGTACCACTGACTGGATGCTATTTTAGTCTCTGTTTGGCCATTGGGATCCCAAATGAATAATGCTTAATTACCCCAGCTTGCATCTCATCACATTTATAGTTTTTTCTCTCAGCTATTACTTATAATAATGCACAATCAGCATGTTAAATGCAATCCCCCTGCTTGTTTGGTGAAATGTAGGTACAGCTTCAGCTACAACAACAATACATGGCCAGTGGCATGTTACCATCTCACATGGGCCACGCATCTGCAAGAGTCACATCAACAAATCAGCAGCAGCAGCACATACAGCAGCAGCTGATGTGGCAGGCCCAGTTGGCTCATTACAGCAAACAATTGGGTTTCGCAGCGAAGAACCCGTCTTCGTCGACCCCCCCATTATTTCCTCTTCCCCCTGATTACAACCTGCATAATCTGCACAATCCATATTTCCTTCCTTTGCCGCTGTCATCGGCACAGTTGTCCTTGATATCAAAGCAGCAGCAAAATGGTGTGGGACCCATCCTGCAGAGCTCGTCTCAGTCGCAGATGATGAGCAAATCCGAGAGTTTTAGATGAGAAACTCTAATTTTTTTTCCCTTTTGCATGTTGTTGTTGGTCGATTCTTTATGTTTGCCCGACCGAGCAAGTGCTTCCCTGCGCTGCTGCCTAACGAAGGAGCAATCGGGAATAGGTGAAGTCGTGGCAAGTACTTCGATTGAAAGAAGTGGGGAGGAGGTTTGAATTTTAATAACTAGGATTTTCAGCGGTGGTGTACATATGGAAACTTGAATGCCATGGTTGACCATGTATACCAACAGTTGTTAAAAACCGTTTTGTAGGGATTATCATTAAAAGATATATGATAAAGGAAATAAAAGATACAGTTTGATTTTCGGAATTTTAAAAGAAGTTTTGTTGTGTTATATTTTGAGATTTACTTTTTCTTGCTGCATATATCTGGTGATAATCCTATTAATGAACCTGAACATCAGCTTGGATTACACAAGAAATTTATAATCGAATATTACTTCATGTTGATATACCGTAGTCAATAAGATAAGATCGAGAAACTGCATTCTTCACTTCATATCTTTAGCATATACAAATATTGCCGAAGCTTAAGATAAGTTAACAGAAAAAGCATTTCAGCAAATATCCCTGTGATGAATGAACTAGCAGCAACATAAACAAATAGTAATTACAAGTGAAAAAAGAAATTCGCATAGATAAGCAACTTGTGGAATCACAAGAATGTGGATAATAGAATCTATAAAGAATTCAAATTCCATCGACTTTATTGGACACATTTGCCACAGTTGTACATCTGCTCATTCATATTACTGCAGCTCCAGAATGTCATAATCCCTGAAAGCCGATACAAAGCAAATAGCTTAAATAACTCAATTTAAAAATTCGCATTACCACTTAATCTTTAATCAAATGCAGCAGCCACACAAATACTAAACAAAAAATTTCATCATCAGCAGCATCACTACATATCCAGATAAACTCAAATCAACATATTAAATCTCGCCAACACGTCTGCATTTCAAATCCTTAAATACATACTTTTTCTTCCATATACTTGCATGATTATGTTAATAATATAGCCATAATATGGTACCTTTGTTTATCTGAACATTATGCTTTCAAGCAGGGGGTCTAATGATGATGTGTAAATAGTCAGTAGCTTGGCAATCATGCTACATCATGTCAAGGATATTAATCGTAGGCTACTGAACCATTGCCAACACTATTGGAAGAGGATGAACATTTGCTTGAATCACTCCCATCAGCGTTGCCGCCGCTAACCTTTCTTTGCGGCGGCCATTGCTTCGCTTTCCTCCCTTCTGAAGACAAGTCCTGTGATAAAGATGCCGTTTGTAACATGTACAAAAATTTAACTAAATTATTATATAAAATGATACGAACATATTTTGATTCCCCCCCCCCTCCTTTTTGTGAGGTGGCCCCTCCCACCCCCGAGGGGAGGGGGTGGAGCAGAGGAACAAGATAGTGATTTGATTCCTGGCTCATATCAAATACATTACTTTTGTAGAAAAGGGCTTAGATTTCCTATAGGACACGGTAACCCGTTAATATGACAAACATATATTATGAGTAGGAGACCATTTTCATAATTTTAACTTTTTATTCAGCAAAAGAAATGGCCCTTCACAGAGCTTAATAGAAAGAGTGAATCAACATAGGCCACCAAAAATTTTGGTCATAGGCTGTATTTGCTATTTATTGTATTGCAGCTAAACTGCTGAATAAAGCTCATAATAAGACTAGCTTTTTAACACAGGCCATCCAGATCCATGAAGATATGTATCAATATACGAAGATTGTAGTAGTACTGATCTGCAAGAGTTCCATTTTTTAAAAATTTAGTCACTATTGAGAAAAGTGGGCCAACGATTTTTTTAAAGCAGTGTTGGGAAAGTGACCTCTACAAGGCTATGTTTACATGGATTCATCATCAAGGTGGCGAATTCGTATTGGATTCGCATCTGTATTGGAACTATTCGGATTCATCAGTTGTAGTTGAGGAACACTTTTAGACACATCCTAAATTTATTTTGTATTCTAAAAGTACAGAACATGCATAAATAACCATGAGATTATAAATTCATTGTAGTTTGTTGTGAAAAATTTCAGATTCTTACCCTAAATTTGCTAAAATCACGACTTTGTTATTATGTAAATATGCATTTGAGTAGCTTAGAATTGTTTAGATAGTATTTTTTCCGTTACTTAAATATTTATAACCACATTAATATATATTTATATCGAATTAATTGATTAAAAAATATATCACATATCTTAGGTTTTTCGAAAATTGCGTATCAATGAATAAAAATCATGTTACGTCTCGTATCCATATGCATGCTATTTACCTATAAGGACGCCAGCAGCAGCACTCTTGATTTTTCGCATAAACATGAAAAGAATTAAATATAAATTGATGACTCCCAATAACAGTAATACTAGATGTGAAACTGTGAAAGCTACTGGAGTCAAATTAAGAAAAACAAATTTGCTTATGTAACAACGGTCAAAAAGTCAAATGAGTTGAGAATTTATAATCATTCTAACTCATATTAAAAGACAACCTGGTCTTGTGCGACTTTTGAATGGGAAGAAGTGCCTGCAGATCCCGGAGTCTTAAGCTCCAATTCTGTCACAACATCACTAAAATCATTGCTCCTTTCTGCACGGCTACTCTGTTGAAGATCCGTGGATTTGCTACTCGAATCATTCTGACTATAAGTTTGAGATCTACTGCTTGGATGTTGATTATGAGGAGGTCTTTGAGAAGCTGAGTGGTCAGCATGGGGATTGCATGTAGAAGTATAGGGCAGGTAAGGATATGGCTGCATTGATGGGTGCATAGGTATCGGAACGGAAGGAATTGGAACTGATACTGGATATGGATATGGAGGTGTGGGCCCCATAACAACTGAAGGATCCACCGGAGCCCAAGGGTAATAGCATCTAAGCCTTTGCTGATACTGAGCATTTATATTATCAATTTTGGATTTTAATGTTGTTTTCTCTTCTCTCAGCTCGTTCTTCTCTTGTGTCAACTATAAGGCTGAGAAAATGCAATAAGAATCTGCAAAATGCTTTGCTCAGTTAATATATTATAATTAAAGTTAGGTGATATCACCTCACGTGATTCTTCGGATAGGGAAGCATGTTCAGTTTTCAGTTTGTTCACTTGGGTGGTCAAGTCCTTCAACATTTGGATCGTATCAACAAGTATGGTTGCTTTGTCATTCTTGGGACGGTCTGGATCTGCAATTTGACCACCAGTGAAGAAGGGAAGTGTCAGGCTCAAATATGAAGATAAGGTTTGCAAGAAAGAAAATATGCAGATGTGCATACCTAAATTAAATATATGTGTTGATCCCCTATGCCTGACCTGAACTCAGCATGACATAAGGCAACTATTCTTCTGTTAATAAATATCATAATACCTAATTATTTCTATGGTTTATACGCCATCTTCTCTATCAAAGAAATGCTACAAAGTAAATGGCCTAGCCACTTTTCATTCTTTACATTTCCAGACCATTTGGCTATATGGTGACATCGACAAAGTTTTTTTTTTAAATCAAAGGAAACAGCAAGCAAAATTTCTTTATTTCTCTTGTTGCAAGAGATTTCCGAACTAAAAGCCAAAAAATAAAAAATAAAAGATAAAAGATAAGATGAAAGATTGAAAGGGAAAACAAAAAGGCAAACATTTCTCCTCCAACTAAAAGTAACTAATGAATGAGATTACATGTTCGGGAATTTGTCTGCTGCTTATCAAATGGTTTTCAAAACAACTTATACTGCACGGGCACTTCTGTCTTGATTCTTGAACGAACACTTTTCAAATCCAGATCATGAAAACATTCAGTAATGAAAAAATAACTGAATTTCCTAACAAGTATCAAAGCTGTCTGCAAATTGATTTTATATTCATGAAATATGGTCGGCAAATCTCCACGTCCCGTAACTCAAACCACTAATTGAACCACAGTCCTAGTAGAGCATCTGTCAGTACTATATGCTAAAGAAACTGAAAATCTATTGCTTCAAGGTACCCCTAATACTGATATGCATTGGTATCACATGCACTACATGCACTAGGACTTCTATACAGGATGAACAGATGATGAATTTACCTAGGGCTTTTCCCAACTCCAGAAACTGTTCGTTTAGTCGATCTCTCCTCAACTTTTCCCGGTCTGCTTTCTGACTTTTCCGTGCAGCAACGGGGTCCTTTGCATCATGTTCCACCATTTTACTGCAAGCAAAAGGGAGAAAGTAAAGCAACTATGCATTTCAACATAAAAAATATAACTATCTAAATATACTTGTGGTGCTTAGCAGAGGAATAGCCCGCTCTAGAGCTGGGTCTGGCAATGCAAACATCACCAAAATTTTGGGACATGCTTAGTAGGCATGGCAGAGAGCACAATGGTCCTGCTTGGAGCTCGGACCCACCTAAAAATCTCAATCAATCCTAAGTATTTGTGACAAGATGGCTATGGTATGTCAATGTTTAGCATGAGCACAGAATGAGCTTAAAAGTGTTGACATGCATTTGTATTCATGCCTGTTATATTTATGTAAATGATGCATGATACCAAATCACAGATTTCCAATGCAAAAAGTTTATACAGAGAATCAGTAACTAATGCGTAGTCAACAGCAATGGAAGTTACTTAGTTACTACCACTCAACATACAAGTTTACTACCACAGTCTGCACCCATGCCTAGCACTAGGAAATTATAATTGATGGCTGTTGAGAACAAATCACATCAAGACAGCCTGTACGGATTTTGATCCCAATTTTCAGTTTGTAATTACAAACCGCATTCAAGCTATTTTCCAGTTTAATTCCAGAGACATAAACGTAACTCAGCTTCATGACATGAATCTGATTCGAGAAAGCAGCAGACTTCAATCTCCTTTTCCCCTTACTAACTCAATATGAAGGAACCCTATTGGGAGACAGTCATCCAGGAGTTTAACAAAGGAAAAATACTAGGAGCATTGGATATGCACGAGATATTCCTGCATGATAGACACATGATTATTACTAGAAGATGGAGATTTTGCAAGTACACTTCATGATTGCATATCCTCCAAAGCCCCCTTCAATCCAATCTTAGTAAAAAAAATCAACCTTTGTCAAATTTTCAAATTTTAATGGATCGTCAATTTTCCAAAGCGTCCTACGTGAGAGGAGATAATCATTAATTTTATCACCAGCAGGCTATAATCATTGAAAGATCAAATGATATTAAATAGAAAAGATTTCCTTTCATCCCCTAATAGAAGAAAATTAGGGATTTTAAAGTGCTCGCTTCAAAAAAAGCTATCAAATTCAACCTCAAACGACAGAATTTCTACCAAAAAGCGATCTTTTATGGCGCAAGAGGGAGAGAGGGAGAGAGGAAACCAACCTTGAGCTGCCTGAAGCATCAAATAATCCCTCAGATGGCTTCCACTTATCCATCGAGAGAGGAAACCCTAGATCTCAGAGCTCGATTAGAACAAAATCCCCAAATGTAACACAATTGAGATCTAGGGCAAAGGGCAAGCGATCGTGGCGTGAGATGGAGGATGCAAGCAAGCGCCCACTGGATTAAATCTCATCGAGGGGGGACAAATGGCGAGTGGTTGCCACGAGCTTGAAAAGAGATAAAAATGGGAGTTTTTATGCTATTCGTTTTGTCTTGTATGAGTTTCCGTTTTCTTGTATCGTGAACCGGAAACTGGGCCCACCCAACCAAGAGACCCGCGTCCTGCTCAACCTGAAATTGACTCGTGAAAGCGAGAAACGATCACATAATTTTTCAATAGTTTGAATACGATTGGAGTATTTATTTTGCATACTTCCTGAACCGCAAATCCAATCGAGTCAGGATGATCTCGATTAGCTTCAATGTGACTTGTCACGAAGGATCCAATTTCGTTCTGATCGTAGAAACAAAGAAGAAAGTGAAAAATTTTAAACTAAGTATTTACGATTATTCTATTCCGCAAATTACTCTGTAAATATGTTCAAAATCTATCCATTTCTATATTGAGTAATCTATCGGCAGGAGTGCAAGATCACCAAATTATTATTTTTCTCTCGTAGAGCAGCCATGAAAAGTAGTAAAATGTATTATAATGGAAAACATTCAAAGTTTATTGTATTTATTTGTAATTTATAAAATTTATGGTGTTTTGTATGGAAAATAAAGAAAGTTCACGGTATTTTATTGAAAAGTAGAAAAGGGATTTGGGCTTAGTTCAGACTCCACGGTTCGAGCGACTGAGATCCAACGCATCTTGTTTTCTCTCATTCATTATCGCCATGGGGATTAGGGTTTTCTCCTTCCTCTTCGCGATCCTCCTCGTGACCTCCCCATTCATCAAAGGTAATCGTCTCCATCATTCTTTATCGATTTCGCTACGATTCAGATGTGTCTCGATCCATTGAATCGAATGGATTTGTTGGAGATCGATCTGCTAGGGTTTGTTCTTAGGTTTGTTTAGGATCCGCATTCATGGATCCACTTCTAGTTCAATGCATTAAGAACTTCAATTGGTTGAATTTATCAAATCGTTTTGCATGTAGTTTTTATTTGATGGGATGCTTGAAATCTAAATATTTGGTTGATTGGATCTTAGATTTTGAAGAATGCTGGGAGATTTCTTGTTTGACTGATAAATAGATGTTAAATTTCTTTCTATACTCAAATCTATGGATAAATTAGGTCTGGAAGTTGTTACTCGTTCTGATTGACATTTGAATAGGATAGAATGTTTGAAGGCAAGTTTTTTACTCTGTGAATAGTACTAGACATTGATCATTTTGAACATGTCCTGTAATTGTTTGGAAATGATCCGAGAGCGTATTTGAAGCTATAGAACCTCACTTGAATCTTGGATATACTGAAAAGACTCATGAGATGGAAAACCACACAGTTTTGATTCAAGGAAAGATGTTCAAATGGAAACCAAGCCAGCCGAGCTTTTTTATTATTTCCTTTATCTTCATGAAGATGCCTTCATGAATGCATACTTGTTTGGGGAACTCTTCTTAGCTAATGATCAGATTCAGGGCTGAAGTGGTGATAGAGATGCTCTCCTGGGTGAATACCCATTAATGTGTTCATTAGAGTGTTTTTGTTTGGGCACAGGACATATAACGTGTAGATGAGATGAAAGAGATTATTTTTAATGGTGGTTTTGGGCATATCTTATAGAAAGGTGGTAAAACATTTCAATTCTCAGCCTTATCGGGTATTGAGTGATTTAAATGAATAAGAGTATCCCATGTGATATTTTCTGAATCACATACACTTTTTTTTATTGTTAAATGAATTAGTTGCTGGATGGTCTTTGGTTTGCAGCGTTTTGTATTAAAGTTCTTTTTGAAGATCATTCTAACTATATGGTGGACAACTAAGCTGATTTCCAAATCTCTATGATCGGCTAAGTGATCTTTTCACATTATGATTTTTTTAATCAAACCATTATAGGGAGGACACCATGACATGAGTTTTCCCATACCCTTTATGTCTTAATGGGATATTGGTTATGGAATGCACAGCTCAATTATTCTACACCGGGGCAGGCAAGGAAATTTGAGACATTAAATGTAGCATTGGAGGAATCGTTCATACAAATCAATAAATAGAGAGAAAATGGAGGCTAGTTGTTGAAATCATGAGAATGATGTTTGATATGCTTGCTTAAACATGTGCCTGCAGATCTATATTACACTTTCCCCCTTGAATTGCTTCTTCTTTGTTCAGCTGCATGAGGAAGTTCATGTATGATCTGGCATAGATTTTAGATTGATTGGGGTAATCTGGAACACTATCATTGTGTTGTCATTTTTTCTTATGCCGATTCCAATGTATAAGAGATAACACCATCATTTTTTTTTGTATTCAGCTAGAAAAATCATATTCAACTAGATAATTAGAGCATTTTGACAGTTGACAGCCAAGCATTTTAGCTATTTTCATAGAATTCAGAAACACCCCCTGTGTAGGAAGCTGTGTTGCTTTGTGTCAGGCACCTGTTTGATCATCCAGTGATGAAGTATATAGTTTCCTAATTTTCTAGTGCAATAGGATGATATTTTTGATGACTAATCACTAAAACATAACTCGTTCAACTATCAAAGCCAATATGATAGTTTTAAAATGTTGCTGAGTTTAGATATTAATAGCATTGACTGAAGGTAGAATATCATGTTACAACTTCATAGATTTTTCTAACTCAAATGAGTGGAGCTTGAAAAGTTATAAAATGTAAATTTCTGGCAAAAAATTGCTTCTTAGGTTTTAAAGGTTAGTCTATTTGCCTGAATAACAATATTTGTCGTATATTGATAATTCTGGTATTAGTCATTTAAGTTGATATTCATCTATTAAATCTATCTCCTCAATGTTGTTGAAATTATGTACATATCATTGAAACAATTGCAGCGAATGTGATAAATTACTAGAAATATCCACGTGATGAGTGATATTCCAGTTAAAATTTCAATTTTGGAAAAAGTCTTTATTTTTGACAGTGTTGAGGGGACTTCTCTACAAAATTTCATGATGTTTATTTTGAGCATCGTTAGATTAACATTTCAGGATCTACTATCTAGTAGAACTTGAAATATTTCGATGAGTAATTAAGGTTTTATCCATCAAAATCTTACTGCTGCTTTGCTAAGCTGTTAGTTAGGTATGCTCTTCGAATCTTAATTATATGTTTTCTTTTTCTTGATAGTTGTTAGATGTGAGACGGATAACACTAAGGTGGAAGCTGAAAGCGAAGGGGGTGAACTTGGCATTGTTGATGATGAGGCCCAGGACTTCAGCTATGGTTCCCTTACCTCGGCTTCTGGCGTGGATACTATATGTGTTTTCCCCAAAAATCCCACAAGATGTATGTGCTTTCTATGCTGCCTCTGTTGTTTTTACTTCAGGCATTTATGAATTATTAATGTGTCTTCTATACTGCAGCGGTTCCAGCAGGGGAGGAAACTGAGTTACTTGTTGGAATGCACAACAAGGGTACTTCATCACTTCTATAGATTCGTTTTGCTATATTTTGCATTTGTTTACTACCAATTCACCTTGTAGTTAGAAATTTGGATGCCTTTTTGCATTATGGTTCCAGACTCATAATCTGCTACTCGCAATATTTTATCATGATCTGTTTTACTATGATATGTATGGAAGTCATGTTTATTATTGTCTCACACTTGTTTGGACACTTGCAATCGTGCTTATCTTTATTTACTTAGTATACTTGCGACATGCATAAAACGATCCGTGTTATGGCTTTGCTTAGAAAAGTTTTGTTGATTCTCTGTTCATTATCTGACTCTTTAAGTTTCTTTGATATATTCACACAAATTTAATTTAATTGTTTGTTTTTGTGTGTATGATGTTGATTGAGTATGAAGTATATTCTCAAAGAAATACATATTTTGCCATATTCTTTCGTCTGATTCAACAATACCATGATTAACTGATTTTAAATGGTTAGTATATTTTATCTCCTTGTAATTACCACCCATTTTTATATTTAATATGAAAATGTGTTTAACGCTGCCCTAGGCTAGCATCTGCCAAAAAGATCCTGATATTTTATTGCCGGTGACTCTGTTTTATAAGACCTAGTAATATTATGCTTTGGGGGGGGGATACTATTTCGAATTTGTCATAACTTTTCTCATCATATGAGGGTTAAAACTACCATTTACCTTGCACAATCATATGTACATATTACACTTTCCTCCTTATTTCGTTCCTCATATGATTATACTGATTTATTCCCCCCTATCTTGCTCCACTTATAACTTATAACCTACCACATTTAATCCGTTAGGTGCATGTGAGCCGCACAAATTACTTCATGTCATTGTTAGGCTATAGCTGAAAATTGCAACATTTAAGAATGATTGACTAACCTTAACATGTATTAGAAGTAAAATGATATGGAATCTAAAACCTTAATAACATTCAATAAGTCTGAAGTTTGCCCCCCTATTTCTATCTCCTTTATAAAGCTGATCTAGGTGTTACTTTTCATTTTTGTTTCAATTTAAATGTAAAAGAAATGTAAGTTAGAATTTATAAAATTAAATTGTGATTGTCTATCTGATTCTGGGACTTGTATATATTTATCTATGGCGGGCAACCTTCAAGTCAATAAACATTTGGATTTGTGCAGTTCATCTTTTAGATCCCATCACCTAGTTAACCTGGCGCCTAGTTAACCTGGCATGAGGATGAAATTAGTTCTCATTTGTGGTTCCTAACTTTGGTATATCATCACCATAGCTGTTCCAAATTTCTTAACATCTCGTTATTCTGATGGATATACACAGGCGAGACTACTTTGACCGTTCGTGCTATAAAAGCCAGTGTTCATTATCCTTTTGATCACCGCATGTTGGTTCAGAATCTTACCATGCAGGTAAGAGGGCATTTTTACTTTTTGTTATACTTTGTAACTATTTACTAGTTCTAACATTAATTTCATTGGATACACCTAACAAAAATTCCTTAAACACAGTCCTTAATGCAATGCATAATTTTTTTGCTGGGTATTGTTAAATTTCTTCTTTTATATATATCATTATATCCATGCAATATGTTTTGCTGTATGCTTAGTGACTTTGTTATGGTGCTGAAAAGAGACACAAAAACCAAGTAGAAGGCAGTGTTGAACTATTGTGTTAGTATGAAAGTAATCGCATTGCTTTATTGGAATTTCTGGCACTGGGTCTGGGGATAGTATTTAGAAAGGGAGTAAAGGTAGTGCTAGAGTGTTCACTAGTTCTATTTTTGCATACTGATCCATATTATCATATATGCCTTGGAGTAATTCATCTTGAGTAGGAAGGGGTCTGCCGAGTTCCCTTGAATACTAAAAGATACAAACCATCAATGATATTCTTTGTTGAAATAAACCAGTTATATTTAGATAAAATGGGTAATCTAAACTTTATTTTTATGTTAAAAATGCTAATTTAGAATTTTATTTGTTTTGGATTAGTTTAAGAAATTTACTAATTATCTAATTTGTTATAGGGATCCTATATTCATGACCCTAAACTTTGTATTTTATTTAGGGATGATTGCTTAATTTTTTTTCAAATTTGTGTATGTTCAACGTTGAGTGTGAATCTTGTGGCAAGGGTGTGAGTGAAGCCTTAGCCACTAACTTAAAATATATCTTCTCTCTATAAAATTTTAGCCATCCATTTTTTCTCCCAAATTAAACAAGCACACAGAGGGTGACGCGGCAAGATATCTGAAGAGTATCAAATCACGCATTGGGATGCAGAGAATTGTTTAGTTTTGCAAGCCCGAATAATTGGACGCGCCGCTGCTAAAGGCAAGACGACGAGACCGTAGAGTTTGATCGAATCCACGACCGTGCCGAATCCATGGGAAAGAGAAACTCAAATTTTTATTAATTTTTAAGATAACCTTTACAAGAAGCCATAAGTTTTATTTATAGCTAAATACCGTCTGGAGAAGTAAGTCGGTTTAAGGGCTAGAGATAACTAGGAATAGAAACAATCCTAATCTAGTAAGGAAAGATTCAAAAACAAATTTAGCCTAATAAAAGTAAATCAAACCAATCAATTATGATCTATCCAAATATAGAAATATAGATAAATCCTAATTGATTAAAAAATCTAATTATGATCTATCCAAATATAGATAAATTCTAATTGATTGGAAAAAAATCCCTGATATGCTTTTCCTCATCGATGGTGATGCCTTCCGCGCTTACGACGAATCCGAAAAAGATCAAACGGATCGTCATGAAATAGCGCTTCTTGAGTTGGATGTATAATTTATTTTCCTGCGGTACTAGTAAAACCTTCCTCAAATGCATCACATGATCATCTTCGTTATGGTTGAAAATTAAAATGTCATCAAAGTAAACGACTATGAATTTACCAATGAAGGGCATTATGTCTTGGTTTATGAGCCGCATAAAGGTGCTTGGTGCGTTGGAGAGCCCGAACGGCATGACAAGCCACTCGTAGAGTCCGCGTGTCTTGAAAGCGGTCTTCTATTCATCTCCGGGCCGAATGTGAATTTGGTGGTAGTTGCTCTTGAGATCGATCCTTGAGAAGACACGAGCACCCGCCAATGTATCCAGTATATCTTCTAATCGAGAAATGGGGAATCGGTATTTTATTGTGATTTTGTTGATTGCTCGGCTATCAACGCACATCCGTCCTTGGGTATGAGTAGCGCGGGAACGACACATGGAAGACACATGGACTAAGGCTTTCGTGAACGAAGCTTTTCTTGAGATCTTCCGCTTGCGCTTGTAGGACTTCTTTCTCCTTGGGGCCCATGGGGTAGTGAGGAAGATTGATGAGTCTTGAGCCGGGCACAAGATCAATTTCGTGTTGAGTATTCTGCATTGGTGAGAGTTTTTCGGATAGATCGTCGAGTAGCATCCCTTTGAACTCCTCCAGCAGGGTCTTCATAGTGTCGGGAAGCGGGGATATCGGTGTCAAGTCCACCTTTATTCATGATAACTATCATCTGCTGGACTTTAGATGCTTTCCCTTCAAATTCTTTTTTGTTGAGCACTACAAATATACTGCCTTCGGATTTTGGGGCTCTTGGCATAGGATCTCGCTTCAATGGCTTTAAAGCAATGATTCGGCGTCCTTTCTTTATCTCTGCAACGTTGTCTCCTCCGTGGTATGTGATGTTGTGATTGTATTGCCATGGTCTCCCTAAAATGAGATGGTGCATCCATATTGACCACGTCGAAGATGGCTTCATTGTAGTAGAGGTTGCCAAAGAAGAAATTGATCTTGCACTTCTTGGAGATGGCTTGGCTAGTGTCGCGCTTGATCCACCCAATCTTGTACGGGTTCGCCGTCTTTTGAGGAAGTAGTTGGAGTTTTTCCATCCTGCTTTTCGAGATGACATTTTCGGTGCACCCGTTGTCAATGACGACGATACAAGTCTTTCCTTGCACGGTGCATTGGGTACGGAAGATGTGCCGCTGAATTTGCGTCTCTTCCTGGGGTACAAGCATGATACGATGGACGATGAAGGAGAGGTGTTCGTCGTTGTCTTGTGGCTCTAAGTTGTATCCTTCGACGTCTTTCTGATGTCGTCCGTTATCTTCATCTAGGCTTCCGTCTTTAATTAGGCCCACCGTTTGTCGAGTGGGACACGTTGGATCTATGTCTGAACCCGTAGCATCGGTAACCCTTGGGTCCACTCGGCTTCTCATACAGATTGCCTTGCACTTGTGATGGTCCCCACCTTAACCGGTGGTTAGGGAAGTTGATTCTTTGGGCCGTCGGCTTCCTGGTTGCTGGAAGGGCTTGTTATGGACTGCTTCTCTTGCATTGTCCCGTTTTGGGGCTTTTGAAATTGGGGCGATATCCTCCCCACATCGGTGTTTGAAGGTCTTCGGCTCTCTTCGCAACGGTATGGGCTTTCGCAAGGAAGGTAATACACCCATATCGGATGGCTCTCACTATCTCTGGTCGTAATCCGCTAACAAATCGCGAAGATAGTAGCCCGTCATCTTCCTGGACGTTGCGACAGGCTTGGAGCGTGTTAAACTCCATCCAATACTCATGCACCGAGCGTTTCCCTTGTGTACAAGGCTGAAATTTTTATAACACGTGCTGTTAATCTTCCGGAAGAAATCTTCAACGGATAGCGGTCGCCATCTCTTGCCATATAGCCACATCGGGATAGCCAATATTTTCACTGTCTTGTATATTGTCCACTATGCAAGGGCTCTTTCAAACCGTATTTCTACCATAAGGATTTGTTGACGAGAGGAAACTTCGGCGGTGTGGAAGGTCTCGACCTTGGCGAACCAATCCAACAAATTTTCGGTTTCGAGACTTCCATCAAAAGGAGGAATATCGTTTTTTGATGTGATTTGTTATTGCGGTTAGGGTAGTGCTCGTAACGGCCTCTTTTGTAGTAGTGCCCAACCTCTTGGTTGGGTTTTACATCGTCGTGGCGAGGAGCAAGTTCACGAACATTAGGGGCCGGTTGACGAGGAGTTGTTGAGGTAGTCGATTGGTTCCCCTTGATAAACGCCATAATCTCTGCCAATTGCATCTTCACATCTTGCATATCGACGCTAAGAGTCTCAACTTTGTTGTCGAGGATGTCTACTTTGCCACTAAGGGTGTCGTGTTCCTCACGGGTTACGTTGCGGGCTCCAGTCATGATGTAAGATGATCGGTGAAGAGGGAAAGAAGAAACGCTGCTGCGGAAGTCGAGGTGTTGTTGTAGCGAGAGTGCGGCGAGGGTGTGTAAGGGTGTGGCGAGGGTGCAGTGCTGGTGTGGCGAGGGTGCGACTTTGATACTACCTGACGCGGTAAGGTATCTGAAAAGTACCGAACCATGTATTGGGATGCGGAGAACTGTTATGTTCCGCAAGCCTGGATAATTGGACGCGTTGCTGATAAGGGCAAGACGACGGGACCATAGAGTTTGGTTGAATCCACGACGGTGCCGAATCCACAGGAAAGAAAGAAACTTAAATTTTTAATTATTTTCAAGATAACCTTTATAAGTGGCCATAGGTTTTATTTATAGCTAAATACCGTGTTGAGAAGCAAATCGGTTTAAGGGCTTAAGAGATAACTAGGAATAAAAATAATCTTAATCTAGTAAGGAAAAGATTCAAAAACAAATCTATCCTAATAAAAGTAAATCAAGCCAATCAACTATGATCTATCCAAATATGGAAATATAGATAAATCCTAATTGATTGAAAAATCTAATTATGATCTATCCAATCAATTATGATCTATTCAAATATAGATAAATCCTAACTGATTGAAAAAATCCCTCATTTACCTTGCTGCTGCTCGATCTCGGGCCGGTTGCATTAAGGTGCGCTACATCAGCCGCTACTTGTGGCCTACATCCTTCGCTGATTAACCACCTTCATCCTCTATTCAACACCGAAGAGATCTCAAATTAGATCCAATTTTTCACAATACTCGGTAAAATGAATACCAAGATTTTGGTACAGGTTCACAACAACAAATATTGATCAAAAGACTAAAGGTAAAGGTTGTGAAATTTAATTAATAATGTATTTGGATTTACAAGTCTAAAACTTGTAAACACATCTCAAAAATTTGGATTTAGATTATTTGATTTTCAGTTCTCTAAACATTAATGTTTTGACATATACGAAGAGTGTTTTGTTAAATGTACACCTGATAGATTATCTAATATCATCACGAATCAACTCTTTTGTTCCAAAGCACAATTGCTAATATTTTTCTTATAAGTTTATAATAGTTCTTAATCGTAAATATCATTCCTGTGATGCATCACTAATTCTGAATTACCAGTCGCTGTAATACTGATAATTCTCTGTTAAAGTGTAAAACTGTGAAGGCTATCACACACACGCTATCCTTTTTATTCCAGCAAAGTAGAGTTTCTTCGGTCAATATTAACAGGTGAAAGCATGCTTGTGCTCATTCATACTGCCATCTATTAATATCTAGTTATTCATTTCATTTTCTGAAGTATAATATTGACTCTATTTGACTCTTTTTCCCCAGTGATAAGTGTTTTATTTGTCACATGCATTTGAAATGCAAGCATCCTTCAATTGCAGGAATTTTACAATGCTCCAGTGCCAGAGGCTTCTCAAGCAGCATTCCCCTATATTTTTGTCGTCAGCAAATATCTGCAGGTATTATTTCATTGGATCTGGGGTGCATGCTATTATGCCCATCCAATGGTGGGTGTGAGTTGAAAAAAGGGGGACCCATGGGTGTTGTGTTTGCTTGATGGGTGATGTGTGGCTTGGATTTTCCAAGCATGGAAAATAATAGCACCAACCCCAAATCCTATTTCATTTAATACACAAGTGCTACTATGGCATAGTGGTAAAACTTGCCAACGAGTAAAAGCTCCATAGTTAACACCAGCTTACATCTGGTCATGACCGGTTACACCCCCCCCCCCCCCCACACACACACAAAAAAAACCCCAAAAATAAATATAAAAACGAAGAAGAAAGGAATAATTTTTTTTTAAAAATCTCAAACTAACTGTGTTTGCATAGATCAGCAAAAAGCTATGTTATTCTAGGACTACGGGTATCATGCTAATTGATTACAACAGTGGGATCATTTGTACATTTCAAGAATCTAATATTTTGTTTGAATTGCAGCCTGGATCATTTGATTTAGTTGGGACCATTATTTATGAGATCAACGAGCACCCATATCAAACCGTCTTTTATAATGGAACCATTGAAGTTGTTGAAGCTGGAGGTTTTCTCAGTGTTGAATCTGTTTTCCTTGTAACTCTTGGTGCCGCTCTTCTTGGCCTTCTTGGACTGTGGGCATATGGTCAGATACAACACTTGTCAAAGGTAATTAGTCAGCTTTTCATTATTCATTCTGTGATATGTTTTTGCAGGTTTGAACAGATACTTCATTTGGGGGGGAAATGGACAAGTTTTAGTACAAGTTTTAGCTATATGCCTGTTGTATGCAATTTTTAAAATTCATGTTTCACTTTTAAGTGTAATTAATTGCTTAGATAGTTCTCGAAGTATCTTTTTTACTTTCAAGTTTGTAATACAGTAAACAATTCTGATTTTGCAAACTGTCCTATGGCCCCTGTCGAAAGCAAGTAATGCAGAAATAGACCCAAGTCCGTAAGAGGGGAAGGAAGAAAGTTTAGATTTACCTCCAAAAGGAGACATAATGTGTAGAGAAAGTATATAATAAACCTAATCCTGATCTCTGGTTTTTTCGCTTTTTCAAGTGCAAATATTCTTATGTAAGCAAGCATGTTGACATCTTCACAGAAAACGAAGAGGTCTCCAAAGGTTGAAGGAGGCACCAAGACTACAGAAGCTAATATGGATGAGTGGTTGCAGGTATAGTAGTTAATGGATGCCATTTCTTTCAAATAATATTTTTGTTTTCTTGAAAAAGATCTAGTGAATTTTTAACGATGCAACCTTAGAAAGAACTGAGAGATTGATCTTTTTCTTTTTTCCGAAATTTATTTCAGGGAACCGCATATGCTCAGTCAAATTCAAGCAAATCGAAGAAGCAAAAGTAACTTGCTCCCATATTCTGAATGAGGACTGATGTGTTGTAGTTTGTAAACAGCATCCAGTTTTTACGCGATAGTTTTTTACAATTCCTGGTGAAGACCAAGAATTCTTTTTATTGTTGCGGTAGATTTAGTCCAAATCTTTGTTCTGAGAAGGTCAATCAGTGATATTGAGTTTGATGGTTCCTTTTTTCTTGTAATGCCTAAATAGTATTGTGATAATGGCACTAATCATCATTTTATTCCATGCAAAAAAAATTTGTTGAAATTTTCACTTGCGGCTTACAATCTTATATCGATGAAACATGCTGTGCACATCCATTCTGATGTATACTGAGGTTTGTGTGTGCGCGTGTGTCAAAACTAGTTAAAAGTGTCAAAACTAGTTAAAAGTTTTCTGGTGTTGCTTTATATCTCTAATATATATTATTTTGTGCAGGCAGAGAGCTGATTTGGCAACGTTATATGACACTGATTTTGTAGGTCTTGTTATTATGCACTGTTTAGTTATGATTTTGTAGACTACTATTTTGATGCAGAATGCTTCCGGGTTCCTTAAATAGAAATTGTCAATTCGGCATTAAGACAACACATGCTAAAAATAAATTATTCAGAATACTAAGTTTTAAAATATTATAACATCTTTAAAACATCTCTTCTAAAGGTCTTTAAAACTATAGATTATTTTAACCAAAATCTAATCCAAGTCTATTACATTAACATATATCCAGGGCTCGTTGCTCATGCAGAAAACACTAGCAATATTTGAACTCAAAAGGAAACAAGAAATCCAATCAGACTTCTCCCAAAAATCAACTTAGCTCCAATGTATCGTCTACCTTCAGTTCGTTTAGTAGAGATGATACAGCGCAATTTCTTCCCATTAAATATGCAATGTTCTGTTGAAGCCTAGTATTTGAAATTCGACTCGGCCATGATAGCATGAGACCTTCAAAACAAGTCCGTTGCCTTTAGCTGCGAGCTCCTCTTCTTCCGTAAGCCTAGGCAGAACATAAGCTTCATTGTCCGCCTTTTTTTTCAATAAGAATCTGTTCTGCTTACTATCGATGTCTGAGTCCTAAAGATTTCCGAGCATAAAATGCTCCATTGGTATTCATTTCCATTCTTGTACGGCCATTTGGACGAGGTCCAATGAAAGTTCATGCTTTTTGAAATATTCTGGATGCTATGAACTAAAATCAAAAGCATGATTTAGAATCTTTTAGAATAATTTAATATGCAAGTAACTATTGATCACTTAACAAAAACAAAGACATTAAGTATCTGCTACTTAAGAAAAGAACAAAAAAAAACTGTTTAACTTAAATCGATCATCAAAACAAATCAAAAAGATACTGATGCAGTAGATTTAAAATTGGATCTGTAAATATTTTGCAGGTTTCTAAGTTAGAGAAACTACTATAATATTTGCACCATTCTTAAGCTATAAAAAGAAAAAAAACCGATGTAAGTTAGCTTCTCAGAATAAATACGTTATGGGGCTTGTCACGTACATGCTCCCGTTTTTTGGGAAGTGGGGCGAGACATAAGGTGTCTATGAACATCCCGACGGCTAGAGTTTCGACGATCAGTTGCTCACACTTCGAGGCAAAGTTCCTCCACCGTATGACATATTGTACCAGCATTTCATTTAGTCTTCTTTCCTCGTTGATCAATGCATAGATGGTAGTGCGCTCGCTTGCGCCGACAAACCTTTGCATGAAGAGTAGCTCCATATCAGCGAAGATCTTCATGGAGTCATTTGGAAGTTTCGAGTACCATTCAAAAGCAGTATCCGCCAGACTGCTGACGAACTGTCGGAGGAGTAGCTTATCATCGCCTCCAGTGTTACTGCACATTGTTTTGAATCGTGTGATATACCGATGGGGATTTCAAATTCCCCTGAAGACGTTGAACCTTGTCACGCTCCGTTTCCCAAAATCCGTAAATACGGTACATGACAAAGCCAACCATGTTACCTATGATGAGGAAAATCCTTTCATAGTCACATTATTGCTGTCAATCAGATATCAAAAACAGTAAATAAATATCAAAGTATAACACGTCCAGCTGCCACAATAAAATAATAACGAGAAAATAATGGAAATGAATAAGGATTCAACAAGAAATAATATCCTAGCAACGTCTCTTATGCGATCACAACGTTAAACCATAACTAGAAAATAAATCTAATCATCACCAAACTAATCCGTAAAGCTCCTCACCGCCCAGCTTGCCTGTCAAAATATTCTCGATTTTCTTGCGACAAGATTAAAGGAACTGGGCCATGCAAAAACCCAGACGTTAGTGCGTCATAGATATCATAATAATAAACTGAGCAATATACCATATAGGGTGTTAAGTGCAAAATAATGTATAATTATAAACAAACAATCACAGGTGATATAACAGCAGGCTATAGATATCTCACGTATATCCTAAAGTCTGTGTTTCTAGATTATCTATCCTAACGGTATTTGAAACCAATTAATATAATTCTCATAGTAACTCAATATTATATATCTCGTTTATTCCCCATGGGACCACGGTACAATATATCTCGTTCATTCCTCCACGGTACAATAAACAATGGTTATTCCATTCACGTCCGGAATCACGGCAAACAATAATATCCTTTTGAGTTACGTTTTGGTTAAATTCTTGATTTCTCATTTCCCCCAGATTTCGTATTCGAGTCGGGTATCAATAGAATATCTACCTAATGCCAACACAGGAACAATCATGTACGTGTCTTGTCTAGCAAGACAATAAATCAGGTCAATCAGGATAACAAGTCAATATTGTTGACATCGGTAACCAATACAGGTAACAAGTATAAGCAATAGCAGCAGGTCGCAGGCATGTTAGGTATTGTGTACTAACAGGTGAAGTATTTACTTGTGCGGACAAATCATAATAAATAGCAGGAATCTAATTGTCATGGTTAATTAGCTGTAACGGAATTGATATATTTACTATTACTTGTTAAAATATATCTAACCATATTATTTTACGACTGTTAATTATTATAACTTAAATTGTATCCACTAGAATAGTCATACAATTAAATTTTGCATAACTTCACAGTTATAGTTAGACACGTGCTAGTGTTTCTAAATAGTAAAATACTAATTATCTTTATAAAATTGCATAATAATAATAAATTGCAATATTATTAATTTATGTATCTATAATATAAATCGACATATTTTATCATAGGTAAGCTATAATAAAACTAGCATGCAGCAAGATAAACTTGCTTCGATCGATCACGACGGACACAACACGACGTGATGATGCTCTATATTGGCGATCTCCCAGATCGGGACACGTGGCAGAGGACGTGTCCCAAAGCTCAGAAGAAAGGGGCCACAGGGGCCGACCAAGCCATCTCTGTACCCGACCTGCAAGCACAAGCTGGCTCTCCTAAGAGCCCCCAGCAAATTGGCCTCCTCGACCTCTCAGCTCATCCCGAGCTACCACAGGACCAAGATACCTCGGCTCTCCCGCTCGTCCCCGAGCTCTCCTATCGAGGCCATCTTCCTCGGTCCCTCCAACCGACCAACTCCACCACTCACAGGCGTAACTGCCGCTCCGTAAATCTCGCTGTTTCCCCCAATTAGAGCAAGCCTCTGTTTGAATTTCAAAAAAAAATTCAAATTTTGAAGTAACGCTTCAAATTCCATGCGCTGTGCGTAACGCGCCACGTGTCAGAAACTGATACGTCAGCGCAGCGCCCAAGGCAGTATGCCCAATCAGAGCAAGGCTCCATTAAAAAACAAAATTAAAGGAAGCAGAGCTTCAGTTGCGCAAGCGCTGCGCTGCGCGACACGTGTCAGCGCAGTTGCTTCTGCGCAAGCGCTACGCTGCACGACACGTGTCAGCGCAGTTGCGGAAGTGCAGCTGCGCTGCGCTGTGCGCTGCGCGACACGTATCAGCGCAGCTGCGCTGCGCAGTGCGCTGCGTGACACATGTCAAGCGCTGGTGCATCTGCGCCAAACAGAATTAAAATTCTAATAAGATCTTTCTGTTCTTATTAAAATAAGAAGATTGTCTTCTGTAAAACAGAAGCTCTTAGATCAAAGATCCAACGGTGGGGAAAATTCCCCAAATCACTCAGAGAAAGATCTCTTTAACAAATTTAACATATCTGTGGGCACTATATAAAGACCTCTAGACCCCAACTCAAATCATCAACATTGTGAGAGATCAAGAACTTCAGAAAAACAGCAAAAAAGAGAAAGCTCTGAAGAACTTTGAAGAACTCAAAAAAAAAGGTAAAAACCTTTATGAAAAAGAAGAAGAATGTCTTCTGAATAGATCATTGATCTAAGAACAAGATCAATGATCTTCAATAAAAAGAAAAATAAATAATAACAGTGCCTTGCACTTTTTTATGAACCACTGGTTCTTTGAAAATAAGAAAAACTTGTTTCCCCTGATCTAAAATTGATCAAAATATAAAACAGTGCCCTGCACTTGCAAAGTTGGCACTGTTGCGCTCTTAGGTTGGCGCAAGCCACCGGAGAGCACCACGTGTCAGCTCCAGAGTCATTTGCGCCATGCGCTTTTAAAATAGAGCATTGCTCTCTGAAATTGGTGCAACTCACCAGAGCGCGCCACGTGTCAGTAGCGCAACAGCGCAGCGCACTGACACAGCGTGCTGCGCTGTTGCGCTTGCGCTCACCAGAGTGTGACACGTGTCACCTCCACAAGCGCTTGCGCTCATTTATTGGCGCAAAGCGCCTGACAGGCCACATGGCCACTGTCAGATAATTGATACATTGCATCATTAAAAAGAAGGGCTGAGCCCAATTAAAAAGGCCTAACAGGCCTAGTAAATGCTATGCATTATTTTCAAAAAGGGCAGAGCCCAAACAAAAACAGATGCAATGCATCATTCTTTTTTAAAAAAGGGGCAGAGCCTAAATAAGGGTCTGTCAGACCAGAACAGATGCTGTGCATCATTTAAAAAGGGCAGAGCCTAAATAAAGGTCCAACAGAGACCAAGATTAATGCTATGCATTATTAAACATGGGCAAAGCCCTAGCACAGGTCTAATAGGCCAAAAATAAGAAAAAAACGTTGAATATTCTCAACTGGACTTAGCCCAATCATGGCCGTAAGTCCTCAAACTAAATTGACTGAGCAAGACTGCTCTCCTAAATCAATTTACATCCGGTTCGATGGTACATCTCCGAACTCCTCTGACCCCTATCGTTATAATCCTTCAACGACGTCAGAGAGGTGACTGGTCCCGACGACCACACATCGACACGTACTGTGGGTCTTTAAACCCACGGACTTATGCGTCCTTAAACTACCGATGGACTACCATATCCCTAAACTGGAAATGGACCACCATGTCCTTAAACTGGAAATTGACCGCAACGTCATTAAACTAAACAATAGAGCCAATTGCTCTCTTGTCGGATCCAAACGATCCCGGATCCAAACAATCCCGTTAAGTTGATCTTAGTCTGGAGATTAGGCTAACGTATCCTTAACAAAAATTTAAGTTGATCTTAGCCTTAAATAGGACTAACGTATCCTTAAACAAAAACCCCAAACCCAAATCTAAGAAAATAAGGATTTGGACTAATCCACGTCCTACGGGCGACGGCATAACCTAGTCTCCGTATACAATCCACGGGCAACCACTAACAAAATAAACACACACGACACGAAGTAAAATTCTGGAGAAGGAGAAAGTTGTTACCGCGATGCGGTAGTGTAATTAACTGCAGGGGCTTGCGCCTGCAGGGAAGAGCGTCCCCACAATCAAAAACCCCTCAAGTGAGGGGGAATCTGACGAAGTCTGCTACATTGGCCGCATCCGTCTAAACCTCCGATACACGGTGCCATAAATCAACTTGGCATCTTCGGAGAGGTGGACGGATAAAACCAAATAGCATCTGCCCCGAATCTCAGGCAAGACGAACCTACGCGGTCGCGTCTCTGTATTCGGAGGGGAACAGATTCTGGCACGCCCGGTGGGACCTTTTCCTCTTTCCACTCCACACTTCGTGTGTCGTCTTCGCGAACGAATCGCGGCTTGTTAATGGTTGCTTTTGGATTTCAAGTTACTAAGATTTGGTCTTTTGCCTGGCGCAGAAATCAAGCATCAATGACCTCAAATTGCTCGAACTGCTCGAAGTGCCAATGCAACCGACGCTCCGCCTCACCTGGAGGCATAGCATACGGGCCTCAAGCGGCCTCCGTCCTTACTATGCCTGTGGAGCAAGTGACTCAGGCTACCACTGGCCTGTTCTTCGGAACCATGATCCCTCCAGCAAGCTTCACCACCCCTGTGCCCGCACCGGAAGCTTCAAAAAAGTCGGTTTTCGATCGACTTGCTACTCCTACGGCCCCTCTCAATGGGTCGTCCAATTCTTCAGTCTTCACCAGGCTGAGCTTGAGCACCAAAGGCCCTATCAAGAAGCCCATAACACCTAAGGTGGTCATCCCAAAGAAGACGGCTGCTCCCGAAATCGCCAAGGCGGCTTCTCCTGTCAAAGAGTCAGTCTTTGCAAGGCTGACTATTCCCACTCCCGCTCAGAAATCTGCTTTTGACTGCTCGGACACAACTCCTCAACGGACGTCAGTCTTCAAGAGGCTGACACCGGAAACAGTCCCTCGCCTGAACAGGGGGAAAGAAGAAGCTTTCTCTGAACCAATACCGACAACTCGTCACGCTCGAAGACGCCACTGGCGCAGGATGAGGAAGACCGGGGGCAACTCCCCCTCTGGGATAACTCCACCAGCTCCAACGGTGGAAGTTAATGCTGCTGTTCCAACTGAGAACAGCTTTGAGATGCTAAACACAGTACGCAGAAATTCGCCAACTGCGGTGCTCAAAAGATCTCCTCCACCGGTAGAAACCGCCGTGGAAGCAGAAAAGCCGGAGCAGTCTCCTCAATCGCTGTCGTCCAGGATCTACAAGACATGGCGACAAGTCCGAGAATCTGTGATTGATCCTAATTTCTCTTGCCAACACAAGAAGTCGAAAGGTTGGCAGGAAGAAAATCCCCATGTCAAGCAACGAAAGGCGACGACCACTTGGGTGCCCAAAGCGACGGCCCCCTCAACTTCAACGGCCCATAAGAGAAGAAGGCCGTAGAAAGTCCTCACGCCGACAGCGAATATCAAAGGTAGTGAACCCAAACGCCCTAAGTCTGGGGGCATCGTAGTTCATACCGTCTACATGGCGTCTGGTAAAGAGGACAGCCGTGCATCTACAGGTCATCGACCGCTTACACGGTCAGTGACCAAAGCTCAGGAGCAACAGCAAAAGCTTCAGGAGATGATGAACATGATGGCCGCACTCACTGGGCTAAAGGAAAGCCCTGAAGCGTCCTCGGATGAACGCCAGGAGCAAGAAACTGACGCCGAATTCCTTCGTCGGATATTGGAGAAGAAGGATAGAGAGGCTGCTGAACAAGCAGCCAACATAAAGCGTATAGCCCTCCTATTCCAAGACATGGTAGGGATGATGATACAACAAGATCCTCCGGCCGAAGATCCCCCGATCGTCCTTGAAGACGATAGAGGAGAAACGTCAAATCCTCCACCAGCCCTGTCAACAGCCAAGGAGGAGACAATCTCCAAAGCTGACTTGGACGAGTATATAGCCCAACAAATACGGGTTCATCATGCGACTGAAGCAGCCGGTCAGGTCGTAAAAATGAGACGACCATATCCGAGATGGTACGATCAGATAAAGTACCCGCTGGGCTACATAATTCCCAAATTCCATGTCTATAAGGGGACGGGCAATCCCCACCAGCATGTTGCTCAGTTCAGGGCACTCTGCGACAACACCGGCGGTGATGATAAGTTGTTGCTTCGCCAGTTCGTTGGCAGCTTGTCAGATACAGCGTTCGAGTGGTACTCTGAGCTCCCAAACGACTCTATCAAGACCTTCGCGGAGATGGAGCTACTGTTTACCCAGCGTTTTGCAAGCGCCAGTGAACGCACCCCGATGACGGCATTGATTAATTTCAGGGTGAAGCCGGGCGAGACATGGGTCCAATATGTTATACGGTGGCGGAACTTATGGTCAAAGTGCGAGCAACGCATTGAAGAAGCTCTTGCAGTGGGTATGTTTGTGGGAACTCTTGATCCGCAAGCAACCATCTCACAATTTATGGTGTTCTTCAAGCCGACTACCTTCCAGGCCCTGATCGACAAGTTAGCGCAAATGGATCAGATGGGTCATTGACCTCCTCTTCCAAAGCCGGACTCCCGAAATGAAAAGGGGAAGGAGAAAGCGATCGTTGTCGCTGATGCTCAACAACAGCCGAGCAACTCAAAGCCGGTCGTTCATCAAAATAATATGCGTCCGCACGTACCCCTTAAGGAGAGGCTAGAACGTCCTTACTCGTTTCTCCGAGATAAAACGAGAAGATTATTCGAGCTGGCATTACGCAACCGACTCATAAATCTGCCGGATCCTAAACGTCCGTCGCAACCAAATGATGTCAATGAGCCCAACTACTGTCCCTATCACCGAGTACTGGGTCATCCGATCGAAGATTGCTACGTCTTCAAAAATTGGCTTGAAGACCGGTACCAACAGGGCAAGTTCGCGTTATCCGACAGATGGAAGGTGAATCCGCCGCAACCTCACGCCTCTAAAAGGATGAATATGCCGGGGGCAACGTGCTCTCTCGTCGAAGAAGTCCCATGGGAGGTTGTGCTGTCAGCCAAGACAAAGAGGATGCTGAACGATCTTCAAACATGCCCAGCGATCAAGTGGAAGAACCCGTTGGAACCGCAGATCATTGAAAGGATGTTGAAGCCGCGTCCAACTCAAAAGATCGATGGTGGTGGCCCAAGCACTCATAACCAGCCGTCAAAATCTTCAAAGAAGAAAAAAAAGAAATCAAAGAAGCCCGTGAAGCCTGGCGACAAGCGCACAGACTTACAAAAACAAATTGACGCGCTGGAGGAATACAACCAGAAAGCACGGACTCCCATTACACTCCAAGAGTTCCTCAACCACGTCTTTCAAGAGAAAGATGAGGGAGAAAGTTCGTCATATGAATTTGAAGAATACGTAGAGAGCTGTCATGTGATTTCTCATTCGTTCACGGACGATGAAGAGACTCCTGGCACTGAAAAGCCGGGGGCAGATCCTGAACCAAAAATTCTGGGGCCATCGGATGAAGTAATTGACTCATTCCTCAACGAAGCTCTGTTGAAAAGTAAAGCTGATCGGGAATACGAGACGGCTATATTTGAAAGGGCCAACCGCCAGCGACTTGACGAAAGAGTTGAGACACTCCCGCTGGAGCAAAATACATCCACTATGGATAAAAGCAAATTCAAGACGAGGAAAAGGTTTGCTAAGGCCATATCAATGGGCATGAAGCTACCATCCTCTGAAGGAAGCATTACTGGTGAAGTGGAAATGCACCCCTCCTATTGCTTATATCATCGGAAGATTTCGCACCCCACCGAAGAGTGCAAAGCTTTTGATAGATGGTGGTAAGGATATGTTGCTCATCGACAACATTTTAAGCGGGAGAAGCGCAAAACTCGTCGGGAGCGGAAAAATATGACCGAAGGGCTTAACAGAACTACCGGTGATTGTCACATGGTTAATGCTGGGGGATCACAAGTGCTTACATTCGAGAGCGATTCTAATGAGGAGCTGGAGCTTGGCCCTCTCTTTAAAGAGTCCACCTCGAGAAAAGAAGAAGAACCGAGGGCCTGTGAAAATATCCGGTTGCGTAATCGCACGCTACCTGAAAGGAGTCTCGGACCCTCAAATAGAAAAGATAAAGGGAAAGAAAAGGTCTTTAAGGATATCTCCCTAGATGACCAAGTCATGGAAGAGCTAGCCGCCAAGGATCCACCAAAGAGAAATAAGGTGGATTACCACGTCTTAGCGCATCTGAGGAAGCTACCCTCGCAGCTCAGCATTCTTGACGCCCTTTTACTATCAAAAGAGGCGAGAGATTCGTTAATCAAGATGCTACAGGAGTCGGAACAATTCCAAGCTTTCCTGGCTGAAGAAAAGATGAAAGATGAATTGGAGGAAGTGCACACGGCCGATATCACTTTTGGCGATGAAAACCTTCTCCTTGGGACGTACGAACACAATCGCCCCCTTTATGTCTCGGGATACTGCCACGATATAAAGATAGGCAAAATCCTGGTCGACAATGGATCCTCCATTAATCTTTTCAATGTGCGGGTATTAAAAGAAATCTGCATGAGCGTCCAGCACCTTGCTCGGGACAAGATCACCATCTCCGGGTTCGACTCCCAGTCATCAAGAACTCTTGGGTCTGTGATACCGACGCTACGCTTCGGGCTACTCGTCACGGACATTAAGTTCCACGTCATAGACGCCAAGACATCTACAATGCTTTGCTCGGCCGACCATGGTTACACGAGTACAACATCATCCCTTCTACGCAACACCAGTGTATGAAGTATTTTAAGGATGGTCTCGAGTATACCGTGACGGGAGAACTGAACCCGTTCTCTGTGACGAGGTCCGCAAATATGAAGATGCCAAATACTTTTTACCGGATTTCGAAGACACGGAGAGGTGTCACAACCCGGAGAATAAAACTAACGCCACCATCCCTATCTTCGGCAGTGATACCGAGGAGGAAGAGGAGATGATTTATTTGGGTCCACCCCAACACAACAAGCCAGGACCATCCGCTCCTACGTTGATCTTCGGTAGCGACTCGGAAGATGAGGTCCATGCTGTATTCTCTGCTCGACCTTCAATACAAACGTTCGCTGACGAAGAGCAAAGTCTGCAAGTCGCCATGGTGCCGTTTAAACGCCATAAAGAACTAGATGCACTCGATACCTACAGTGTCGAAGAACTGCGAACATTCTATGTCCCTCCCAGACGAGAAGATGAAAAGGCAATTCTATTCTACCGCTCTGAAGAAACCAAAGTAGAGAAAGAAATCTGGCACGGCGCGAATCCTACGCTTGACAGGCTTCAGCCCATCCGTCTCCCCAGATATTATACGGAAGGCTTGAAGAGGCTGCTAAAGCGCCAGGGGATATCCTTTAAACAGACCGCTCGAAAAGCCAAATTCTATGACAGGGTCTGGAACGTTCCCGGGACTCGGCACAAGTTGCTTAATGGGAGAATGGAAACAATCGGGCTTGGATACATTCGGTCCAAGAAACGAGGGCTACTCCACGGTTGCTACGTTGTGCATGATTTCAATGAAGAAGCGGATGCTCAATGGGAAGATGTTAATCCCGAACCAGTAAAAGTCCCAGATGCAAAAGTGCCCAGTCCGTCGTTCGAAAAACAAATAGACAAGCTTATAAGGGAAGCTGGTCAAAAAGTCCGGGACGACCATAACCGCGAAATGGCCATCTATGAGAAATACAAAACGCAACGCCTCCTCCAACAGGCCGTGAAAGATGAAGATGCTGCTCCCTGTCAACCTGTTGTAGAAAAGGCACGACGCAGGGGCAGAAATAAGTCGAAAGGCGAAAAAGGCGCTCAACAGCAACAAAGCGAGACTAAGATATCACGCAAGCGGGAATCGCACGGTTCCGATCTATCCCTCATAAGAAAAATGCGTCGGGCGTACTCTTTTCCTCGGGACAAGACGAAGAAAATACTTGACCTCGCTCTAAAACATCAAATGCTTACACTGCCGGAGTCTAAACACCCCGAACAAGCAAGCGAAGTCTCTCACCCGGACTATTGCCTTATCATCGAGTGATAGGGCACCCTCTCGAGGACTGCTTCACCTTCAAGAATTGGGTCGAAAATCAGTATCAGCTCGGTAAGTTCGCTCTGTCTGACAACTGGAAGGTAACGCCGCCACAGAAACACGAACCCAAGGCCACAAAAGAAGAACCAGTTCCACATTGGGCTTAGAAGCGAATTCGTACTTGTCACATGATAACAATATCAAAAGAAGAGCCCGAGAACATGGATGACCTTCCCTGGTGCTTCGAAAACAACAACGATGAGGTGATCTCAGAATTTCCACCAGCGCCAAAAGAGCTGGAAGATGGAATCCATACCACTGTGGATAACCTCAAGAAAATTGAGTTGGGGACGGCAAATGACCCGCGACCGACATTCGTCAGCGAGCTGCTATCCGAAGAAAGGGTGGCTGAGTTAAAAGACTTGCTTGTACAGCATAAAGATTGCTTCGTGTGGAACTATTCCGAAATGCCGGGACTGGATCCAGAAATTGCTGTGCATAAATTGGCGATATCTCCGAACGTCGAGCCGGTCAAACAAGCGCCAAGAAGAATGTGTCTCAAGCTTGAGATGAGTATCAACGCCGAGGTCAAGAAGCTGATCGACTCTGGCTTCATCCAGGAGATCCAATATCCCGAGTAGATCGCCAACATCGTCCCCATGATGAAGAAAAATGGGACAGTGCGCATATGCGTGGATTTTCGGGATCTCAATAAAGCCTGCCCGAAGGACGATTTCCCAGTGCCAGTCACCGAACTGATGATAGACAACACGTCCACTCGCGAGGTTTTCTCCTTCATGGACGGCTCATCAGGGTATAATCAGATAAAGATGCATCCCGAAGACCAGAAGCACACCGCCTTCAGGACTCCTTTAGGTATATTCTGCTATAAGGTGATGCCATTCTGTCTAAAGAACGCCGGTGCCACCTACCAGAGGGCCATAACGAAGATCTTCGATGACCTTATACATGAAATTGTCGAATGTTATATCGACGACCTCTTGGTTAAAAGCAAAGCCAAATCTTGATAGAGCATCGCCGAAATAAAACAATAAAAATAAATGAAAATTTTGCCCTACAGTTGAGATCACATCGATCCCTGTATACAATCCAAGGGCACAAATAAAGAGGGAACCATACCTTTCCAACAGGCTCCGCCAAAAAGCTAAGACAAATCTTGACGGTTCACCAACAGCCTAGAGACAACCGCGACATTCGTCTCAATACAGCAGATGCAGTGCCAGCAAACGAAGCGAAGATCAAATTCCTAGCTTCACGGTCTTGACGGTAACTTATATAAAACCTGAAAGACCACCACAGATCAGTTCAACTCAGGGAAACTAGCGTCCTTGATGAGGGCCTCCTGATTCGCGTTGGCTCGCAGAGAAACCAGTGTCTCCGCGGGAAATTCCCGGTTCGTTTCAACCCCAAAGAAACCAGTGTCTTCGGCGAAACCCTTCGACCCAGGGAAACAAGTGTCCTTGATGAAGAAAATCCTGATTCGCGTCGACTCGCTGAGAAACCAGCATCTCCGCGAGAAATTCTCGATTCGTTTCAATCCCAGGGAAACAAGTGTCCTTGGCAAACTCCTCAACTCAGGGAAACTAGCATCCTTGATGAGAGCCTCCTGATTTGCGTCGGCTCGCAGAGAAACCAGTGTCTCCGCAGGAAATTCCTGATTCGTTTCAACTCCGAAGAAACCAGTGTCTTCGGAAAAATCCTTCGACTCAGAGAAACAAGTGTCCTTGACGAAGAAAATCCTGATTCGCGTCGACTCGCAGAGAAACCAGCGTCTCCGTGAGAAATTCTCGATTCATTTCAACACCAGGGAAATAAGTGTCCTTAGCAAACTCCTCAACTCAGGGAAACTAGCATCCTTGATGAGAGCCTCCTGATTCGCGTCGGCTCACAGAGAAACCAGTGTCTCCGTGGGAAATTCCCGGTTTATTTCAACTCCGAAGAAACCAGTGTCTTCGGCAAAATCCTTCGACTCAGGGAAACAAGTGTCCTTGACGAAAAAAATCCTGATTCGCGTCGACTCGCAGAGAAACCAGTGTCTCCGTAAGAAATTCTCGATTCGTTTCAACACCAGAGAAACAAGTGTCCTTGGCAAACACCTTAACTCAGGAAAACTAGCGTCCTTGATGAGAGCATCCTGATTCACGTTGGCTCACAGAGAAACCAGTGTCTCCGTGAGAAATTCCCGATTCATCTCGACCCCGAAGAAACCAGTGTCTTCGGCGAAATCCATCGACTCAGGGAACAAGTGTCCTTGATGAAGAAAATCCTGATTCGCGTCGACTCGCAGAGAAACCAGTGTCTCCGTGAGAAATTCTCGATTCGTTTCAACACCAGGGAAACAAATGTCCTTGGCAAACACCTCAACTCAGGGAAACTGGTGTTCTTGATAAGAGCCTCTTGATTCGCGTCGGCTCGCAGAGAAACCAGTGTCTCCACGGGAAATTCCCGGTTTGTTTCAACCCCGAAGAAACCAGTATCTTCGGCGAAACCCTTCGACCCAGGGAAACAAGTGTCCTTGACGAAGAAAATCCTGATTCGCGTCGACTCGCAGAGAAACCAGCGTCTCCGCGAGAAATTCTCGATTCGTTTCAACACCAGAGAAACAAGTGTCCTTGGCAAACTCCTCAACTCAGGGAAACTAGCGTCCTTGATGAGAGCCTCATGACTCGCGTCGGCTCGCAGAGAAATCAGTGTCTCTGCGGGAAATTCCCGATTCGTCTCAACTTGCAAGATAAAACCTTAGGCAGCGAGGATTAAAAAACTTGCTTCCTAAGCACTGGGAACGTGCAAGTCGGCCCAAAACGGTCTCTTGCATACTATCCACGGGTCTCACTCTCCAAAGTCGAATCTTGACAAGGAGGGAAACAACCGCTTAAAAGTCCTCTTGACTCGTAAGAGGGAAAATTCTCTTATAAGATCCTTACGACTTATAAGAGAAAACGCACTTAGGAATCCTCACGATTCCTAAGGAGAAAATCCACCTACGAGATCCTCTCGATCCGTAGGGAGAAAAGTCTCTATGAGACCCTCACGGCTCATAGAGTTGAAAAGTCTTAGGCAGCAGATCTGAACCTGCAGCCTAAGCCATCGCTATCCCTTAAAGAAACTAAGATACTTACTCTATTATCTGTCAACCCTGTTTATTAAGACAGCATGCTGATAATAAGAGAAAGGGAGAAAGCAAAAGAGCATACAAGACATTGCAAAGAAAAAATGTGTATCTTTATTTATTAACTTCAATCAAGTACAAGGTGAAGCGTACAAAAGAATAAAGAATGGATACATCTTATTCGAAAAAGAATTTTTTTTTACAAGTATATGGATATAAGGGGAACTACTGGAAAGGAAACGTCTTGTATAGCTCTAGCAATTGTTCGCACACCTCCTTCCACGCTTTCTCCTAATCGGCCACCACCGCCAGTTCTGCCTCCACTTGAGCCCGCTGCTGCAAGAAAGATGCAAGCTGCTCCCCAACGGCCTGATGAGCAACTTCGCGGCCTGGGGTGTCACGCTCGGCGACATCAAGCTTTCGCTTCAAGTTTAGCTCATGAGAGATGCGTTCCAGGAGGCCCTCAAAGATAGCCTTCACTTGGGCAGCATTCGCCTCAACCTCAGCACGCAGACGAGCCATCTCGCTCGAGGTCTCTTGGTATTCCCTCAGCCTTAAAGCCGCTTCTTGTTCCAAGTGGTGAACGTAAGAAGCGCTTTGCTCAATCCACGCTGCTCTTTGATTGCTTGCGGCTAAGGTCTCGGGAGCAGGGCGCATAAACTCCAGTTGATGCAGGCGGGCCTCGATCTCCCTGCAGTGGTTAACCCAAGATGCGACGATGTCCTCGTTATGGAAGTTCACGAGTATCACCAGCATTGGGTTAACAGCCGTAGCAAAATCTGCGGTAGACGTAGGAGTCTCGATGTCGAGCTCCTCAATATAGTCGCTCACCATGCGCAGACTATTCGCGGCGCCTTTCGAGGATGGACGTCTCAAGAAAGGGGCTACCGGCATCGTAACGCGAGATTCAAAAGGCGCCGAGATTGGAACGACAGCTGAAACGACAAAATGTGATTAGATGACTGTTCAAGAAATATGAAAAAGTCATTGATGAGATAGTCTACTATACCAGCTGCAGCAGGTGGCAAGGCCGGAAGGGCCGGTGGCGCGACCGATCTTTCGTCTCCTCCGTCGATTTGTAGCACTGCAATCAAGACAAGGGAAAATTAAAAATAATTCCATTACTAAAAAAAAAGAAAGATATCAGTTGGAAACTATACTCACCAACGCCACTGGGGGAAGAAGCGAGTTCAGATGGGAAGGAGAAGTGTGGGAGCAACACTTGATAAAGATGATCAAAAAGCACTCCTGAAAAGACACAACAGTACGACTTTAGTACATAAATTATGCGGCTGAAAGACGAAACTAATAGGTTGCAAATCCATACTTTCCAACATCCTCGCGCCTTAGCCGCTTTCTCTCTTCCCGTGCCGTCAAGACGGAGCTCTCCAAGGCTTTCCTCATTGAGACGTCCTCGTCTGTGAACAGGGATGCCTCTAAATCCTTCAAGGCATCCCTCATCGATTTGTCAAGTTGGGGCTCTCGCGGCAGCCCCGAAGAAGCTGGGACTTCAGTAGAGGGTCCGGGGAGAGTCCCCGCATCAGCTGGCGCAGCCCCTGTAAAGAAACAAAGAAAAAAGGTTAGGTTGGCCATCAGAAAAGAGGATAAAAAAAACTCAATAAGCCGAGACGTACCAACGCCCATTAAGACGCGCTTCTTCTCCTCCTCCTGGAAGGTTTTTAAAGAGGCAGCAATGGCTTCTTCGGTAGTGACACATGTTGAAAAATGGGGGAAAGTATTAGTCAAAAATAATGATAAAAAATTCGATAAAATGACGAAGAAAGCAGCTAATGATTACCTGACTTGGCGAGCTTATTCAACATCGCTTCGAGCCTCGCTGATCGCTCAGAAGCTGCAATAGCGGCCACCAAATCAGTGTCTGCGGGGTCTACCAAGAAGCCCTTATTGCTACCATACTCGCTTATTCCTTCGGTAAGAAGGGCCTCAGGCTCTAAACCGAGGATCGCGTCGAGGGAAAGGAGCGACTTCTTCTTCTTTTGCCCGCCAGCTCTGGATGCACCCGGGATTGATTTGCGCTTGGCAGGCACCTTGGGGCGGCGGGTCCCGATATCCGCGCCTGCGCCGGACTCCGGCGATACCACATTTACCACCTCCACTGGAGCACGGGGGGCTGGTGGCACATCCACAGTATCGCGAAGCGGCAATCCGCGCGGAGGGCTCAACACGCGCGGAGGTCCAACTCCAGCACCTTTCAATGGAGGAATGACCGGGGTCCTCGGCTTCAGGGGAGCCTTGCGATCGTCGCAGGGAGGTGCACCCTTGCGATCAACCAGCATGCGCTTTTCCATTTGGATAACTGGACCCATTGCGTGCGTGTACCAGGCCACGTACGCGTTGAGGACTTTGGGGGCACAGCTCGGCTCGCCGATAAAGAAATAGGAACCCGTGTTAAACCGCATAAAATGGTGCATTTGTCACGACCCGCAAAGTACGGAACGCGACCGGCACTTAAGTTACGAAACGTCTCAAGGCGTCCGTATACTAAGTAAGCCGAAGCCCAGAATACAAAACCAAATAAGATTTTTAGAGTGAAGGAAAAACCAATTAATTTAAGCTTTTACCTCATTACCTAATCAATTTGCCCTTATTCCAAAATTCCAGCAGAATATAAAAGAAATCAGTGCATGAGGAATAACATGTCGACTCAAGTGAGCTCGACCCAGATACATCATAAATAAATCCTCAAATCTCACAATCTCACATCTAGGTCAATATACAGTCATTCGAATAAAACAGGTACAACTGAACTGATAGTAGCAGTAAAGGTAACAGTAGTAGTAGTAGCAACAGTAGAACTGTAGAAACGGTAGAAACTGTAGATACCGTAGATGGAGTACTCTAGATACAATGAGCATATATAAGGTGGTACAAACTGGTAATAACCCACCTAAGAGCAAAAGCCTCTAGTCCAGACAAGAAGTACAAATGAAGCAAAGGTATCCGCCGCTACAGTGCTGACGGAATGGACCTGCAGAGAAGCTGTGGCACAACGGGGGTGAGTTGCCAGCTCGTGAGTAATAGATAACATTTACTAAGGCTATCGTATGCATGCACACAAGTGTTCCGACATCCCTAAAACAGGTATAGCTACATGTACTAGCAGGTGTGTATGCATCAACAGTATACTAGCAAGTATATATGTCACATGGAGGTGATAACAGGTATGTATGCCACATGAAAATACAATCAAGTGTGTATGCTATATGAGTCACCTCAGGATCTCAACATGTAAGTGTAAGAAATATTCCTTGCTTGTTTTGAAAACTTCTTTTTAAACATCAGCATGATATCCAAGAAATCAATAAAATCCGTGTCCAGCAACGACACCTCAAAACTGACCAAATCTCATATATCCATGTCCAGTATCTCTGGCCTCAGCCATCCGGCTGATCCATATCAAAATCCATATCTCAATCCTGCAGCCACAGTCGGTATCCTCTGGATATCCGCCGTGCCAAAAGAAATCACCGGTAGGTAATCCGTCCCCTGCCAGGCTCAACGCCATCATCTGCGATCTTCTTGCCCCGGGGTACCGTACCGGGCCCACCATGTACCCGAGACGGTTCATCCACCTCCTCGAAACGGGTCTCAAAAACCACAGCAAACTCATGGTGGACGACACTTTACATCACTAGAAAAACCGCAGCTTTTATATTTTTAACAATTATCAGTTGAAATCTTGCGGCTTTCCCCCGAAATCCAGAAATATCATAAATCTCACAAAATTATCATAAATGCATATGCCGATGATTATGAATGCTTATGGTATCAATTTAAATACTTGTTTCAATGTCACATTTCTAGGCAGTTAACATGTTCTAGATTTAAAGTTATTTAATGTCGTGACATGGCAATTACCAGGGTGTGTGTGTCCACATGAATAGTGCTCGTGCAACATATAAAACCTGGTAATGGTGCATGTGTCCTATAATGAATCTGCGTATATGGAACATCATGTAGATACTGACTACAGCAATTATCATGCAAGTTTTATCATTATTACTCCAATGTTACCAGTAATACCAAGTCTACTAAAATCTATCGGGCGACTCGCGCTATCCAAACGATTGTCCCCCGTAGATGTTAAATCTACTCACCCGTGGTCCTGTGCTAAGTGTGTCCGACCACCTGCTTTCCCTTCTCAGCCGCGCTTGAAGTTCCTGCCGGCGAACCTAGAATTCACAAGAGTCGCCATATAAGGAAAAGTCATGCAAAACGCAATATATCGACAAAAGGGATACGTGTGCGTGAAACCAAACGCGTGAGCACACGACGCGACGCGACGCCCACAAACCACCAGAACCACGCTGTGTCGCGTGGCGCGCCACAGAACCACGCGTATCACGCGCGTGTCGCACAAGACTTAAAACATCGGAAACCCGTTATTAGTTCCAGATTTTGCCTCAGGGCCAAACTTGAAAAGTTACAAATACCAACAGACTAACCTACCCAGCATGACCCTACTCCCAAAATTTCAACACCCTACCCCTTACTATGGCCGCAATTTGCGGCCAGAATGAGAAAACCGGCGGCCTCCATTGTGAGGTGGGTCCCCGTGCTCTGCTTGTGTGTTCTTACTCATCTCACCATGCTACAGTCTTCTCAAAATTTTTCTGAAGTGATCGGGTCAACAGCAGATTTCAGAAAGGCTAAAAAGTCGCTAAAACTGCCAAATACGCCAAGTCGGGTAAATCGGGTTTCTACATGAAATCTGGGGAATTTCTCTGATTGACTGGCCTCACTAGGACCTAAGAGGGTTATTCTAACTAACGTAACTCTCATTTTGTCAAAAATTCCCTTAAATCACCCAAAATCACTATTGAGCATGATATGGACACCAATTAAGCTAGATTATCGAAATTTTAGCAAATTAGGGCTAATCCTCTAATTTTAATGATACTACTAGGCTTTAACAGGTTAGTTAACACCAAAGAGAGTTCATAAAGCTACAAACACTCTAAAATGGCTAAATCTAGCATTACTACCCATTCTAGCAATAAAATTCTATTTATCGCAACAACTAGCTAATCAAGCACCTAATCTACATAATATGGGAAAAGTTTAGGAGTTATACCCTCTAAGAACCTTGCAACAAAGGAGAAGGGGAAGAAGAAGAGGGTAGGTGCATCAAAACGTGGCTGGAACGATCTGGACTTTACCTGAGCTGATGCTGATGCTGATGCTGATGTTTGTTTGTTGCTGTTGCTTTTGTTGTTGTTGTTGTTGGTATGGTGTGGTATGGTGTTGATATGGTGTGGTATGGTGTTGATATGGTATGGTGTGGTGTGTGGTATGGGTTTGATGCTGGTGCAGCAACTGCTGATGCTGATGCAAAATGGGTTGCTGTTGCTGTTGCTTGCTGATGCTGCTAGCTGATGCTGTTTGGATTGTTGATGGTGTTATTGCTGTTTTTGTTGCTGTCACTGGTGTGGTGTGAGGTGGTGTGAGTGTGGTATGGGGTGGTGTGTGTGTGGTATGAGTTTTGAGGCTGAAGTAGCAGCTGTTGCTGCTGTTGTCTGCAGATACTTGAAAGGCTGAAGAGCTGAAGCTAATGTTTGCTGGTGTTGTTTTTACTTGGTGAAGTATGGGCTGAAGTAGCAGCTGGTGTGCTGTTTGTAGCAGCCTAAGTAGACTTTCTGGTGTTAGGGTAGCTGATGTAGCTGCATAGGGTTTGGGGGTGGCTAAAAAAGCTGATGTTTAATGGGCTGATTTTGTGCTGCTGAAGTTTGAAAATTTGGGTGGCTGATTTGATGCAATTTGGCTGATGCGATGTGGGTGCTGCTGTTGCAGCAGCTACGGCTGAGCTATAGGGTATAGGAGTTGTCAAAGTTGACTGTTGGTGGCTGAAAGAAATGATATGTGGCTGATCTGTCTTTGGGCTGATGTGCTGAGGTTGAAATGTGCCGATATGTGGGATTGAAATGTGATGTTTTGATGGCTATATGCTGGTGTGTGGTCGAGATAACATTCCACAAAAATAACCACAAAACCAGATAGTTTATAAGAAACCCGTTTTTGGTAAACTTTTTGCCAAAAACCCCACATTAACACTTAATCACTACTAACCCTGAGCTCAGGTGTTACAGTCTTCCCCCCTTAAGAAAATTCGTCCCCGAATTTTAAAATATGCAACTACGCGAACCTTCAAAAAGATGAGGGAATTTCTTCCGCATCTCTCCCTCGGCCTCCCAAGTGATCTCCTCACTGCTCGGGCTGCGCCAAAGAACTTTCACAGACGGCAGGACCTTTGATCGAAGTTTCTTCACTTGCCGATCTAAAATTTCAACTGGCTGCACGGTGAACGAAAGGTCTGGCTCGAGCTGAACTGTCTGATGCTGAATCGCGTGAGAAGGGTCATGAAGATAACGGCGTAGCATTGATACGTGGAAAACGGGATGAACATCTGAAAAACTAGGTGGGAGAGCTAAACGATACGCAACAGCGCCGACACGCTCGAGAATCTCGAAGGGACCTACGAATCTAGGGCTAAGCTTTCCCTTTCGCCCAAAACGCATCACGCCCTTCATCGGAGAGATTCTCAGAAAAACATGGTCGCCAACTGCGAACTCTAATTTGCGACGGCGCCTGTCTGCATACGATTTCTGCCTGCACTGGGCTGCCCTCATTCGGTCTCGGATCAGCTGTACTTTTTCGATCGTCTCCTGCACGATCTGTGGTCCGAAGATACTGCTCTCGCTCAACTCGGTCCAACAAACGGGCGATCTACATCTTCTTCCATACAACGCCTCGAAAGGTGCCATCTGAATAGTATCCTGGAAACTGTTGTTATAGGAGAACTCCACTAGAGGTAAATGACGATCCCAGCTACCTCCGAAGTCTAAAACACACGCTCGAAGCATGTCCTCGAGAGTCTGAATGGTCCGCTCTGATTGTCCGTCGGTCTGCGGATGAAATGCTGTGCTAAAACTCAAACGAGTGCCCAATGCCTTCTGAAGTTTCTGCCAAAGTCGGCTGGTGAACTGAGTGCCTCGATCTGACACGATACAAGTCGGTACGCCATGCAATCGTACGATCTCGTCGATGTAAAGCTGGGCATACTGAGCGAAGCTAAAAGTGGTCTTCACTGGCAGGAAGTGAGCCGCTTTCGTCAATCGATCTATGATCACCCAAATGGAGTCGTACCCTCGACTGGTCCTGGGTAGACCCACAACGAAATCCATCGAAATCTGCTCCCATTTCCACTCTGGAATGGGTAACGGCTGTAGTTCTCCTGCGGGCCTCTGGTGCTCGGCCTTGACTTGCTGACAAGTCAGGCATCTTGATACGAACTCCGCGATGTCCCTCTTCATTCCATCCCACCAGTAGGTCTCTCTCAAATCATGGTACATCTTGGTGGAACCGGGGTGGACACTATACGCCGATCGGTGTGCTTCCTCCAGAATATCGCGCCGCAATCCCTCTGCATCTGGTACGCACAGTCTAGATCCAAATCGTAAAATTCCCTGTTCATCAACCACGAACTCGGAAAATTTGCCATGTCCCATCTGTGCTATGATCTCTGAACAACGGTCATCGCTGCGCTGTGCTTCATATATACGGTTAAGCAATTGTGGGCGCGCACGCACATGCGCGAGCTGTCCCCCTGTTGGAGGGAACTTGAACTCAACTCGGCTGTCGCATAAAATCTGCCAATCTGCTGATGACTGCCTCTGCACTGCGCACATATAAGATAGATTACCCCCGGGCCTCCTGCTCAGAGCATCTGCCACTACATTTGCCTTGCCCGGGTGGTACAAGATTTCGCAGTCATAGTCCTTCACCAACTCCATCCAACGACGCTGTCTGGGGTTCAGATCTCGCTGCTGAAATATGTATTTTAAGCTTTTGTGGTCTGTGAATATTTGGCACGACTCGCCGTATAGGTAATGTCGCCAAATCTTCAGTGCAAAGACCACTGCAGCCATCTCCAGATCATGAGTAGGGTAGTTCTGTTCATGCTTCTTCAATTGCCGAGAAGCATACGCGATCACCCTGTCATGCTGCATCAATACACATCCTAGCCCCACCCGTGAAGCATCACAGTAGACCACAAATCCGCCTGATCCCGATGGCAAAGATAATACTGGCGCCGTAGTCAAACATGTCCGCAGCTGCTGAAAACTGCGCTCGCATTCCTCCGTCCAAACGAAAGGAACTCCCTTCCGGGTCAAACCTGTCAAAGGTGCAGCAATACGGGAGAAATCCTGTACAAATCTCCTGTAGTAGCCTGCAAGGCCTAGAAAACTACGGATCTCAGTAACCGATGTCGGTCTGGGCCATTGCTGGACGGCCTCGATTTTCTTCGGGTCCACACATATGCCGTCTCTCGTAATCACGTGACCCAAGAATCCGACACTGTCCAGCCAGAAGGCACACTTGGAAAATTTTGCGAAAAGCTGGTGCTCCCTCAAGGTTTGTAACGTAATCCGCAGATGCCGCTCGTGCTCCTCTCGGCTCCGGGAATACACCAAAATATCGTCGATGAACACGATGATGAACAAGTCAAGATACGGCCTGAATGTACGGTTCATCAAATCCATGAATGCAGCTGGGGCGTTGGTGAGTCCGAACGACATCACCAGAAATTCATAGTGGCCATAGCGTGTACGGAAGGCTGTCTTCGGTACATCCTCCTGTCGGACTCGCAGCTGGTGATATCCTGATCGTAAGTCGATCCTTGAAAAATAACCCGCACCCTGGAGCTGGTCGAACAAATCATCAATGCGTGGTAACGGATATCTGTTCCGTACGGTAACCTTGTTCAGCTGGCGGTAGTCGATATATAAGCGCAAACTTCCGTCCTTCTTCTTGACAAACAGGACCGGAGCACCCCATGGTGAAACGCTAGGTCGAATAAGTCCCTTATCTAATAATTCTTGCAGCTGAACCTTCAATTCACTAAGTTCCGCCGGGGCCATTCGATAAGGCGGTATAGAAATAGGTCCCGAGCCAGGAATTAAATCAATACAGAACTCGACATCGCGCTCAGGCGGCAGTCCAGGAAGCTCATCAGGGAAAACATCAGGGAACTCACAAACAACAGGGACCTGGTCCAACGGAACATCTGTAGCTCTAGTATCACTGACATAAGCCAAGAATCCCTGACATCCCTTCCTCAATAGCTGGTTAGCGCGAAGAGAAGAAATCAACATGTGAGGGGCGGCACCACGGTCCCCCTTCACAACAAAAACTGACTCGCCGGGAAAACAAAATCTAACTGTCTTCTCACGGCAGTCCACAGACGCATAGCACGTGGCTAACCAATCCATGCCCAAAAGAATATCGAAGTCCAACATCTCCAGAAGGATCAAGTCGACAGGCAGCTCTCGCTCGCCAATACGAACGGTACAGGATCGGAACACGTGGTTAGCAACAAAGGACTCTCCCATAGGAGTGGTCACAACAAGCGGCTGATCAAGCAAACCGGACTTTCTACCCAAACTCGGTACAAAGTGTGTAGAAACATAAGAGTGCGTGGATCCGGGATCAAATAACACGTGTGCATCAACAGAACAAACTGATAGAGTACCTGTAACGACGGCATTGGATGCCTGCGCATCCTGGGGTGTTAATGCAAAAACTCGGGCCTGACCTCCTCCGATAGCGGGCTGACCTCGGCCTCGGCCTCTGCCTCCTCGTCCTCTCTGGATCGGTGCGCCGCGTCCACGGCCTCTGGGTATACCTAACTGGCGTGGAGCATTGCCTGTGGCAGGAAGTAGGGCTCTTTGAGGAGGGGGCGGTGATGGAGGTAAAGTCACATGTGGAACGGTCGTCGCTCCCTGTCGCCTCGCTGGATAGTCTTTAACACGATGGTGCAGACTCCCGCACCCAAAGCATCCTGGCGACGACTGCTGTCCCTGTGTATACGATCCATATAGATGACCTCGTCCAAATCCTCTGCCGGTCCTATCTCGCGGAAGGAATCCGGCATGCTGCCTTTGATCTGGCATGCCAGTACGAATCCTCTTCGGCCCAGTAACAGCCGAAGTTGCTGAAATACGTGCCTCCATCCGCAATGCTGTATTCATAGCTGCCGAATAGGTATCGAAATGCTGGGCGCCAATGGCAAGATATAACTGGGCATCCAGTCCCTGTATAAACCTCTTCACCCTCTTCGCTTCGGTATCCACCAGATACGGAGCATATCGGGACAACTGTGTAAACTGCACATCATACTCAGATACTGTCATCCCCGATGTCTTGACCAAGGCCTCGAAATTACGAGCTCTGGCGTTGCGAACGCTCTCCGGGAGGAATCGGGCAAGAAAAACTGCTGTGAACTCGGTCCAGGTCATGGGCGATAGACCTGCAGCTCGACCTCTCAGAACGGACTCCCACCAAATCTGTGCGAGGCCCTCTAATCGGAAACTCGCCAGCTCTACCCATCGGTCATCAGAACACCTCAGCGAGCGGCAGATTCTGGCCAAACTGTCAAGGAACGTCTGCGGGTCCTCTGCTACCTCGGTACCCGTGAAGACTGGAGGTCTCAGCCTCATGAAATCCTGTAGCGAAACCGGGATGGTCACGGTGGTAGTAGTAGGAGCAGGTATCACAGTAGTCTGGGATGCAGTGGGTACGTCCTCCGGCCTCGGTGCATGACTGGCCGCAACGAAGGATCCTACCATCTGACGTAGCTCCTGCATACTCCCTATCATCTGTCGCAGCTCCTCCATACCAGTCTCCAGCCTACCCACACGGCCTGGGGAAGGTAGATCACTTTGTCCCTGCGGTGTAGGCATACTACCCTGCTCAGTCCTAGTCTCGGATGAGCCAGCTCGAATCTCGTCTCGGGTGGCAGCCCTCTGTGCTCTGGTAGTCTTTGGCGGCATAGTAGCTGGTACAGGAACATGACAATAAGATCGATGCAATAGAATTGTAGGATACACGGAATTGAAGAAAGAATTTCAAGCAAGTATATCCTAAAGTCACCTAGACGGAGTACCGCATCGCAAGTATGCCGCGGACATACGTACGCTACGCTACCCTGCTTAAGTCACTTACTCAATCTACTAAGGGTCATCCTACACTCGGAAAGGTGAAACCTATCGCTCTGATACCAACTTTGTCACGACCCGCAAAGTACGGAACGCGACCGGCACTTAAGTTACGAAACGTCTCAAGGCGTCCGTATACTAAGTAAGCCGAAGCCCAGAATACAAAACCAAATAAGATTTTTAGAGTGAAGGAAAAACCAATTAATTTAAGCTTTTACCTCATTACCTAATCAATTTGCCCTTATTCCAAAATTCCAGCAGAATATAAAAGAAATCAGTGCATGAGGAATAACATGTCGACTCAAGTGAGCTCGACCCAGATACATCATAAATAAATCCTCAAATCTCACAATCTCACATCTAGGTCAATATACAGTCATTCGAATAAAACAGGTACAACTGAACTGATAGTAGCAGTAAAGGTAACAGTAGTAGTAGTAGCAACAGTAGAACTGTAGAAACGGTAGAAACTGTAGATACCGTAGATGGAGTACTCTAGATACAATGAGCATATATAAGGTGGTACAAACTGGTAATAACCCACCTAAGAGCAAAAGCCTCTAGTCCAGACAAGAAGTACAAATGAAGCAAAAGTATCCGCCGCTACAGTGCTGACGGAATGGACCTGCAGAGAAGCTGTGGCACAACGGGGGTGAGTTGCCAGCTCGTGAGTAATAGATAACATTTACTAAGGCTATCGTATGCATGCACACAAGTGTTCCGACATCCCTAAAACAGGTATAGCTACATGTACTAGCAGGTGTGTATGCATCAACAGTATACTAGCAAGTATATATGTCACATGGAGGTGATAACAGGTATGTATGCCACATGAAAATACAATCAAGTGTGTATGCTATATGAGTCACCTCAGGATCTCAACATGTAAGTGTAAGAAATATTCCTTGCTTGTTTTGAAAACTTCTTTTTAAACATCAGCATGATATCCAAGAAATCAATAAAATCCGTGTCCAGCAACGACACCTCAAAACTGACCAAATCTCATATATCCATGTCCAGTATCTCTGGCCTCAGCCATCCGGCTGATCCATATCAAAATCCATATCTCAATCCTGCAGCCACAGTCGGTATCCTCTGGATATCCGCCGTGCCAAAAGAAATCACCGGTAGGTAATCCGTCCCCTGCCAGGCTCAACGCCATCATCTGCGATCTTCTTGCCCCGGGGTACCGTACCGGGCCCACCATGTACCCGAGACGGTTCATCCACCTCCTCGAAACGGGTCTCAAAAACCACAGCAAACTCATGGTGGACGACACTTTACATCACTAGAAAAACCGCAGCTTTTATATTTTTAACAATTATCAGTTGAAATCTTGCGGCTTTCCCCCGAAATCCAGAAATATCATAAATCTCACAAAATTATCATAAATGCATATGCCGATGATTATGAATGCTTATGGTATCAATTTAAATACTTGTTTCAATGTCACATTTCTAGGCAGTTAACATGTTCCAGATTTAAAGTTATTTAGTGTCGTGACATGGCAATTACCAGGGTGTGTGTGTCCACATGAATAGTGCTCGTGCAACATATAAAACCTGGTAATGGTGCATGTGTCCTATAATGAATCTGCGTATATGGAACATCATGTAGATACTGACTACAGGAATTATCATGCAAGTTTTATCATTATTACTCCAATGTTACCAGTAATACCAAGTCTACTAAAATCTATCGGGCGACTCGCGCCATCCAAACGATTGTCCCCCGTAGATGTTAAATCTACTCACCCGTGGTTCTGTGCTAAGTGTGTCCGACCACCTGCTTTCCCTTCTCAGCCGCGCTTGAAGTTCCTGCCGGCGAACCTAGAATTCACAAGAGTCACCATATAAGGAAAAGTCATGCAAAACGCAATATATCGACAAAAGGGATATGCGTGCGTGAAACCAAACGCGTGAGCACACGACGCGACGCGCACAAACCACCAGAACCACGCTGTGTCGCGTGGCGCGCCACAGAACCACGCGTATCACGCGCGTGTCGCACAAGACTTAAAACATCGGAAACCCGTTATTAGTTCCAGATTTTGCCTCAGGGCCAAACTTGAAAAGTAAAAATACCAACAGACTAACCTACCCAGCATGACCCTACTCCCAAAATTTCAACACCCTACCCCCTACTATGGCCGCAATTTGCGGCCAGAATGAGAAAACCGGCGGCCTCCATTGTGAGGTGGGTCCCCGTGCTCTGGTTGTGTGTTCTTACTCATCTCACCATGCTACAGTCTTCTCAAAATTTTTCTGAAGTGATCGGGTCAACAGCAGATTTCAGAAAGGCTAAAAAGTCGCTAAAACTGCCAAATACGCCAAGTCGGGTAAATCGGGTTTCTACATGAAATCTGGGGAATTTCTCTGATTGACTGGCCTCACTAGGACCTAAGAGGGTTATTCTAACTAACGTAACTCTCATTTTGTCAAAAATTCCCTTAAATCACCCAAAATCACTATTGAGCATGATATGGACACCAATTAAGCTAGATTATCGAAATTTTAGCAAATTAGGGCTAATCCTCTAATTTTAATGATACTACTAGGGTTTAACAGGTTAGTTAACACCAAAGAGAGTTCATAAAGCTACAAACACTCTAAAATGGCTAAATCTAGCATTACTACCCATTCTAGCAATAAAATTCTATTTATCACAACAACTAGCTAATCAAGCACCTAATCTACATAATATGGGAAAAGTTTAGGAGTTATACCCTCTAAGAACCTTGCAACAAAGGAGAAGGGGAAGAAGAAGAGGGTAGGTGCATCAAAACATGGCTGGAACGATCTGGACTTTACCAGAGCTGATGCTGATGCTGATGCTGATGTTTGTTTGTTGCTGTTGCTTTTGTTGTTGTTGTTGTTGGTATGGTGTGGTATGGTGTTGATATGGTGTGGTATGGTGTTGATATGGTATGGTGTGGTGTGTGGTATGGGTTTGATGCTGGTGCAGCAACTGCTGATGCTGATGCAAAATGGGTTGCTGTTGCTGTTGCTTGCTGATGCTGCTAGCTGATGCTGTTTGGATTGTTGATGGTGTTATTGCTGTTTTTGTTGCTGTCACTGGTGTGGTGTGAGTGTGGTATGGGGTGGTGTGTGTGTGGTATGAGTTTTGAGGCTGAAGTAGCAGCTGTTGCTGCTGTTGTCTGCAGATACTTGAAGGGCTGAAGAGCTGAAGCTAATGTTTGCTGGCGTTGTTTTTACTTGGTGAAGTATGGGCTGAAGTAGCAGCTGGTGTGCTGTTTGTAGCAGCCTAAGTAGACTTTCTGGTGTTAGGGTAGCTGATGTAGCTGCATAGGGTTTGGGGGTGGCTAAAAAAGCTGATGTTTAATGGGCTGATTTTGTGCTGCTGAAGTTTGAAAATTTGGGTGGCTGATTTGATGCAATTTGGCTGATGCGATGTGGGTGCTGCTGTTGCAGCAGCTACGGCTGAGCTATAGGGTATAGGAGTTGTCAAAGTTGACTGTTGGTGGCTGAAAGAAATGATATGTGGCTGATCTGTCTTTGGGCTGATGTGCTGAGGTTGAAATGTGCCGATATGTGGGATTGAAATGTGATGTTTTGATGGCTATATGCTGGTGTGTGGTCGAGATAACATTCCACAAAAATAACCACAAAACCAGATAGTTTATAAGAAACCCGTTTTTGGTAAACTTTTTGCCAAAAACCCCACATTAACACTTAATCACTACTAACCCTGAGCTCAGGTGTTACAGTCTTCCCCCCTTAAGAAAATTCGTCCCCGAATTTTAAAATATGCAACTACGCGAACCTTCAAAAAGATGAGGGAATTTCTTCCGCATCTCTCCCTCGGCCTCCCAAGTGATCTCCTCACTGCTCGGGCTGCGCCAAAGAACTTTCACAGACGGCAGGACCTTTGATCGAAGTTTCTTCACTTGCCGATCTAAAATTTCAACTGGCTGCACGGTGAACGAAAGGTCGGGCTCGAGCTGAACCGTCTGATGCTGAATCGCGTGAGAAGGGTCATGAAGATAACGGCGTAGCATTGATACGTGGAAAACGGGATGAACATCTGAAAAACTAGGTGGGAGAGCTAAACGATACGCAACAGCGCCGACACGCTCGAGAATCTCGAAGGGACCTACGAATCTAGGGCCATAAATCAATTTGGCATCTTCGGAGAGGTGGACGGATAAAACCAAATAGCATCTACCCCGAATCTCAGGCAAGACGAACCTACGCGGTCGCGTCTCTGTATTCGGAGGGGAACACTCGCCATGCGCGGATTCTCCACCGGCAACATCCCACGTTCCATGCCATCACGATCCCCATTAACGGGCGATCCGCTTATTACGCAGGCGTGGCGTCGGGAGCATAACTACCGGCAAGATTCTAGTGCCTGCTACTGCGTGCTGCCGCCACTATATAAACCCTCATCACAGAGGGGTCAAGTAAGCTTTTTTCACCCCACTTAGTCTTTACTCTGCTCGGATCTTGTGCTAACTTGATCGTCGGAAGGTCCTCGGTGGTACCAAACCATCCCGGGACTTCCTTGTAGGTACTCGGCGCAAACTCCTCAAAACCACCAATCTCCTCAAAACCTATTGAGACCCACACGCAACAGGAGATCACCTCCAAGATCCACCGGAAGATCGACGGAAGACAACATCTGACGGAGACCCGAAAAGGACCTCCATCAGGTGGCGCCGTCTGTGGGAAATAAAACCCCACAAAAACAAAAGTTGGCCTTCCGATCTCCATCCACATGGCATGCGATCACCCTGAAGATCCAGGTACCAGCCGCCGCCTCCCCCTCACCGGAGGCACGGATGAACCTCCTCCGGCGACCGTTATCAACGCCCTCGCCGGCCGAATAGACCGACTACAGTCCATCGTAGAGGCACTCGTCTGCGTCCAAACAGCCGGGCCAGGGCCCCAGCCCTCGTCGGCACGGCTGACCGCCGGCGGGCTATGTCCCATAGCCACAGATCTCACGGGCCAATACTCTCTGAGGCCCGCTGGGCGCCCCACAGCTCCACACCAAGATCCGCCACCAGGGCGCCTCGTTTCGAGCCACCTCGCGACCCTCACCCCCCTGAGGAGATGTCGGTCACCTCGCCTGTCCCCAGGCATGACCGACACCCCCTCCCTCGACGGGGTCGCACAGAAGGGGCTTGCCACGGTGGCTCGAGGGCCACCTCACCCAGGGATCAAAGCCCTTACCAAGAGGCAACCGCGCAGATTCACTGCCCGGTTATCCTTAGCAGGCCTCCTACGGCCCCTCCAACGCTAAGGATCAAAGTCCTCCTTAAAGGCAGCCAAGCGGCTTCCCTGCTCGGCTATCCCTGGACGGTAGCTTCCTTACTCGCAACGCCAGAGATCAAAGCCCTCGCCAAGAGGCAATCACGCAGATTCACTGCCCGGTTATCCTTAACACGCCTCCTACGGCCTCTCCAACGCTAAGGATCAAAGTCCTCCTTAGAGGCAGCCGAGCGTCTTCTCTGCTCGGCTATCCCTGGCCGGTAGCTTCCCTACTCGCAACGCCATGGATCAAAGCCCTCGCCAAGAGGTAACCGCGCAGCTTCACTGCCTGGTTATCCTTAGCAGGCCTCCTACGGCCCCTCCAACGCTAAGGATCAAAGTCCTCCTTAGAGGTAGCCGAGCGGCTTCCCTGCTCGGCTATCCCTGGCCGGTAGCTTCCCTACTCGCAACGCCAGGGATCAAGGCCCTCACCAAGAGGCAACCACGCAAATTCACTGCCCAGTTATCCTTAACAGGCCTCCTACGGCCCCTTCAACGCTAAGGATCAAAGTCCTCCTTAGAGGCGGCCGAGCGGTTTCCCTGCTCGGCTATCCCTGGCCAGTAGCTTCCCTACTCGCAACGCCAGGGATCAAAGCCTTCGCCAAGAGGCAACCGCGCAGCTTCACTGTCCGGTTATCCTTAGCAGGCCTCCTACGGCCCCTCCAACGTTAAAGATCAAAGTCCTCCTTAGAGGCAGCTCAGTAGCTATCCTGCTCGGCTATCCCTGGCTGGTAGCTTCCCTACTTGCAATGCCAGGGATCAAAATGCCCTCCCAGAGGCAGTCGAACCCGACCCTCGCTCGGCTATCCCCGGCCGGTAGCTTCCTACCACAACCGACAAGGATCAAAAGCCATCCCAAAGGCAGTCGAGCCCGACCCTCGCTCGGCTATCCTTCAGGACAAAAGCCCTCGCCAAGAGGCACCGGGCAGTAACCCTGCCCGGCCAGGGGTCCTTGGTAGGATTCTTTGTCACGACCCGAAAGTACGGAACGTGACCGGCACTTAGATTACGAAGCGTCTAGAGACGCAACGTAACCTAAGCAAGCCGAAGCCCAGAAATCTAAACCATAAAAAGAAGAAGAAGTAAAGGAAAACATGAAGAAAACAAGTTTAAAAGTATCATCCAATTTTCTCAAAAATTTCGGCAGAGTCTCCTTTGTAAAAACTGGCCCCAAACGGGTACAACAAGTATAATATATACAAACAATAAAAGCATCCCCAAACGGGAGCTAGCTCTATGCCAAAAGGCGGAAACAACCACACCAATGCACAATAGTATACAACGCCAAAGGGCGAGGTTCAAAACTCAAAAGAAAACAAATCCACCAGATATCATAATAATACAAGCGCGACTCTAAGGTCGAAATAAATAACCGGTCCAGTAAACTATCAAGTAATACAAGTTTGGTTGATGGAGCTTTCTAGATACAAATGAAATAATAAAATTACAATGGCGGTCTAGATACAAGTGAACCAACCTACCGTGCAAATCACCCTGAATGAAAAGATGTGCCAGCAAGCTGCCAGGAAAACCTGTACATCGAACCTGTAATAAAATTTGGCACAACGGGGGTGAGTTGCCAACTCGTGAGTAGAAGATATCTGTGAAAAGAAATCGAATGCACGACGCTATCCTAGGTCATAATAATATATTACTAGTCATCAAATAAAGACAGGATAATAAGCTACGTGTAAGTGCAAATGCTCCGTGCTCATGTCAGTGCCTCATATAGTACTATGTCATGAGAATGAGTATGCATGCACCATGAATGTAAAATAACTAATCCTGAAATCTAGATATATCTGTATAAGAAATCTTTAGCTTTTATCATGGTAAAATGTGTATAGAAATCTGAAATATCAACGATGAAATCCATGGAAATCCGTGTCAAGTATCGATACAAAACATGTAAATCTCAAGTCTCAATACCTCATAATCTCAATGTCTCATAGTCTCAATATCTCAGGCTCCGTCAGTCCGGATCGGCCCATATCATCAAATCTCACGACAACTGTCGGTATCCTCCGGATATCCGCCGCGCCAGACATCACCGGTAGGTAGTCCTCCCCTGCCAGGCTCATCGTCTACAACTCGATCTTCTTGCCCCGGGGTACCATACCGGGCCCACCATGTACCCGACACGGTTCATCCACTCCTCGAATCGGGTCTCGAAATCCAACCGAAAACATGAAATCTCATGGTGAACGACACATACATCACGAGAAAACCGCATCTTATATTTTAGAAAGAGAGGAGAAAAGAGAGAGAAGTTTTTATATATTCTTGCGGTTTTCCCCAAAATCCAGAAATCTCATAGAAATCCAAAATCCCAAAATCATGAGCAAGTATATGATAAGTGTCAGCATATGTCCCATAATACTGCATAATAACATGAAAATGTGAATGCATGAAATGTCTAGGTAATAAATGACATGTCTATACTAACACCAGAGAATAATCACAATATTATATCGATCTAGCTGTTAGCTGATTCTATCAATAAAAGATAATATGATCTAAAGTGTACGTGACATAGCAATTACCGATGATGATGTGTGTGAGCCGGCAAATAAGTGTGCGTGGAATATGTGCATCCTCGGTAATGGTGCTGGTGTCCTAACAGGCAAATTTTTATTCTGATTATAGAACATATGTATGAACATGCACCATAATGATTACGGTCTGAATGTAATGACAGATGTGTAATAACCACTCATTTGATATACAAGTATAACTACAACTATATGACTCGAGCCTAAACTAGTGTCCATCTAACCTCCTAAGGACTAAACCTAAGAAACTAGTCAATAAGAAATAAGAGTACACCTAAAGTCTGAGTCCATATCTCTAATAGTCGGCGATCCAGCCTCAATAGCGTCACGTACATAGTACGACTTTCTCGAATCAAGAGTGCGGATCAATCATCACATCTATGCCTCGTATGGTAAAATCCATCGTACGGCATCCCAATATCGGGGTACGGGTCAAGTATCACTTACGTGTCTCATCATTCGTATAATACCATCATCAACACATGTCATGATCAAAGTGCTATACTGTAATCTCATACATCAATCATATATCATTGCCAGCATAAATATACATCGTTAATTTATCCTCAGAAATATCATGTCATATGTATCATATTATGATTAAGTCACACTTAGATCATATCGTAATCAAGTCATACCTATATAATGTCGTAATCAAGTCACACATATATCATATCAGTCTTTCAGGCACAGGTTACAGTCCGGCTTCTATTTTAGAGTCCCATGTATTTCAATATCATCGCCACCCTTTATTATTTATGTATACCTATTCATTATCTCATTTCCTAATGATCCGCTAACATCATAACACGACCGTATAGCCAAGAATCACGGCATCAAGCCCAGTTATATTGTTTCATCCCCAAGTATCATATCACATCCTTATATCACATATACATATTGTGTGTGTGTGTGTGTATACCTACACATAACCCTATACACACACACACATACATATATACACCAAGTCAAGTTTTTGTGTGTGCGTGTGTGTGTGTATACCTGAAACCTACAGATCTCCTCCAAGATGTTCATCCTCAGGTAAGATCTTTCTAAATCAGTCTAGTCCGACCTACGGTCATTACTAGGGTCCAACTCATCAAGAATCTAAGGTTACGTCTGTCTTTCTAATGACAATAAGTACTATTCCTATTCTACGTTTGCGGGGGTGCTAAACGCCATCCACCCGACTTTCCCCGTAGATATACATCTACTCACCTGGTCCTTGTCTGCCGAAAACGATGCCGCCCTCCCTTTCTTTCTCATCCGAAGTCCACGTGAGGGGTACCTATATGCAAACACATATAATATCGTAAACTGAATCACGGACAAAACCAGAACGACGCACGAAACACGCATAGGTTAAAACCTATGTCCCGCTCATGCAAAAGAACCAAATATCGCTCGAAATCGGCGTACAAACGCCGATTGATCGAGATAAACATCAACAAAGAAGTCATACTTTAAAAAATCATTACTTATAATATAAAACATGATTTAATTCATTGAAACCCTAAAAATCGATCAAACCGTCCGATTTCGTAAAACCCGAAAACGCCAATTTACCGTTTTACTTCAAAACTTGATGTTTAAAAGAAACTAATGGTCGTAATACAAATTAAATAGCATAACAAGATTATACAAACCACTACTATATTTTTAACACCCTAATTTATATTAGTTTGAAAATTCTAGTTTGCAAACTTGCCCGATTTCGATACTTTTAAGCAAAATTTCACAATTCATTTCCAAACTTGATTTTGCATATATTAAAGTGTTAAACCACATCAGGAAACCTTAAGAATGAGTTAAATCCCTAATTAGATTTTTAATACTACATTTTAGATTAATTTCTAAAAACCTAGTTAGCAATTTTGCATAATTGTCACAATTTTTAAACCAAAAATTAGCAACTAGCAAGTAGATATGTTTAGCATTCCATTAACATGTTAATCTCCTTATTAAAACCATAAATAATTGAAAAAAATTCTCGCTAGAATTTTATCCCACATATATACATATTCTACAAAAACCTAGTTTGCACAATTTTCCCCAATTTTAACAATTTTGAAGTAACACCTAATAATTAACAATTAGATTAAATTTTCCATGACTTAACATGTTAAACTATATCTTGTAATCCTAATTGAGTGATAAAAAATCCTAACTTAGCTCAAAACCCCTTCTCTTGAAATTTCAAGTTTGAATATAGAACCGTGATTAAAAACCGGAATTAATTAATTTGAAGCAATTAACCTAAAATTAAACACTAGGGTTAGGATTATACCTCCATAAATTTTTGAGACCTAGCATGAAATCTTAGCCTCCCAACTTGCACCTTTGCTCCAAGATCCTTACTAGGTTGAACAAAGAATAATTGGATAAAGGTTAAAGGATAAATTTGTGAGACCTTGAATAAATTTTTGATGAATTTTGAAGTGTTTTGAGTTGGCACAAATGGGGAAATGGGGGGAAAATGGCTACATGTGAGCTCGGCCAGATTAGGATGAGGAAAAAAAAGAGAGTGAATTGTGTAGATAAGTGTAGAAACCTCCCATCATTTCACATATTAACCCTCCTTTTAAATTTTCTTTTCTTTCGATTTTTGAAATGAGAATGAAATAAGAATTTGTGAAGAGAGAGAGAGTTTCCTAGATTGCTCTCGGCTAGGAAATGGAGATGAGAATGTGTGGGTGAGTGTGGAATGTTCTAGGCTAATAAAAACATACATGTGTCTTTTGCAAATAAAACCCTTTCTATTCCCATTTTACTTTATTTTAAATTTCCATAGTTGCAACCCTAGAACCTACTAGAATTTGGAGTTAACTTGCTAAAAATTTTATGTTACAATTAAATTTTTAGTGGTCATGGCTCATATGTGTGTAATTGACCCATTCAAATTTGTATTTACACTAATTTCGCCCAAAAAAAATATTTTTCTTCAATATTTTCTAACACCGATTAACAACTCCATTTCAATTCAAAAACCACATGTTAAAATTTTGTTTAATGTGTTATGATATACAAAATTTGTTTCAACTCATTCCATTTTGTAATTTTCCCTAATTAAATGTATCAGTGACGGCTTAAAATAATATTAAAATAATTAATTTCGGAAAATTTTTCATAAATTTTGAAATTTCACCAGTGGCTCAATAAACACCAAATACTAGCCATTACATAGTTAGAATATGTATATTTAATTTTAAAATAAAGATATTTGTATTTTTACATTTTACAAAAAACCTCCTTATTTTACCGATTTTCCGAAATTTCACCAAAACGATTTTTAAAACGTTACATTCTTACAGCCCCTCCCGCGCTAAGGACCAAAGACCTCCTTTGAGGCGGTCGAGCCCGACCCTTGCTTGGCTATCCCCGGCTGGTAGCTTCCTACCACAACCGACAGGGATCAAAGTCCTCGCCAAGAGGCACTGGGCAGTAACCCTGCTCAGTCCCCGTCCTGAAGGATCAAAACCCTCGCAAGGGGAAACCGAGCCCGACCCTTGTTCGGTCATCTCCGGCTAGTAGCTCCCTGCCCATGACGCCAGGGATCAAAGCCCTCGCAAGAGGCATCTGAGCGGCTACCCCGCTCGGTCATCCCAGGCTGGTAGTTGCCTACCCACGACGCCAGAGATCAAAGCCCTCGCCAAGAGGCAACCGCGCAGCTTCACTGCCCGGTTATCCTTAGTAGGCTTCTTACAGCCCCTCCCACGCTAAGGATCGAAGCCCTCCTTAGAGGCAGTCGAGCGGCTACCCTGCTCGGCCATCCCCGGCTGGTAGTCCCTACCCATGACGCCAGGGATCAAAACCCTCGCCAAGAGGCATCGAGAGGCTACCCTGCTCGGTCACCCTCGGCTGGTAGCTCCCTACCCTCTAACACCAGGGATCAAATCCCTCGCCAAGAGGCACCGAGCAGCTACCCTGCTCGATCGTCTCCGGCTGGTAGGTCCCTACCCACGACGCCAAGGATCCAAGCCCTCGCCAAGGGGCACCGAGCAGCTACCCTGTTTGGCCATCCTCAGCAGGCCTCTCACGGCCCCTCTCACGCAGAGGATCGAAGCCCTCACTGTGAGGCCGCCGAGATCCTTCTTGCTCGGCGCATCCCCAGCGGGCATCCTCCTGTCCATTAGACGCTGAGGATCTCAAGCCCTCACCGCGAGGCCGCCGAGCTCCTTCTGCTCGGCGCATCCCCAGCGAGCATCCTCCTGTCCATCAGACGCTAAGGATCTCAAGCCCTCATCGCGAGGCCGTCGAGTTCCTTCCTGCTCGGCGCATCCCCGGCGGGCATCCTCCTGTCCATCAGACGCTGAGGGTATGAAGCCCTCATCGCGAGGTCACCGAGATCCTTCTTGCTCGGCGCATCCCCAGCGGACATCCTCCTGCCCATCAGACGCTGAGGATCTCAAGCCCTCACCACGAGGCCGCCGAGTTCCTACTGCTCGGCGCATCCCCAGCGGGCATCCTCCTGCCCATCAGACGCTGAGGATCTCAAGCCCTCATCATGAGGCCGCCGAGTTCCTTCTGCTCGGCGCATCCCCAGCGGGCATCCTCCTGCCCATCAGACGCTGAGGATCTGAAGCCCTCATCGCGAGGCCGCCGAGTTCCTTCCTGCTCGGCGCATCCCCAGCGGGCGTCCTCCTGCCCATCAGACGCTGAGGATCAGAAGCCCTCTTCGCGAGGCCGCCGAGCCCCTTCCTGCTCGGTGCATCCCAGCGGGTAGCTTCCTACCCAGCAAATACATGCATCAAAGCCCTCGCCAAGAGGCAACCGCGCAGCTTCACTGCCCGGTTATCCTAAGCAGGTGTCCTACGGCCCCTCCAACGCTAAGGATAAAAGTTCTCTTTAGAGGCAGCTCAGCAGCTACCCTGCTCGGCTATCCCTGGCTGGTAGCTTCCCTACTCGCAACGCCAGGGATCAAAAAGTCCTCCCAGAGGAAGTCAAGCCCAACCCTCGCTCGGCTATCCCCGGCTGGTAGCTTCCTACCACAACCGACAGGGATCCAAAGCCCTCCCAGAGGCAGTCGAGCCCGACCCTCGCTCAGCTATCCTTCAGGACAAATGCCCTCGCCAAGAGGCACCGGGCAGTAACTCCCTTGGTAGGCTTCTTACAGCCCCTCCCGCGCTAAAGACTAAGGTCCTCCTTTGAGGCGGTCGAGCCCGACCCTTGCTCGGCTATCCCCGGCTGGTAGCTTCCTACCACAACCGAAAAAGATCAAAGTCCTCGCCAAGAGGCACTGGGCAATAACCCTGCTCGGTCCCCGTCCTGCAGGATCAAAGCCCCCACAAGAGGCAACCGAGCCCAACCCTTGCTCGGTCATCTCCGGCTGGTATCTCCCTACCCATAACGCCAGGGATCAAAGCCCTCGCAAGAGGCATCTGAGCGGCTACCCCACTCGGTCATCCCAGGCTAGTAGTTTCCTACCCACGACGTCAGAGATTAAAGCCCTCGCCAAAAGGCAACCGCGCAGCTTCATTGCCTGGTTATCCTTAATAGGCTTCTTACAGCCCCTCCCGCGCTAAGGATCAAAGCCTTCCTCTGAGGCAGCCGAGCGGCTACCCTGCTCGGTCATCTCCGGCTAGTAGCTCCCTACCCATGACGCCAGGGATTAAAGCCCTCGCAAGAAGCATTTGAGCGACTACCCCGTTCGATCATCCCCGGCTGGTGGTTGCCTACCCACGACGCCAGAGATCAAAGCCCTCGCCAAGAGGCAACCGCGCAGCTTCACTGACCAGTTACCCTTAGTAGGCTTCTTACAGCCCCTCCAACGCTAAGGATCAAAGTCCTCCCAGAGGCAGCCGAGCGGCATCCCTGCTCGGCTATCCCTGGCCAGTAGCTTCCCTATTCGCAACGCCAGGGATCAAGGCCCTCGCCAAGAGGCAACCGCGCAGCTTCACTGTCTGGTTATCCTTAGCAGGCCTCCTACAGCCCCTCCAAGGCTAAAGATCAAAGTCCTCCCAGAGTCAGTCGAGCCCGACCCTTGCTTAGCTATCCCCGGTTGGTATCTTCCTACCACAACCGACAGGGATCAAAGCCCTCGCCAAGATCAACCGAGCATCTTCCCTGCTCGGTCATCCCCAGTAGGCATCCTCCTGCCCAACAGACGCTGCAGGTTTGTAGCCCTCATAACGAGGCCACTGAGCCCATCACATGCAGCGGATCCGAAGCCCCAATAAGAGACATCAGGTCTATCCAAGTCTGAGTAATCCCCCCTCGACTTCGGGGCTATGGAGATGCCTCCTTCTCAGCAGCGCTTGGCACACTTGGTAAGTGATCGAAATCAACTTGACGACCGATTGCTCCACTTGTCACTCCCACATTGTGCCCATCCCATCAGACGCCACAGGTCTGCACATGTCGCGTCGGCCAACCGATGCTGGACACGTGGACCGTCGCTTCGGTGACAGAACGCATGAACCGGCGCACCTTCCTTAAATGTATAGATTTCGCCCTGGTTCGCTGGCAGAAAAGACAGCCGACAGCCCGGAGACGCGTCCCGACGAAATCTTAGAAAGGAGCTCACCCTGGGCGGCCCGGAAGTCCACTCTTGACCCGACCCGTCAGCTGGGCAGGACAAGAGTGGAGGGCTAATGATGATGCTCTATATTGGCGATCTCCCAGATCGAGACACGTGGCAGATGACGTGCCCCAAAGCTCAGAAGAAAGGGCCCATAGGAGCCGACCAGGCCACCCCTGTACCCGACCTGTAAGCATAAGCTGGCTCTCCTCAGAGCCCTCTGCAAATTGGCCTCCTCGGCCTCTCAGCTCGTCCCGAGCTACTACAGGACCAAGATACCTCGGCCCTCCCGCTCGTCCCTGAGCTCTCCCACCGAGGTCATCTTCTTCGATCCCTCCGACCGACCAACTCCACCACTCACAGGCGTAACCGCCACTCCGCAAATCTCGCCATGCGCGGATTCTCCGCCGGAAACATCCCACGTTCCACGCCATCACGATCCCCATTAACGGGCGATCCGCTTATTATGCGGGCGTGACGTCGGGAGCGTAACTGCCGGTGAGATTCTCGCGCCTGCTACTGCGTGCTGCCGCCACTATATAAACCCCCATCACAGAGGGGTCAAGTAAGCTTTTTTCACCCCACTTAGTCGTTACTCTACTCGGATCTTGTGCTAACTTGATCGTCAGAGGGTCCTCGGTGGTACCAAACCACCTCGGGACTTCCTTGCAGGTACTCGGCGCAAACTCCTCAAAACCACCAATCTCCTCAAAACCCATTGAGACCCACACGCAACAGGAGATCACCTCCAAGATCCACCGGAAGATCGACGGAAGACAACATCTGACGGAGACCTGAAAAGGACCTCCATCACGACGCGACATAGGATCCAACAATGTTCTCAGCTCAACAGTTAATATGAAAGCGACGAAGTCAATAGGTTGATCGACTGTTGCTACACATAGAATCAAGGAGACAGCGACGTCAATAGATTGATCGACTGTTGCTACACAGAGAATTAAGGAGACAATGGCGTCGACGGCCAAGCTTGGCAGGGTTTTGACTGCTGAAGGTGCTCGGCTGATGAAGGCTCGGGTCTTAGGGATGAAGAAGTCGAAGAAGAAGAAAAGAGGGAGATGATGGTGATGGATGGTGCTCAGGGTTCGGGCGAGGACGAGGAAGGAGGTGCGGTGATGGGTGAGATGAAATTGACGAGGATGGTAAGAGGTCAACGATGAAGTTGTGGATGGGTGCGAGGGAAGATGAAGAGGAAGAGAACGGCGACGACGACAAGGAAAGGAAAGCGAGGGCAAGGGAGTTGTGATGGTGACGAGGTGAGACGAAGACGGTGAGGTGCTAGGGCTTGGGAACAATGGTGGGGTCGGTGGGATGGGTTGTTGGTTGAGAGTGAAGGTTGTGTGGCGAGGACAGAGAAGGAGTCGATGACGAGGACGAGGAGATGAGGAAGGGGTGAAGGAAAGGATGCAGGCGACGGCGGCATGGGTTTAGGCTCGGGGATGACGAGGGAGGCGAGAAAGAGGGATAGAGAACAAAAAGAGATAGAGATAAAGCGATGGGAAGAGAGAGAGAGAGAGAGAGAGAGAGATAGCTGTTTTTATTATAAAATTGTATATATATTATATATAGTATAGTTTAAAGTATATAGATAATATCAACTACAACCAATCTCCACTAAAATCTCATCAAAAAGTATATTTTGGAAAACAATTCACATACGTAAACTTCTTAACCATAATATAAGAATATATTTTAAATAACTCATACTCCTAAATTAAGATTTAAAAGGATCCTAAATTATATATATCTAGATTTAATAAATATTTGATATTAATATCTTGAAATTTAAAAATAATAAATAAAAACAAAATATGATATGGGATGCTTAACCATATGATGGCAGTTTAACAAATATAAATTATTCTTAACTTGTGGCTACCAAAAAATATGTGCATATAAACTAACTAACTAACTATATATATATATATATATATATATATATATATGCTTATACTAGATTCTCATGGATTCAGTTAATCGGTAAATATTAGATACAATCTGCCACCATAATTGGTTTCAGACATGCGGGTCGGGTCGAATAACTATCTCTACTATTCGAATCGATCGCAACCTAAATATATAAAATATAAAACACAATTTAAATACCAATTACTATTGTATAACCATACTAGGGTGTTACAAACTTCGGGATAGTAGATCCCGGAGGGTATTGTTTTTGGTCGTACCATACTGGATATGGACGACCGGTCTTGACCAACTTGACGGCTGCTTCGCTGGCGGTAAGGAGTTTGACCTGCTGGGCGATGTACTCATTGAGCTGCGTCTTTGAGATCATATTGTCCTTCGTAGCTGAAGGGGCTTGGAAAGGACTTGTAGCCACCCCTTTCTTATTATCTGGAATCATTGGCGATTTTTCGGCCAGCGGTTCTGACAGCTGGGCCATTATCCCACACATCTTTTGCATGAGGAGGGTCATCTTATTCATTTTGGCGGTCAGTTTCGTCGCTTCTTTGTCTTTTTTATTGGGAGCACGCTTTAGAGAGTCCACATCAGACTCTTGCTATGCTAAGTCTTCTTGTTCGTCTTCCGGACACATCTTGGACAGCAGGCTGATGAGTACCGCTACTTATGCAGTTATTTCTTGCAGCTGTTGCTGCTTTTGAGCTGTAGTCAGAGACCGAGTGTGGGGTCTATAATTGGTGGAAGCGTTATTTTCACTTGCGTTGAGATGTATCATCCGCACGGTGTGGACTACTTAAGCCTCGTGCGTAGAGTTTCTAACATTTGTCCTCTTAGGATTTACCCTAGACGACAGGGATCTCTCCGGCCTTTGCCTTTTTGGGACGATCTCCTCAGACTTGAGAGCCGGTTTTTCAGCCTTTGGCTGATTCTTGAATTTCTCCAATTTCGGAAAAGGCTCGGTGGTAATGACAGAGCCACGTACTTCCTTCCAAACTTTGTAGATTCTGGAAGAGAGTTGCGGTGGCGCAAGAACTGTCTTCTGTTCATTTGACGCCTCCACGGGTGGTGGAGACTTCTTCAAAACGGTTGTAGGCGAGTTTCATCTAACCCTTTTGAGCGGCTCGAAACTGTTTTTGGTCGAGACAGCTACATCGATAGCTAGCATGGATGGAGTCAGTTCTGATGGTGAGATGCCCCCAGCCTGTTTTTGCCGACGCCAATAACGACGTTGAGCACATCTCGAAGCAGGAACTTCTTCGGCTTTGAAAGCCTCATAGACATGCCCCCCGTGTGGCCTTGAAACTTCAGCAGGTGTCGGGCGCTTGAACACTGACTTCTTTGATAGAGTTGGAGCATTTAGCATGAGTATGTGGAAAACGGACTTTCTTGGAGGTGAAGCGTCTTTTGACGCTTCAGGAGCAGCATGAGCCATCTTTTTAAAGACCGGGCTTTTGGAATTCACAGGCTTCTTTGTTGGGCATGTGGAACTTAATGCCGGCCTCTTAAAAACTGAGCCTTCTAGTTTTGCGGTCTTCTTCGATGGCCCCACGGAGCTTGAATTCAGTCTGTTGAAGACTAAGCTTTGAGGTTTCACAAGCTTCTTGGCTTGGTCTGCGGAGCTTGTTGTCAGCCTCTTGAAGACCGAGCTTTCTGATTTTGCAGGCTTCTTAGATAGGCCTGCGGAACTTGGTGTCGCCTATCGGAGACTGACTTCTTTGGAGCCTCTCCTTTTGGCGTTGCGACATCAATGGTAGGGAGGAGGAATGGAGGCATTTTCCCAAATTGAAGATTGTTCCACTCTTGCATTAATTGACCAGCTAGAATACGGAGCAGTGGGGCCATGATTTTCCTGGACATGAACAACCGGGATGGCGTAGTGCTTGAGTTGTAGTAGAATGCCATTGAAGTCTACATAGGAAGACAACACCAGGTTCAGTATACCCCGAAATCCAAGAGCAACCATAAAACCGCGATTTTGTTCGCAAAAACATGACCCACAAAGTCTGAAGTGGAAAGAGAAAAATAGTCCCATCGGGCGTGCCAGAATCTGTATACCGCCGAAGAGTGGACAGACGGACTGGGTTGGAATGTCCGAACTGAATTTTGGGATAGATGCATAGGTCTGATCCATCTATCTCTCCAAAAAAACTAAGTGATTATAGTGTCGTATATCGGAGGTTTAGAAGGATACGACCAATGTAACCGGCTTCATATTCCCTCTCAGGATGAAAGGTTTATTGACCGTGGGGAAGCATTTTCCCTACAGGCACAATCCCCTATACTTAATTACATAGTCGCATATGGCAACAACTTTCTACACTTCAGGTTCTTTCTTCATGTGTCATGTCTTTTGTTTTATTTGGTTTGGATTCCCCTTGGATTGTATACAGATACCAATTTCGTAATCGCCCGTAAGGCGCAGATTAATCTAAATCCGTATATATATCATATTTGGGTCAAGCGTTGCTTGACGGGGTCCATATTGATAGCATAATTTGCCAACGGGGGTGAACTTAGGTTTCAGTTCTCATATTTGTGAGGTCCATCAGTTCACATATAGCTTAAGCTTTATCTAAAGATACATTAGTCTAATTTGAGAACTAAGGTCAACTTAAAGGGTTTGAACATACAGGCACTACCTTGGGACACATAGTCTCATTTGAGAGCTAGATCAATTTAGGTGGCACGAGAATATTATTCTCGAAGATCTTAAGATCATCAGGAAGCTCAAGCTTCAAGATATAGCCAAATCGTGCTAAGTATGAGGCATGTTTGGCGCTCATATGCCTTTGGCGCTAGTGCGGCTCAGCAGGCTTGGTGCTGCCACTTTTATTGGCGCATGGCACTCTTTCATGTATATCGCATGTGGGCGCATCTCAAAGGGACTAGGCGCTAGCGCTTAGGGCTAACGCACGTGTTTTGCACGTGGCGCGCCTCAATTCTGATATGTTAACCTCTGGCGCACCTTTGCTGAATCACATTGGCGCTGGCGCATGGGCACGTGCATATCACGTGATGCAGCACAACGCTGAGAGCTTAAGCTCTGACGCTGGCGTACGTGCATTTGCACGTGGGCGCGCCGCTAGGGTTTTAGAGCTTAAGCTCCACCTTTCCTTTGGAACAGAAAGGTTAACCATCCAGAAACTTAAGTTTCCTGCCACAAGATGATCTTTTGATCATTAGCATCCATAAAGATCATGAATTTATGATCTTGTGTTCTGTTTTTTGATCATTAGTATGTGCTGGTATAGTGCTCGGTGACAACTTAGGTCCCATAAAGCTTAAGTTTTGATCTTTTTGGTGATCTTGATGATCCTTGATCCTTGATGAGGGAGAATGCCATGGTTCCTCCTCTAAGATCTCAAATATTGAGATTAGATCCCCCATGAGAGATTAACCTCTCGGCTAGAAGAGATATAACTCATGAATCTTTGATCCGAATGGAGAACCTAGGGTTCATGAGACGCTTAAACTTCGAAGGGAGACAAAATAAAGATTTTTCTGCCTCTTACCTGGGATTTGAAGAAGATGAAGAATTTTCTTCAAGCAGAGGCTTTTTATCCTTAGGGGGGGGATCTTAAGATCAACCGGTGGTGCTTAAGCACCATTGGATTTTTGATCCAAGAGCTCTTTGTTAACATAGAAAGTATCTTTCTTATTTTAGACAGATACAGAGAAATATTTTCCCAAATAAGGCTTAAGCTCTGATTGAAACATGCGCTTGTGCCACGTGCATTGCACATTTGGTGTTGGCGCTAGGGATCGACGCTTGTGCCACGTGCATTGTACGTGGTGCACTTCTGCATTTTGCTAGCGCCCGTGTATTGCACGTGGTGCGCTTGCGTAGGGGGCTTGGCGCTTGCGCAGCAAAAGTTTGTGCATTTGCCTTGACGCTTTTGTCACGTTAGAGCTTAAACTCCGAGCGCCAAATTTTGGCGGGAACAATGACATGTTTTTAAATGGTGGAGCACCACCTCTTAACTCACCAAGTAAATCTCTACATACCCTCTTAACGCAACTAGCTATCTTGTTTCATGTCATGCTTGAATCATCTTCGGACTTTCAATTAGCCTATTGAACTACATGATCTATAAAGGCTTCTTGGTTATCTTATTTCAGTCGCCACCATTTAATTCTAGGCTTTATCTTACATATAATCTTTCCAAATTCTCTTCTAAACCAAATATCGAGAATTAAAAGTCTATATTGAGTGGTTACACTCTCATCTATCACTACTTTACAAAAAACACTAGATTTTTAAAAAATTTAATTATTTTTTATTTTCTTCTGTTTTATAATTTTTTGTATGCAAAATAATATAAAAATTTTCAAAATCTCAAAATTTATTGTTTTCTTCGAGTTTTTATTATTTTGCTTGTAATTTGTAAAGCATAAAAATACATTGTTTTCAAAAATCCCAAAACATTTCTTCGATTTTTACCATTTTGTTTGTTATAACAAATAAAAATCGTAAAGTTTTCATATATCTCAAAACATTTCTGTTTTCTTTATTTTTTTCAATATTTTGAATGATATAATAATTGAAAATAACAAAAATTTTAAAAATCTAAATATGTTTTCTTACTTTTTTTTATTATTTTGCATGATATAAGCACACGAAAAATCTTGAAAATTCGGAATTTTCTATTTTTGTCAGTTTTCCAATATTTTACTTTCTTAAACTTTTCGAGAACTTCAATATATCAAGGTGGATAAAAAACTATTTGAAGAAAAAAAAAGAAGAAAAGATTGTTGAATGCTACTAAGAACTTAACAGAACAAAGAAATCCAATCTCGGTAATTGAAACCCCTGTTGAAAAACAAGAAATTTTTTAAAAAAAAATTCAAATTTCCAATATTTTGCATGTTGTGACCCACGAAGATCAGGAATTTTTTTCTTCTGTTTGTTTTTTTAATATTTTCTTGTTATAGCAGATGAAAATCAAAATATCTTTTAAAATCTCAAGAATTTTCTTTTTTCTTCAATTTTAAAATATTTTTTGTTTGCTATATCACACGAAAATCTTGAATTTTTTTTAAGTATAAATATTTTCTTTTTTCTTCCATTTTTCTATATTTTACATTCTATAGCACAATAAATCGAAAAAAAAATTAAATCTCAAAAAAAATTCTTCCATTTTCTCATTATTATATAGCACACGAAAATCACGAAATTTTCAAAAATCTCAAATTTTCTGTTTCCTTTAAAACATTACTATTTTACATTCTACAGCACATGAAAATTGAAAATTTTGAAAAAATGTCAAAATTTTCGGTTTTCTTTGGTTTTGCTATATTATTTTTTGTAATACCAAACGAAAATCGGAAAATTGCTAACTTTAAAAAAATCGATATTTCAATATTTGCACGTTATAATATATAAAAATCGTGAAATTTTTCAATTTTGCCAGTGAAAGAAAAATTGAAAAATACTTTAAAGAAAAAGAACGATCAGAAATTTTCCGCCATGTATGCACAATATTGAATAAAAGAGTTATAAAAATTTCATGAAGTTGAATGTTTATTTCATGTGGTGGTTAATTTTCTATATTTGAAAGTTGAAAATTTTATTAGAAAGTCGAGCGTCAATTTTAAAAATATTTTTTCAACCTGGCATCAATATGGCGTAGAAGAAACAATTGTTTTGCAGGCAAATAAATTATGTCACATTGGCATTGCATTACACAATATGATGTGAGCAGTCCCCTTTTCCTCATCTATACAGCCTTTTGATTAGAAAGATCGATAAGATTTCGAAGAACAAATTCTATTTTTTTAAAATTCTGAATGGTTTAAGGGGAACAGGCTGGGATGTTTTAAAACATTGTTGCATCATTACGCAGATCCTTGTGAATTTTTCTGAAGGACATTTATTTTTAGGGTAAATTATCAAAAAGCCCCCAGCCCATTTCAAACTTGTGTTAAAACCTTTGGTATTTTGCTTTTGTTAAAATACCTTGGGCTCAATCAAAACCAACTGTATAACATAGTTGTCTATAATATCTAAGCGGTCGCATGTAATATCTAAGCAGTTGGGTGAATAAAATGTCTAAATAAAATACATCATGGAGGTTTTCACAAAGATTTTGAACGGTAGGTCATTTCCAATAATTTCGAAAATTAAAAGTAGGTTTTAGACGCCTCTTGAGCGGGCCGGAGGGCTTTTTGACAATTTACCCCTATTTTTAAGCAAAGATCACAAATGGGTTTGTCTTCTCCCATGCATCATCAAGAAATGAGTGGCCTCTATTTTTAGCACATACTTTAAAGCAATGACAATGCGAGAAAGTCTATATTGCAACAACTAATCAAATAGTCACTCAATTTTTTTTTGGACAATGCTCTTATTAACTGAATGAAATACAAAACAGATAAAGCTGTAGCAAACTCACTCCTGGAATATCCTATATACTATCAAACAAATAATTTCATGCATGCATGCATGCAGCACAAACTTTTATTACAACATGGTAGTAAAGATTCTGAACAAGAACAACTTTTTTCCCCACACATTGAGGCATAGATAGATAGATAGATAGATATAGAAAATAGAAGGAAACTAAGTTTGTGGAGATGTCGTCTTTTTATACGTAATAGGAGGGAACTTAGGGATAGGCTTTTTGTAGATTGGTGGAAACTTATGAAATGGAGGCAATGGCTTATGATAGAATATTGGTGGGAATGGCTTTTTGTAGATTGGTGGAAACTTATGAAAAGGAGGCAATGGCTTATGGTAGATTGGTGGGAATGGCTTATGGTAGATGGGAGGAAACTTTGGAAGTGGTGGCAATGGCTTATGGTAGATTGGAGGAAGTGGAGGCAATGGCTTTTTGTAGATAGGAGGGAATTTTGGAACATATGGCGGCTTGTAAATCGGAGGATGTGGCTTCACGAATGGCGGGCATGGCTTCACGATCGGTACGGGTGGTGGAAGTGGCTTTACGATCGGCACAGGCGGTGGGGGAAGTGGTTTTACGATCGGGACGGGTGGAGGAAGCGGCTTTACAATCGGGACGGGTGGAGGAAGCGGCTTTACGATCGGCACTGGCGGTGGAAGTGGTTTTACGATCGGTACTGGTGGAGGAAGTGGCTTTACGATCGGAACCGGTGGTGGAAGTGGCTTCACAATTGGCGGCAGCTTTATGATTGGCGGGCACGGCTTCTTGGCCGGAGCTGGTGGGGGCTTTACGATCGGCACTGCCGGCGGACATGGCTTCTTGACAGGTGCTGGTGGCTTGTAAATTGGAACAGGAGGCTTGTAGATGGGAACAGGAGGCTTGTATATCGGAACCGGGGGCTTGTAGATGGGAACAGGAGGCTTGTATATCGGAACCGGGGGCTTGTAGATGGGAACCGGGGGCTTGTATATCGGAACCGGGGGCTTGTAGATGGGAACAGGAGGCTTGTATATCGGAACCGGGGGCTTGTAAATTGGATGGAGGTAAGGCTTAGGAGGGAAGTACGGCTTAGGGGGAAATGTAAATGGAGGTAGTGGGGATTTCGGAATAGGCTTGTAAAAAGGATGCCACTTGGTAAGTGGTGGGAAACCGTGTGGTGGACAAAAGAAGGCGGAAGTGCATGTGGCCGATGAAAACGGAAGCTTTGTCGCGGTGGAGAAAGTGTGAACGCCGTCTTTCTTAAACTTTATGACTAGTTTCGAGGGGTTTAGTCCGTTCTTATCGGGGCAAGGGGCATTAGTAACACTATGAAGCTGAGCAAAGCATTCTTGCTTCAACTCGTCGTCGTCTCCAATGAGTTCTGTCGGAAGTTGTAGCTTGTATTTACCGTTCTTGTTTAGTTTGCCGACGCCTTTGATCTCGTAGTCTCCATTGATGGTCTTGCATTTGATGGCAACTTGTAGCCCTGGGAAAAACAAATGCACCAGAATGGTTAATTACGTGTTGTGAATTTAGCAATTCCATATTTAAAATCATAAATTCCGGAGATTTTTAAACTTAAAACACTGAATTTAGCACCCTGGCCTTAAATTCGGGATCAAGCTACAATATTCTAATTAGCATAAACAAGCTTAATTAAGTTAACATACAGTGTTCATAATGAAATTCTAACTAATTACAACAACAAAAATGGAATAATTAATTCCTCTAGCTAGTTACTATATGTTAATTATTTTATGAGTATACCTTTGAAAGCAAGTTCATTCTTGACATTCTTCTCTGCGCAATCTAAGCATTCGCTATTGCCCGAAACAAACACTGATCTCTCGATTTTCTGTTCAGCAACGGAACGGTGAAAGCTCGTGGCTAATAGTAACACCGCCAGTAAACTCAACAGTAGTCGAGTTCCCATATCGGACTCGATCGGAGAGCGAGTAGTGATGAATACTGAAGCATTTTCCCACGACTTATATAAGGGGGAAAAAAGGCATGCCGACACAGCTCTAAAGGCTCTCACGTGTTGACAGGTCCCATTTATTAACAAGTTAAGGGTGCTGGCTACATTTTGCACCGGCTTTGCGGTTATATATTAATTCAATCCAGTGCTCACTGTCTTATGATCTTATCTCATTTTCTTCTTCATTATCACTTTTTTCTTGATTGAGCTGCTACCTTCCCTCATTAATACAATACATCTTTGATTCACCACAAGCATGCATGAGTCGCATTGAGTGGTGCATCTTGGCAAAGTGTAGGACACAAAATGGGGTGAAATTAAACCGTACGCATTTTCATTTCAGATTCATCAATGCCCAGTGGCTTTTACTACTGGTGTCAGAATAAGTACAGTGATTCCTAGTCCACAGAGCATTCGCTGTTAGAATTTTTTGTTTTAACTATTTATTTAGGGCCCATGTCCTGCATCATTGGTTTCAGATTTAACAATGGCTATTCTTGATATAAGCTCACTCTTGGGCATTTATTATTGGGTAGATTGTCTAAACAAAAAAAAAGGGTAAAGTTTTCCGCTGTTAAAAAAAACCCGGCCAAAAGAATCTCGTCAGAAACCCCTGGAAAATTTTGAAGCTGTCAAAAACCTCCTGCATGCAGTATATTGTATGGTTTCATGCAATATGCATGCATTAACTAGATATTGCTGGCAACTATACAGATATTGCAGTCAAAGGGTTTTTGGCAGCTGGAAAACTTTTCCAAGGGTTTTTGATGAGATTTTTTGGACCAGGGTCTTTTGACAGCGAAAAACTTTTGCCAGGTTTTGTTTTTCTCTTTTTTTATACAATTTACCATTTATTATGTACTTGTTTTCTATAAGATTTGTTTAATAAGAAGAATACAAATGTATAGTTTCCTGTTTAGTGGGTAGATGCTTATTTTTATTAATGGCTAGCTAATGTGATGGAGACTCTTTTCCCATAATTTCTCATTAAAACAAAATCAACTAACTGAAAACAACAGCATTAAACAGCATCAGACAAACAAGGATCAGACAGGTCTTAAGCACTTTTGGAATTTGGTTTAGGGGACACCGTTACCTTCACAAAAAGAATCTTATGCTATAAATAATTAGGTTAATGGAGCTTTCAATAAAATTCACATGACTAAATTCCAATTAGCATTTGCCAAAAGCAAAGAAATACCAGTCACTATATTAATGATGATCACATGATGAGAAATGATAAGATTTTATATGGAGATTAAATTCATCACTTTAATTATGGTTGGTGGATCATTCCCAACTTGCAACTTGATTTTCATGCAAGCCATCAAATACTAATGTTAATACACCTCATCAGCTAAAACTTTGTTTAATCATTATTTATACTGGGGTAAATTGTCAAAAAAAAAACAAAAAAAAAGTGGCCCGCTTCAAACTTGTGAATCTCTCGGCTTTTTGCTCTTGTTAAAAGAAACCCGGGCCCAATCAAACCCCTTATACCGGTTGCCTATAAAAGCAGCAGCAGTTACCTGTAATATCCAAGCAGTTGAGAGAATACAGCGCCTAAAGGAAAGAAAGCCCAGAGATCTTTTCACAAAGATTTCGAACAGTAGCCCTTCCTAACAATTTCGAAAATTACATGGAATTTTGGACAACTCCCGAGTGGGCCAGGGCTTTTTTGACAATTTACCCTTTATATTACTCCCTCCTTCCCAAATTACAGGTCCTAATTTCTTTTTTAGTTTGTCTCAAAATTATGTCATCTTTCTGCTTAAAGTTAATAGTCGTTTGTTAATTTTCTATAGTTAATTTCCTACAGTGTCCTTAGTCTTAAATGGTTTAGTGGAACGTTGGGACAAGCAGAAAGAAGAGAATATTTAATGTAATCAATACTCTATTCATTAAAGAAAAAGAATAGGTTTTACCACATATTGTCTTTGGTTCCTACAATACCAACCTCTCCCTGCATTTAATACCCCCTCTTTCCTCTGGACTACCAAGGATTTGGTTAAATATTGCATTTTATTGATTGGTTAAATGTTGCACCAAAAGTAAAGTTATTGAAGGTAAAGAATGGAAAGATAATATAGGAATATGATTAGTTAATAGATTTAATATCTTCTCTTAAAAGCCTAAAACTTCCTTCTCTCTCATCCCTGCCCGGATATATTACACCCAGCACACAGAATAATTTCTCTAATTTGGAAAAATGGGAAAATTATCCAAGATGCTATAGATATTTCTGTGCGTATAATGGTCCGATCTTTTATGGTGCACGTAATCTCAAAAGTTCTGTGAGACTGAGAGAAGCAAAGATACTTGAGCACTATGAAAATTTAGGTAAACTTCAGCAAGGTTTGTTTATTCACCCCAATAAACTCTTTTTTTTTACCCATAATCTATGGACCACATGTATCAGAAATCATGCAAATTAATCTATTAAAATGAGGAATATAGAGTTATAAAACAATAAATTTGATCTTGATGAGGAAAAATTGGTTCAGGTTGGATTAAACATCACAGCAATTCCACATATCATAGCCCCAGTGTACCGAGCATAGCATCGAAGTGAAATGCTGTCTGGAAATTTGTGGGGGGAAATATCACCATCAGAATATGATGTACATATGGAATGGATGAAATTATTTCTTCTTCCAAAACCATCCAGCCTCTACAGATCAAAAATTCAAATACTGTAAAGTGGAACAATTGTCTTATTACAAGTATACAATGTTTAAAACATATGTGCAAATTATAGAAACCGAGGAGAGACCGATGAATGTAGAAACTCACATATGAAAATATCATAATTGCATGATTCGTTCACAATTGGGGTTCATGGGGACAAAAATGGGAACGACTTCTAAGAGCGACGACTCTTTTATCGTAATGTGACCTTCAATTTACTCTCGGCAGCTTTTCTGACATCCCACTGCACCCAAATGGTAAGGGCTAGCTATTAAAACAGAAAGTCGGAAACTATTTACTAGCTAATGATATTTCAACTTACTTGTAGTTGGTTTATCTCCTCGTCGGTAAGTGAACGCTCCATTGATCGGTATGCGATCCTGTAGCAGTGGCTGGTCATTCCTGTTTTGTTTGTGAAATCATCAATCAGTTTCACCTGCAATTGAAAAAGATTCACCGAATAAGGTTTAAACTTCCCATGAAACTTTTACACGAATTCTTTGAGCCATCCGAAAGGATGTGCTCTCAGTGTAAGAGCAGATGAGCATGCGAAGGGTATGACAAATATAAACCGGTTTTCC